>BSUD01000002.1:47509749-47651377 GCA_033239045.1 Fagopyrum esculentum | reverse complement strand
TATATTATTTATATATAAAAAATTAATTTTTTTATTCTTGTAGTTATAATTATTTATATATCAAATGTCAAATAAAAAAAACCATTTTTATGCTTGCATAATTGTAGTTATAATATATTAATTTTGCAGTTAAATGTTTGTGTTTTGGGAGGTATTTTTATGATACTTGTATAATTTATTATTTCGAGCATATGCATAAATAGTAAATCGTATAAAAACTAATTTTTTATGTGTGTTTTTAGATAATTTTTAAATTTTAATAACTTGTGATGATAAGAGTATGAGAATTATAAAAATCTTTATAAAAGCTTCTTAACACTTTTATATTTAATACCTATATTTATATATTTTTCGACGAAAAATTTGTGAAAGGTTTTTTTTTCTAAATTGATTTTATGCATTGAATGCTAGGGCGGTATGTTAGAATTATCATATATAATTTATACTTATATGATTAATTTAGTAGCTTGAAATATTTAATAATAGTAAATTTTGTATTTAATATTTTTAAAAATAATTTATTATCTAAGTTTACTATTTTTTATATTTAAATTAGTATTTACATAGAGCCTCCGTGTTTCATTGGCCGGCCTTGATGATAACTAAGTCCACTAAATAAATTGAATAGAAAACTATTTTTTTATTCATTTTTTTATCTTCCTTCCTATTTTTTAAATCTATTTTAATCTGAATATTTATGGGTTTAGGTTCAATCAATTTCTTTACTCATTTTGTGATGTGTTTTATGATTGGAGGATCAAAACCGTATTTGAAGAGAAGGCGGGGAGAAATTGAAGAAGGATTTGGTTTGAACGACGGCGGAAAAAGGACCAAAAACCGCCATGGTTAAGGACTAAGGAGAGCGGAGTGGCGGAGCTTGTCGATGATTTGAGGGACATGGAAACAAGAAGCATGAAGAAGGAAGAAGGAAGCGTGTGGAAGACACCCGCAAGGAAAACTGTAAAAATATTCAATTATAATTATACCCTTAAATGAAACCATTGGCGGATCTAGGGGTATGGTGCACCAGCTTTCGACGTCGTTTTGTCTTAGGAAGGAAAAAAAAAAGAAGGATAAAACCCTCTTTAAAACGGAATGTGATACATATTGTTCTACTGACTTATTTGGTAGAGGGAGAGAAAGAGGTATTTTGAGTTACAAGTTCGAGTTCCAAGATTAGCAAAAAGTTCCTTTTATTTTATGAGTTTTATTTTAAACAAATTACAATATATTTAGATGGAGAGATTAAGTGACGCTTATTATTTCATTAACTCTTAACTAATAAAATAAAATAATATAATTTTTGATACAATAATTCATCAACCACTATCTAATTTATTTGACAATATATTGATAAAACAAACAAAATATATAAAATAATTTTAAATTTTATCTAAGTAAAAAAAGGGCAATTTTGGTAACTAGGCATTTTTGAGAAACTAGAGTAGTAACTAGACTTTTTAATGTTTTAATTAAGTAAATATACCCCAACCTTTTGTATTTATTTTCAAACTCTACACACTCTTCTCTCAAGAGGTAAATTTACTAAACACAAAACTAGAAAAAGCCTAGTAAACCAAATTATTTCAAAAAAATTAAAAATTATACTTTATAGTACAAAACTTAAGTAAACTTTTTTTATTTATTTAATTTATTGATTTTATTGTTTAATTTCAAACTTAATATGCGACATATCTTATAAAAAAATTGTGCCTCCAACGAAAACATTTTGGCTCCGCCACTGAATGAAACTATATGTTATTTTACTATCAATACTTATTACTTTTAAGGTTTAATGGGTTAAAGATTAAAGATATAGTCATAAAAATTAACTGCGCGTATTGATAGTCACACTAAAATGTTTTTAATGCACATCTGACATCTCATCCTTACTTATCAAGTTATCATTTTTATTGTTAGGTGAAATCTAATATATTAATGTTGACTTTAAATTAAGTGAAAGGGTATTGATGTTATCTAATAAATAAATGAAGTTTTCAATGAGAAATTTGATAAAATAATTTAAAAAATACAAAATAATGTGAATAAAATAAATTTATAAAAATAAATAAAATACTATCAAATTAATGTTTTTTTACTATTTATTATTAAATAAAACTATTAAAAATTATAAAACTTGAACATATAGAAAAAATTAGGCCAACCCAAAACAATCAAATACGAAAATTGTCGACCCGAAAAAAATCGAACGTGATTATACCCAAAGTAATCCAACCCGGATTTACTCGATACATAAAGTAGATAGACCTACAATAACCCGATAATAGAAGCGATCCGATTTGAAATAGACCATGAATCCGAATTTCAATTGTACAAATGATCCCGACCCGATCTGAGCCCGACCAGAATTAGCCCGATAACTGATTGAAACAACCCAAGATTGCCCGAGAACCCGATTATCAATTGTGCAAAGACACCCGACTTAACCCGACCCGACCTGACCCGAATAAACCCGACATGACATTATAGACAAATTTGAGCCGGCTCAAAGTGACCCGAAACAAAATTGACTCGACCCGAACTCGACCGACCCGCCCGTTTGACACCTCTAATTACTCGTTGAACCACTATAAATTTGTGTGTTGTCTTTCTTGTTTGTTAAATTCTGTTATTTTTAATAATTCCGCACAACAATCGTTATAGCGATAGTTATAGCGATATTACCGGATATTGGTCTACGTGTTGTGAAAGGTCTTACCTACAACGTTTTCTGACACGTGAACTCCGGTTGCAAATGCGTTCTTCACCTATATGGCATATTTTTGGTCTTTCCTAATCTTCTCATTCGAGTCTCGGAACAGTAACTTTTCAAATCCCCATTGCTTTCATTTTGCAATAGCATAAGCATATTCAATACTAGTGAATTTTTAATAGTATTTGTGAACACATGAAATGTAACTCGTATATTCATCACTCAGATGTACTAGTGTATATATGCACATAGTGATTCTGTTAAGGTTGTTACAACTTTACTTTATTTACATACTACTCCCTTTTATTCAATATATCTACACATATACTCTATGCCCCCTTCAAGCTGGACCAGGGTTAACGAGTCCAAGCTTGCGAGATAGAAACATGTGTTGTTGTTCACCCAATGCTTTCGTGAAGATGTCTACAAGTTGAAGTGTAGACGGAACATGAGCAGTGGTGATGACCCCTTTCTAGACTTCATCACGTACGAAGTGGCAGTCAATCTGGAGGTGTTTGGTACGCTCATGGAACACTGGGTTTACAGCTAAGTGTTGAGTTGCTTTGTTATCACAATAAAGCACAAAGGGGCAAGGAAGGACCACGTGAAGATCATGGAGTAGACCATCAATCCATATGAACTCAGTTGTTGTCATTGACATGGCACAATATTCTCTCTTAAAATGAGGACTTACTAACTGTGTGTTGCTTCTTTGTTTTCCAAGATACAAGCGATTTGCCAAGGAATAGACAGTATCTTGTGATGGAGCGACATGTAAATGGACATGAGCCCCAATCAACGTCACTGTAAGCTGTGAGGGACAAAGTAGATTTAGGATAATATGCAAGGGCAAAATCCATCGTGCATTTGAGATAACGCAAGAGATAAGTGGCAACATGCCAATATGGAAGGCGTGGTGATGCTAAGAACTGACTGATTTTTTGTATTGTGTACGCAATGTCTGGCCTGGTAAGAGTGAGATAAAGGATTCGTCCAACCAAGCGTCGGTATGCCTCAAGATCAGTATATAAATCGCCAAACTTAGAAGATAAGTGTGTGTTCCGTTGCATAGGGAAGCTAGTAGCCTTACAAGTCAACATCTGAGTATCATGCAGAATGTCATAAATGTATATACTTTGGTTAAGAAGCAAACCAGCAGAGATGTGAGCGATCTCCATGCCCAGAAAAAATCTTGCAAGTCCCAAGTCCTTGATAGTGAACGCCTGATCAAGTGCAGTTTTAAGGGACACAATCTCAAAAGATATATCTCCAGTAATTAATACATCATCAACGTATACCAATACAATGGTTATACCTGAAGAACATTTTTTGACAAATAGGGAATATTACTGGTGAGATTGAACAAAGTTCAACTGAAGAACTAATTTGGTGAATTCAGTATTCCACTAACGGCTGGCCTGTTTTAGACCGTATAGGGAACATTTCAAGCGACATACATGACCCGGAGGATCTTGAGTGTACCCTTGAGGAGGCAGAAGATATACTTCTTCATCAAGATAACCGTGTAAGAAAGCGTTATTGATGCCTAGTTGGTGCAAAGGCCATGAATGTGAAGCAGATAGTGTTAACACTGTGCGAATGGTGGCAAACTTAGCAACCGGACTGAATGTATGCTTGTAGTCCTTGTCGTTGATCTGATTGTAGCCCTTCGCAACTAACCGGGCTTTATGTCTTTCAATTGTACCATCAACTCGATACTTGAGCTTGTATATCTATTTTGACCCGATTGCAACCTTTCCTGAGGGAAGAGGGACAATGTCCCAAGTGTCATTTATCTCTAGAGCTTGGATTTCTTTGGTCATGGCATCAATCCAATGAGGAGATTGTTTGGCATGGTGATAACTAGAGGGTTCAAATGACTGAATGACATTGCAAAGGGCATGAATGTACTTAGGGGAATGAGGAGCAAGATCAAAGTGAGTGAGAGAGGAAATGGAGTTGCAATTGTAGTCTTGAAGATAAACAGGTCGTGTAATTGTACGGGCTGGTCTGGTAGAAGGAATAATAAAAGTGGGTGAAGGAATAGAAGTAGAAGATGGTGAAATAATTAATATGGAGGGAGATGGAGTAGAAGTCGATGATTGACTTGTTGATGTGGTAGAAATAGGATCAAATGGTACTGGAATAGGATGAGCAAAAGGGTCATTGGATGAGGGTGATGATACATGATCAATGTGAGGAGAGGAGGATGGTAGATAGGTAGTTGGTGAATGTGTACTTGGAGAATTAGTTGGATGAGGAGAAATGAATATTGGATGATCCATGTCGGGAGCTGGAGTGACCAAGGGAAAAGAAGATGAGGGAGGTGAATTGTTTGTAGAAGAATGAGAGGATGTTTTGAAAGGGAAGATGTGCTTCTGAAAAATGACATGGCGAATGATTAGGATTTTGTTGGTGGTAAGGTTGAACAATTTGTAAGATTTCTGGCCTAGAGAGTATCAAGTAAAATACAATGGGTTGAAACAGGCTCCAACTTGTCTCGCTTTGGAAGTAAACTGAAGCACAAGCAACCAATGACTCATAAAATGAGTGTAAGATGGTTTTAATGTTGTGGAGGATTTTAAAGGGTGACTTCCATGCAAGGATAGAAGATGGCATAAGATTGATGAGATAGGTTGTTGTGAGGATACATTCGGCCTAGAAATAGAGTGGTAAATGTGCATGAAGTCAAATAGCTCGAGCAGTCTCAAGCAGGTGTCGATGTTTTCGTTCGACCCTTGCATTTTGTGAAGGAACGTTTGGTGTAGATCTTTGATGAATGATACCAGAAGCAAGGAATAATTCTTGGAGTTGTGTCTGTATGAACTCAGGGCCATTATCTGATTTGAAAGTCTGAATCCCAGTGTTGAAATGAGTCTTCACATAAGCCAAAAAGTGAGTACTTATTGCTTATTAGACATGAGAAACGTCCAATTACAACGAGTAAAGTCATCAACCATATTCAAAAAATAACGAGAGCCACAGAGAGATAAAGTGTGATACGGTCCCCAAATATCCACATGAATCAAGCTAAACGCCTTTGTAGCACGAGAAGTCTGAAATCAAAAGGGAGTTTGTGTTGTTTAGCTGTAATACAAGCATGGCAATCCAGATTTTGTAGTTTGGAAGTAAGAAAGGTATTTATTTGATGTATTTTGGACAAAGACATGTGGCCTAATCTAGCATGAAACAAAGGTACATCACAAGACTTATTAACAAAATTAGAAACTGCATGAGTATGATGCTGGGAGCCAGATGATCTTATCTTGTAAAGGTCTCCTTGTAACCAGAAGCAATGAGAGACTTACTAGTAAGGTCCCGAAATAAACAGGAGTTAAGAGTGAAAATGATCTACATAGGTAAATCATTGATCAATCGAGAGATAGACAATAGATTATGCTTGAAGTGTGGGAGGTATAAGACATCCTGGAGAGTAAAAACTGGAGAGAGCATAACATTTCCTTTGTAATAAACTTCCTTCACTGATCCATCAGGAAGACCGATCAACAATGGCTTGTCTAGCTTTTTCATCACTTAAAAAAGATCTTTGCAAAAGGTGATGTGATCAGTAGCACCAAAATCCAAGATCCAAGTATGTATATTAACTGTAGTGTTCACAAATCGAGAAACAATACCTGCAAAGTTACTGGAAGAAGCGGCCTGTTTATCCATCATTAGCTTGATAACTTCTTGACACACTGCATTGATCAGGGAAGGATCCATAGCAGATGAAGATGTTGAAATATCTGCAAGATCTAAGGGAGTTTCTGCAATTATAACTTCAAGATTGTTAACAACCCTATAAGATTGATTGTGTGTATCAGCACGACTCCCTGAAGACTTCTCCTCTTTGCTCCTAAATTCTTTATACCAATCTGGTATGCCTTTCAATTTAAAACAAGATCCATGCAGATAACCTTTTTCCTTGCAATAGGTACATAATCGATAAAGCTTGTCTTTCTTGAAATCCTTGTGATTGCCCCCTACTTGTCTATATGGAATAGAATGTGATACATAAAACACATCATGTGCAACATGATTGTGACAAATAAGCTCGTTCTGTTTTTCAACTTGTCAAATCATATGAAAAACACGATTTTCAGTAGGTAAGATGTCAAGAGATAGGATCTGGCTGCGTATGTGTTCGAATTGCTCAGTTAAGCCCATGAGAAATTGCATAACACGAGTATTAGCCTCCCTTGCAGTGATTTTATTCAGAATATCACAAGTACAATTAATAATCCCTCACAGGAGCAAGAAGGAATGACATCTATGGAACTCAGCTTATCCCATAGTTTCTTAAATTTGTCATAGTAAACTACAACAAAAGTATTCTCTTGTTTGAGCAATGACAAATCCTTATAGATTTGGTAAATTAGAGGTGCATTAGATATATATACCTAAAAGTGTTCCACTATGTCCTTCCATAATGTCAGGGCCGATTCAGCGTAAGTAAACACTTCGGCTATGTCTGACTTCATTGAGTGCAAAATCCAACAACAAATCATGTAGTGTGCGCGGATCCATCGAGCTAGTTGATCAGTCTCTCCAACTGTAGGTTTAACACAGGTCCCGTCAATGAAGCCTAGTTTCTGCTTGGCACCAAGTGCCATCCGAATGCTTCGCCTCCATGAAGTAAAATTGGCTCCAGTAAAAAGGATAGACACTAGCTGCATCCCAGGGTTGTCGGAGTTGGCCGGAGAGATGTAGAGGATCATTGATATCGACAAGAACATGTCGATCCAGATTGGAGTTAAGTGAACCATTACTGCCAGTAGCCATGAATAGAGGGAAAAAGGATGGATGGTATGTGTTTGAGAAACGAAACGAAGGGAAACGAAGATTGAAAAAATAAAGATATGGAAAGGAGAATCTATGTCCATGACTCTGATACCACGTGAACATAGGAAATGTAACTAGTATATTCATCACTCAGATGTAGTATATACACACATAAAGATTCTGTTAGGCTTGTTACAACTTTCCTTTATTTACATACTACTCCCTTTTGTTTAATATATCTACACATATACTCTAATAGTATCTGATCTTGCACTCACAGATTCTGTCTTAATGGATCAAAACTATGTTGCTTTGCTGCTTTCTCACAGCTGTGTGCAATTCCTTTTCTATCTTTTCTCCAATCCGAAAGATAATAAAGACTTACAGGGGTCCAGAGAGGATCCACAGTAGAGGTAGTCGTACGGATAAGGATCGAGGTCTGAATTTGGATCCGTTGTAGGATCCAGGTGATTCACGAAGAGCAACGATTTCTCCGCCGGAATTATCGGCGTTAGGGTTTAAAGGAAAAGTGCAATTAACGACTACGACTGTATAGACTCGACCATAGCCCCATTGAGGGAGAATCTTGTAAGCTTTGGACTTGCGTCTTCTTCAGCACTCCTTTGGGCTCCAAGTTGTCGTCTTTGTCAAACACAGGAGACTGCATGTCCCTCACACTGCACCGCATCAGCTCCAACGGAAGGTCAAAGAACAAATGAAGCTTTCTTGCCTGAAGGAAATGTGCTTCAAGCTCTCCATTCTTCCTAAAGGCCTTGGCTGCTGGAGAAGACGTGCATGACATGTCAGCCCCCACAATCTAACTCGATCACCTATTAAAACAGTGTTTCACTGGTAATGCCCTATATAAAACTGTTTATTATAATTCATATTTGTTGACTAATTGTGCCTTCATCTGTATTAGGAAGAACGTGGGTAGTAGTTTGCAAAATTTGCATTTAGTCTGAGCAAGGTTGAATGTAATAAACAATGCATTTATCATAATACACTGTCATGACAATGTTGATATAATCACCAGATATCCTCCTAGAAGAATATGAAAACAGAAAACAGCTGGTGTTTAATTAAATATTACCAATTCTATGGATTTACAAAATCATGTTAGGAAAACTACCTATCATTAGATCATAAATGACTTTAAAATAAACAAAGTAATGGAGTGCATGTTAGATTATTGACAGCATGACCTGATTATCTCGTATCTGTCCATGGGAACATCGGTAGATTCTTCAAGATTAAGAGTCTGTACAGATTCACTAAACACGTTGAAAATCATGACAGCTGTAAGAAGATGGCATATTTGTCATTAAACAGCAACAAAGAGGGCTATTTGGATATGCACCAAAACCCTACTAATATATACTGTTGATGACATACCATTTTCATTCGTGATTTGTGAAGCATTGTACCTAATTGTAATAGCAAGAAATGGATTTGTGGAAGAACAAGGTGGTAACAAAGTTCAAACTGCTATTGGGCAGCAAGAAGGCTGCTGCTATTGCTGAAGAAACCAAGTCCTTCGATGAATCTAAGGTTTCTCTTCCGCCTGCTTTCATTTACGTACTCTTTCGATCTATTTAAGGTTTTATTGATCAGCTTGTGTTGTTTTGATGTGATCAGGAGGAAATAAACAAGGAGTTTGAACACAAAAAGGATGAGCTTAAACCTAAAGTCATAAAGATTTATGAAGGCTCTTCAACTGAAATCAAGGTAACTTTTTTGGAGCATCATGTTGTGTAGCTTATATCAAATGGGATTGCTGATTGTATGTGATTGCAGACTTTGATCAAGGAGCCTAAACTGAGTGGCCTCAAGAAGCACTCGGCCAAAGTGCAAACCTTCCTCGACGAGCTTGTCGGAATAGGTACACTATCCATTTTACTATAATCTATCTCCTGCTACTTACATTCCACCCCCTGAACTGTGTTACTTGTGTGATGATGGTAGATTTCCCGGGTTCAAAGACAGTTTCCGAAGTAGCAAGCAAATACGGAGCAGCTTTGGTACCGGGTCCTGTGATCTTTGTATTCGAGAAGGTGTCCACATTCATTCTTACTGAAGAAAAAACTAGGGAAATTGAAGTTGAACTACCAATCCCGGTTGAGACCACCGACAAAGAACCAACTGTCCCTACCACCACCACCGCCACCACAATTGCCGAGGTCATCTCCAAGGAGATAGTTGTCGAGAAAGCAGTTGTTGCAGAGCCAGAGAAGACGATTGTTGTTGAGGCTACCAAGGAGGTTCCGGCAAAGGTGGAGGCTGAGAAACCAGCTGAAACACCAAAGACGGAGGCTGTGAAACCAGTGGAAACACCAAAGGTGGAGGCTGAGAAACCAGTGGAAACACCAAAGGCCAAATGAAGAAACAAAGATCTTGGGTGTGCATAGCTTGTATTTTTTGTCGATTTGGTGTTTTATGTTTTCTGGTCAATTAAGTGGATTTGTGTTAGGAAGAAGCAAATGGGATTTGGGATGTTATGTTGTTATTCTTTGCCGATTTATCTGCTAATGTGAATGCCAAAACAGTTTGATTTTCTTGGTTTCATCTTGGTCGTTTCTTTTAAATTTGTAATGAATGAACGATCAACGTTCGGCAAAATTGTTTTGTAAAATGTGCCTCCAGAAAATGTCATCATGCACATATAAAATATCAATTATAGATCACGGGTGATAACTGAATATGGCCTATGGATTCATTTCAAAGGTAACATATACGTTTTAGGTTTAATGGGAGAAGCATACGAACCTATATTGTATACTTGTTATATCTTTATAATTGTCATGAAATGATTAATTTGTATTCCGATTACTTGGATTTTATAGAATGTGTTCAAGAAAACTTAGAAAGAAACAAAGAGAAGAGAAAACAAGAAGAGTAGATTTGTTATTCGCTCTTGATACATCTTGTTATAACGAGTGGTAACTCTATTTGGTCAAGCTTTAGTGAATAATTCGCCTTGTACAATTTATAATATTTTCTAGAATTTACCATACAATAAATCATAGTAGAAGACATGCATCATGTACTAGTAACTTGTTCATGTATGTTTCATAACACTCCCTCTTGATGTTGCCTCGTTAAAAACATTGTCAGGAAAAATCCAGTTAGATAAATACTAGAGCGAAGGGCACAACCACCCATCAGAATGCAAATGTTTGTGATGGTAAAATTCAACTCTTATTTATTGATGTAAGCGTAATGAAAATGTTTACTACATTGAAAGATAAACTTATTCAAATAATAAAAGTGGTACAACCACCTATCGACCCAACTAGACATGGGCTGAAAACCTAAACCAGCGTTTTAGGTTTCCAAACAACCGGTTTAGGTTTCGGCTTAGCCCAAACCTAAACAAAAAACCGGCAGAGCCCAAACCAGCAAACCGCAAATTTGCCGGTTTAGCACCGGTTTAATTAAAAAAAAAAAGTCGAGACCGGCCCGAGATTTTGGACAATAAGGCCGAGATTGCTCTCGACGTGGGAAATCTCGGGTGTGATTTTGTTTATCTCGGACAAGATAATCAAAATCTCACCCGAGATTATTCTCAACATGGAAATCTTTGGTGAGATATTTGAATTTTTTTTCAAAAAAAGGAAGGGCTTGATCCAGTTTTCCGGTTGCCTACGTATCCTCTCGGGATTAAGAGAAATCAAAGTCCACTTAGTTCTCTTACCTTTTGTCAAACTTCCGAGTTGTTTTGTTACCCTGATTACCTTCATGACTCGGACTCGGAAGTCGTGTCCGGATCATCCGAGTTGGAATACGATTTTGAGTCATACACCGGGGCATCCCGTTGTTTCCGCTTCTCCGGCCTTATCCACTCTTGAGTGCAAATTTGTGCCTCCAACTTTTCAGGCCTTAATTGGCTTCTCTTGTAGGTGAGAATATTCGCTCAGCTCCTTGGCTAAATTCTTGCTCCACGGAAACTGTTGATGCAGAAACAACCATGAGTTGTTACACAATTTTGATCAAGGTTGGATATTTCGGGGTTAACTTCTTCCACCAATCTAAAATTTCAAAAGATTCACTATCCAAATTAAAACACGTTGTTAGATAATCTTGAAAATCCGCAATTGAGGATGAATGTCTTGGTGTTTTTGTTCTTTTAGCTAAAACTTGTTTTGATTTTGAAAGAAAAGTAGATGAAGAAGAAGAAGAACAAGAGGGTGTATGAGTCGGTTCGGTGGTAGAAGAAGAGCTAGCACTTGCTTGAAAAGAAGAAAATATTTTTTTTTTCAATTTCAATACGAACATTATGAATAATGGTAGAAGTATTTGCAGAGTTTAAACCCAAACAATCATAATAAACAACCAACAAATCGGAAACACCTTCAAGTTGAAGTTTAAGGTAAAAAATGACGGAAATAAGATAAATCAAGGGAATATCGGTGTAATACTTTAGCCATTTTAATTTCATGTCATTTATAGCACATATAAGGCTTGAATAAGTAGAACCGGTTTGTAAAGTCTCGGAATTGTTTACGGCTATTTCTAAAAAGCTACAAGAAGTGGGAGTGTAAACATAACTCATCAAATTAGTTGACTCACTAAAAACCTTTAAAACATTACAAATATCAAGGTAAGTTTTCCAAACATTTTCATCATCTAAAATTGACCCAGAAATGTTCTGTGCGGAAAAAACTTGTAAAAGTTCTTTGTAACGAAGGGCTTGACAAAGTAATTTGTAAGTAGAGTTCCACGTCTAATTGGTTTCAGATCAAATACACATGTGTCGACATCACTGGTACATCTCCTTTCTCTTCGTCTGACCTTTCTAGCTTCATCCTAGGTGAAGCTGTGAGGGTCGCTGCTGATAACAAGAGAAAGAAGTATGCTGATGTTTGTAGCTCCAATCACTTTCTCCCCCTTTCCTTTTCCACGTTTGGCGATCTGGGTGATGACGCGGTGGAGCTACTTAAAAGATTGGGCTCGGTTGCTAAAGAACTACCCGGATATAGTAGGAGTACTTGCTTATTTTGACTAAGATTGCGTTTACCATTCAAAAGGGATGCTGAGCCCAACTTGTTAGTCGGCTCCCTTCCTGTAACACCCCGAATTCTCAGAACGCGGGGCATTACTGGTTAGGACCTCACAATGGGTCCCGACCTTAGTTTGACAACAATATTACTAGGATCTTGCAACAAGACACATATAAGAAAAACCGAAATTCATAAAATAGTATTTTTAAAGGAATGAATGCAACAACGTCTAACAGCCTAATACTTAAACAACGAAAAAAAAGACTAACTATCTTAATAAGAGGAAAGGACAACAAAGCAACAACCCAACCCCCACTCTAAGGAATACGGAGACCCGGCTGACCACTACTTCCGGATCACTCAGTTGCTGCTCTAACCTGCGGTAAATCTAAAAACACAACAGAACAACCATTAGCTAGCTATCTAAACACTAGAAGAATAATAATAGTAAACACACACATAGCAAAAGTAAACACTCATCATGCTTTCACACAATCCATTTATTATCTTCATTTAAGTCATTCATTCTTACTAATGATACTTATTTTGTGACACGAGGGATTCCCAAACCTCGCCTCCGCCCCCGTGTAACCATCAAGAATGAATCCGATGCATCTCATCTTGTACTTGTATGGTCTGGGTATAGAGAACCTCCCAGTCTCCTGTTAGAGCTGGGCAGTGATGTCACGGCCTGTTATGCATACACTTGGGCCTTAAAACATAATAACAACAGTCGTCCTAACAAGTTATTATTATAACACACATTGCACACACAACTATTATCACCCAACTAACATCCAGAAACTAGCTAAATAAGTCGCAAGGACTTACCTGAATCAAATCCCACTCTATCAAGTCTCAACTCGGTCTGTACTCGTGGTACTCAAACGCCTATCAAACAAGGCATGTGGATCAAAATCACATCTCTAAACTCCTAGACACTACAAGAAAAAATAGATTTAATAACACCTTATATTGTAATAATTAGTCACAATAAATGAGTATATGTGGGTTATTTCAACATTAAAAAGTGTGCAATGTGTGTGTTACTAAATGGGGTGTGACAAATTTTTAACCACAAGACAAGTTGTTACTACATCCAACAAATAGTAATGTGAGTTTCACCAACTATTTATAGTGTTGGTAATAATGTCCCTATTATCAACCATGTACGGTGTGAAAATTTCCAACATAATCTACAACACCACAATGTATTCCTATTTTCAACAATAAAGAGTATGAGATTTTCCATTAACTCATAGTGTTGGAAATATGTCCCTATTACCGACCAATAAAGGTGTTAGATTTCGCAACATAAATCCCAATATCATAAATTGTCACAATTTCCAACGACATTCCAACTTCATTTATCGTTGGCTTTGCATACACTAAAATATCATAAATCCCACACATTTGGGCATTGCTAAATTAAAAGGAGAAAATATAATATTAATTATCAATTTTTAATATATTAAATTTAAATTAATTTAATTTAGGACCTGTAAATATTATAACATTAAGATGTATTGAATTTAAACAAACAAATTAAAACAATATAATGCTAGAAACAACTTAAAATACATAAACTCAAATGCTTGTAATAATACTAAACACTTTATAATCCATAAACTTAAATTTCAAATACTAATCCAAACATTCAAACATTACAACACCAAATTGTAAGCTGTTAATGTCTAGATTTAAATAATAAAAGTTAACCAAATCACAAGTAGTCTAAACATACTAAAACGAAATCAAATTGTATTTCCAAACACTACAATCCACCTAGAAATACTTGGTTAAATATTAGAAGAGCTTGTTGGATTTGGTAAAGGGATATAAGGTGAAGTTAGAGGAAGTGAGGCTGAGTTCAACAATGCCACTAATGATGTATCATTTCGATTAGGAGGGTTCATGTACTAGGTTGGTTGCATAGTCTCTACCAACCTTTGAAGTTGCATTGCTCGTTCTTCTTGTTGTAAAGCAATAACTTGTTGTCGAATCTTCTCCTCCAAAGAGTTTTGTAACTCATTCCAAATGCTCCTCCTTATATCCTCCTCAATCAAATCTCGAATCTCTTGCACAATTGATCTCCTAAGATCATCCTCAATATTTTTTCGAAGTTCTGTTTCAATTGACTTCCTAATCTCCCCCATTTGACTAGTTGTAAGACTTACAGTTGATGAGGAAGACCCTTGAGCAGCTGGGTTTCGAAAATCACGGATTGGATTGTTGAGCGATCCTTGACCGAACATTCTTCCTTTGTTATCAACCCCGGCTGCTTTGGACCATAACATACTTGCATCTTCTTCAGTCATTCCCTCGGGGTGTGTCTCTTTGATTTCTTTGCACAATTCCTTGTAGTAATTCTAAGACGAATAAAAAAACTTTAATAAAAAAAAAAGCAAGACTTAAAATATATAAAGTTGTAGAAAAGTGAAATAACAAAACACATACAATTATTCTTTGAGGCTTTGAACCAGGCCACTCGCCTGTTCTTTTCTTCTGATATGTTATTCTCATGAGATCTTCTTGTGTCATTCTAGCATTGTTCTTTTTTTCTGCAAAATGAACAATTAACCATTTTTAAGAACAATATTAAAATGAATTCAATAAGCTCGATCAAAATACTTACAAACTCAGCTATATGTTCATGAACATTTTTAGATCCTCCCGTGTATCCCGCAGCCCCATCATGACCTTCGGAAGCTCTACTTTGTTTGTTTCTATCACTTATATTCTTGAACTCATCACTTTTGAATTTTTCCAACATGTCCTGCCAATATTTTCTCTTGACAAAATGAGGCTTCTTCTTTTTTACTCTTGCATAAGAAAAGGCGGTACGTAGATGAGAACTACATTTAATACTCCAGTTCGCCCTTACTCTCTGTGAATGTTTGTTATTCCAAAAGAACTTTACCTGAAATAGAAAAAATAATAGATAATACCTACTGTGTTAGGCCTATTAATTCAACAACAATACATAATATACATGCTGAAGTTATATCTCATAAACAAGTCACAAATTAACCCAGAGCTTTTTCACAACATTAAATATTATCAAAAAAGCAATAGAAATAAACAAAAGCTTTTTCACAGCATTAAACAATGTAAACAGAAGCAGTAGAGAAAAATCAAACACGTAGCATTTATAATCTGAAAACTATAGTAATTTTATTACTTAATTGGAGGTTGGGGATGAATTTGAAACATAAGCGAGAGGCTGAAATTTTAACCCGTGTGGTGATGATTACAGTAGGTTAATGGTGGACTAAGGACTTTTTTATGTAATGCACCAATTAATTAGCAGTGTAGTGATGATTAGAGTAAGTTAATGGTGGCCTACCAATTAATTAGCAGTTGAAAAGAGAGTATTGGTAGATTTAATTAACAAGATTAATTACTTCTTAATTGTTCTAGCTTCCTCTTGAATGTGAAAATGCAGGTCGACAATGACATAGTAAATTTTTAAGTAAATATGTATGAGAGTTGAGAGATGATATATAGACTTTAATCAAAATAATAAAAATTCTATAATTTATAGGGAGCACAAACAGCTTACCTTAAACTCGTCAAACCAAATTTCCTTTGTATCTCTCGGAACTTCACTCCAACGAATCCATGGCCCATCGTACATAGACTCAATGATCGTATATGCTTCGCCCAACACTTCCTTTGAATTCTTAAACCTATCAATCACTACACTGTGTTGTTACCATTGCCACATTTGACTAATGAAAAATATATTAACCCTGTAAACAAACTTACGTGTTGCCAATCGGTCGAATTTGTAGTCTTGTTTCAGCATCCACCTCTTCTCCGCCCGAGCTATCAGACTCCTTCAATACTAGGGGAAAGTTAGCATCGTCACCTTCGGCTCCGTTACCTTGTTCTGGATCAGAACCTCCGTCAATTGATAAGGTAAAATCATTTGTCTCCGTTGCAGGGTTGTTGTACATCACATCGTGCATTTTCTTCAAAATCCATTGTTTGCCGTTTCTGCAAAGAAAAGTGGAATAGAATGAGCAACGAAGGAGAAAGAAATGCAATCTATTTTTTATAAAGTTAACAAATTGTAAGTGCGTCTGAGTACTGGGGGACGTGGGAACGTTAGTTGCTCTGGGTTTTAATCTAAAATAATTCAGCAGAAAAATAAATATTGTGATCGATCAGTTAAGATCTTCTAAACATATATCCACACAAATAACGCCACGTCACAATTTAAAATAATTAAATTAAGTTGAATTTGGAAGAACTACTCATAAACAAAATATATTCAGCAGAGGAGTAAAGTTAATTGATAAAGCTATATTTGACTTTATTTTAATTAGGAAATATTATAAATTAAAATAAAGCTAGGACAACTTACGTCGGTTCAACCCATGTGAGCAGCTAAGTAATTATTTTAAATAAAATATATTGTTTGGTTTAATTAGCTTTATATTTGACTTTATTTTAATTAGGAAATATTTTAATTATATTAGCTGCTCAAGTAGATTCAATCACATTGAAATATTGTAATTACATTATCTACTCACGTAGGTTACAACATATATGTTTTTAAACTTAAATTAGAAAATATTGTAAATTAAAATAAAGCTATTTTAAAAAAAATAACAATATATTTCAATGTGGTTGGAATTTAGGGGAACAGATAAGTTAAATTAAGCTATTAAAAAAATAATATATTTTAAAATTTATCAATTTTGTGATCTGTCAATATAACAGAGAAGTTTTCTACCTTTTTTTGAGAGGTAGGTTTCCAGAGACTTTGGGGCTGCTGACAAAATAAATCCATATCGTGCCAATCTACTGTCTATAATTAGAAGGTTATGTTTGCTCTATGAAAGGGTTTGGCTTTTGATTTTGACTTTTCATTAACTTATGTATTTTCGATTTTAGTGATATAACAGAGAAGTTTTCTACGTTTTTTTGAGAGGTAGGTTTCCAGAGACTCTGGGCTGCTGACAAATTAAATCCATATCGTGCCAATCTACGGTCTATAATCAGAAGGTTATGTTTGCTCTATGAAAGAGTTTGACTTTTGATTTTGACTTTTCAGTAACTTATGTTTTTTCGATTTTAGTGTGCAGTGGCTAGATTTGACTTTTCATGGGGCAACGCTGAAGCACACCAACAAAATCTGAACATGAAGATGGTTGTTAAGAGCACGAAGAAGCTTCGTGTTGTATGTACTTCTTTCCTTTGATTATTCTGAAGCAGTCTATGTGTTTGTGTTCATATAAGTATAGACTGTATCATCCTCTACAAGTAAAGCAGACCACACTTCCTATGAGATTTCAACTTGGAGAAATAGTATTCTCGAAAAGTATATTCTGATATTGAAACTACTGTTATCGTCATGAAAAGATACAATAGCATTGCTTAATCTAATTTGATATGCTTTAAATAGTTACTTTGGTAATTAATCATTACTTGATGCATATCAAATTGTAGTGTCTACAGTGAGACAAGTTGTTCCACAGACTTTCTGTAGCTGCTGACAATTCGTTCCAACCTACAATCTATAGTCAAACAAGGTGTTCTAGAGGCTTTCTCTGTAGTCGATAGTCAGACAAGTCGTTCCAGAGGCTTTCTCAATCTGCAGAAAAATCATTCCATAGGACTTCTCCTCCGTTCTGTATCTGCAGCGTCTCCTTCTCCTTTTCTCTTCTGTTGTGTGTTTCTTCTTTCTACTGGTTAGGCTACTTCACTTCTGATTTTCTTATTAGTGTAAATTTGTTAAACCTATACACGAATATCTTATATAGTTTATGTGTTTGTTAAATAGTTTTTGTTGATTGAAGATATGGATCAAAGTTGGATGTATAACAGAAATGAGCCTCAGCGTGGTGGAATAAGAAACGAGTTTCTCAATGGGGTTCGTGAATTTATGAACTTTGCAATAGCACATGTCGATGGAGATGAGATCAGATGTCCTTGTTATGATTGTGCTAATAAAAAACATCGGCTTCCAGATGACATTCGGCAACACTTGTTTTCAAAAGGGTTCACCCCAAACTACTTAAGGTGGTTTTGTCACGGAGAATCATATCTCAGGTCTTCTCCTAGTCTTACTTCGCCAATGACTTGTGGCGGTCAAAGTTCCTCATCGAGAGCAAAACCAATTTTTTCTAGTCAACCACAACAAACATGTTTTGGGACTACTTCTATTTTGAATGATCAAAACAGTCCTCAAATTAATCCAAAATTCAGAAGTAATAATGATGATGATGATCAGGCTGGAACTGGTATTAACACAAAAGACCGTGCAAGCTTAACAGAAAACTTTTGGGATGTTTTGAAAGGTGTTGATGAGCCACTATGGACTGGTTGTGAAGAATCTGTATTGTCTTCTGTCTCTGAACTTTTGAGGATCAAATCTGAATTCAATTTATCTGAAAAGTGTTACAACATGATTTGTCGATGGGCAGGAACATGTATGCCCCGAGATCACAAACTTCCTACAGATTACTATAAGTCCAAACAGATGGTTAGTGATTTGGGTTTGCCACTACAGAAAATTGATATTTGTCCAGAAGGCTGTATGTTGTATTAGAAGGAGGACATTGACCGAGAAACATGCAAGTTTTGCAAGCACAATAGGTATAAGAGCAATAATGGCGGTAAGTTTGTTGCGCACAAACAACTCCGTTATTTGCCTTTTGGTAGTTTTTAGGTGATCAATCAAGGATCACAAATCATGCAAGTCAACAATCAACTAAGCTAACAAATCAACACAAGCAACAAGCTAAACACGAGATATAAATCAAGGAGATAAAAGCGGATTCTAGGGGTCGGAGATTCCGGTTATGGCATAGGACTCAAGCTATCTATTCATTCCTTGGATTAACTACAATATGTTGGGAGTAAGTGTTTCTAGATTGGGATCAATCACCGGGTAGGTCTCATGATCCACTAGTCCGTTCCTAAGATCTCATCACCGGGTAAGTCTCAAAGAGTCTAAGGAATGGAATTCTACACAAACCGGATTTGTCACCTAGGGATCTAACCTATCCTCACCGGGTAAGTCTCGGAAGGGTTAGTCCTAAACAACTATCTGTTAGCATGAAATATTGTGATATTTTAGGCACGTTTAATAATCGTATTTGATTCATATTGATAGTCTTTGATTAAGCTTTGTGCATATATGAGCTAGTATTGCCTATATTGTCGATATGGATGTCTACACGAGTTCTATGTTGGTTATAGGTGATTTGGAGCTATTTCCGAACGAAATCGAGCAAAGGGAAGTTGAGTTGATGTACCTCTAGATCAAGGACACCTTTTGGAAGCATTTTGGAGTATTAGATTAAGGAATGCACGAATGAAGGCAAGAATCACGGTTTTACCCTAAATTACGGCCGTGGATTGTGAGTCAGAATTCGATGTTCATTCCAGGGGATATTACGGCCGTGGAAGCTACCCGTGTTTGTTTCCACGCCTCAAAATTACGGTCGTGGAATCTTCCACGACCGTGATCTTGGCGAATCCTTTCGCCACGTTTCGAGGCCATGATCCTTTGAAGATTGGGCCGGGCCGACATTTTGCCCTGCATTATAAAAAGGACGGATGAAGCAAGATTCCGTCACCTCGCACCTTGCACCTCGCACCTCGCTACCTCGCTGACAACTCTTCAACCCTAAGTTTAGCGGCAAAAACGCAAGCTTAGCAACGCACAAACCCTCATTCTTTGAGGTGATTTTGGGAGATCTCATCGAAGATCAAAGTTCGGAATTGAAGAATTGCTGTTAGCGATCTTTGCGTTTGTGGAAGATCGAAGTTCTTGGAGGATTTTACAAGAAGATTTCTCTTCTTGCTTAGGTTTGATTTAGGATCGGATTGACATCCCGTTTCCTTTCTTTCCTAAGATTGTGATTGCTTATTCCTATTTGAATCTTTTGATAAACACTTGTTCTTGATTGCGATTCTGAGATTCGTTTGAAGATTATTGATAGTTCTTGAAAGTTTCCATCTTTTATCTTTTAATTCTTGAATTAATATCAAATGACTGTTATTGGCTAAAAACCCTTAACAATTCTAAGGTGAAGGGTTGATAGTTGTGGCTTAGATGATGATAGATCGATCGCGAACAGATTAGGCCCTGAGAGTTAGAGAATTGTCGCCGACAACCCTAAATTACGGGCTGTTCTTGAGTTCCACGGCCGTGGAATCTCAAGATCCAACCGTAATTTCCCTGAGTTTACGAGCCTGCTTTTACCTTAATCCAAAGTTAAAGATTTGCTTTAGCTTAGTTTAGACTTGTCTTTTCTAGGTGGTAGTGAAGCCTCAACAACCTCTACCTCGATTGTGAGCCTCAACAACCTCAATCGGATAAGTTAGTCTTGACCTTTAGATTATAGGTTTGGGTATTTGATTCTAACCCTTGCCTTTAGAATCCTTCTATATTGAGCCTCAACAACCTGTATAGAAAGTGCCTTGTAGGTGAGTCATATAAGGTTTTTGGAACCTCAACCGTACGATTACCTTACATTAGTATACCTTTGCATATCTCTACTCTGTCTTTATATCATTAGTATATCTTGAATCTTTTGCCACGACTGAATACCCGGATCTTTAGGATTGTTGTTTTCCCAATATTTGCAAAACTCCCATATTTATTGCTTGATAATCTGAAATCGAATTTGTTCCCACCCAAATCCCTGTGTTCGATACTCTGGAATTCTTGCTTAGCTACCTCGATCCGTACACTGCGGGTTCGCTGCTTGATTCTAGTTTTATAAATTTAAAGCTTATTTGCACACACCTCTAAGGGCGAACAAGTTTTTGGCGCCGTTGCCGGGGATTTGGTTTCGGCCGAATCCGGTTGCCGGTTGTCAAGCTTGGGAGCTTGCTCTCGTTATTTGACTTCGTTTTGAGTGCATGCGCAGGTTTAGGAACACCGAAGATCTCTTACCTCTTGATCAAGAGGTAGAGAAAACTTTGAGACAAAGACGCAAGGAAAAGAGGATGGCTCAAGAGAACGAAAGCGATCTTCAAACTAAGCTGGCGGAGAAGGAAGCTCAACTCCGATGGAATGAGACTCTCCTCCAAGACGAAATGGATCGTCATCAAACTCAAGTTAACGGTCTACAAGACATGATCGCCCAAATGACGATAAAGATGAGCGATCTCGAAAGTAAGGTGGGCAAGAAGTCCTCAAGAAGAAGGACAAGGTCTAGAAGAAGAAGCCACTCATCCGCTGATGATAGTGATTCTTCCATGCCTCCGCTAGAAGAGATTGATCCCACGATCAATATAAATCCTTTCAATCAACAAGGAGCTGCTAACCGCCGCATTCCACCTAGGAATGCGAGGGTCGAACATGTGGATAATGAGCCGAGAACTCTTGGCCAGCGGATGGATCCAACACAACAACCACGCCGCTTAGGTGTGAACTTTGATGCTGAAGATGCACAAGGGTTTAGCTTCAACCCTCAAGTTATCACTCTTGTTCGCCAAAGCCAGTTTTGCGGTACAAGCGCTGAATCTCCACACCAACACTTACAAAACTTTGAGTGTATGATGGAGACGATGAGACCAAAGAGCGCTACTACCAACAGCTATAAGCTCAAACCTTTCTTTTTCTCTTTGAAAGGGAAAGCGCTATCTTGGTACCAAGCTCTTCCTAGTGGAAAGCTAGAGACGTGGGAAGACCTCTCCGTAGAGTTTCTCACCAAGTTCTTTCCGCCCTCCAAAACGGCGGAACTTAGAGGTAAGATTAATGCTTTTTCTATGAGACCTAACGAAAGTTTGTTTCAATCTTGGGAAAGGTTTCAGGATTTGCTCTTGGATTGCCCTCATCACGGCATATCCAAGCTTGCCTTGCTGGAAATTTACTACAAGGGGCTGGATGCGGGAACGCAATTCAACCTTCAATCCCTCTCATGCGGAACATTCATGGACATGAGAGAAGATGACGCTTGGGACTTCATTGAGAAGCAAGCAAGAGTCATAGAGAAATATTCCCACCGGAAAGTGGAGGGAAATCGTGTGGAGCAAGGAGCGAAGCTCACACATGAGGCTCAAAATCAGATTTTCTCCCTCAACAATGAGATCAAAGAGTTGAAGGAGACTATCAAGACCAACTTCCCAAAGCAACAAGAGAAGGATGTTGGCTATTTGGGCAACAACAATGGCGGTGACAACACCAACCGCAACAACAATAATCGGAACAATAACCGGAACAACAATTGGAATGGAAACAACAACCGGAATAACAACAATTGGAACAACAATCGTGGTTCAAACAACAACAATTGGCGCTCCAATCAACAAAATTCCGGTAACTCCTATCCTTCCAATTCCAATTCACCAACTCCACCCTCTTCTTCCTCTACTCCTTTGAAAAGCCAGGGGCAATCATCAAATGGAGGAAACAATACGGGAAAGGAAAAGCCGGATCCCATGTTGGAAACGATCTTGGGAAAGCTTCAAGGGTTGGAGAACCGCATCATCAAGGTTGATGATCAAATTTCTAAGGTTGACAAAGCTCAAAAGGTTTTGGAAAATCAAATGTTCAACCATGCGGAGGAAGTTCCTAGAAATCAAGGGAAACTCCCAGGAAAGACGGAGGACAACCCTAAGGGAAGGGTAATGGCGATTACAACTAGGAGCGGAGTGACTACCACCGATCCGCAGCCTACGTTTGTTGAAGTCCCCGTAGAGAAAGGCAAAGAAAAGGGGAAGGAGAAGGAGGACGTCTATGTTCCCCCTCCAGCTTTCAAACCTCCCCTACCGTTCCCTCAATCTAGAGCGCGAGCACGCCTAGACAAGCAATTCGGTAAGTTCATAGAACTCATGAGCAAACTGCATATTAATATACCTTTCATTGATGCTATTGTAGGTATGCCGGCTTATGGCAAGTTCTTGAAGGAGCTCCTCTCTAACAAGAGGAAGCTGGAAGAATTTGGAGAGGTCAAGATGAGTTCGGATTCTTCGGACCTCATCAAGACTATGAAGGAGAAAATGCCCCCAAAGCTGAAAGATCCGGGGTCATTTTGCATTCCCATAGGAGTGGGAGAGGTCACATATGACGCTTTGTGTGATCTAGGAGCAAGTGTGAGCATCATACCACTTGCATTGTGCAGGAAGATCGGTTTAGGTGACCCAAAACCGGTGAAGATGACGTTATACATGGCGGATCGATCCATTACTCGTCCCGTCGGCATTGTAGAGGACGTCCCGGTCAAGCTAGGCAAGTTCTTTGTCCCCATTGATTTTGTCGTACTTGACATTCCTGCAGATAGTTCGGTCCCGATCATACTCGGAAGGCCGTTTCTTGCAACTTCCGGCTGCATGGTCGATTGCAAGAATGGGAGACTCGCTTTTGACATTGGGGAAGAGAAAGTAGAATTCGTTCTTTCCACTCTAGTGAAGGAGCCAATCTTTGATGAGGATATTTACAATGTCCAAGACGAAGAAGGTCTATCTAGGGAGGAGGTAAGTGCGATTCTTTTTAATGATCCTTTGCAAAAGGTTATTACTATGAGTCTAACCGATGTAAGAGAAGAAGAAGAGTGCAAAGAGGAAATTGAAGCCTTAGAAGCACAAGAAGAGATGCATGAAGTGGAGTTTGAGAAACTCCACGATGAGGCTGAGAATACAAGATTCCACGGCCATACTCTGTATTCCACGGCCGTGGATTCCACAACCAAATTCGACCTCCATTCCAGAGGATATTACGGCCGTGGAAAACCAGAGGAAACCGTGATTTTGACCGTGGAAAAGAATGATCGGCACACTTCTTCAACTCCTCCTAACTCTTCTCCAAACCATACAACATCCTTAGAAACTTCTAAGGAAACATCGGAAGCTCCTCAAGGATCATTGGAAGCTCCGAAAGCAATGGAACTTAAGCCACTTCCTACTCATCTAAGGTACGCTTTTCTTGGATCTAATTCCACCTTCCCGGTTATCGTTAGTTCCGAATTAAGCATAGATGAACATGAACAGCTCATGATTATCCTTAGGAAACATAGAAAAGCTATAGGCTACACTATTGAGGACTTAGTAGGAATTAAACCCTCCCTATGCATGCACAAGATACTAATGGAGGAGGACTTTAGAACTTCAAGACAACCTCAAAGGCGGTTGAATCCGACCATGAAGGAGGTTGTCAAGAAGGAAATTCTTAAACTTCTTGATGCAGGTATCATCTATCCTATCTCCGATAGCAAGTGGGTGAGCCCGGTTCAAGTAGTTCCGAAGAAGGGAGGAATGACGGTCATCACCAACAAGAACAACGAACTCATTCCTACCCGAACCGTGACTGGATGGCGAATGTGTATAGACTACCGCAAGCTCAACAACGCAACGCGGAAGGATCACTTTCCATTGCCATTCATCGACCAAATGCTTGAGAGGTTAGCACAACATTCATACTTTTGCTACCTTGACGGTTATAGTGGTTTCTTTCAGATCCCGATACATCCGGATGATCAAGAGAAGACCACATTCACGTGCCCTTGGGGTACATTCGCTTATAGGAGAATGCCGTTCGGGCTTTGCAACGCCCCAGCCACCTTTCAACGGTGCATGATGGCCATCTTCTCCGAATACGTAGAGGAAATCATGGAAGTCTTCATGGACGACTTCTCCGTTTACGGTTCCTCTTTTAACGATTGTCTTTCTAACCTTTCTCTTGTTTTGCAAAGATGTGAAGACACTAACCTAGTTCTTAATTGGGAGAAGTGTCAATTCATGGTTAAGGAAGGCATCGTTTTAGGTCACTTAGTCTCTAGTAGAGGGATAGAGGTAGATAAAGCTAAGATAGAGACCATAGAGAAACTTCCTCCTCCAGTTTCGGTGAAAGGAATAAGAAGTTTTCTAGGACATGCTGGATTCTATAGACGTTTCATTCAGGATTTTTCTAAGATATCAAAACCTCTCACTAATCTATTGATGAAGGATGCGGTTTTTGAGTTTTCGCAGGAATGTCTAGATGCGTTCAACACCATCCGGCAAGCTCTAATTTCAGCACCCATTATCCAACCACCGGATTGGACTCTCCCTTTCGAGATTATGTGCGATGCTAGTGACGTAGCCATTGGAGCTGTTCTTGGGCAACGAAAGGAAGGACGAACCCACGCCATATACTACGCTAGCAAGACGCTAGACGAAGCCCAGCTCAACTACGCCACTACGGAAAAGGAGTTTCTAGCCATTGTCTACGCTATTGACAAGTTTCGCTCTTATCTTGTAGGTGCAAAGGTGATTGTCTACACGGATCATGCTGCGATCCGGTACCTCCTTGCAAAGAAAGACGCGAAGCCAAGGCTGATTAGATGGATTCTTCTCCTACAAGAATTCGATCTAGAGATCCGCGACAAGAAAGGCTCGGAAAATTCTGTTGCGGATCATTTGAGTCGTCTAACACATCTAGAGGACGACCAATTACCCATTGATGACTCCTTTCCGGACGAACACCTACACATCATAGAGGAGTGCATCAAGGTAATCTCCAAGGGTGACGAACCATGGTTTGCTGATTTCGTTAACTATTTGGTTTGCCAGGAGATACCACCCGGACTATCATATGCGCAAAGGAAGAAGTTCTTCAAGGACGTCCGGGAATACCATTGGAACGAACCTCTTATCTTCAAGAGAGATCCGGATGGCATTATTCGGCGATGTGTGCCGGAAGATGAGATGCAAAGTGTCATCCGTCATTGTCATTCACTACCTTGTGGAGGACACGCTAGTTCGAACAAAACTAGCGCAAAGGTATTGCAATCCGGATTCTATTGGCCTACTTTATTTAAAGATGTGCAATCCTTTGTTTCTTGTTGCGATGCTTGTCAAAGAACAGGCAATATCTCTAGAAGGAACGAGATGCCCCTCAACAACATCCAAGAGGTGGAGATTTTCGACGTTTGGGGAGTCGATTTCATGGGACCATTCCCTTCTTCTTGTGGAAACCAATACATACTATTGGCGGTAGACTACGTTTCTAGATGGGTAGAAGCAATTGCATCTCCCACGAATGATGTCATGGTGGTGGTTAAGTTCTTTAACAAGACCATCTTTCCGCGATTCGGGACGCCAAGGACGATCATTAGTGATGGAGGTTCTCACTTCATAGCCCGTCGCTTTGAAGCTCTTCTATCCAAGTATGGGGTTACTCACAAGATCGCCACCCCTTACCATCCACAAACGAGTGGACAAGTTGAGATCTCAAATAGGGAGATCAAGGGAATTCTAGAGAAGACGGTTTCGAGGACTAGGAAGGATTGGTCCTTGAAACTAGATGATGCATTATGGGCATACCGGACTGCATACAAGACTCCCATAGGAACCACACCATACAACCTTGTGTATGGGAAGTCTTGTCATTTGCCGGTAGAGCTAGAGCACAAAGCGTTTTGGGCTATCAAATGGTTGAATTTCAGCATGAAGGAAGCGGGAGAGAAGCGTCTCCTAGACATCAACGAGCTGGATGAACTCCGTTTGAATGCCTATGAAAACGCTAGGATCTACAAGGAAAGAGCAAAGCGTTGGCATGATAAGCATATCATCCCAAAGGACTTCCAAGAAGGAGATCAAGTTCTCCTCTTCAATTCGAGACTTCGCCTCTTTCCAGGTAAGTTAAAATCTCGTTGGACTGGACCTTTTCTAATTAAGCGTATTTTCCCCCATGGTGCAGTTGAAGTATGGGGTGAAGCTAGCGGAAGTTTTAAGGTGAACGGTCAACGGCTCAAGAAGTACTCACCGGAACTCCAAGCTGAGGAGTTTGCACCTACCGCACTCGAATAAGTGCGAGTATGGTCTAGCTACGGACCTTAAACAAAGCGCTTCTTGGGAGGCAACCCAAGGTATTGCATTTCCATTTTTGCTTTCGATTCATAGTTTAGTTTAGAATAGACGTTTTGGCTTTATTTTGCCTCGATTCCTTCCGGTATGTTCGTGTTTTTGGTTGTAGGATCGATGGAAAAGGAGAAAGGGAGGATAATGTCAAAGAAAAGTGACGAAAATTTGGACTTTGAAGCTTTACAGAGAGTTCCACGGTCTAAATTACGGTCGTCATTGCTACAGTGGCCGTAATTCTCAAAGGCCTGTGAAAAATCACCAAAATTACGGGTCCGTACATTTCCACGGCCGTGGAATGCCCCGACAAACCGTGATTTTTGAAATTTTGCCTGCGAGTATAAAAGCCACACTTCACCACAAAAACACCACAAAACCCCCAATTTCCACGCCCTAAACACCGAAATCCCACAGCTCATCCCAAATCTTCGTTCTTTAATCGTTTTTAACGATTCTTCGCCCAAAACTGCAGCAAATCCAACCAAGAACAAGATCCAAGCAACAAATCGCGTGGAAAACGATCAACAAACCCGCATTTTGGATTTCTCAATCCGAAAAAGAGGTTTTTGCTCTCTTCTTGATTCTAGTCGTTTTTGTTCGTTTTTGTTAGAGATTATTAGGAAGAACTGATTGAGATTGGAAGAAATTAGATTAGGACTGCTTGTTGTGGAGTTTGATTGCTGATTTGCTGAGAATTGAGAATTTCTGTGTCGAATTACGGTCTACAGAGGTTCCACGGCCGTGGTTTTGGGAAGAACAGACCGTAATTTCCAACAGAATGGATTTTGTGAGGAGAGTTTCGGGAAGGATTAAGGAAAAGAAAGGGGAGCAGAATAAGAAGAGAAAGGGCAACCCCTCCACATCTAGGGCACCACCACCCTCATCCCCCTCACCTTCACCTCCATCTTCACCTCCATCCTCACCACCTCACCCTAGCATCCCGATCATACACGAAAACCACCAAGCTGCATTTGAGAGGATCGAGAAGAGGGCAGTAATTGGCCCTAGATACTTGTTGTTGGAGGATCTACATCCTCTCAACATTGTAGATGACCTTACATGGCTCTTGGATAGAGCCGGTTTACTTGTCTTCACGAACATTCGTGAAGACGCTTATGAGGAGATCACCCGAGAGGTTGTGACGTCTTTTGAGCACAGCCATGTTGATAGGACTGTCTCCTTCCGTCTCATGAACAGAGACTACCAGTTAAGCATTGTCGAGTTCGGGACCATCTTTGGGTTCCATGAGACCTACAACGGTCGACTCCCTAGGAACGTGTCCGCCAAGGACTTTTGGGGAGATGTGGCTATGATCTATGCCGACGAGGACCGTTGGCATCCAGCTGATACCAAGGCCAAATTGATGTACCATTTGGCCTTGAAGATAGCTCACCGAGTTCTTTCGGAGTGTCTCTTTCCTAGGACGGAGACGCCCCAAAAGATTAAGACGGATGAGCTATTCCTTCTCTACGCTATGCTCCATGGATGCCGCGCAGATTGTGCTACTCTTTTGGCGGCGACAATGAGCAAGCTTAAGAACAAATCGAGAGGGAACATCGGATATGGTGGGATAGTGACCCACATGGCTAGGACTTTTGGAGTGGACTTCTCAGCCTGCACCCGCATACCCGCCGTACCTCTAGGACTTCATGCTTTCATGGTTAGGGGACTCATCTTCCCCACACATAGAGGTCCGCCTTATGCGGGCATGCCCTGGGAGAGTAGGACGGGCAGGGGTATTGAGTGGCTGCCGGAGTATTCCATTGTGGCAGGACACCACAACTGGAAGGAGACGTTCGCTGCGATGCATGCGAACAGGCTTGTAGCTCCCCCTTACGTTCCACCGCCGGTTGTAGATGAGGAGGATATGGGAGAGCCGTATGAGAGTGGTGGAGGAGCAGAGCAGGAGTTCGGCACGTTTCCGGATCAGCCGGATCAGCAGGATGTACCTAGACGCTCTCCGCGTCCGGCTAGAGCTCCAGGCTCGTCATCCCGCCGCGCCAGCGTGAGCGAGAGGCCCACGTGGATGACTACACCTCCCACCTGGTACGAGACACCCCCTCCTTGGTCCACTACACAGTCAGCAGCACCAGCAGCACCACCACCACCACCACCAGCACCAGCACCAGCAGATGCTCCCGGATGGTATGATCACCCCCCGGGATGGTATGAGAGGATGCCGGAGTGGGCTACCGGACTTTCAGAGAGAGTCGGAGCATTAGAGATCCGGGCGGACGCTAGAGATGGACGTTTGGACGACCTCGATCACATGATGAGGGACGTCTACCGCCAGCAGTTTGGGCGGTACTATGACCCGAGTTTCTCTCCATTCCCACCTCCACCGGCACCGCAGTGATTGATGACCGGACAGCTCGTTTTTAGACATTCCCGCCACCATCTGTGAGTTTCTTTTTCCTCTCTTTCTTTTGTTCTTTCTTGTGAACATTAGGGACAATGTTCGTCCTAAGTATGGGGTGGGATGTACTAAATGTTTGTAATAACTCTACTCTATATGTTGCTTCTATTCCGAGACTATTATTGCATGATCATCATATGTTGCACGTTTCATTCTTGCATTGCATGAAAAAGAACTTTAAAAACCCATAAAAATTGAGAAATTTATAAAAAAAAAAAAAATTTTTGATGCTTCTAATGAATTGAGATGAATTCTATGATAAACACTACTTGCGAATTGAGTTGATGACGATTGCATGTTTAAAAGGATGGTAAATCGAGAAGAATGCAAATGAATAAATTTTACCTCTTTTGCAAGTTTTATAATGTGAAAATGTTACCTAAATCATGTAAGAAATCGAAGTTGAAATCACATTATAAGTTCTTATGCTTCTTTTTGAAATGATTAAGGCAATTCGATACTTTCTTTCTTCTTTTCTTTGATCATCTAACTCCTCATTGAAATATTAGCCTCCCTTACCCATCCGGGAACTTGGAAAGTGAATGAGAAAAAGGCATGTTTGATGTGGGAGGGCCATGAGAGCATATAATTGCAATCAATTGAATAGAAAGAAATTGTAGGTTTGGGGAAGTCAATCATGACGATGAGTAACTCGGCACCATTCACATAGCCGGGTGTTTGTGTCTTGCCAAAGTCGGATTGAGCGATATTCCTAGCGGATTATGGTATGTGCGCTAAGGGTTTGAGGCATCTCGCAAAAATGAGAAACGCCAATCTCCTAGGCTTCGGTTTTTGTGCACCTCTATCCATAACTCCAAAAGTAAAGTCGAAAAATGAAAAGTAAGAGCGAAGCTCTAAGTGAAGAGTTGCGGAAACCGCAAAAGAAGAAGAAGGTAGTAGTCCATTTTCCCGGATTTATAATGTGATTTCAACTTCGATTTCTTACATGATTGAGGTAGCTAAGCAAGAATTCCAGAGTATCGAACACAGGGATTTGGGTGGGAACAAAAGTAAGAGCGAAGCTCTAAGGGCGAACAAGTTTTTGCCAAAAACTTGTTCGCCCCTAGAGGTGTGTGCAAATAAGCTTTAAATTTATAAAACTAGAATCAAGCAGCGAACCCGCAGTGTACGGATCGAGGTAGCTAAGCAAGAATTCCAGAGTATCGAACACAGGGATTTGAGTGGGAACAAATTCGATTTCAGGTTATCAAGCAATAAATATGAGAGTTTTGCAAATATTGGGAAAACAACAATCCTAAAGATCCGGGTATTCAGTTGTGGCAATAGATTCAAGATGTACTAATGATATAAAGACAGAGTAGAGATATGCAAAGGTATACTAATGTAAGGTAATCGTACGGTTGAGGTTCCAAAAACCTTATATAACTCACCTAAAAGATACTCCCTATACAGGTTATTGAGACTCAATATAGAAAGATTCTAAAGGCAAGGGTTAGCATCAAACACCCAAACCTATAATCTAAAGGTCAAGACTAACTTATCCGATTGAGGTTGTTGAGGCTCACAATCGAGGTAGAGGTTGTTGAGGCTTCACTACCACCTAGAAAAGACAAGTCTAAACTAAGCTAAAGCAAATCTTTAACTTTGGATTAAGGTAAAAGCAAACTCGTAAACTCAAGGAAATTACGGTTGGATCTTGAGATTCCACGGCCGTGGAACTCAAGAACAGCCCGTAATTTAGGGTTGTCGGCGACAATTCTCTAACTCTCAGGGTCTAATCTGTTTGCGATCAATCTATCATCATCTAAGCCACAACTATCAACCCTTCGCCTTAGAATTGTTAAGGGTTTTTAGCCAATAATAGTCATTTGATATTAATTCAAGATTTAAAAGATAAAAGATGGAAACCTTCAAGAACTATCAATAATCTTCAAACGAATCTCCGAATCACAATCAAGAACAAGTGTTTATCAAGAGATTCAAATAGAAATAAGCAATCACAATCTTAGGAAAGAAAGGAAACGGGATGTCAATCCGATCCTAAATCAAACCTAAGCAAGAAGAGAAATCTTCTTGCAAAATCCTCCAAGAACTTCGATCTTGCACAAATGCAAAGATCGCTAGCAGCAATTCTTCAATTCCGAACTTTGATCTTCAATGAGATCTCCCAAAATCACCTCCAAGAATGAGGGTTTGTGCGTTGCTAAGCTTGCGTTTTTGCCGCTAAACTTAGGGTTGAAGAGTTGTCAGCGAGGTAGCGAGGTGCGAGGTGCGAGGTGCGAGGTGACGGAATCTTGCTTCATCCGTCCTTTTTATAATGCAGGGCAAAATGTCGGCCCGGCCCAATCTTCAAAGGATCATGGCCTCGAAACGTGGCGAAAGGATTCGCCAAGATCACGGTCGTGGAAGATTCCACGACCGTAATTTTGAGGCGTGGAAACAAACACGGGTAGCTTCCACGGCCGTAATATCCCCTGGAATGAACATCGAATTCTGACTCACAATCCACGGCCGTAATTTAGGGTAAAACCGTGATTCTTGCCTTCATTCGTGCATTCCTTAATCTAATACTCCAAAATGCTTCCAAAAGGTGTCCTTGATCTAGAGGTACATCAACTCAACTTCCCTTTGCTCGATTTCGTTCGGAAATAGCTCCAAATCACCTATAACCAACATAGAACTCGTGTAGACATCCATATCGACAATATAGGCAATACTAGCTCATATATGCACAAAGCTTAATCAAAGACTATCAATATGAATCAAATACGATTATTAAACGTGCCTAAAATATCACAATATTTCATGCTAACACTATCCTAGCACACTTAGTCCAATGGCGGCTTATGAGGCTCACCACTACCTAGAGTTTGTCATCTTTGGAATCTAAGAGTAGAATCACCGGGTAGGTCTCTTCTAACACTTGGGAGAACCTCCACAAGGGTTAGTCCTAAACAACTATCCTAGCACACTTACTCAAAGATTCAGCGGATGATTGGTATTACCACCTTCCATCCGGGAGTATCGACAGTTGGGAGAACCTCCACAAGGCGTTTTTGGAGAAATACTTTCCAGCCAAGAAGGCGAACAGCTTGAAGAAAGCTATAAGCAACATCGAGCAAGAGGCGGACGAAACTCTCTATGAGTACTTCGAAAGATTCGCACGCCTCCGATCCAGCTGTCCTTTCCACGGATATTCGACTCAAGATCTAGTCTTGTACTTGTACAATGGCTTGCTAGACAATGAAAGGAGGATCGTCGATGCGGCTTGTGGAGGTAACATTCTTAACTCTACCCCTGACCTTGCTTTTGAAAAAATACAGGAACTAGCTGAAGGGACCCGGAACTTTGGAAGGACTCCTTCCAAGAGAGGTGTTCATGCTGTGAATTCCGGGAAGAGTGAGATCTCCACTGAGCTTACGGAGCTGAAGAAAATGGTGAAGAGATTAACACTTATGGGAACTCCACACCAGCTGAAGGCATGTGGAGTGTGTGCTGACCCATACCATCCAACGGACATGTGTCCCCAAGTCTAGGATGATGATGTGTAGGTGAACGCAATGGGCTATGGACAGCCACAATAGAAAAGGCATAGGAACGATCCCTATGCACAGAATTTCATGCCAAACTGGCGTGATCAACAAAACTTTCGTTGGGGGGATCAACAAAACCAACAACAACAGCCCCGACAAGGTAAGTATCAAACAATTGAAGATATGTTGCACGTTTTGACTAAACACTTTGCTACTCATGTCCAAACAACAGAATCCACCATCAAGAACCTTGAAAAACAGGTTAGGCAAATGGCGAAAGCCATTACAAGGATTGAAACTAGGTCCTCCGGAGGATTACCTTCACAGACGGTTATAAACCCCAAGGTGATGCTAGAGGAGGCTCAATCATAGAGGTAGAGTCCTTGCGTCGAGCAAACGACGTGAAACAAATGCGCTGCTCAGGAGGCAACCCGAGGGAATAAGAAGAGGAGTCTCTGTCAAGAAAACCGCCCCTGCGGCTCAGTGTCCCCGCCCCCGCGGTGACACCCATGGCCAGCGCCACCCCCGGCGCTGGGCCAGCGTCTGCAACATACTAGTCACCGCCCCCGCGGTGACCCCCCACTCCCCTGCAGCGGCCATCCTTGACACACATCCTCAGCGCCGCCCTTGGCGCTAAGTCTACGTGCCTCCTCTTCCTTGTCACCGGCCCTGCGGTGGCAAGCCCCCGCCCCTGCGGTCTTATTAAGGAAAGAAAAAAAAATACACTTTCCAAAAATAACCTACAACTACCACCTCCTCCCCTCCCTCTCCATTCACTCTTCGAACCCTACACCTCATCGCCTCCCACACCCCTGCGCCCTCCGGAAGCTCTCACACACCGCCTTGTGCAACGCCCCCGCGCCACCTCCGGCGACCTAGCCACAACCGCCCCCTGCGACACCGGCCCTTGCTACCGCCACACACATCCCTCATCCTCTCAAACCTCTTACTCTACAACACCCTCGTCCCTCACACTCTCTTCCCTCCACCGCTCACCACCGCCGGCGACATCACCACCGACAAGAACCGCCAAAACGGCCCTCAGCACCGCCATCTTCGCAGCTGTCAAAAATCGCCCTCTGCACTTCTCCCGCCCCTGCGCCTGCAAGACTACCGCCCCTGCGCCCTACCGCCTCTGCGCATCCTTCAGCCGCCCTTGTGGAAATAACAACAGAGGGTTCGTCTCTTACTCTAATTTCTGAACTTTCTAACTCCTTTACTTGTTCAACTACAAGAAATGGAAAAACAGAAGAAATACAAGTTGTCGGAAGCTGAGAAGGAGCGATATAGGATTGTGCAAGGTCGGGATGCGTATGCAACTTGAAATCTGCACGTTCCTACTTTGGAAAATTTGGGCATGTTGGAAAGCGTGCAGGCGTTCCTCAACAATGCTGGGCTCATCGATTTTCTGGAAATGAATGCTCCAACATACTCCGAGCTCAGCCGCCAATTCATCGCCACATTCATCATGGAGAAGGAGGACAATATTTGTGTTAGACTTTCATTTAAGTTCAACAAGAGGAAGTATGCATTGGACTACACCCAACTGCAAGAGGTATTCGGGTGACTATTTGTGCCTCCGACGACTGGCAAGATCCCGTCCCGAGACCCGACTTGGTTGAGTTTTGGCAGGCCGCCACCACATATGAGTTTCATGCAGGGGGTGAGTATTCCAACAAAATCACTCACCCCTGTTTGAGGCTCATCTCGAAGATCTTCATGAGTGTCTTCTGTGGACACAAGGAGGAGAACAAGGTCGTTCTCAAGGACCTTCCACTGTTATACTCATGCCTCCCCACGAACGACAGTATACCAAATTGGCCTTACCTCTTCCTTACCACTTTGAAGCAGATTAGGAAGAACGAGACATTGTGGAAGGTGGGGTGATCTCCTTGATAGCTGCACAGGTGATGGATCTCCCTGACTTGGAGGAAGGTTTAGAAGCCCCACTATACACGGAAGGGATGATGAGGAGGTGCAGGCTCCTCAGGAGAGACGGGGAGAACCTCTTTTGGCTCTCATTGGCAGATGAGAGTCACATCACATACCTTCCTCGGCCACTTCCACTTGGAGACGAGCTCTCCGAGCTATACATACCTGATGACCCCTCCGTTCCGAGACGGCCTCTGGGAGGCATTGTTGAGAGATTTCCTGCAGGCTCCAACCGGGCTCCTATTGCTGATGAGAAGATGCCTACTGCAGCACCGGATGACAGTCCGGCCATGGAGAGCCTTCAGACTCATATCGCAAGCCAGCTTTGAGACTTCATATAGACAGAGGATGGACGCTCAAGAGGATCATATAGATACGCTCTACCGCCGGCAGGAGCACTTCTTCAGCCACTATCCATACCCACCGGAGGAGGGTCCGGATGGACTAGCCGGACCATCCCACTAGTGGTATCATTCTCACCCCTTTCCCACATTTATCTTTGCTTCATTTCCACTTTGAGGGCAAAGTGTACTTCAAGTATGGGGGAGGGACATATCATTGCATGTATAGTTGTTTTTTTTGTTTTGACTTGTTTTGTATTGAGTCTTTTGTAGTTTGAAATTTAGTTTGAAAAAAAAGAAGAAGAAAAATCCAAAGAAAATGAAAAAAAAAGCATGAAAAATCCTTAGATTAACCGAAAACCCGAATGGACGGTTTAGGCAAAAAGAAGGTAGTACAACCAACCTTAGGTTGGTGCAAAATTGGACTTGAGGGATGTGAGTTCAATGTGAGATCATCAAAGAAAAGAAGAAGAGTGGCAAGGTGAAAACCCGAAAGGGCACCTTGGCAAAATGAGCGGCACCAAGTGTAGGTTCCCTTTCCGGCATTTGGTGACATAAGGAGGGGAGTCATAAGGAGGTTGTCTGGGTAGGTCACTCTTGGAGCAATAAGGATGGTAGTTTCTCACCCTTTTCTCACATTTTCTCTCTTCCTTCTTTCTGTCTTGGCTTTTCATTTGTTTTCATTGTCTTTTCTGCTTGCCCATGCTTCATGAGGCTTTTGAGTCTAGTTTGTTGTCATATATTTTACTCTGGACGAGTAAAAGGTCTAAGTATGGGGGAGTTTGATAGGTGATGGAATCACTATCATTTAGGATAGTTTTTAGAGTCTTTTTATTGCATTAGTGTCGGTTTATGCTACTAACTCCTTGGTCCAGAAGAAGAAGATTAAAAGAAGATAAAGAAGGAGTTATAAGCACTTAGGAGTGAAGATCGTTCACGAAGCAAAGCTTCTGTTGCTTCACCGCCCCCACGGAGCCTTGTCACCGCCCCTGCGGGTGACACCACACTCCGGGGGCGCCCCCTCCGCCTTCGCCAGCGCCAGCCACGAAGACTGTCATCGCACCTGCGTCAACCCTTGGCGCCCCTGCGGTGACTTGCCCTGAAGAAGCAAAGACTAGCACCCCTGCGCCTTCTCCTGTGCCTCTGCCTGCGCCTCAACCTGGGAGCTGGAAGATGAAGAGTCAGTGTCACCACCCCTGCGTTGACACTAGGACGCCCCGGCGGCTTGGCATCAGAAACGACAGGAAGTTGAAGAGTCAGACATTTGAAGAGCATTAAAGATCCGACTCTGCGGAATTGCCTAGCCTCCCCTGTGGCCATGAAGAAGATCAAGCGTTTTTTCCCTCACCGCCCCTGCGGATCTGAAGGTCGCCCCTGCGGTTCAACGACAGAAGCTTTACTCCGGCTGTTTACACCACCTTTATGGCATTAAAGGTGGCTGTTTTAGGCCGGCCATTTACCCCTATTTAGTGTCTTTTGTAGTATAAATAGACTTAGGTTAGGATCCACTTAGGATCCAATTTAGAATTCACTTTTCCATTAAAACCTTCTTGCTACCTTTGTAATGAGTTGCTAACTCCCTTGCTACATTGGGTTGGTTTGAAGCTGCATTGTTACCTTGGTTGTAAGTTCTTTCTAATATAAGTTTTCATTCAGTAATTCTTTGTGTTTCCTTGATCTCCATTGTCTAATTTCATGTTTTACTATCACTTGAGATTGATCACCTTAGGTCCTAAAGTGCATGCAAAGAACTAGGATTAATAGATTCCGGGTTCGGGTCTTTAATCTAGTAGTAACTTTAAGTAATAACGGGTTGTAATTGCTTAAAAAAAAAGGAACACAAATATAAAGATAAGTTTAAAGGTTTTAATTTTTCGCCACTTAGCATGCGTGCAATCAAGCTTTAAATTTATAAAACTAGAATCAAGCAAGCGAACCCACAATGTACGGATTGACGTAGTTAAGCAAGAATTCCAGAGTATCGAACACAGGGATTTAGGGGGAACAAATTCAATTATAGATTGTCAAGCAAATAAAAGGGTACAGCTATTGCAAATATATTGGGAAAACAACAACCCTAAAGATCCAGGTATCTAATTGTGACAATCGATTCAAGATATACTAAAGAACTAAAGACAGAGTTAAGAGTTGCAAAGGTATGCTAAGGTAAAGCAATGTACGGTGAAGTTCCAAGGCATTATATGACTTATCTAAAAATACTCTCTATAAAGGTTGTTGAGGCTTCAGTATAGAAAGGATCTAAAGACAAGAATTAATCTCAAATACCCAAACTTGTAACCCAAGGATCAAGACTAACTAAACCGATTAAGGTTGTGACACTCGAAATCGAAGTAGAGGTTGTTGAGGCTTCACTACTACCTATAAAAGGCAAGCCAAGACTAAGTTAAAGCAAATCTTTAACTTTGGATTAAAGTAAAAGCAAGGTTCGTAAACTGAAGCAAATTATGGGCAGATCTTGAGTTCCATGGCCGTGGAACCTCAAGAACAGACCGTGGTTTTTGTTCGTCGGCAAATCTCTAACTCTCAGGGTCCAATCTGTTTACGATCGATCTATCATCATCTAAGCCACAACTATTAACTCTTCACCCTAGAATTTCTAAAGGGTTTTAGCCAATAACTGTCATTATAATATCAAAATCAAGATTTAGAAGAATGAAAGATGAAAACCTACGAAAACCTTCAATAAATCTCAAATCAATCTCAAATCCACAAACAAGGATAATAATATATATCAGACTTGGAATGAACACAAACCAATAACGATCCTTGATGAGAACGAAGAACGGGATGTCAATCCGTCTTCTAATCAAACCTAAGGACAAAAGGCATAAATTTCGCCACCCACAACTTCCAAATCTTCAAGCCTTCGTAAATCTCCGTTGCAAAAATGCAATTCTCCGCATGTCCAATGAAACCCTAGGAACGTGTAAGTGAGCGTAAGCGAAGGTGCCGAATTCTCCCCCCTTTCAGCCCTTTTATAAGAAAGGGTAAAATAACCGTCCGGTCCATATGCGTAAACAATGTGTCCATATTTTATTCGTCAAAAGATTGCCTAAATCACGGTTTCATGGAGTTCCACGGCCGTGGTTTAGAGCGTGGAAGTGGATTACGGTTCTTCACAACTTCCACGACCATACTTTATACCGTGTAACTCTCTGGAATGCTCCACGTTCATGTTGCCAAGATCCACGGCCGTGGTTTTGGGCGTGGACTTCTCTACGGCCGTATTTTAGACCGTGGAAGTGTAAATTGCTCGTAGTTTCCTTTGTGTCGTGCCATTCCTCCTCCTAGCATCTCCCTTGGCTTCTTTGATGTGTCCTCAATCCTTGGATGTGCTCAATTCATCTCCTTCCTCTCTTAATTGGTTCGGTTTTAGCTCTTATTCACCTATAATCAACACAAAGCTTATGTAGATCTCTATATCGATAATGTAGATAAACTAGCTAACAATTCCTTCAATGCCTTATCAATGAACATTATAATGAGTGAAAAACTACTAGAAAGAGTGTCTAGAATATCGCAATATTTCATGCTAACAAAATACCCCATACTTGCCACTTGCTTGTCCCCAAGCAAGGTCTTTCAAAAGCTTTAGAACTCAAGTTAGGATGAAATATGCATGCAATCTCAAAAACAAAACATCTTTTAGGTAAATGTGCTTCTAGTCAATAGATCATTCTCAAACCTTGCTTCATTCATTCATGAGACTCTCATATACATAAGCAAAGAATAAAGAGAAAGGAAACATCGGGAATTGATCAAACTTCAATGTAAGCATCATAACGTTCAAACATTATCAAAATCAAACATAAGAAACTTCAATTTAGATCACCAAGTCATATAACATTCTCTTGATCTTAAGGACTTTCAAATAAGGTCTAGAATGCGGAAAGGAAGGGAAAACTATAAGGAATGTGGTGCATGAATCCGGGAAAATGGACAACTAACTCTTTTATTTTTTCTCTTGCGGTTTTGCAACACTTTCAACTTGGAGCTTTGCTCTCTTCTTTTCACATTATTTTTCGACTTTACTTTTGGAGTTATGAACAGAGGTGCACAAAAATCGAAGCCTAGGAGATTGACGGTTCTCAATTTTGCGAGATGCCTCAAACCCTTGATGCACATATCATAATCCGTTAGGAATATCGCTCAATCTGACTTTGGCAAGACACAAACACCCCGGCTATGTGAATGTTGCCGAGTTACTCATCGTCATGATTGACTTCCCCAAACCTAAAAGTTCTTTCTATTCTTTGAATGCAAAATTTTGCTTTCATGGCCCTCTCACATCAAACATGCCAAATATCAACTCCTTCAAATTCCCGGATAGGTAAGGGAGGCCAATATTTTATTGAGGGGCTAAATGATCAAAGAAAGAAGAAAGAAAATTGAATTGCCTTAATCATTTCAACAAGAAGTATAAGAATTTATCATGTGATTTCAACCTTGATTTCTCAATATGATTTAGATAAAACTTTTCACATTATGAAACTTGCAAGAGAGGAATAATCAACACATTCAATTTCTTTTCAATTCATTATTTGTTTAGACATACAATTGTCATCAAAAACTCAATTCACAAGTAGTGATTATCATAGAAATCATCTCCATTCTTAGAAGCACAAAATTTTCAAAATTTTTCGATTTTTATGGGTTTCTCAAAAGCTTTTTCATGCAATGCGATAATGAAACGTGTAACAATGGAATGAAACATGCAAAGTGTTCTCAATCAAGGCAAGCAAAAGTGAGTAGAGTTATTACAAACGATAGTCACGCCCCACCCCATACTTGAGACAAACATTGTCCCTAATGTTCAGAAAGAAATAAAGAAAAGAAAGAAAGAAAATGAACTCACAAGACGGCGGTGGAGCGGCTAATGCTACGATCATCCATGGTCATCACTGAGGAGCTGGTGGTGGTGGAAACGGGAAGAAGCCGGGGTCGTAGTTCTGCCCAAAATGCTGGCGGTAGATGTCTCTCATCATCCTATCAAGTGCATCGGCTCGTGCATCCCTAGTGTCCTGCCGGATCTCCAAAGCACCGACTCTCCTAGAAAGGTCAGTGGCCCACTCCGGTAGCTGCTCGTACCACTCCGGCGCCTGACTATACCAAGCTGGTGCATCTGATGGTGCTGGTTTAGGTGGTGGCTGTGCATGCCAAGTCGGTGGAGCTCCCATCTACTCCGGCTGCGTGCTTTACCAATCGGGAGGGGTCGCCATCCATGTCGGCCTCTTACTCACGCTGGCACGGCAAGAGGAAGAACCGAAAGCTCTAGCAGGGCGGGGGACTGCCTAGAGAGGTCGGGAAATGTGTCCGGCTGATTTGGAAAACTGCCAAAGTTGTACTCCTCACCTCCTCCCTCAAAACCGTCATCCCCTCTCATCTCCTCCTCATTTGCAGCTGGCATCTCTGGGGGAACATACGGAGGTGCTACCAATCTATTCGCATGCATAACAACGAATGTCTCCTTCCAGTTATGGCGTCCAGCCATAATGGAATACTCGGGAAGCCATGTAACACCTCTACCTCCTCTACCCTCCCAAGGCATGGCAGAGGTCGGGAAATGAAGTCCTAGAGGTCTAGCCGCTATCCTAGTGCACGCGGAGAAGTCAATACCCAACTGTCTAGCAAGGTGGGTGACCATCCCACTATATCCAATATTGTCGGCCCTCTTGTTCTTTAGCTTACTCATGGTAGAAGCTAAGAGGGTGGCATAGTCAGCCGGCCTACCATGCAGCATACAGTACAATAGAAACAACTCATCAGTCTTGATTATCTGAGGAGTCTCAGTCCTAGGGAAGAGACACTCAGAAAGTACTCAGTGGGCTATCTTCAAGGCTAAGTGATAAATCAACTTAGCCTTGGTATCAGCAGGTTGCCAGCGGTCCTCGCTAGCATATACCATGGCAATGTCCTCCCAAAAATCCTTGGCGTACACGCCACTAGGAAATCGACCATTGAAGGTCTCATGGAATCCAAAGAAGGCTCCAAACTCTCGGATCGAAAACTCATAGTTCCTCTCCATCAGCCTGAAAGAAACTGTCCTATCCACATGACTATGCTCAAAAGAGATCACAAACTCTCTAGTGATCTCCTCATACGCATCTTCCCGAATGGCGGAGAAGATGATCAAGCCTGCCCTGTCTAACAACCAAGTAAGATCGCCTACCACATTCAGTGGCTCTAACTTCTCAAGCAGCAAATATCGTGGTCCTATGACCGGTCTCTTCTCGATCCTCTCTAAGGCATCGAGGTAATCCTCATGAATCTTAGGAATTCTAGGGGGTGGGGGTGATGGTGGCTCACTAGGAGGTATTTGAGAGGAGGAGGAAGCATTATCTTTCCTTTTCTTATTCCTATTGGACATTCTCCTAACCAAATACATATTCTGTCAAAAATCACGGCTTGTTCTTCAATTTCCACGGCCGTAGAATGCCCAGTGACCGTGGTTCGGCTCGTAGTTTCTCAAAATCCACTCAATCAACACCAAAATCAACAGACAGTAGCCCTAGACTAATTCCAATCCAGTTCCAATGAGTTCTTCTAGAAATTCTTGCGAAAACTGAATCAAAACGACAAAGTGAGAGAAGAGAAGAAAAACCTAGGTTTTAGATTTTTTAAATCCAAATTTCGTCTTCTCCGGTGATTTTCCACTCGAATTGTTGCTTGGATCTTGTAGGTGGTTGAATTTGCTTCACTTTTGGTCAAAGAATCGTTCGAAACGATTAACGAACGGAGATTTGAGATAGGGGAATCAAATTGGCGATTTTGGGCGTGGAATTGGGGATTTTTAGTGTTCTTTGTGAAGAGATGTGGTTTATATAGTAACCGTAAAATTTTTGGAAAATTACGGTCACTCGAGGGTTTCCACGGCCGTGGAAATGTACGGAACCGTGGTTTTGGTGATTTTTTTCAGGCTTTTGCAAATTACGGTCACTGTAGCTGTCACGGCCGTGGTTTTGGCCGTGGAACTCTCTGTAAGGTGCCAAAGTCCAAGTTTCGTCAATTTCTTCTAACATTTCTTTCTCCCTTGCCTCTTCCATTGATCCTACATCCAAAAAAACGAACATACCGGAAGGTATCGAAGGCAAAACAAAACAAAAACGTCTAAACTACTCAAAACTACGAATCAAAAACAAAAACGTAAGTGTAATACCTTGGGTTGCCTCCCAAGAAGCGCTTGTTTAAGGTCCGTAGCTAGACCGTACTTACACCTATTCAAGTGCGGTAGGTGCGAACTCTTCAGCTTGGAGTTCCGGTGAGTATTTCTTGAGTCGTTGACCGTTCACCTTAAAGCTTCCGCCCTTTTCACCCCATACTTCAACTGCACCATGGGGAAAAACACGTTTGATTAGATAAGGTCCAGTCCAACGAGATTTAAGCTTACCTGGAAAGAGACGAAGCCTTGAATTGAAGAGGAGAACTTGATCTCCTTCTTTGAGGTTCTTTGGGATGATATGCTTATCATGCCAACGCTTCGCTATTTCTTTATAGATCTTGGCGTTTTCGTAGGCGTTCAAACGAAGTTCTTCAAGCTCGTTAAGGTCCAAGAGACGCTTCTCTCCCGCTTCCTTCATGCTGAAGTTCAACCACTTTATTGCCCAATACGCCTTATGCTCTAATTCTACCGGCAAGTGACAAGACTTCCCATACACAAGGTTGTATGGCGTCGTACCTATGGGAGTCTTATACGCAGTCCGGTATGCCCATAATGCGTCATCTAGCTTCAAAGACCAATCCTTCCTTGTCCTTGAAACCGTCTTCTCTAGGATTCCTTTAATCTCCCGGTTCGAGATCTCCACTTATCCACTAGTTTGTGGATGATAAGGGGTGGCGATCTTGTGAGTCACCCCATACTTAGCTAATAGAGCTTCGAATCGTCGGGCAATGAAGTGAGAGCCTCCATCACTAATGATAGTCCGTGGTGTCCCAAATCGTGGAAAAATGGTCTTGTTAAAGAACTTAACCACAACCATGGCATCATTAGTGGGAGAGGCAATTGCTTCAACCCATCTCGAAACATAATCTACGGATAAAAGTATGTATTGGTTTCCACAAGATGATGGGAAAGGTCCCATGAAGTCTACTCCCCAAACGTCAAAGATCTCCACCTCTTGAATGTTGTTAAGAGGCATCTCGTTTCTCCTAGATATGTTCCCTGTTCTTTGGCAAGCATCGCAGCAGGAAACAAAGGTTTGCACATCTTTAAATAAAGTAGGCCAAAAGAATCCAGATTGCAATACCTTAGCGCTAGTCTTGTTTGAACTAGCGTGTCCTCCACAAGGTAGTGAATGACAATGACGGATGACACTTTGCATCTCATCTTCCGGCACACATCGTCAAATGATGCCGTCAGGACCTCTCTTAAAGAGGAGAGGTTCATTCCAAAAGTATTCCCGAACATCCTTAAAGAACTTCTTTCTTTGTGCGTAGGATAATCCGGGTGGTAATTCCTGACAAACCAAATAGTTAACAAAATCAGCAAACCATGGTTCGTTACCTTTGGTGATCACGTCGATGCACTCCTCTATGATATGTAAATGCTCGTCCGGAAAGGAGTCATCTATAGGTAGATTATCATCCTCTAGATGTGGTAGACGACTCAAATGATCCGCGACAGAATTTTCCGAACCCTTCTTGTCACGGATCTCTAGAACGAATTCTTGTAGGAGAAGAATCCATCTAATTAGCCTTGGTTTCGCATCTTTCTTTGCAAGCAAATACCGGATCGCAGCATGATCCGTGTACACAATCACCTTAGCAACTACAAGATAAGAGCGAAACTTTTTAAATGCATATACAATTGCTAAAAATTCCTTCTCGGTAGTGGCGTAGTTGAGTTGCACTTCATCTAGCGTCTTGCTAGCGTAGTAGATAGCATGGGTTCGTCCTTCCTTTCTTTGCCCAAGCACAGCTCCTATAGCTACGTCACTTGCTTCACACATAACCTCAAATGGAAGATTCCAATCCGGAGGTTGAATAATCGGGGCTGAGATTAGAGCTTCCTGAATCATATTAAACGCATCTAAGCATTCCTGCGAAAAATCAAAAACTGCATCCTTCATCAATAAATTAGTAAGCGGCTTTGATATCTTAGAGAAATCCTTTATAAAACGTCTATAAAACTCAGCATGTCCCATAAAACTTCTTATCCCTTTCACCGAAGTTGGGGGAGGAAGCTTTTCTATAGTCTCTATCTTAGCCTTATCCACTTCAATCCCTCTACTAGAGATTAAGTGTCCTAATACAATGCCTTCTTTCACCATAAATTGACACTTCTCCCAATTAAGAACTAGGTTAGTGTCTTCACACCTTTGTAGCACAAGATCAAGGTTAGATAGACAGTTATCGAAAGAGGAACCATAAACAGAAAAATCATCCATAAAAACCTCCATGATCTCCTCTATGTACTCCGAGAAGATAGCCATCATGCACCTTTGAAAGGTGGTTGGGGCGTTGCAAAGCCCAAACGGCATTCTCCTATAAGCAAACGTTCCCCACGGGCACGTGAATGTGGTCTTTCTTGATCGTTCGGATGTATCGGGATCTGAAAGAAACCACTATAACCGTCAAGATAGCAAAAGTGTGAGTGTTGTGCTAACCTCTCAAGCATTTGATCGATGAAAGGTAGTGGGATGTGATCCTTCCTCGTTGCGTTATTTAGCTTGCGATAGTCTATGCACATCCTCCATCCTGTAACGGTTCGCGTAGGAATGAGTTCATTGTTCTTGTTGGTAATGACCGTCATCCCTCCTTTCTTTGGAACTACCTGTACGGGACTCACCCATTTGCTATCGGAGATAGGATAGATGATACATGCATCAAGTAGATTAAGAATTTCTTTCTTGACAATCTCCTTCATGGTCGGATTTAACCGCCTTTGAGGTTGTCACGAAGTTCTAAAGTCTTCTTCCATTAGGATCTTATGCATGCATAGTGAAGGTTTGATTCCTACTAGATCCTCTATAGTATACCCTAAGGCTTTCCTATGTTTTTTAAGAACAACCATAAGCTTACTATGTTCATCTATACTCAAATCGGAACTAACAACTACCGGAAAGGTAGAAATTAGGTCCTAGAAATGCGTACCTTAGATGTGCAGGAAGTGGCTTCAATTCCATCACTATAGGAGTCTCTAATGGCTCTTGAGGAGTATCCAATGTTTCCTTAGAAGTGTCTAAGGATGTAGAAGATGTTGGAGAAGAATCAAAAGAAGTGGTGGAGAAAACACAATCTCCTTCAGATTCACCCAAAATTACGGCTCCCCTGTTTCCTCCACGGCCGTGGTTTTGGGCATGCAAATCAATTACGGTGCCTCTGTTTGTTCCACGGCCGTGGTTTTGGCCGTGTAACTTACTGGAGTCCTCTGAATAGCTAATTACGGTCATGTTGGTGGATTCCACGGCCGTGGAATAGCACGACTGGCCGTGATTTCTTACGTTTTCTGACCCATCGTAGAGTTTCTCAAATTCTTCTTCATACACTTCTTTTTGCTTCTCTAAAGCTTCAATTTCCTCATTGCATTCCTCTTCTTCCCCTATATCCATAATGCTCATAGAGACAACCTTTTGCAAGGGATCTTTGAAGAGAATCAAACTTACCTCCTCTCTAGATAGCTCTTCGTCATGGATGTTGAATATATCTTCATCGAAAGCTGGTTCCTTCACCAAAGTGGAGAGAACGAACTCTACCTTTTCTTCTCCTATGTCGAAGGCGAGTCTAGCATTCTTGCAATCAACCATACAACCGGATGTTGCAAGAAACGATATTCCGAGTATGATCGGGACCGTCTATCTGCAGGAATGTCAAACACCACAAAATCTATAGGAACATAAAACTTACCAAGCTTGACCGGGATGTCTTCAACTATGCCGATGGGACGAGTTATGGATCGATCCGCCATGTATAACGTCATCTTCACCGGTTTAGGTTTGCCTAAACCGATCTTCCTGCATAAGGCAAGCGGAATGATGCTCACGCTTGCTCCTAAATCACATAATGCATCATATGTGACATCTCCCACTCCTATGGGAATACAAAATGACCCCGGATCCTTCAACTTTGGGGGCATCTTTTCCTTCATTGTCTTGATGAGATCCGATGAATCCGAACTCATCTTGACCTCTCCAAAATCCTCTAATTTCCTTTTGTTAGAGAGGATCTCCTTTAAGAACTTTCCATAAGCGGGCATACCTACAATTGCATCAATGAAAGGTATATTAATATGCAGTTTGATCATGAGTTCAATAAACTTACCAAATTGCTTGTCTAGACGCGCTCTTGCTCTAGATTGCGGGAATGGTAGGGGAGATTTGAAAGCTGGAGGTGGAAGGTAGATGTCTTCCTTCTCCTTCCCCTTCTCTTTCTCCTTCTCGACGGGAACTTCTACAAACTTAGGCTGCGGGTCGGTGGTTGTTGCTCCGCTCCTAGTTGTGATAGCCATCACCCTTCCCTTTGGGTTATCCTCCGTCTTTCCTGGAAGTTTTCCTTGATTTCTAGGAACTTCCTCAGCATGGCTAAACATTTGGTTTTCTAAAACCTTTTGGACTTTATCAACCTTAGTAATGTGATCATCGGCCTTAATGATGTGACTCTCCAATCCTTGAAGCTTTCCCAAAATTGTTTCCAACATGGGATCGGGCTTCTCTTTTCCTGAAGTGCTTCCGCTATTAGATGCTTGTTCCTGACTTTTCAAAGGAATGGAAGAAGAAGAAGGTGGAGTTAGTGAATTTCCTGAATTGGGATAAGAATTACCGGAATTGTGTTGTTGGTTGGACCGCCAATTGTTGTTGCTTGAACCCCTATTGTTGTTCCAACTGTTATTCCGGTTGTTGTTGTTGTTCCAATTGTTCCGGTTGTTGTTCCGGTTGTTGCGGTTTGTATTCTCATTCCCATTGTGGTTATTGTTGTTTTCCAAATAACCCACATCTTGCCCCTTTTGCTTTGGAAAGTTGGTTTTAATGGCTTCCTTCAACTCTTTAATCTCGGTATTGAGAGAAAAGATTTGAGTTTGAGCAGCTTGTGATAGCTTTGCTCCTTGCTCCACATGATTTGCTTCTACTTTCCGGTGAGAATACTTCTCAATGACTCGGGCTTGCTTCTCAATGAAGTCCCAAGCGTCATCTTCCCTCATGTCCATGAATGTACCACGTGAAAGGGATTGGAGCTTGAATTGTGTTTCCACATCCAGCCCCTTATAGTATATCTCCAATAGCTCCAACTTGGAAATGCCATGGTGTGGGCAATCCAATAGTAAATCCTAAAATCTTTCCCAAGATTGAAACAAACTTTCGTTAGATCTCATAGAAAATGCGTTAATCTTACCTCTCAACTCCGCCGTTTTAGATGGCGGAAAGAATTTGGTATGGAACTCCGAAGAAAGATCTTCCCATGTGTTAAGTCTTCCATTTGGAAGAGCTTGATACCAAGATAAAGCTTTCCCTTTCAAAGAAAAGAAGAATGGCTTAATCTTGTAGTTGTTGGTGGTTGCGTTCTTTGGCTTCATTGTCTCCATTAAGATCTCAAAATTCTGTAAATGTTGGTGTGGAGACTCGCTATTCGTTCCTCCAAACTGACTTTGGCGAATGATGGTAATAACTTGCGGGTTGAAGCTAAACCCTTGCATATCATCAGCATCAAAGTTCACACCTAGACGGCGTGGTTGCTGAATTGGATCCATCCTTTGGCCAAGAGTTCTTGGGCTCTTCTTCTACACGAGCGGCTCGCGCGCCCCCAGCCGGGACAAGATAGTTGGCAGCCGGTCTTTGTCTTGGATTAAATTGATTCATGTTGACCGTCGGGTTAAGGTCTTCAAGGGATGGCATGGAGGAGTCGTTATCCTCATCGGATGAGTTGGCTCTAACCGATCTTGTCAGTTTCCTCCTCTCCTTCTTCTTGAGGTCGCTTAATTCCAGCCTCATTTGAAACATCATATCCGATAGCTCATCAATTTTCGATTGATGACGATCCGATTCTTCCTTGCGAGTCTTCTTGCTCCATCTAAGTTGAGCTTCGGATTCCGCTAACTCTGTTTGATAATCCCGCTCCTTTTCTTCAGCCATCTTTCTTTCTTTGAGCTTCTTCCTCAAAGTCTTCTCAAGTTCTTGATCAAGAGGTAAGAGGTCCTTGTTGTTCCTAGACCTGCGCATAAACCTAAAGTAACCTACAAATATCACTCACAAAAGATATCAAATAACAAGAGCTAAGCTCCCAAGCTTGACAACCGGTAACCGAATTCGGCCTAGACCAAATCCCCGGCAACGGCGCCAAAAACTTGTTCGCCACTTAGCGTGCGTGCAATCAAGCTTTAAATTTATAAAACTAAAATCAAGCAAGCGAACCTGCAGTGTACGGATCGATGTAGTTAAGCAAGAATTCCAGAGTATCGAACACATGGATTTGGGGGGAACAAATTCAATTATAGATTGTCAAGCAAATAAAAGGGTAAAGCTTTTGCAAATATATTGGGAAAACAGCAACCCTAAAGATCCAGGTATCTAATTGTGGCAATCGATTCAAGATATACTAAAGAACTAAAGACAAAGTTAAGAGTTGCAAAGGTATGCTAAGGTAAAGGAATGTACGGTGAAGTTTCAAGGCTTTATATGACTTATCTAGAAATACTCTCTATAATGGTTGTTGAGGCTTCAGTATAGAAATGATCTAAAGACAAGAATTAATCTCAAATACCCAAACTTGTAACCCAAGGATCAAGACTAACTAAACCGATTAAGGTTGTGACACTCGAAATCGAAGTAGAGGTTGTTGAGGCTTCACTACTACCTAGAAAAGGCAAGCCAAGACTAAGTTAAAGAAAATCTTTAACTTTGGATTAAAGTAAAAGCAAGGTTCGTAAACTGAAGTAAATTACGGGCAGATCTTGAGTTCCACGGCCGTGGAACCTCAAGAACAGACCGTGGTTTTTTTTCGTCGGCGAATCTCTCTGACTCTCAGGGTTCAATCTGTTTACGATCGATCTATCATCATCTAAGCCACAACTATTTACCCTTCACCCTAGAATTGCTAAAGGGTTTTAGCCAATAACTGTCATTATAATATCAAAATCAAGATTTAGAAGAATGAAAGATGAAAACCTTCGAAAACCTTCAATAAATCTCAAATCAATCTCAAATCCACAAACAAGGATAATAATGTATATTAGACTTGGAATGAACACAAACCAATAACGATCCTTGATGAGAACGAAGAACGGGATGTCAATCCGTCTTCTAATCAAACCTAAGGACAAAAGGCGTAAATTTCGCCACCCACAACTTCCAAATCTTCAAGCCTTCATAAATCTCCGTTGCAAAAATGCAATTCTCCGCACGTCCAATGAAACCCTAGGAACGTGTAAGTGAGCGTAAGCGAAGGTGCCGAATTCTCCCCCTTTCAGCCCTTTTATAAGGAAGGGTAAAATAACCGTCCGGCCCATATGCGTAAACAATATGTCCATATTTTATTCGTCAAAAGATTGCCTAAATCACGGTTTCATGGAGTTTCACGGCCGTGGTTTAGAGCGTGGAAGTGGATTACGGTTCTTCACAACTTCCACGACCGTACTTTATACCGTGTAACTCTCTAGAATGCTCCACGTTCATGTTGCCAAGATCCACGGCCGTGGTTTTGGGCGTGGACTTCTCTACGGCCGTATTTTAGAGCGTGGAAATGTAAATTGCTCGTAGTTTCCTTTGTGTCGTGCTATTCCTCCTCCTAGCATCTCCCTTGGCTTCTTTGATGTGTCCTCAATCCTTGGATGTGCTCAATTCATCTCCTTCCTCTCTTAATTGGTTCGGTTTTAGCTCTTATTCACCTATAATCAACACAAACCTTATGTAGATCTCTATATCGATAATGTAGATAAACTAGCTAACAATTGCTTCAATGCCTTATCAATGAACATTATAATGAGTGAAAAACTACTAGAAAGAGTGTCTAGAATATCGCAATATTTCATGCTAACATTAATCTTTTCTTTATATCCCTTAGTCTTTGTTTGAAAGCTAACTTATTATTTGTTCTTGTAGGCTTACGGAACACTTACCTGTTAAGTTGTGTTGATGCCAGTTTTCTCAACACATATATATGATCGAGACGGGAGATTACTTAAAAAATTGTAAAAGGAACTCATGAAAGTAGCAATTGCATGTTTAGAATCAACCTAGTGTACATTCAACCATCATTGTCTTACTTGTTGCGTTATTCGTTTCATAAGTTTTTGTGTGCATCAATTCAATCAACCCCCCCCCCTTTGTTACTTGTTTCTATAATCAATAATTTCATTTAATAGAAATACCAAACTCTCTTGGGTTCGACCCTTGCTTAACCACTATACTCGCTTTAGTGTTAAGTCAGGATTAGTTTTGATAAGATAAAAACGACCTCTAGAATAGAGAGTCTTGTCACTGCCTAGTACGAGGGAGGGAATAGTTATTGCTTTGAATACGCAGAGAGGAGGATCAACAGTAGGGACACTACCTACCCGAATTTGTCCAGTACCTAGCACCGAAATTGGAGGAGAAGCGGCCGCCTGGACTCGTCGAAACCTTTGGCGACGATACTCGAAACGCCGGAAAACGGTGCTACCCTGGTCTCGAGATGAGGTGTCCGGAGTAGAGGTTGTCCCACCTCGGTCGATTGAGTTGCCGTCTTTGCGTTGAAGCCTTCCAGACGTCTCCACTTGGCCACGCTACAGGAGGAAGGCGTCGGGCGTCGGGCGTCGGGTCACGGTACTGGACGTTAAAGACGAGACAGTCCCCTGCGCCGGTGAAGACCGTCCTTGGTTGCACCGCCGATGAAGACTGGTTGCAGTTGCCTGGAAGTGTTGGTTTTTGCTGTCACCGCCGATCTTGTAGAAGGAGGAAGCCGATGTACGTGTGTGGTTGTATAATAGGTTAGATTAATTAGGTTTAGGATAACTAGGTTTAGAGGAGTGGATTAGGAAAAGATGTTGGGCTGGAGAGTTCAACGGATCAGCAACCCACTCTCCCTAAGTATTGGGCTGGCAAGGTTCACTAGCCCAATAATGGCATGTTCCTTAAATTCAAAGGTAAGCTGAAAGATTAAATTAATTTCGTCCGGAACCGTTAAAACTATGGAATTATTTACGGGATTATTTACGGAATTATTCACGGAATTATATACGTTATCACTTTATGTGAATCAAGGTCACATAAAATGATCAAATTTAATATTGTGTTCTTAACTTTAACAGAGTTAAGGTTGGCGGATCGGAATCCGGTTTTAACGGAGTTTAAATTTTTCGGGTATTACATCAGTGCCCTCTTAAAAGAAGTTTCGTCCCGAAACATAGAATAATATTCGTAATCACACGACTTTCTTGGTATATCTTAGTTTCATAAAAAATTTTGTTTTCCACCATGCAACTGCTCAATCATCATACTCAGCCACACATCACATAAAACATAATCACTCAGTCCAATATAAAAACAGGAATGGTCAATCAGCACAGCATCTCAGTACTAACTCGTCGATATAGAAGTAACATCTAACCCCGTAGAGAACTCGGGATAATTACGTCTAATAGTCTCCTCTGTCTCCCAAGTGGCCTCATCAGCTCCTCGTCTAGACCACTGAATCCTCAACATCGATATCTCCTTGGACCGAAAACGTCTAGTACTACGCTCCAGGACAACTACCGGGTACTCTAAAATGTGTGGTCGGGCTCAACTATCAGGTCCTCATGGATGATGACGTGTCTCGGATCCAAGATGTACTCCCTCAACTGAGATACATGGAAGACCGGATGGACACCCTCTAGTCTCGGCGGTAGTGCTAAACGGTAGGCAACCTCTCCCACTCTCTCCAAGATCTCAAAAGGTCCGACATAATGGGGACTCAGCTTCCCCTTAATGCCGAAACGCCGGACTCCCCTCGTTGGTGACACTCTCAACCACACTTGAGCACCCACCCTAAAATCCAAGGGTCGACGCCTTTTGTCGGCATAGGACTTCTGACAACTCTGAGCTGCTAACTTCCGCTCTCGTACTAGTGCAATCCGAGTGATGTCATCTTGTATCTGATCTGGAGCTACTCCATCAGCTCTGCTAGGCTCATCCCAGTACAATGGCGTGCGACATCTCTGCCGTACAAAGCCTCATAAGGGGCCCTCCCAATAGACGCGTGCTAACTGTTATTATACAAAAACTCTACCAGTGGGAGATGATCTGGCCATACCTGTTCCCAATCTAGTACACAAGCCCGCAACATGTCCTCTAATGTCTGGATGGTCTTCTCATACTGATTGTCGGTCTGTGGGTGGTAGGCAATGGTAAAGTGGAGACTCGTCCCCAAAGCAGTATGTACCTGCTGCCAAAATCTCGAGGTGAAACGTCCATCTCTGTCGGAGACGATAGTCCTCGGTACTCCATGAAGTCTCACTATGTGCCTGGTGAACTCCTCCGCTAGACGACTTACCGGCCACGTTTCCTTAATCGGAATGAAACGTGCAGTATTCGTTAGACGGTCTACTACTACCCGGATAGCGTCAAAACCTCTACTGAGTCTCAATCATGTGACAAAATCCATCGTTATATCCTCCCACTTCCACTGTGGTACTAGAAGTGGGTGGAGCTCTCCTCCGGACCTACGATGCTCAATCTTGACATGCTGGCAGGTCGCACACTGAGCTACATACCGAGCCACGTCGGGCTTCAAACCACCCCAACAGAATGACCGTCTCACATCCTTGTACATCTTACTCGCTCTAGGATGTACTGAGTATGGGGTAGCATGAGCCTCACCTAGTATCCTCTGTCTCAACTCACTGTATGATGGAACACACACGCGGTCCTGACGTCTCATCACTCCATCAGCACCAATAGTGAACTGTGGTACCTCATCTCAAGACATCTTGTCCCGGATCCTGGTCAAAGTCGGGCAAGTCTCCTGCTTCTATCGAATCTCGTCCAACAGATCAGGAAGTAACTTCAAAGTAGCGAACTGACTATCTGTATCGAGAAGCTGAATCTCTATCTCTAACCAAGCCAAATCCCTCTACAACTGTAGTTGTACCATCAACCGGGCTATCGCCCTCTCCCGAGGCGTCTTCCGGCTCAAAGCATCAGCTACCACGTTCGCCTTTCCGGGGTGGTAGAGAATCTCAAGGCCGAAGTCCTTGATCAACTCTAACCACCGCCTCTGGCGGTTATTCAACTCCCGTTGGGTGAATATATACTTCAGACTCTTATGGTCTGTGAAGATCTGGCATGTCGCCCCATAGAGATAGTGACGCCATATCTTAAGAGCATGGACCACAGCAGCCAACTCTAGATCATGTGTGGGGTAGTTCTCCTTATACGTCTTCAACTTCCGAGACGCATAGGCTATGACCTTACCCCTCTGCATCAATACACACCCCAAGCCTAGCTTGGATGCGTCACTGTATACCACAAAGTCATTTGTACCCTCAGACTGTGCTAAAATCGGAGAAGACGTCAATCTCCTCTTCAGCTCCTCAAAACTCTGCTGACACGGCTCAGACCAGACAAACCGAGTAGTCTTCCTCAGAAGACAAGTAAGTGGTCGGGCAATCAGGGAGAACCCTTCCACAAACCGGCGGTAATAACTTGCCAAACCTAGAAAGTTACGAACCTCCTTAACATTCTTAGGAGGTTGCCAAGAAGACACTGACTCGATCTTCGCCGGATCGACTTTAATACCCTCAACAGTCACTACGTGGCTAGGAAAGCCACCTCTGACATCCAAAACTCACACTTGGATAGCATAGCATACAATTGGCTATCCTGCAGAATCTGCAATATTGTCCTCAAGTGTCTGGCATGCTCCTCTTGACTCTAGAGTAAACTAGGATGTCGTCAATGAAGACCACTAAAAACTGGTCTAAAAAGTCGATGATTATCCCATTCATCAACTCCATGAACACTGCTGGTGCATTAGTGAGCCCAAATGGCATCACTACAAACTCATAATGACCATACCTAGTCCGGAATGCCGTCTTAGGTATGTCCTAATCTCTCACCCTCAGCTGGTGATAACCTGACCTCAAGTCTATCCTCGAGAACACGGACGCTCCATGCAACTGGTCCAACGGATCATCTATGCGCGGCAGTGGATACTTGTTCTTGATGGTGACTTTGTTCAACTATCTGTAGTCTATGCATAGCCACATCGACCCGTCCTTCTTCCTCATAAATAATACTGGCGCGCCCCAAGGAGACATACTAGGGCGTATGGAGCCCTTCTCTACTGACTCCTCTAACTGCTTTTTCAACTCAAGCAGCTCTATCGGTTCCATACGGTACGGGGCCTTCGAGATCGGTCTCGTGCCCGGCTCTAATTCAATACTGAAATCAACGCTCCTCTGTGGGGGTAGTCCTGGCAGGTCATCCCTGAACACCTCTACAAACTCGCATGCAACTGGTATCTCCTCTACTGTCAGGCTCTTGCGTTCCTTCATGGCATAACACTAGAAGGCCTCGCAACCCTGTGCTATCAGTCTCGCTGCTCTCACTGCGCTGATAACTGTGCCGGACTTTCCGAGGTCCCAACCTCGGAATATCACTCTATGACCCGCCTCGGTGGCAACAGTCACTGTCCTCCTACCAATGTCCAAGACTACTCCATGTCTCGTCATCCAATCTATCCCCAAAATCACATCCTCATGAGCTAAGGGCATAACTAGAAAATCTACTAGCCAATATCGATCTCCCATGCGAATGGGACATCCAAAGATCTCTCGAGTCCCTCTGACCTTACTCCCGTCAGGTAATCCTATCATAAAAGGTATCCCCTCTACAATAGCTAAGGACAACCTATCTACGCATGCATCAGATATGAAGGCGTGCGTAGCACCCGTATTGAACAAAACTCGTACGGGTAAGTCATGGATCTGGATCGTATTTGTGGTATTCGGTACCTCTGGCTGATCTGCACTCCTCAACTCAAACACCCGTGCCGGAGCTCCTCTAGTATCAGCTACACTACCACGTCCCCTGCCCCGACCGGATCCCTGCATAGAGCTCTGTGATGAAGGATATCCTGGAGCTCTGTAAGGCTGCTGCTGACCTGGGGCTCGGTACTGCTGCTGCTGAATCGGAGCTCTGTACTATGACAGCCTCTGTACACTCCCTGATAGACCTGCAGGGGAAGAACCATGTTGAGATGGAGCTTTGCCCTGGCGGCAAAATATAGCTCTATGTCCAATCTTGCCGCACTGAAAGCAGGTCACTAACTGCTTCGTGCAGTTCGATCGGATGTGTCCATAGCCACTACAGTTGTGACACTGTGAACCCCCATCTGGAGTCTGAACTGTAGCGGTATGACTATGTCGCCCCTGAGTCTATCCCCGTCCAAAAACAGCTACTCTTGTACTACCACTAGCATATCCTGTCCTTTGTCACTTATCCGGCCTATTTGACTGAGCATCTCTCCTCTATACTGGTCTATCCCTCTCATATGCAGAAGCCCTATCCTGATAGTCTGACAAAGACTCGCAACGAAATCCTGTCAGATAAGAACGAGTTGTCTCTCTCAATCTCCGTGAAAAGAGATACACATGCTGCTTCTTTGGAGGTGCAGTTGGTCCAAGTAGTGTCAGCTCCTTCTGGAACTTCTTGACGGCATCAACAATCGGAATGTCCTCAAACTCCGCCTCAATGAAGTCTTGAAACCTCTCCCTCCTCAACGAGGCAGGGCAGTATTTGTCTCTAACAATGCTCCTCATCTGCTCCCAACCGGTGACTCGGCTACGAATGGTCCTCCACCAGGAATGAGCATCCTCAATGAAACATGCCTGCACCAACTCCACCTGTAGATCCTCTAGGCAACGTATCGCCTCTAATGCAGTCTCTACGTGTTCAATCCAGTGCTCCACCTCTAACCCTATCTCTCCATTGAATGAGGGGACTTTCTGAGAGTTGAAAGCCTTCAACCACTCATCCGGTCTCGGTGGTCTAGACCCAGCAGGAGCTCTATCAGTATCAGCTCTTCTCTCAGGTGCAGCCGGCACCTGAGGCACTCCCTGTGTCACTTGCACTAACCTAGCCGGTACCGGTGGTACCTGGGTCAATCTCTCTGCCCTGGCAGCCTCCTCCATACGCTCGACGTATGCTCTATACTCTCTGTACTCAGATGCTCCAATAGATACACGTCCAGACTCAGTCGAACGTGCTCCCAGTGCTCTAGACCTAGCAGCGGTCTCATTCCTAACCTCAGGAATCACACTCTCAGCCACATCCTCCACTCCAGCATCTGGCATGATCACAACTAGTGGATCCTCTCGAGGAGCTCGACCTCGTGTTAATGGGGGTCTACCTCCACGGACACGTCCTCTAACTACAGGAGTCCTATCACCCCTACCCTGTCCAGCTGGAGGGAGAGGTGGACGGCCTCTACCTCAACCACTCGCTAGCGTAGCCCTACTACGTGCCATCTACACAAGGGATAACAACTACAGTTATAACTAGCTAAAAAGTCCAAATAAAGTACACCTAAATTCCATACTAAGCATACTGAGATCCGCGGTAGTAGTGGTGGTCAGTCGTACTTTTCTATTCCCAACCAGACTATGAATGCATTTGAAAACCAAAAATTCCTTTTTAAAACTCAGATCCCTTTCGGGTTCTGCTCAAGTACTTATTCGGTCTTTCAGAAGATTTCAAGTGCCATTGTTGCCAACCTAGGGCTCTGATACCAAGTTGTAACACCCCGAATTCTCAAAACGCGGGGCATTACTAGTTAGGACCTCACAATGGGTCCCGACCTTAGTTTGGCAACAATATTACTAGGATCTTACAACAAGACACAAATAAAAAAACCAAAATTCATGAAATAGTATTTTTAAAGGAATGAATGCAACAACGTCTAACAGCCTAATACTTAAACAACGAAAAAAAAGACTAACTGTCTTAACAAGAGGAAAGGACAACAAAGCAACAACCCAACCCCCACTCTAAGGAGTACGGAGATCTGGCTGACCACTACTTCTGGATTACTCAACTACTGCTCTAACATGCGGTAAATCTAAAAACACAACAGAACAACCATTAGCTAGCTATCTAAACACTAGAAGAATAATAATAGTACACACACACATAGCAAAAGTAAACACTCATCATGCTTTCACACAATCCATTTATTATCTTCATTTAAGTCATTCATTCTTACTAATGATACTTATTTTGTGACACGAGGTATTCCCAAACCTCGTCTCCGCCCCCATGTAACCACCAGGAATGGATCCGATGTATCTCACCTTGTACCTGTATGGTCTAGGTATAGAGGACCTCTCAGTCTCCTGTTAGAGCTGGGCAGTGATGTCACGACACGTTATGCATACACTTGGGCCTTAAAACATAATAAAAACAGTCGTCCTAATATTATTATATCACACATTGCACACACACCACTATTATCACCCAACTAACATCCAGAAACTAGTTAAGTAAGTCGCAAAGACTTACGTGAATCAAATCCCACTCTATCAAGTCTCAACTCGGTCTGTACTCGTGGTACTCAAACGCTTGTCAAACAAGGCATGTGGATCAAAATCACATCTCTAAACTCTTAGAAGTTATAAACTTCTAAGATATACAATATCATGAAGAGAGATTACGGAAAAACGGCTCTCTTAAGGGAAAAAGACTATTTTACCCCTAGTCCCGAAAATTCCCAAAAAGTCTATCATTAAATTCTCATATTTTCTTTTAGAACTTATTTCTATAATCTAATTCTCAAGGACAATCTACTTAGAGGTTATAGGATTCACAGAGTTTTAGAAATTCAGTAGGGTTGTTAAGGTCCGACCTTTATACTTAGGCTACTAAGTCTAAGGTTAAAACTCAAATATACACGTCCAAGAGAACAACAACACTCTCTTCCCAAGTTTCGATAAAACACCTCCTAATTATTCAAGGTAAGAGACCGAGGATCTAACGAGTTTAGGTTAAGTTAGCATAACGAGTCCTTAGAATGTTTTAGCACGTGGGACTCGTTATCATCAATGACATTTGACCATTTCTAGGAACCACCGCAACTTTCATAACTCGTGCACCCACTTCGGTCGGACTAACTATCTATACTCTAACCTTTACCCATCTATATATATACTTATGTATATACACTACACTTATATAAATATATATTTATATTCTCCATTTCATATATCTAGTTATACGTATGAAGGTGCCCTACATTGCTACATGTATATATGTACCCATATCTCTCATCCCTACATCTATATAACTTATACATATACTCTGCACTATCATGTACACATACATACTTATATATATATATATATATATATATATATATATATATATATATATATATATATATATATATATATATATATATCTTTCCCTCATCAAGACATATTCTACTTAGGCCATAGTTTACGTATTTATATGTGTATATTTATATATATATATATATATATATATATATATATATATATTACACTAACACTTGCAGACCTATATAGCTACATATATATATACTATACTAAGGAAACACTCACCAGCAGCAATGGAGGACACAATTGCGGTCAATTGACAACGAGAAAATCCGCCCCGAAATTGGAGGAGAAGCGGCCGCCTGGACTCGTCGAAACCTTTGGCGACGATACTCGAAACGCAGGAAAACGGTGCTGCCCGGGTCACGAGATGAGGTGCCCGGAGTAGAGGTTGTCCCGCCTCGGTCGACTGAGTTGTCGTCTCTGCGTTGAAGCCTTCCAGATGTCTCCGCTTGGCCACGCTACAGGAGGAAGGCGTCGGGCGTCGGGTATCGGTACTGGATGTTGATGACGAGACAGTCCCCTACGCCAGTGAAGACCGTCCTTGGTTGCAGCGCCGATGAAGACTGGTTGCAGTTGATCGGAAGTGTTGGTATTTTGCTGTCACCGCCGATCTTGCAGAAGGAGGAAGCCGATGTACGTGTGTGGTTGTATAATAGGTTAGAGTAATTAGGTTTAGGATAATTAGGTTTAGAGTAGTGGATTAAGAAAAGATGTTGGGTTGGAGAGTCCAACGGATCAGCAACCCACTCTCCCTAAGTATTGGGCCGGCAAGGTTCACTAGCCCATTAATGGTCTGCTCCTTAAATTCAAAGGTAAGCTGAAAGAATAAATTAATTTCGCTCGGAACCGTTAAAACTACGGAATTAATTACGGGATTATTTACGGAATTATTCACGGAATTATATACGTTGTCACTTTATGTGAATCAAGGTCACATAAAATGATCAAATTTAATATCGTGTTCTTAACTTTAACAGAGTTAAGGTTGGCGGATCGGAATCCGGTTTTAAACGGAGTTTAAATTTTTCGGGTATTACACTTTCAACGTCGTGTATTGTGTTTTCCTTCGATATTATATATCCTTTTCTTTACCCAATATTTGTTCCCAATTCCTCGTATTGGCGATCCCTAGGGCGTTCCAAATGGGGCCCTCCCTGGCGGCCAATGTGGTGCTCCGGCGGCTGTTGTGACGGCGTAACGCTCCCTGGGCGGCGGTTCCCACTTGTCCCCCTCCGGTGTCTCCTCCGCGCTCGTTGTCTTCTTCATCTTCTTCCTTGGGCGGTTTTCCCTGGTGGCACTGCTCTGCGCTCGTCGTCTTCTTCGGCGGTTTTCTCTGGGCGGCATCTTCTACTTTGGCCTTTATCACTTCTCCGCACTGCTCTGGCGTGCCCTCCCACTCCTCCGCACTACTCTCCTCGTGCCCTCCCACTCCTACGCACTACTCTGGCGTGCTTTCCCTCCAGCGCTGCTTTCTTCCCTCATGCCCTGGTGGTGATCAACTGCTTTCTTCCACAACCTTTTCTTCTACAGATCTTCACACTGTTCTGGCGCTCTCCGGCATGCCCTCTCCTCTGGCGTGCCCTAGTGCCCTCTCCACACTGTTCTGGCACTCATCCATGGTGGTGTTTGGCTGCTTTCTTCCACATTCGTTTCTTTTGTAGATCTTCATTGCACTGTTCTGCTGCATATCCCCACTGCCTTGGTTCTGCATATCTGGTTTGTCCTTCTTCTTCTTCATTGCATGGCTGTCTACTTCTGCTTCTGCTTTTGTGTGTTGGTTTATTATCTGCTTCTATTGTCTGGATGAGGGGCTCTAGTTATGTTCCAATTGTGCGGGTACACTGCCCCTTCGTTGGGCGCGATGGTTGTCGTGATGGTGGAGGTAAGGGGCTTACCCTAGCTTACTTCATTAGGCACTTGCAGGATATCCATTTGTGTGCCGACGTCCTTCCCGGGTTTAAGTCTCTTTTGGGCTCTAATCAGGTGTTTATGATAAGTTTGTGGAGGTTCTTTGACAAGTCGGTATTTGGTTTTGTGGTGAATGTTACGCCACTCATACGGTGTCTAAGAATTGTGTTCATTCGAGCGGTGTGGTTGTTGCTCCTTTGTCTAATGATGGGTCCATTGCTTTCTTTATACATGGTTTTCCTCGGCCCTCTCCGGTGGTCGCTTCTTCTCTAGGTATCGTGGATGTATTGGTGGGTCAAAGTGCCATTGATCTTGATGGTGTGTTTGAGGTGTCCTTGGTGGAGAAGGTTTTTAAAGATGATGTTCTTACTATGAAGAACATCCCGTGGAAGTGCAGGTTGGGTTTTGCTAGGGTCCTCAAAAACGCCCTTGATCGGGTTCTCTCTAATCCCACTTGTGTGTCTGTGTGGGTTTGTCTTCTTATTTTACCTCGATGTATCCTTCATCGGTATAAATCTAGGTCTTGTTCAGAGAGCCTATCGGGTGTAAAGCGGGGTTTGCAGTCCGAAAGTATCGCCAGGGCTATTCGGTTGTAGAAAGAACCGGGAGGTATTAAGTGCCTTGTTGAGGAACTTTTGGCTTCTGTGTTTAATTCTCGACCCATGGAGGCTGATGATAGTCATGACAAGGTTAACATGAAACTGTGTAAAATGAAGGTTAGTATTGGCCATTTTGCGGCGGCCATCCGTATTCTTACCTCCTCGGGTGTTGCTCCAATGTCTGAAGTCACCCTCCGTGGGCTTCTGGATATGCACCCTCCTGCCCCGCCTTCTTCTTTACCTTCTCCAGTCAGATCCGTAGATGCTCTTCAGGTTAACAGGAGTTTGGTCCTTAATAGGATTAGGAGTTTTCCTAAGGGCACTTCTTGTGGTAGGGATGGTTTGCGGGCCCAACACTTGTTGGATGCCCTGGGTGGAGGTGTTGTGGCTATTGCTGATGAGCTGAGTGAGTCGATTTTTGGGGTTGTCAACCTTTTTCTTAGGGGTTGTTGCCCAACCTCCCTTAGTGAGTACATTGTTAGTGCTCCTCTCACACCTCTCCTTAAATCGGGAAGAGGGATCCGCCTATCGATGTTGGCTCTATCTGGAGACGTCTTGTTTCTAAAGTTGATGTTGTTGCTATCAGTAAGCCCCTTAGACCTTATTTTGAGGATGTTCCGTTCAGGGTTGGGGTTTCTAGTGGTGAGGAAGCGGTTTTGCATGCGGTCAATCGATTAGTGGAATCTCAAGGAGAGGATGTTAGTCTCTCCATGCTTCTAGTCGATTTCAAGAATGCTTTTGATCTCGTCGATCGCACTTCCATGATTTCTCAGGTCCGGCAGGTTTGCCCCGCTATTTCGTCTTGGGCTGAGTTTTGCTATGCCCGTCCTGCCCGTCTATATTATGGAGAGCATGTCCTTTATTCTTCTCGGGGGGTTCAGCAGGGGGATCCTCTTGGCCCGATGCTTTTCTCGTTGGTTCTCCATCCCCTTATCTTGAAAATTTTGGATTGTTTCCGGTTGAAGCTTAATGCTTGGTACCTTGATGATGGGACGTTAACTGGTGATACGTTGATGGTTAGTAAGACGCTTGACATTATCAGGGTGGATGGCCCCGCATTAGGTATTAGGTCTTCAGCTTAATATTTGTAAAACGGAAATCTTTTGGCCGAAGGTTGATCTGCGTAGTTTTGAGTCTGGTGTTTTTCCTGAGCATATATCCATACCACTTGATAGGGTCAAGTTGTTGGGTAGTGCCATTAGCCTTGACCCAACCTTTTGTTCTCGGGTCGCTATGATGAGGGTTGTGAAAACCAAGTCTTTGATGGAGACCATTATGAGATTGGGGGACCCTCAGTGTGAGCTTCTGCTTCTTAGGGTATGTTCTGGTGTGTCCCGTCTCTACTTCGCGATGCGAACTGCTCCCCTTCTCATTTTTCCGAGGATATGGGGGTCTTCGATCACGCCCTTCATTGTTCTGTTGATCAGATTGTTACTCCTAGAGGGGCTGGATTTGACCCCCTTCAGTGGTGTCTCTCTACTTTGCCGATTAGTGACGGAGGGCTTGGTATTCTTTCTTGTGCTGATACTTTGCATTTTGACTTCCTGGCGTCGAGATCTCAAACCCGAGGCATGTACGATCAAATCTTGAGGCTTTCTGGTGTTTCTAGCGATGGAATTGCTTTTTGAGACGGTTGCTGCTTGTTGGGTTAACTTCTGTAAGGACTATGACTTGGACATGAGTGTGATACGCCCAGCCCCCCATTTAATGAAGAAATTGGCTGGATGTTATTACAATATATGCTTAAGTGTTTTCTGAGGGACTTTGACCTTTCGATTAGGCAGAAAGCCTTAGTTGAAAACTTGAGATTACCCTTGACTCAACAATGGCTTAAAGCGGTCCCGGTGTCTGGTCTTGGTCAGGTTATGAACCCGGCCACCTTTCGCACCGTCGTTAAGTACCGCTTGGGCATTGAGATGTTTAAGGAGGGCTCCAAGTGCCCTGCTTGTGAGAGGGGCATTTTGGACACTTGGGGTGACCATGCTCTTGCTTGTGCTATGCAAGTTGGTATTAAGCACCGGCATAACATGGTTCGTGATGTCCTTTTTTATGAGTGTCTTAAGATTGAGATCTATGTTCGGAAAGAGGTCCATACTTGTATGGTTGATGGGGGTGGTGGGGAGCTGCGCCCCACCGACATCCTTTTCTATAATTGGTTTCAAAGCAAAGACACATGTGTGGATATCACTGGTACTTCTCCTTTCTCTTCATCTGGCCTTTCCAGCTTCATTTCCGGTAAAGCTGTGAGAGTCTTTGTGGATATCAAGAGAAAGAAGTATGCGGAGGTTTGTAGCTCCATGGGGTATCACTTTCTTTCCTTTTCCTTTTCCACGTTTGGCGACCTGGGTGACGACGCGATGGAGGTTCTTAAAAGATTGGGCTTGGTTGCTAAAGAGTTGTCCGGATACAGTAGGAGTACGTGCTTTATTTTGACTACATTGCGTTTACTATTCAAATGGGATGCGGAGCCCAACTTGTTAGTCGGCTCCCATCCAACGGTATGTAGTGTGTTTTACCTTCGATTATTATAAAGTTATAATAATAATAATAATAATAATAATAATAATAATAATAATAATAATAATAATAATAATAATAATGTATAATGATTTATGTGTGGACGATACAATATTTGTCTAATATAATATATTTATTTGAAATTCAATATTGAAAATATAAATGTTAAATCTAGTTGTAAAGAATTTAAATTTAAAATAAATTACACATTATAAATTTCTGAAACTATAGTGATCGGTGATTATTTGCAGGCTCAAGTCCAAGAATTAGATGGGCCAACCAAGTTCTCCTTGTAAGGGTCTAGACTATAAAGAAGTGAGCCAGCCCACTAACAACTGGGCCCAACTTTGTACTTGTTCATTCTCCCTAACTAGCACACTTAAAAACATAACTAGTGTATTACCCGCACTTTGTGCGATTTCAGTTTTAATAAATATTTAATACTTAGAATAATAAATATTTAATACTTAGAAATTTATATGTATATTTTTGTAAAATAAAAATCCGAAAAATAAAATTATAATTAATATTATGATTTTTAATTCTCTGTTAAGTATTTATCTCTTCTAATTAATTATATTTTTAAATTGATTTATTAAGATATGCTTGTTAGTAAAAAAAATCGTAAAAGTTTAAAAACTATTTTTATCAAAATATTTATTTAAATATTTTTAAAAAATTTAGAAATCAATTTCCAATTTATATTAATATTTAGAAATCACTTTTTAAATAATTTTCTAAAATTAAAATTTAATTGTTTTACTGACATTTACTATAACAAAATTGAAAGATATTTTAAATATATTTTAACTTTAATTAACGACTTTACTAAAATATTTTTTATAGATTTTAAATTTTAAAAACCACTTTTTTAAAAAAAAATTGGGGCTGGGACAACCGTGGCTTGACACGTGGCAATAGAGGCTCCTACTTTAATATATATAAGATTATGACCAGAAACTATTTGAGCCTTATTTTAGTTTTGATGGATATTTTAATAAATATGTATAATTCATTTGCAAATTTATTTTTAGTTATAGTTTTAGAACAGAAAAACTGGAAAATTCATGAGAATTTGTATTTTTTATTTGGTATCCACGAGATTTTGATAAATTCATCCATTATTAGGCTACTTGCTATCTTTTTTTGGTGGGAAGGCTACTTGCTATCTTATCATGAATATACTTACATTGTGTGCTGTCGGGGTTTGCAACTAGCTAGGCCCAACCAAGTTAAATGTATTCCTTCAAAGTAAAACCAAAGCATTCTAAGCTAATTAACCTAGGGTTACGTAGAAGAGAACGGGAACCGCATTTTCAGAATTTCATATATGGATAAGAAATATATCTAGTAGACAAAAGGCAAGTTATTGTTTAAATTTCATTTTTGTTTTGTATCTACCGGGTGTGTTTGGAAGGCTGAAAAAAATGGATGACGATGATGGTAGATAAAAAAAATTGAGAATGTGGTGTTTGGAAACCAAAGTTTGAGGTAGACGAAGGAATCTTCAATACATATCTTTCAATTTTATCCCAAAAAAATATTTTATGAGTTTTTCCTATTGGTATCCTAAAGTTTGGGATATTCCTCTTCACTAAGTTTTAAAATTTCTCTTGGTATTGTTATGGTTCTATTTGTTTGTTCTTTCTATCCATTCGTAGTATATTATATTAAATTTTATTATAAAATAATTAAAAAATATATAAATAAATTTAAAACTCATTAGAACCTCATTACATTTTAAACTAATAAATTTATAAATAAAAATATTTTTAAAAAAATATTTTTCTAATTAAAAAAGTAAAGTAAATTAAATATAATTTTTATTCTTAACTCAAATAAAAAAATTTATTAATTTTTTATTTAAAATTAAATCAAAAATAAACTTTTAAAAAAAGTTTAAGAGTCGATAAATTGAAAGATACAGTAATTGTTTTGAAAGTAGTTTTCTATAATTTATTTTAAGTCGAAAATAAAAATGTAAATTTTTTTTTATTTTTTTATAATAAACTTTCCCATACTTAAAAACATAATTTTTAAAATTTTGGAATTAATATATAAATTATATAAATTTAAATTTAAAAATAATCAAATTTTATTATTTTTTAAATTTCTAGACTCTTAATAAAATTATAAAAAAATTTAATTTAATTATATATATTTTCTAAAATCGAAAGAAAAAGTAAAAAATATTTTAATTCAAAAATAAAATATATTTAACTCAAAAATAAAAAATATTATTATTTCTATATATATATAATCTATTTCTAGTTTTTATATTAAGAATGGGTATAGGGAGGAAACAAATAAAATCATGAGGTTACAAAGAAAAATTTTAAAACTTGGTGGACACCAAGAGGAAAAGTCCAAACGTTGAGGGTAACAAGAGAAAAAAAACTCATATCTATATATACTTACGTACATATCTTAACTTTTCCTTCAACTCGTATACTCATGTGATTACTCGATATGCTTATATATATATAACTATATATTTTATCTCTCCCATTAACACTCTACAGTTCATGTATAAACAATTATACTCTCTCAATCTAAATCTACTCTTATATAGTATTAATCATTAAACCTTTACATCTATATATACATTCACATATACACTACACTTCCACATCTCTTACCTATCTCCTATTCGTACATGTATGTATATATATACAAACATACTCCTTCTATATGTACACATACACTTATACGTTCAGCATTACTATACGTAGGTATACCATGACTTATTCAGCACACACACATACATATCGAACCCTCTCTACACACACTGTTGTACATCAGAAGGCCTACCTACCGCAGCCTGCAGAAGGTCTTCCTCTCCGGATTTTGTGGCGCAGCAGGGTGTAGCAAAGCGTCCCAGGCCGGAGCTTGTAGGTTGGTTCGGAAAAGCTCCCCATAGCGCACCTCACCTTTGGCTGAAGACAGTGCAGGGTCTGAGAGGAAGTGGTCTAACCGGTTATACATATGGCAGGAGAAGCGAGATAGGAACGGAGGGAGAGGGAAGACGAACTCACCACAGCAGCGAAGAGGACGCTCCGTCACGATGTGGGTCAGTACCCCGGCAGTCTTCACTGGTGGTCGAGCGCGGCTGACGGTCGACTGCGTTGGCGGCGGACTCTCGGTGGTTGCGACGTGGTTGCTGGTGGGATGCGGTGTTGCTGCTGGTGGGATGCGGCGTTGCTGCTGGTGGGATGCGGCGTGGCTGGTGGTCGACAGGGCCGGCGGCGGCAGTCCTGGGTCGGCGGAACTGGCGGCTCGTGATCGGCACCGGTCCGAGCTTCTTCAGGCGTTGGGAAGAGTTGTTGTGGAGCGCCCGAAGGTTTCAACAGAAGAGATGCAACGTTACGGTAGTTTAGGGTTAGAATTAGGTTACAGTTAATTAATTAGGTTTAAGGTGAGGGTTAGAATTAGTTTAAGGAGGTGGGCTGATGGGCTGGGTAAATGGGCCTAGTAGTGGGCCACCTCCGGCTTGCTCTCTCATTAAAATAAGGATACGAAAACTCGTTACTCGTCCCGAATTTCCGGTTATGTGCGGGAATTTATATAATACGGAATTATATTCCGTATTATATAATTTTTTTTATTTTATTTTAAAGTTGCTTAAATTATTTCCGGTTACATAGTTTTCATCATTTTATGTGAATTCGGGTCACATAAAATGATAGAACTTAAAACTCGTTTTACTTTATTTATTTATTGATTTATTTAAGATTGACATATCGGAATTCGGTTAAATTCAGTGTTAAACGGAATTTAAAATTTTCGGTTATTACATGAGTGCCTCCATAAAAGAAGTTTCGTCCCGAAACTTAAAATAATCTTCTTAGTCACATGGTTTCTTTGGTATCTTTTAGTTTCTTCAAAAATTTTCGTTTTCTACCATGCAACTACTCAATCATCAAAATCAGACATGTATCACATAAACGTAAACACCCAATCCAATATAAAAACCTGAATGGTCAAATAACATGCCTCCGAGTACTAACTCGTCAATACAGAAGTAACCTCTAACCCCGCAAAGAACTCGGGATAGTTACGCCTAGTACTCTCTTCGGTCTCCCAAGTGGCCTCATCAGCTCCTCGTCTAGACTACTGGATCCTCAACATAGGTATCTCCTTGGACCGCAGATGTTTCGTACTGCGCTCCAAGACAGCTACTGGGTACTCTACAAATGTACGGTCAGGCTCAACTATCAATCCTCATGGCTGATGACGTGTCTCGGATCCGAAATGTACTCTCTCAGCTGAGATACATGGAAGACCGGATGGACACCCTCTAGTCTCGGCGGTAATGCTAATTTGTAGGCCACCTCTCCAACTCTCTCCAAGATCTCAAAAGGTCCGACATATCGGGGACTCAGCTTCCCCTTAATGCCGAAACGCCTGACTCCTCTCGTAGGTGACACTCTTAACCACACCTGAGCACCCACTCTAAACTCCAAAGGTCGACGCCTTTTGTCGGCGTAGGATTTTTGACGGCTCTAAGCTGCTAACATCTCTCTCGGACCAGGGAATCTGAGCGATGTCATCCTATATCTGATCTGGAGCTACTCTATCAGCTCTGCTGGGCTCATCCCAGCATAAGGGCGTACGACATCTCCGCCCGTACAAAGCCTCATAAGGGGTCATCCCAATAGACGCATGCAAACTATTATTATATGAAAACTCTACCAATGGGAGGTGATCTGGCCATACCTGTCCCCAATCTAGTACACAAGCTCGTAGCATGTCCTCTAATGTCTGGATGGTCCTCTCAGACTGACCATCGGTCTAGGGGTGGTAGGCGGTGGTAAAGTGGAGACTCGTCCCCAAAGCAGTATGTACCTGCTGCCAAAACCTCGAGGTGAAACGTCCATCTCTGTCGGAGACTATAGTCCTTGGTACCCCATGAAATCTCACAATGTGCCTGGTGAACTCCTCAGCTAGACGACTTACCAGCCACGTTTCCTTAATCGGATTGAAATGTGCGGTCTTCGTCAGACGATCTACCACTACCCAAATAGCATCAAAACCTCTGCTGAGTCTCAAACCTGTGACAAAATCCATAGATATATCCTCTCACTTCCACTGTGGTACTAGGAGTGGGTGGAGCTCTCCTCCGGACCTACGATGCTCAATCTTGACCTACTGGCAGGTCGCACACTGAGCTACATACCGAGTCACAACGGGCTTCAAACCACTCCACCAGAAGGCCGTCTCACATCCTTGTACATCTTACACGCTCCAGGATGTATTGAGCATAGGGTAGCATGAGCCTCACTTAGTATCCTCTGTCTCAACTCCTTGTCTGATGGCACACACACGCGGTCCTGACGTCTCATCACTCCATTAGCTCCAATAGTGAACTGTGGTGCCTCATCTCGAGACATCCTGTCTCGGATCTTGGTCAAAGTCGGGTAAGTCTCCTACTTCTGTCGGATCTCATCCAACAGATCAGGAAGTAACTCCCAAGTAGCCAACTGACTAACTATATCGGGAAACTGAATCTCTATCTCTAACCAAGCCAAGAATCTCTGCAACTGTGGTTGTACCTTCAACCGGGTTATCGCCCTCTCTTGAGGCATCTTTCGGCTCAAAGCGTCAGCTACTACATTTGCCTTTCCGGGATGGTAGAGAATCTCAAGGTCGAAATCCTTGATCAACTCCAACCACCGCCTCTGGCGGTTATTCAACTCCCGCTAAGTTAATACGTACTTCAGACTCTTATGGTTTATGAAGATCTGACATGTCGCCCCATAGAGATAGTGATGCCATATCTTAAGAGCATGGACTACTGCAGTAACTCTAGCTGCATGTGTGAGGTAGTTCTCCTCATATGTCTTCAACTGTCGAGATGCATAGACTATGACCTTACCCCTCTACATCAAAACACACCCCAAGCCTAGCTTGGATGCGTCACTGTATACCACAAAGTCATTTGTACCCTCAGGTTGTGCTAAAATCGGAGCAGACGTCAATCTCCTTTTCAGTTCCTCAAAGCCCTGCTGACACGGCTCAGACCAGACAAACCGAGTAGTCTTCCTCAAAAGGCAAGTAAGTGGTCGGGCAGTCAAGGAGAACCCTTCCACAAACCGGCGGTAGTAACCTGTCAAACCTAGAAAGCTTCGAACCTCCTTAACATTCTTAGGAGGTTGCCAAGAAGATACTGACTCTATCTTCGCCGGGTCAACTTTAATACCCTCAGCAGTCACCACGTGGCCTAGGAAAGCCACGTCTGACATCCCAAAACTCACAGTTGGATAGCTTAGCCTACAACTGGCTATCCTGCAGAATCTGCAATACTGTCCTCAAGTGTCCGGCATGCTCCTCTCGACTCCTAGAGTACACTAGGATGTCGTCAATGTAGACCACTACAAACTGGTCTAAGAAGTCAATGAATATCCCATTCATCATCTCCATGAACACTGTTGGTGCATTAGTGAGCCCCAATGGCATCACTACGAACTCATAATGACCATACCTAGTCCGGAATGCCGGCTTAGGTATGTCGTGATCTCTCACCCTCAACTGGGGTAACCTGACCTCAAGTCTATTCTCGAGAACACATACGCTCCATGCAACTGGTCCAACAGATCATCTATACGCGGCAGTGGATACTATGGTTACTTTTTTCAGCTCTCTGTAGTCTATGCACAACCTCGTTTATCCGTCTTTCTTCTTCACAAATAATATTGGCGCACCCCAAGGAGACACACTAGGGCGTATGAAGCCCTTCTCTGCTAACTCCTCCAACTACTTCTTCAACTCAAGCAGCTCTATCGGTGCCATACGGTATGGGGCCTTCGAGATTGGTCTCGTGCCCGGCTCGCACTCAATGCTGAAATCAACACCCCTCTGTGGGGTAGCCCTGGCATGTCGTCATTGAATACTTCTACAAACTCACATGCAACTGGTATCTCCTCTACTGTCAAGCTCTTCCATGAAAATTTTAATTAGAGTTATTGACTTTGAACCTATTAAGTTTTACTAGCACTCGTATCAGTTTGACTTCACCATTGTCTTCGTTGGTCTCTGGGAGAAATTCTCCAGATGTCGATAATATTCATTTATAACCTTGTGATTATTCTTCTTATCTGCCAACCAACCATCCCTAGTTAACCAGCACGTGTAAATTCTCTGTTGTTACCAATTAGTGTATAGTTGACCTTCTATAAGATCGTAGACTTACTTTTCTTCTAACTCCTTTGAGGTTTGAGATACGAGGTGAAAATATATTTCTTCCATTTATATTCCTTTAGCTCCTTCTTACACTTCTATAAGAACACTATACCCTTATGAGTCTAGTTGTATCTTCGTCTTCCGTCAACGGCCTTATCACTTTTCCTACGATAACTTGTAGGTATTTCTTCATGATTCTTTTTACTCGAGTTATTGTCCCCTTATTGTTCTCTGTTATGACCTGCTAGTGTTATTAACTTAAATCCCTTCGTGAGTGAGAAGTTATTAGAAACCCTCTTTTTCACCCAAACTATTCTCCTACACCCTCCTTCCTTGGGGTGCTACTTGTACTTCCGCTTTCATAGGAATCCGGTCTTTGTTGTATCCCGATCCTTGTTGAATTTCTTGTGTGTTCTAGGAGGTCACCCACTTCCCTATTGGTGAAATCCGCCTTCCACCTTCTAGCAACCTGTAAACTTCCCTTTTTCGGCTCTTTATTCTTCGTACTTGGATGGCCAAGGTATCTCATCTTGACTCCTACGTTTATGATTGTCTCAGTTTCCCACCTTGATTGTGGTGTCCCGTAGCTTATCGAGAGTGATCATCTTCCACTTTGCTTCTAGCCTCAAACTCTCACCTTCTGATCCGTCAGTAAGCTTAGATTCAATGTCTCTTGTCTGGATCGCTACTATATTTCACTTTGACTTCCATGTCCATGTGTGTTTCAAAAGGTATCCGCTTTGTTTGTAACGTTACTTTACACCACACTTGAAAGAACCTAGGTGACGTCGCTCCCAATTTTGCATAATTGTCGATCATCCAATGCCTTTCCGGAACTACTCTCATGTATAACCTTCATTTGCTTCCATTAAGTTGACTCGGAATCCCCTGCTTGCCCTGTTCGTTGATGTTGTCCTTCAGTCCTTACTTTCCCGCCTTGACGCTCCTCAGCAAGCTCGAAGGAGTTGCCCGCCATTTGCCTACCCTAATGCACATCAGATGTGCATACTAATACTCACGTTGACACCCTTCAAACTTAGGTGTGTCAACTGAATGAGGATCTCATACTGTTATCTCCATTAAGGCATAATATAACTATAAATTCTACAAATCTTCGGCATCTGCTTATCTACATCACCTATCATTATTATCAAGCCAATAAGTCCAACTCAAGTAACCCTAAAGTCCATACTAAGCATACTGAGATCCGCGGTAGTAGTGGTGGTCAGCCGTACCTTTCTATTCCCAACCAGACTATGCATGCATTTGAAAACCAAAATTTAATTTTGAAACTCAGATCCCTTTTCGGGTTCTGCTCAAGTACTTATTCGGTCTTTCAAAAGATTTCAAGTGCCATTGTTGCCAACCTAGAGCTCTGATACCATGTTGTAACACCCCGAATTCTCAAAACTCGGGACATTACTAGTTAGGACCTCACAATGGGTCCCGACCTCAGTTTGACAACAATATTACTAGGATCTTGCAACAAGACACAAATAAGAAAAACCGAAAATTCATAAAAATGTATTTGTAAAAGGATAAATGCAATAAAGTCTAACAGCCTATCGTACCTAAACAACGGAACAAACTAACTGTCTTAACAAAAGGGAAAAACGAAAAAGCAACAACCCAAACCCCCCACTCTAATAAGTACGGAGACCCGGCTGACCACTACTTCCGGATCACTCAGCTGTTGTTCTAACCTGCGGTAAATCTAAAAACACGACAAAACAACCATTAGCTAGTTATCTAAACATTAGGAGAACAATAATAGCACACACACACATACAAATAATAAACACTCATCATGCTTTCAAACAATCCATTTATTATCTTCATTTAAGTCATTCACTCTAATGATACTTATTTTGTGACACGAGGGATTCCCAAACCTCGCCTCCGCCCCCGTGTATCCATCAGGAGTGGATCCGATGCATCTCACCGTGTACCTGTATGGTCTGGGTATAGAGAACCTCCCAGTCTCCTGGCAGAGCTGGGCAGTGATGTCACGGCCCGTTATACATACACTTGGGCCTTAACACATAATAACCACGGTCGTCCTAACAAGTTGTTATTCTTATTATAACACACATTGCACACACACAACTATTATCACTCAACTAATATCCAAAAACCAGCTAACTAAGTCGCAAGGACTTACCTGAGTCAAATCACACTCTAACAAGTCCCAAATCGGTCCGTACTCGTGGTAACTCAAAACGCCTGTCAAATAAGGCATGTGGATCAAAATCACATCCAGATGTCCAACCTTATGCCAAGGAATTACGGAAAAGCACTCTTACGGTAAAAGACCATTTTATCCTTAGTGCCGAAAATTCTCAAAGTTTATTCTTAAATTTATAATTCCTTTTAGAACTGGTTTCCATACTTTGGGTCTCTCGGTTCGCTACTTGTAGGTTATAAGTTCAACTTGAATCCACTCGAAAAAGAATAACACTCTTCCTCCTTCCCGGTTACTACTCTACTCTTATACATTTATATATACTTACGTACATATCTTAACTTTTCCTTCAACTCATATACTCATGTGATTACTCGGTATGCTTATATATATATATAACTATATATTTTATCTCTCCCATTAACACTCTATAGTTCATGTATAAACAATTATACTCTCTCAATCTAAATCTACTCTTATATATTATTAATCATTAAACCTTTACATCTATATATACATTCACATATACACTAAACTTCCACATCTCTTACCTATCTCCTATTCGTACATGTATGTATATATATACAAACATACTCCTTCTATATGTACACATACACTTATACGTTCAGCATTACTATACGTAGGTATACCATGACTTATTCAGCACACACACATACATATCGAACCCTCTCTACACACACTGTTGTACATCAGAAGGCCTACCTACCGCAGCCTGCAAAAGGTCTTCCTCTCCGGATTTTGCGGCGCAGCAGGGTGTAGCAAAGCGTCCCAGGCCGGAGCTTGTAGGCTGGTTCGGAAAAGCTCCCCACAACGCACCTCACCTTTGGCTGAAGACAGTGCAGGGTCTGAGAGGAAGTGGTCTAACCGGTTATACATATGGCAGGAGAAGCGAGATAGGAACGGAGGGAGAGGGAGGACGAACTCACCACAACAGCGAAGAGGACGCTCCGTCACGATGTGGGTCAGTACCCCGGCGGTCTTCACTGGTGGTCGAGCGCGGCTGGCGGTCGACTGCGTTGGCGGCGGACTCTCGGTGGTTGCGATGTGGTTGCTGGTGGGATGCGGTGTTGCTGCTGGTGGGATGCGGCGTTGCTGCTGGTGGGATGCGGCGTGGCTGGTGGTCGACAAGGCCGGCGGCGGCAGTCCTGGGTCGGCGGAACTGGCGGCTCGTGATCGGCACCGGTCCGAGCATCTTCAGGCGCTGGGAAGAGTTGTTGTGGAGCGGCCGAAGGTTTCAACAAAAGAGATGCAACGTTACGGTAGTTTAGGGTTAGAATTAGGTTAGAGTTAATTAATTAGGTTTAAGGTGAGGGTTAGAATTAGTTTAAGGAGGTGGGCTGATGGGCTGGGTGGGCCTAGTAGTGGACCACCTCCGGCTTGCTCTCTCATTAAAACAAGGATACGAAAACTCGTTACTCGTCCCGAATTTCCGGTTATGTGCGGGAATTTATATAATACGGAATTATATTCCGTATTATTTATTTTTATTTATTTATTTATTTATTTTAAAGTTGCGTAAATTATTTCCGGTTACATAGTTTTCATCATTTTATGTGAATTCGGGTCACATAAAATGATAGAACTTAAAACTCGTTTTACTTTATTTATTTATTAATTTATTTAAGATTGACATATCAGAATTCGGTTAAATTCAGTGTTAAACAGAATTTAAAATTTTCGGTTATTACAAAATCATCAAATCATAACAACTATAACTAAGCATTTCTTCTATATTAATTAATAAATTAAAATTATAATTAACTAAACTCAACAAATTTAAATTTTTTTATTGAAATCGTGTAACTAAATTTAAGAAGCAATTTAAATATACATATATATTTTTAAATATTCTAAAATCAAAGCTTCAATTTTTTTTAAATAAAGAATCTACAATCAAAAATTTAAATTTAAAATATTTATGAATTAACCAATTTCAAATATAACGAAAAACAATAACTAACCTTTCAAGTACTTTGTAATTGGAACTTTAAATAAATAAAAAATCTTCAAATCATTGAACCACATCCGAAAATAAATTAAAAATGAATAATATTAGTAGTACTACATTGAAATCGGAAATTTAGAAACACTACAAACAAAATTATTTTCCTTCAAAAAATATTTTTTTGTACTTTAATATTAATAATATCGGAATGAGAAAAATAATACAAGATATAGTTATGCAATAATAATTTGCTCGATTGGAATAACTTAAGTTTTTATGATACTCATATAGATTATTTTTATAAGGTGATATTAAACCAACAAAAGTACATAACTACCTTTTTTTTAATAAAGATACATATGTAAATAAGAATATATTTTTTTTAATCAAAATGTTTGTTAAATTTTAATTTTTTGTTTTTAAAATATTTACATTTTTGTAAGAAAAAAAGTTTACAAAAAGAAGAAAGCTAATGCGATAATACAATCTCATTCATACTCAATTAGTTGTCCTCTTACAAACTTACATTAAAACTATTTTAAGAGGGAAATAGTTGAAAAAAATTTAAACATGATGGTGAAAGAAATTTAAAAATATGATAGTAAAAATTTATTATATTTGAACCCCGTACAAGGTTGAAAGAAAATTTAGAAACATGAAGGTAACAATTTATTATAACTCAACCCCGCACAAGGTGGGGGTTATAGACTAGTTTTATTTATATTGTTCATTAGTGAATTTATGTTTGATATTATTTTTTTTATTTTAAATATATTTCTATAACAAAAGATATAACTATATAAAAGAAGATATTTATCAGAAAATTAAATTCAAAATTAATAAATTAAATAAAAATTCCTTATAAATGAAATTTGATGATTGCATTTAGATTGTTCAGAAAAATAAATTATTGTTACATAACTCTTAGAACATAAAAAAATTAAGCTAATTATAATTGTTGCTTGTTAAATTTATTTGAAATTAGTGATAAATGAAAGGATGTCCTTTTAGTAATTTTATATTTACGTTTCATAAGCTTCGCTCTCTCAAACACCAACTAAGCTTATAAAAAAATATCAGCTCGTCAATGAGCTACTTATTTCAGTTACTCATTCATCTTCAGTTTTAGCTTCAGCTACCAATAAGTTTCACCTCTAATAATCTACCATTTTCCAAACGGACCCTACTCAATAATTTTAATCACTTGCCTCTAATATGTTTACCTTTATTGCAATGAACTGAGTGTTGAGATGTGTGAAAAGTCTCACATTGACAGTACGATATTGTGTGAACCTTTTATATAAGTTTTAGGGTTACTCCTCCTATTGTCAATTGATTTTAAGATGGAACCCCGTGTGAAATGAATGTTTGGGTTGTGATTACTGAAAACAAGTTATCCGCTAGTTTGGCTAAGCCACTAGTCCATAATAGTTGCACTTGACGTATAAATCCTCCACGTCTAAGCCGAATGTAAAAAGTTAAATTAACATACTAGTATGGGTCTAACACTGAGTAAGTTCTCCAAGATATGTGGCTACTACTGCATAAGTTGTTTTGGGAGTTTGCATTGCTTATTCTAAGTTAACCACAGATTCAACATGGAAATTAAATAACCAAGGAATGTAGCAGGTTCTACTTTCAATAACAATTACATATTCACATGTTCCATGTATGTTCATACTAATGTTTTTTTTATATGGTTCAATCATCTAGGTCATACAAAATGTTGGGCACCACCCACCTCCAATCCCCAATCATGTTGCCATGGAAATGCCACTAATTTTGTTGCAAGTTTCAATGCTACTTTAGCAGCTGATAAGTGTATGCCAGTTTTAACACTTTTTCAAGGCATATACATGAATTTTAAATAAAGTGTATAATATAATTTCATTACTAAAACATAATTCAATGTTACAAAATGAAAGAGGTTTCACCATACAAGTAAGCAACAAGAAGTTGAGAGATGAGATTCGTGTGGAATCACTCCAAATACCGTCAAACTTCTTAATCCAATAATAAAATTTGTACAAAGTGCAAGGTATTTTCTAGTAATTTTGTACATAAACTTTGTTGTTGTTGTTATATTATGTATATTTGGTGCTTTTCAAGGTATATATCTTTATTGGATAATCTGAGATTTGCCAAGAATATGCTTACTTGTAAGCTTGAGCAACAGCATTTGTGCTTATGGAATTCCGTGTAAAATTATAGTTAGAGTTATCCTTCACTTAAGAGGATCATCATCATAAGCTAATGTTTCACCACGGTAATCGTTTGACTATTCTCAAATTTAAACTCTATGTATAAAAAGGCGTTTAGTGCGAAAAGAATAAGATTAGGGTAAGAGAAGTTAGTGTAGGAAATACAAGGTAAACCATTAAGATTTTGAAGGACTCAATTTTGTATACTTTTTCATCAAGGGGCTTCGTCCTTCTCTTCTGCTTATTTTTCTTGTGTCATCCAGCATTATATCGATTTCACACCCCGGGCTCGCCAGATTCCCAACCTGACAGCATATCAAACCAATTCAAACGAGACTCCTCCCCAAAGAGTTAAAACGCAAAGGATATATAAAGAATATAAATATCTATGTTACCAAGGAAATAACGTTGTGCACCTCTCAGCATTTTGGAGGCTACGAAGAGTATAAATCATATTGTTAACGCATCTTGCAATTAACACCTTGAAGGATATATAGAATGTAAGAATGTAGATGTGCAACTCTCGCATCTTGCAAAAGACAAACTCCAAACTATCATAATACATATATTCAAAGAATAACGATCATCATCAACATCATAGATATTTCATGCAAAGTCTTGCTCTTCACACCGACTTATAAATTTCTTCTCTTTTAATCAATCGAAACAGTGTCGGTCGGATCCACTTACAAGGACAATGTGATAAACATGCTATTGAGCAGCGGAATACTCAAATGAAAACTAGATCAAGAAACTAATTGCTACAAACCTTATTTACGAGGAAAATAACTAATTTAATCCTCCTAAGGTTTGATGTTAAACCTACAAAACCCTATCTCTAGGAAAGGTAATTTAATCCTCTCAAGGTTTTTCCTTCATTAAGTTTAAACGGCGCATAAATGTAGATATACTATATAACATTTTTTTTATGCAAAACACAGCAAGGAACCATACTACATTGATAATAGATTGAACCTTTAAAATTTTGACACACAACCTTATACTTGAATCTTGCTTTCTTCTACGTACAACTGCATAGCTTCACCTCCTAATTTCTGGATGGGTTATATGAGACTAAATATAGCTAGGGAAATTTTGTAGAGCTACAAAGAAAGGTTAGTCAAGCCAGACTAAACATGGCTAGGGAAGTTTTGTAGAGCTACAAAGAAAGGTTAGTCAAGCCAGATTCCCAACCTAACAGCATATCAAACCAATTCAAACGAGACAAAAGAGTTAAAACGTCAACTCCTCCCCAAAGAGTTAAAACACGAAGGATATATTAAATATAAATATCATGTTACGAAGGAAATAAGATTGTGCATCTCTCGCATTTTGGAAGATATGAAGAGTATAATTCATGTTGTTAACGCATCTTGCAATTAATACCCTGAAGGATATATAGAATGTAAGGATGTAGATGTGCAACTCTCGCATCTTGAAATAGACAAACTCCTAACTATCATAACACATATATTCAAAGAATAGTGATCATCATCAACATAGTAGATATTTCATGCAAAGTCTTGCTCTTCAAACCCTAGAACAGTAGAAATTAGAAAAGCATAGGCTTGCATTAATAATTCTATGACATTAGCGATTGTCATTATCCTATGTCTTTATGTGTTATGGTAGTTTAGGTTTTTTTTTTCTATGCAAAATTTGAGAACCGAGCCTGAGATCCCTTTACTACCAGTTTGTTCTTCTAGATGTCGATGAAAAAATATGAGATCCGAGTCACTCACACCTTTATATTCTAAAAAATACGAGAGCCGAGCAAAATTGTCTCCCTCATAACATGACTTTGGAATGATTGATTATAAACTGAGTATCTATTATGTAATATTGTCGTAATTTAGATATGGGATGCCTTTATTAAATCACTTAGTGAATGCTTAATTTCGTAGTTGTCTATGAAAGGATCAACCCGTCAAAATATACATTCTTATCCCTTAGCTGCTACGGTTCTTTCACCTTTTGAGGCAGTTGGCCGACTAATCTCCTTCGATCAGTCGACTTATATGTTGCCTCTTTCTTTTTGATTTCTAACCTTCCCTTCCTTATTTCTTCTTTTCTCACTTCAATTAGCCGATGATAGCACTCAAATTAGTTATCTACTCCTTTTGGGCTATATAACATATCTTTTTTTTTTTGTCTATTTCCTTTATATTCGTGTTTAGGAGATCTAGCGGTTGGTTTCTGTAATTGCAAGTATTATAGGAATTTACGGAGCACAAATGACACATATGATGTTGAACGATCATATGCATACTAAGGATTTCTTTATGGTCAAACAAGTCAAGGTCAAGAAGGAAAAGACTGAAGTCCAAGAGTGAATTAAAGAACATCGGGGAATCTGCAGAAGTGGTTGACGGGTAGGAGGTCACTTGTCGGATACCGGCCTTTTACTTGTGAACCGAACCCCGAAATGACCTCTTGTTGTTGTAAGGAAGATCCTAGAGCAATTCTAGACCAAGACCATAACTTAGGCCTAAAAGCTCTATTGGGGGGTTTAGGCCGCAATAGACTTGATCTAGATAATAGCCCTACAATCACCTCAGAGAGACGATTTCCTCTAGAATCAATAACAAAATCATAAATAGAACAAGCTTGAAGTCGGCAGTGGTAGAGTATAAATGAAGTTGGAATGAATGATTTATAGATTGACTTGAACAAGAAATAACCAAGGAGATCACTTACAAGAACCTAGATCAAGATGATCGAAACCCAAGAAATTGTCTTACCTTAACCCTCACCCTGTACAAGCTTACACAAGCGTCTACGGAGGCAAGCACAAGGAGGGACTAATGATGAACTCGTAACACCAATCTATAAGGAGATTAACACACACAAGATCAATTTAGCAAGAACAACACACAACGATTCAATCCATGACTCTCTATTGATTTCGGATAACAATGCTCAAAGAAATGAGTGTTTTTTGCTGAAAAATTCTAACTAAAACAAAAGCTAAGGAAGGCATTTATATGTCTTTAAAAGATTTATCTATAAATATAAAGAAATGAAAAATGTAATTAAAACTAATTATAAAAATACTAATAAAACCTTTAAATGTTTAAGAGTTTTTTACGTATTAAATTTCTTGCATAATATATCATATGATGATATACAATGTCATGGAAGCTTCAATCTTCCATCTCTAGCAAATATGGAGCAATTGCCTCTTCTCCCTTCCTCTTGCGTGGAAATATCCCACGGGTGCATGAGCATTTTCTACGTCAAAAGGGGTGGGAATGGTCAAAAAAGTGACTAAGGTAGCCTTAGGTATAAATGGGTCACAACTAGCCTCTTTAGATGCTAAAGATACCAACATGCTAGACACTTCATCTTGAATGACTCTTTCCCTTGATCCAATGATGCGCCCTTCCATTGTAGGACTTGTTGGATATGTTGGGGATGGTCCCTCATCATACTCCACTTCTTGCAAATGGTTTTTCCTCGAATCATCAACTTGCTCGTCACTTGACCAATACCTACATTGAATGTAGGGATTATTTCATAGTACTATGGGAGCTCTAGGTCCTCTAGGACATAAGTTATGTCTCCAACCTTCTATATCACCTTGAATGGTCCATCTTTTCTAGGTGAGAGCTTCGACTTGCGCCTCTCCGGAATCTATACTTCATCAAATGCAACCACATAAGATCACCTAGTTCGAACAATACTCGCTTGCGTTTCTATTAGCCTTTCCCTCCACTTGCTTGCCCTTCTCCTCCAATTTGGTACGTGTTCTTTCATGCATATCCTTGATTATCTTCACGTGTTTTTCTGCATCAAAATCCACTCGCTTCAATATGGAAACGGTATTTAATCGAAAAGACTCAAATGATTCAAACCATAAAGACACTCAAAAGGAATCAAATTAGCAGTAGAATGCAACGTCCTATTGTATGCAAACTCTACATGAGGCAAAACATATTCTCAATCATTCAATTTTCTTTCAAAACAACCCTTAAGATGGTTGTTAAACTCCTATTAGTCACTTCGGTTTTACATCTATTTGAGGGTGACTAGAAGTTGAGAAAAACAGCTTGGTCCCTAGTTTACCCCAAAAAGTCTTCCAAAAGAAACTTAAAAACTTAATATCTCTATGGCTACTATAGTCCTAGGTACTCCGTGCAATCTAACAGTTTCTCTAAAAACAAGTTAGCTATATTATAAGTATCATCGGTCATATGACAAGCAATAAAAATGAGTCATTTTAGAACATCTATCTACTACCACAAAGATAGAATATCTCCCCTTCTTAGGCATAGGCAAGCCTACAATGAAGTTGATATTAATATCTTCCCAAGGGACTTAGGCGTGGGTAGGGGAGTGTATAAGTCGCGAGGCTTTAACCTAGATTTAGCCTTTAAGCACACAAGACATCTATTAATCATGTGATCTACATCCTAAGTATGTGTGGCCAATAAAAAGGAGTTTGCAACATATGATATGTCTTATCTCTTTCAAAATAACCCATCAAGTCTCTCATATGGGCTTCCTCAACTAGTAATATCCTAAGAGAACACCTAGGAATGCAAACCTTATCAATCTTAAATAAGAAACCCTCAAACAAGTAATACTTATCTAGAGCTCATTGTTCACACAATGCTTATAAATGTGTCCAAAATCAATGTCATCAACATCTAGATCCTTAATGTAATAAAAACCTAAAACCATATAATCTAGATGTGATCAAAGAGTGTCTCCTAGAGAGAGAATCCGCTACAACATTATCTCTTTTTTTTTTATATATATTTGATTATATAAGGACAAGTTTCAATAAACTTCATCCATCTACCATGGTTGTGTTTGGTTAGTCAAACAATTAAGGGAATTAAGATTATGAGGGATGACAAGTGTACAATAATTCCCTTAATCTTGTTTGGTATGAAAATGAAAAAGAAGAAAGACAATAAATTATGGAGATTAAGGGAATTAGATTATGAGAATTATGTAATCCTTTTAAACTTTAATTATAATGATTATGGAAGATAAAATTTCATTTTTACCCTCTTCGTTTTTTCATCTCTTTCATCTACGAAAAATTTAATGCATATTTTTTTTCCGGAATTTTACCCACAATCATATACATTTTACCAAACGCTAATTTCACTTATTTTCATGCTCATCTCCTTAAACAATTTCAGCTCCTTAATTATTCATTTGTGGTTGTGTTTGGTAATCGAATAACATAAGAGTATTAAGATTATGAGAATTGAAAGGGATAAATAATTATCTTAATCTGGTTTGGTAAGGGAATGAAGGAGATGAAAAGGGTTAGATTATGTAGATTAAGGAAATTAGATTATTAGAATTCTATAATCCTATAAAACTTTGATTATAAGGATTAAAAGGATTGTTGAGGCTAAAATCTCATTTTTACCCTTCTTTCTTTTTTCATCTCTTTCATCTATAAAAAAAATTTTATTACGTATTTTTTTGTAATTTTACTCATAATCATATTCATTTTACCAAACACTCATTTCACTTATTTTCATACTCATCCTCATCTCCTTAATTCTTTATCTAAATAATTTTCTTTATCCTCATCTTCATCTATGTAATCTTAATTGTCAAACGGACCTCATGCCTCCTATCTAACTTATTTTGACTCCTAAAATGTCTGAATACCTCATGATAGGTATGTGGGACAAACTCACTAGGCCATAAATAATGTTGTCATGTTTTAATTAAACACCCTAAACAATGCATAGTATTCCGTATCATATGTAGAGTAATTTAAGCATGCCCCCTTTAATTTTTCACTAAAGAATGTCAGTGACTTACCTTCTTCTATGAGTATTCCTCCAATGTCTATATTTGAAGCATCACCCTCCAACTCAAAGGGATTGGTGGCTTACCTTCTTATCTTCACTCCTAAAAAAATTGGAGGTTTTTTATTTTATTGATCCCCTTTATCATTTAGAATTTATCCTTTATCAATTTTTTGGTTTACTACGAATGCACATTTTTTCTAAAAAAAATAAAAATACGGATAGTGGCTTATTGTTTTGCTATTTTTTTAATGCTTAAAAAAAATCACTTAACTATAGATTTATCATTTTTCCGTACAAAAATACAAGCGACTTATGGCTTGTTTGATAGAGGGAATATATAGCGCCCTAATTTTAATTTTTTTAAAAATGGGACGTTGGCGGAATGGAATTTATTTTACATTAATAAATCAAAATTCGTGTATTCATTTATTTTAGTAAAATAAAGTTAGGAGTAGTGAGCGTATTATTGAAAAGACAGCAGCGGTAGGTTTGAAGTTCAAGTGTAGCTCCCTATCTTCCACACAAACATCTTGTTTGGTCCACATGTTTGGAAGTTGCAATAATCTTACATATATAATACTCTTCATTTCGTTAAACACCCCTAAGTTAATATATGCCCCATTATTGGTGCCCTTGTCGGAACTTTTCTAATCGACCTCTTCCTGGACCGTACAAAAAGTTAGAGACAGATTAAGATAATCATCCTCATATCATATGGTCAAGAGAATGACGTACTATTGAACCAAATTAAAAGGTCAAATAATTTAACTCCTCGTTTGGTTGTACTTTAGCAAAAGAAACCGAAAAATATATCCGTATTACTAATGTGTTGCGAAGAGGATATTAGATACAAAGTTTGTTGCTTGAATTGATTATATACATGGAAGGGTTATAGATAGATAGATAGATAAACATTTTTCACAAGTCGAAGACGGAGACTAAACTATTTTACGCTTGAAAAGTAGGAACTTGAAGCGAGTGAATAAGCATTTGGTTTTCAAACGATGATCCGTACTTGTTTTTTTTATTTGCTTTATTTATACGAGGCAATGTGTTTTGAGCGGAAATGTTGGAGCGAAGAGATGCAATCATGAACTGATGGACCTTATGCTCTTTTTTGTTTATTGTTTTTTTGACGGGAATAGAACGCCGATAGGTTGATGGCAATAGAGTGTCGGTTGATTGGTGGCACTAATTGTTGGCTCGGTTTGCAGAATTAGAGCATTTGTAGAGTTTTAGGTCCTATTGGACTGCTCTGATAACATGTAGTGTGATTTTATAATGTGATGATATATTATCAGAAATATTTAAGAAACGGTTGTTTAACGAAATGAACCATACCAAAAACAAAAACTTCTATTGATTATATGTGAGTATAAATAAGCATCCAAAATATCAACAATATCATCCTCTCCACCAGAAAAATTCTGCAAATTTAGGTAGGTAAATGGTAGGGGTGTGCAAATTTGAACCGGATTAGAATTTACAACATAGTCTATGATCAATGTTTTTATGGTATACGGATTATAATTCGGTCCAAAATTATAATTGGACCGTAAACTGGTTAGATCGTAATATTTATAAGTTATCACTACTAGAAAGTGGGTACTAAGCGACGCTTTTATTACATTTTGCGACACCTTAAGGTGTCGCAAATATGATATGCGACACTTTTAAAGGGTGTCATAATTTCCGCCTTCACAATTGGCAAATGTGCCAATTGCGACACCTTAACATGTCACAATAAATTGAGACACCTTAAGATGTCACACTAGTTAATAATTTTGCGACACGTATATGTGTCATGTTTTGAGACATTTGCGACACTTTTCCGCGACTCTCTTCAGCCCTTTGTTTGCTATCATAACGCAATTATTTTCGACACCTTAAGGTGTCGCAATTTACAATTAATTTATAAAAAAATTATTTAAAAATACGATTCTCTCTTAAACACCACCTGTAATAATATCAAAATGACATATATATATAAAAAAAGAATGCTCCAATACACAAGATTTTCATATTGATTGCTTCACAAACTAGTAGAAATAAAAGAAAATTTATTTCATTAAGAATTCTTCCAAAATAGAGTGTTAAACATAAACCTTCTTCAAACATTAGATTAGTCTACTGTTTTTACAAAATACAATGAACAAAAAGTTATACTATTCTTCAAATAAACCTTTCCTTGATCTCTTGCTTCATGTCAAAGACACAAATCTTTGCTTCTAGGCATTTGACTATTTGTAACACTTTGTTCTACACTCTGAAAAAACAACAACAACAAAGAATAAGTCTAATATTTAGAGCAAAACAGTTCATGAAAATCAAAGATACAATAAGCAACCTTTTATGACAGATTGTGACATTAAACTAGTTGGTTCGTTATGACAGTAAACTAGTTGCTAACACAAGCAACCTTTATGTTCATTATTAACAACAAACTGAGAAAGGTATCTGGTACTGACTACTTCTGCATTATTAACAAGCTTGATTAAGAAATGTTAAAACTGCAGAATTTTAAGAACATCCAATTCATTTGTAATGTAAGAGTGTGAGTATTCGATAAAAAGGCTTATACACATGCCTACGCTAAAACTATATATAAAAGTATGCAATAGTATAACTACTTCTATATTGTTTATGTATTTTATTAGTAAAATTTATTTTAATTCATATATAACAAGAAAAGATAATGATGCATTAAAACTCTACGCTACCTAACTAGTTACCACTTAAACCCTAACAAGTTGTTAATTGCTTTTACAATCCTACTACTGGTTATTAATAAATCAAGATAACTTATAGAGAAGTTTTTATTTAAAATTTTAATAAAAAAACCTATACCAAACTACTAGAAAACTAGTCCACCAACCTCATATATTACGTTCGAAATCGTCAACTGAACCAAATTCTTTGGTTGTTAATAATGAACATAAAGTGCTACAAATATTACAGATTGTTAATCAAGCTTTAAAAAATTGTTTTACCACTTAAACTCTACGCTCTCATATATTACCTTTAAATGACACAAGTAAAATTGCAAAATTTTCTATTTACGCATGCTAAAATGTACATCCAATTCGATTAAGAAATGTTTCCTACTGGTATTGACTAGTTTCCAACTACACTTTAACAAATTTAAGGAAATGAGACAAACCTGAGAATTTGGCATCTCTAAGACAAATTGTGCAGCCTTCAAAAGATCGTTGGACACCTTTCCAGTATGGATTGCTTTGAGAGCTTGCAATAATATCTGATTTGATTGATCAAACTTTGCTCGTAGTTCTTCATTTTCCTTTCTCATAGTTGCTAATTGTACTTGACTTTCCTCCTTCATACTTGAAACAATTGCTTTCAAATTTTCCATTTCCACACAACTTTTAATATTGGTGACAGATTCACATCCTCTTTTCCTCACCAAACCACTCACGCCAAATATATCACTTTCTTTCACACCAAGTCCAAAGCCAATAGGTCTCTTATGTTTTCCCTCTTCAAACATCAAACTATTGAACACACCATTTTGTATTTCCAATTCAGATTTTGAAGAAGAGCCAACAAGTTCATTAACTTTCGCATTTTCTTCCATCTACAACCAATTGAAAGAACAATTAGAATGTACATGAAAGTATAAACATAATAAAGAAAGGAAAAAAAATTCTCCTCAATTATATACCAAGAACTCCGATGCAAGTGTATTATCAACAAAAGTACCATCAGCTCTAGTGTGTGTCAATGTGAAAAACTCCATGTGGCTTGGTTGTCTTTCCATTGCATCCACCTAAAATATAAAAGGAACCACACGCACCAAAAGACTTCATATACTTAGAATTTCAAGTATACAAGGTTAATATGAAAAGAAAAGAACATGCAGAAGCTACAAATTAGTCCAACTTACAAAGTCATCTCTCTTATTAGAATAACTTTTAGTTCTTGTAGTGTGTACATAACTTTGCGATGTCCTTGCCTCTTTTCCATGTACGGATAGTTTCTACAAACAAGTAGAATGGGCACAAACTTTGTCAATAAGAGAGTATGCATTGGACAAAGGCAGAATAAGGAAAAGTTAGTTGAGCACAATTTTAAGAAAGAATAGCATGTCAAAATCAATAAGCTACATAAAAAACAGCAAACTATTTAGCTGCTAAATTCAACCTGTTTTTATTTGTTAAATTCAACCTGTTTTTTGTAATGATATAAGAACAATTTCCTTGTTCAAATGTAACGCTGAGGATAAAAGAACAACTTGCATTTGGTGAAACGAAGTTATCAATATTGTTTTCTTATACTCTACTACTATCAATCGTAGTTCATGAAATCCTTGGCCAATTTGGTATAGTCCTTAACTACCGAAGCCAAAGTGTGTTAGCTGCTAACATCAAACATACATAAGTTCAGCTTTGGGAAGTCCTTTAGATAAAACCGACATTTGGTGCACCACTAATTGTCTTTATCAACACTTGCTTACCACCCCTTCATGTCTTTCTAATTAATAACTAATTATCTACTACGCTGAGGATAAATGAACAATATTGTTTTCTTATTCTCTACTACTGTTTGTTAGCAATGGCTGATTTAGGATCTTGTAATATAAAAACATATAAATATAAAATAGTTGGCACTAACTTCTAACATATCATTGCCAGACTAGACTAGAGCTACCCATATCTACAAGTGCCTAGTACCCACATAACACAACTTTCATTGATGACATTACAAAAGTTTAAATGCGAACAGGTTATAAAAAGGTCTTATCTTAACATTATCTTATTACTGTGGTGTATATTTCATTAAAAATGAAAATGTGATCTTTTTCAGACTGATACTTACTCTTTCAATTCGTTCATCTCAATAGAGTATAGTAGAATGTAACGATGTGCTTGTTTCAAACTTTTGTCATCAAGTAGAATATTCTTCTTCATTCTAGCCATTCTACCACCAAAGTTATATAAATAAATACTCTTGTCATCTCCGCTGTCATCGTTCCTTTTGGACCTATTGAAAATTGTCTCAGCACTTTCTAAGTATCTTGAACCAAAGATGATTGTCTCCTCGAGAATAAAGCCTTCTGCTATTGATCCTTCTAGCTGACTTTTATTACTTACAAAAGACTTTAGATGGGACAAATACCTTAACAACAAGATATTATTTGATGATTAATAATAAAATTAAGTAGTATAAAATAAAAATATCAATAGAAGATTTATAAATTTACCTTTCGATGGGATACATCCACCTATATTGCACGGGTCCACCAAGCTTAACTTCATCCACCAGGTGTACTAGTAGGTGAACCATGATTGTATAGAACGTTGGAGGGAACTCCTTTTCCATTTCACAAAGAGTCGAAATGAGCCTCCTTTGTACACCATCTAGTTCATCTAGATCGAGAGTCGTAGAGCAAATACTTTTGAAAAAGGAAGACAAGTGTGAAAGTAGATCAATAATCGATGTAGCACTAGATGCACGTAATGCCACGGGAAGGATATCTTGCATCAAAATATGGTTGTCATGACTTTTGAGGTTCAAGAGTTTACGCATTTTCATGTTGACACATCGAGAAATGTTAGAACCGTATCCATCCAGGAATTTAAGCTTTTACAAAACTCTCAAAAATCTTTCCTTTTCAACTGATGAAATAGTGTACCAAGCAGGAGGCATAAGCGGCTCTCGACTAAGACGAGGTTGAAGCCAAATGTGCTCTTTTATTCCCAACTCTTGAAAAGCTTTTCTAACTTCTACATCATCCCTTTTTTTGTCCATATCGAGAAGAGTTCCTAACAAGATATCACACACATTCTTCTCTATGTGCATAACATCTAAATTATATCTTAAAAGATTATATTCCCAATAGGGCAACTCGAAAAATATGCTCTTCTTAGTCCAAAGGGCACCATTTGCATCTATCTCATCACCGGCATCACCTCTATCATTGGATGTGCTGACATCTTGAAACTTTCTCTTTCTCTTCGACTCCTTTTTTGGTTTACCATATATATATTTGATTCTTTCTTGTTGCCTTAGAATATATGTCCCCGTTGTTGGAATGGGAGGATGACGATGTTCTTCTGTTCCATCGAACAAGTCACCTCGAGATTGATATGGGTCATCATCCTCTAACCATCTTCGACATTCAGGATAACAAATTCTGTTAGCAAATTTATATGAATGAGTAGAGTTTGTACATGAAGAGCAAGCATTATATCCTCTAGTGCTCCAACCAGCTAACATTACGAGTGCAAGAAAATCATTAATAGTCCACATCAAAGCAACTCGCATCATGAACCACTCTTTAGCATGTGAATAAAAAACATGAACCCCTTCCCACAATAAATTGAACTCATGTAATACTGGATGGAGATATACGTCAATGTTGTTGCTAGGACTTGATTTTCCGGGAATGATCATGGAGAGGATAAATGAGGATGTCTTCATAACTAGCCACGGTGGCAAATTATAAGGAATCAATATTACTGGCCAAGTACTGTAAGTCGTACTCATGAGACGATAAGGATTGAAGCCATATGTAGCAAGACCTAATCTGACATTACGCCGTTCAGAAGCAAAATCAGGATATCTTACCTCAAAATCTTTCCATGCCAATGCATCAGCAGGATGCCTTAATTTTCCATCTTTCACACGATCCTCGTGATGCCATCTCATGTCTTTTGCTGTTTTTCTTGACATGTAAATCCTTTTTAATCTTGGAATTAAAGGAAAATAACGCAAGACCTTCGCAGGCTCACCCTTCTTGACAACCTCATTATTTCCATCGCTCTCTTTTCTAGTCGACTTCTTCCATCTTGAGGTTCCACATGTTGGTCAACTCTCTTTTTCCAATAGATTACCCCAATACAGAACACAATCATTTGGACATGCGCGGATTTTTTCATATCCAAGACCCAAATCATTTATCATTTTCTTTCCCTCGTAATAAGACGATGGAAATTTCGTGATTTGAGGAAAGGCGTCACTAAGAAGTTTGACCAACATATTGAACGACTCAACACTCCAATGAGACATAACTTTGAGGTGAAACAAGTGCAATATAAATGACAATTTTGAAAAGGATTCACAACCTTCATAGAGTTCCTCATCAGCAGATTCTAATAACTTTTTATACTTAGCATTTTCTTCGTCTGGCGTTTCATTCGGATCTTGACCTTCATCATCTGATCGCTCATTTGGAAGCTCTTGCACTTCGGCATCCGATTCCATAAACACATTTTGAGCATGAGAAATATTCAGACCGAAAACCGCACTTAATAATCCCCCCATATCATCTTGACTCATCATTGATTCTTGTTGACTATCAAGAGATCCTTTATTAGTGTTTTGCCTGTCATGCCCCAACATACGTGGACGCATATCTCCTTTTCCATGATGAATCTAGTTCTTGTAAGATTTGTCAAATCCTTTGAACAAGAGATGTTCTTCAACCTCATTTATGGGTAGCCATTTATCCACCATACATCTTTTGCATGGACATCGCGTTCTACCTTCGACAAGATTTTCCTTTGCCAACTCCAAAAACTTTTTAACACCATTGAGATACATTGGATGACTATTTGGCAAATCAATCCAACTTGTATCCATACCTGTAAAGCATAATTATAACAACATTAAATACTAACAAGATGAATTAACCTACAATTATGCATAATATTGATGTACAGAGGGCAATATCTAAGACAAGAGAAGGAAAAAACAAAAACATGCAAGGGGGCAAACAATTGACCTTAACTTTTTGTACAGTGGGATTGATCACTAGATGCAGACTTTGTTCTAATGACATGAAACAAAATACACTTCTAGAAGAGCATTCATTGAATTTTCTTCTTCTACCTCGTATTGAAACAACCCAGCTCACAGGAAATCCATAAGATTGAGCTCAACACGTGGATTAGTTAGAGCTGTCGTCCGACATATTTGTAAAATGCCAAATGTAGAAGAGAGGTTTTTCCAATTACTTGGGATGCAGTTGTAGGCGGCTAGACATAAATGTAGTTGCTACAGTTACAACTTATTCATTGTTGCAGTTGGTCATGAGGGAAGACCGGATTTGGTTGAGAAAGTTCTTCAAATAATTAAAAAGTGGTGTTGAGCCCAATTTAGATTCCGACACAGGATTCCCAGATTTGGATTTTGAGAGACGAAGTTTATGAGTCGTGAAGACAATATGGAACATCGTAACCTAATATTCTGTTTTGGGAATTTGTATTTTAATATTGTGACACCTTAAGGTTTCGGTATTTGTGTCATTTGTTTGCGACAAATAGCGACAACCAAAGGTGTCGCTATTTGTGTCATTTGCGACACACAAAGTTGTCTCTATTTGTATCTTTTGCGACACGTTCAGTTGTTTCTTTTTTTTCCATTTGCGACACGTACATGCGTCCGAAATTTGCGACTCATTAACGTGTCTCTAATACTGTCATTTGCGACACCTTTATGTGCCTCGCAATTGCGACACTTTAAGGTGTCGCAATTTGGCGAGGGTTGTGCGGATGCAAATTTTTGGCGACACATTGGCATAGTGTCGGAAGAAAAGCGTCTCATAAGGCCCGCGTTTCTAGTAGTGTATATATATATATATGTAATAAAATAAGACTCAAACAAACTATACCTTTAATATACATTATGACAAAATTGTTTTAAACCAAACATAACCCGAAACATTGAATTTATTAAACCAAACAAACAAAATCCTAAATCACGATCTGTTAATTTAGATTGGAACATAGTAGGCCATATGATTGGTAATAAACGGTCTAATCTAAACCGTATGTACACAGTTAATGAGTCGGATAAGGTGAACAATTTTTAATAACGTGCTAGTTTGATGACTATTCAAATTAGTCAAGTTTGTAAAAAGAAATATAATAATAGTCAAGTTTGAGATGAGAATAAAAATTAAATTAAAAAGAATACTCTCTAACTTTGATTAAGATATATCACAATTTACTTTTTCATAGAGAAATTTTACTAAAATTTATTACATTGATTATACCATAAAATATAATGTATTTATTTATTTATTTATTTATTTATTTATTTATTTATTTATTTTATACTTATAAGTATTTACAAAATTTTCTAGTTGAGGAGGTGTGAAAACTTTGTGGGTGTTTGTTAATTTCTTTTAAGATTATAGTAGAGCTTTGTGTTTAGTAAATTTAGTTTTTTTTTTTAAAATGGTGGTTTGCATGTAACACCTCAAATTATCAGAATTTGGAACACTACGGGTTAAGACCTCACAATGGTATCTGACCTTAGCTTGACAACAACTTCACCGGACATTACAACAAGACACAAATAAATATAAAACCGAAATTACATTAAAAAATTGCAATTATGTCAATAATCCGAAATAATAGACATGACTCTCAGCCGAGTATTAAAATCTATAATGTCAAACTGGAAATAAAAAAAAAATAAAGAAATCCAACATCCCGTCCTATAATGTACGGGAACCCGGCTGACCACTTCGTCCGGATCACTCGGCAACATCCCTATCCTGCATGACATCTACAACAACGGATAAAACCGTTACCTAACATCCTACACATTAGAATAAGTATAACATCAGACACAGACATCAATGTAATAAAACACTCATCATGCTTACACATAAGTTCATTTATTATCTTGAATTAGGCCATACACTTTTCAATTCAACTTAGTATGTGAAACGAGGATCTCCCGAATCTCGCCTCGGTCCCCGTATACCAACAAGACTAGATCCGATGCACCTCATCGTGCACCTGTCTGAGCTAGTCGTAGAGAACCTCTCAGTCTCATGTCAGAGTTGGGCATTGATGTCACCGCCCGTTATATATGGGACATATTATAGTAAAGGTAATCCTACTTAGGTTATCGTTATTAAATACTCAAGGCAATAACCATTATCACACTCATGCTAACACACATAAGTCCAGCTAAGTAAGCACAAGGGATTTACTTGCATCAAAGTAATCTCAACTATCAATAATCTCAGTTCCCGTAAGAATACACTCCACCGCCTAATAACAATGACAGGTGGATCAATCAACTATCCGCAACTAGAAGTCTCTAACTTTATGGTCAACCATGACTACATCAGTCAAAACCACAACGTAATTCCATTAGCAACCATCCTTAACGTATCCGAAAACTACACTAAGTCCGTTTCCCATACTTAACAGTTATCATCAACATCCTCAAACAACCTAAAACATTCGTTCCTCGAGATTCATACATTCAGCCCACTAACTGGGATTCACTCTAATTTTGTTTGGTTCTAACTTAACATGATACTAACATTGAACAAATGTAGACAACAAAAGAGGATCCACATACCAACAACCGGTACCCTTTGTAGTGATGACGCAACAGCGGAAACAAAGAGGCGCGGTTGCAAAAGGAAAAAGTCAGTGCGACATTGGCAGGAAGAAGTCGCGACCGCAGCGACTAGGAAATGGCGTGACCGTGGCAAGATTGAGGTGCGACGGCGGCGACAAATGCAGGTGTTCGCTCCAAAACGTGTGTGTATATGAACAAAAATAGTCTTAAATTTATACCAGAAATAAAGAAAATAAGCGAACTCGCAATGTAAGGATCAATCGCAATAAAAGCAAGTATTCTACGGTCGATCAGATGAACTGTGGTGAAATCAAGCGGTATATCAAATCTAGGTAAGAACTTGCAAATATTAAATAACAAAGCAATGAAATCAACAAAGATAAAATAATCAGGAAAGAATGTAAATTCTAGAGTTCATAGTGTCAGGTTGTGGTTTTCAATTCAAGACTACTAAAGATCTATGAACAAGGCTAGGATTGCTAAAGAAAGGTGTTTCTAAGGTGGGATAGATTACGGGGAGGTCTCACTATCTTCTAATCTCAAACCAAATGTCGTTTTACTGGGTAAGTCTCAAGGAACTATGGAAATGAACTATAATCTCAAACCAACAACTCAACCTAAGGCGATAAAACTAAAATTTACCGTGTAACTCTCAGGCTAACTCTCAAAGACACGAAGAAGACACACTCAACTTAATAAAGGATAAACCTTTGTTACCTAAAACTCATCATCGTTGGGAACTAAGAAACGAATCACCGGGTAAGTCTCTTCCCAAGCTTAGATGTAAGCTTGAAAGGCTTAACAAGGTTAGGATCTGGGCAATCTATAACCTAAGCTCAAAGATATAACATGAACGGATAAACAGGGTGGAATCTCGGATTGCTCTTACTCAAATCTCGGCCGAGATTCTTGAGATCAATCCAAGATTGGTAGCTGCGTAGGTTAAACTCAACCTTTAGGATCCAATCTAACTTAAAGGTTCATTCTATCATCATCTATACCACAACCATCAACTAATCACCCTAGAATCGCAAGAGTTCTAGCCAACAACACACATATTCAGATCAATGAAATATATAATATCAAACAAGACATGAAACCGAAATAACCAAAGAAAGGGTAAAAAATACTTAGTAAATGGTCTTCAAATATCAAAACTGAGCAAAGTAACCATAAAGGTTCGACCTTGTGTTCAAACAACGAAATCTAGCAACTAATTACATCCCTTCAATAATTCCTCACAAATCTTCTCAATCCTTCTATGTGTTGTAACTAACGATGTGAATCTTCTATCACTTGATGTTGTAATTCTTCCTTCTGCGTTCTAAAGGTCTTGAACTCTCGTATCGTGTCTGGTCTTGTATCGTCTATCTTCCGTTGTAGCCGTCTTCTTCTTTAACAATTAAAATTAGGGTTTATGACATATGGGACATGGGCCGTTTTTTAGCGATATCTCATATGAACCCAAATAAAATCTCGGCCGAGATATATTTTATCCAACCGAAATTTGTCTTTTGTTACGTACTTTCTTCAACTCCTTGCTTGCATTCCTCTTGCATTCTTCTTCTTATGACCCTTTCTCTTCTTTTATACTCCAATATGCTCCAGTATGTTGTCCTCTTGATACCTTGTCTTTCTATGCTTCCTTTAATCCAAAATGGACCAATTTCCTACAATTGCAACAAAACTATGTGTAGACATCCATTTTCACAAAGTAGGCAAAATAAGCACAACTAATACAAATATATGTTCACGCATGCAAAACAAAGGAAAAATCTATCTAAATTCATTCCTAAACTAAGGTCATAATTCATGGCATTAGCAGGCGCGATCTTCTTCGATTGCCGCTGTTGTTCTTTGTTCCAAGTAAGCAAGACAACCTCTTGATTCCTTGCTGCTATTTTTAGAGGAGATTTCAAACACAAAGAGGCACAATCAACATCAACAACCGAGTGCAAGGGAAAAGGAAAAAATCGGTTCTTACTCTTCTGCCACTTCAAGGGGAAAAACGGGGTTGCTTCTCCTACGTGTGAGAACAACGACAAACCCTACTGCTGCCTCAAGTCCTATTGCTCAATTGATGAAGGTAGATCGAAGTGCCACTGTTTTCTAAAGCAAGGAAGAATGAAGACATGGGAAGAGTAGGCAAGAAAGTGAAGAGGAGAAGGAGAGACTTACATGATAGAGGTGAACGATTCTTACGGAGTCAAAGAGGTAGAAAAATTAGGTCTAATTGGGTATAAGAGGAGAAGGAAGATCAAGTTACCAAAAAGGGAACGAAAGATTTCAACGGTTACAAAAGATAGGCCACGATCTGCTATCTTACCGCGACCGCGGCAAGATTTGGCCGTGACCGCGGCGGTGTAACATTGGGGCTCACCCGCAGGTAGGCAACATACTCGACCGCGGGGTGCGGGGCGTGGGCGCGGTGACTCACAACAACACATTGGATTAAAATTCCGGTTGTTACATCAGTTCCCCCTAAAAACAAGTGTCGTCCCAAAACTTAAACAAGCGCATGTCACTTCGTTCTTTAAATACCGAAGCACACAAGAATGGATGGAAAACACACAAGAATGGAAAACACATCAAGATCATAACATCACAACCATGCATGGAAAACACACAATTAACACATAAAATCACACAAGAATCAAACCGAGAACTAACTCGTCGGTCCTACAACTATAGCTAGCTCTGCATAGAACCTCGGATAGTTCCTCCTGATACTATCCTCCATTCCCGTGTAGCCTAATCAGCTCCCCGTCTAGACTCATGAATCCATAGCATCGGTATATCCTTAGACCGGTACTGTAGGTGTATAGTACACCTCTCTAACACCGCTACCGGATGCTCTACAATTGTATGATCTGGATCAACTACCAGATCCTCATAACTGATGACATGTCTCGGGTCTGGTATGTACTCTCGCAGCTGAGACACGTGGATGACTAGGTTGACACTCACTAGTCTTTGGGGTAGCGCGAGTTTGTATGCAACCTCTCCAACTCACTCTAGGATCTCGATAGCTTCAACATATCGGGGACTCAGCTTCCCTTAATGTCGAAATGCCGGACGCCTCTAGTTAGTGATACTTTCAACCAGACTTGGGCCCCTACTCTAAACTCTAAAGGTCGGCGCCTCTTGTCAGCGTAGGACTTCTAACGACTCTACGCTGCCAACTTACCCTCTCGGATCAAAGCTACTCGGGCAATGTCGTCTTGTATCTACTCATTAGCTACTCCACATGACTTCTTGGCTCATCCCAACATAGAGGTGTATGGAACCTCCGCCCATATAATGCCTCATAAAGAGTCATCCTGATCAATGCATGTCACCTCTTATTATATGAAAACTCAACCAAGGAAAGGTGATCTGGCGATACCTGTTCCCAATCCAATACACAAGCTCTCAGAATGTCCTCTAAAGTCTGTATGATCCTCTCAGACTGACCGTCGGTCTAAGGGTGATACGATGTCGTAAAGTGGAGACTCTTCCTCAAAGTTGCATGCACATGCTGCCAGAACCTCGAGGTGAACCGTTTATCTTTGTTGGAGACGATTGTCCTCGGTATCCGACCGAAGGTATTTCTATGGTCGTCTATACCCAATCAAAAATAAATCCCGACTTAGCACTAAGAACAAGTATAGTGATTAAGTAAGGGTCGAACCCAAGAGAGTTAAGGTGTTTTAGATGCAATTATCGATTATAATGACAAGTCACACAAGGGGGGGGGGTTGAATTGATGCACAAAAACTTATGAAAACGATTAATGCGATAAGTAAGACAATAATGGATGAATCTACACTAGGTTGATTCTAAGCATGCAATTGCTACTTTGGTGCATTCCTTTTACAAGTTTTTAAGTACTCTCCCGTCTCGATCATACATATGTGTCGAGCCAACCGGCATCAACACAACTTAACCTATTAAAGTTCCGTAAACCTACAAGAACAAATAACAAGTTAGCATTCAAACAAAGACTAAGGGATATAAAGAGAAGATTAAAACCGTTAAACTTATCTTTATATTTGTGTTCCTTTTCTTCAAGTAATTACAACCCGTTATTACTTAAAGTTGCTACTAGATTAAAGACCCGAACCCGGAACCTATTAATCCTAGTTGTTTACATGCACTTTAGAACCTAAGGTGATCAATCTCAAGTAATAGTTAACATGCAATTAAACAATGGAGATCAAGGAAACACAAAGCATTACTGAATAAAAACTTATATTAAAAGAACTTACAACCAAAGTAACAAAGCAGCTTCAAACCAACCCAATGTAGCAAGGGAGTTAGCAACTCATTACGATGGAAAACTCAAGTCTAAAATGGATTTTGTGAGAAAAAGCATGGATAATTCTAGCAATCAGCCATGGACTATTTATACTACAAAAGACACTTAATTAGGAGTAAATAGTCGGCCTAAAACAGCCTCCTTTAATGCCATAAAGGTGGAGTAAACAACCGGAGTAAAGCTTCTGGCGTTAAACCGCAGGGGCGGCCTTCAGGACCCGCAGGGGCGGCCTTCAGGACCCGTAGGGGCGGTTTAGGCAGAATCGGTTGATCTTCTTCAAAACCGCTGGGGCGGCTACACAACTCCGCTGGGGCGGATCTTTAATGCACTTCAACGTCTGACCTTTCGCCTTCCTGACGTTTCTGATGTCAAGGCGCAAGGGCGCCTTAAGGCCAACGCAAGGGCGGTGACATCGACGCTTCACCTTCTAGCTCCCAAGTTGGGGCGCAGGCAGGGGCGCAGTGTGAACCGCAGGGGAGCTGGTCTTCATATCTTCAGGGCAGGTCACCGCAGGGGCGCCAAGTAGTGGCGCAGGGGCGGTGACACTCTTCATGGATGGCGCTAGTGAAGGCGCAGGGAGCGTTCCAATGAAAACGTCATCAGCAGGGGCGGCTGGAAGGACCCGCAGGGACGGTGAGGTAACAGAAGCTTTGCTTCTTGATCGATCTTCACTCCTAAGTACTTGTAACTCCTTCTTTAGCTTCTTTTGCTCTTCTTCTTCTGGACCAAGGAGTTAGTAGCATAAACCGACACTAATGCAATAAAAAGACTCTAAAAAGTACCCTAATTGATAGTGATTCCATCACCTATCACTCACCTCAAGACATCATGTATCGGATCCTAGTCAATGTTGGACATCTCTCCTTCTTCTGTTTGACCTCTCCCAATAGATCAGGTAGCAACTCTAAGGTGGACAAGTGATTGTCCGTGTCGGAAAACTGAATATCTATATCTATGCAGGCTAGATCCCTCTATAACTAAGGTTGTTGTAATATCCTTAGCTTTTTAGGGATTCCGCAACCGCGCCTCGGCCTAGATGCAAGTTCGGCGCCGCCCCCGCGGTATGGATGTTGGGCGCTGCCTTTTCGAACGTCTTGCTTTTTCCTTTTCAAGCACACTTCAACTTCCACCAATAGGAGCTTTGCTCTTCTTTTTCAACATAAATTTTTGACTTTACTTTTTGAGATCAAGCACAGAGGTGTGCAATAACCGAAGCCTAGGAAATCAGCATTAACTCAATTTTTGAGTTGCCTCAAACCGTAATGCACATACAATGACTCGTTAGGAATATCGCTCAATCGGACTTTGGGAAGGCACAAACACCCGACTATGTGAATGGTGCCGAGTTACTCATCATCATGATTGATTTCCCTAAACCTATTTTGTAACACACTTCGCCACTTTCAATTTCAAACTTCACACTTTTACACAATTGCATCCTAATTCTCGGATAGGTAATAAGGGGAAAATGTATAGATATTCATTAGGAGCAAAAAGGTGATCAAGAAGAAGAAAGGAATCAAAAACCAAAATGTCTTAATCATATCAATAAGAAGTGTTAGAACTCATGGAAGCGGTTTCTACCTTCAAATTCTCAACATGATTTAGATCAAATTCAAAATTATAAAACTTGCAAGAAAATTCAACAAAACATTCAAATTCTTAACAAATCACAATTCATTTTAAACACATAAAAAATCATCAAAAATACAATTCACAAGTAGCTTTCTTCATTAAGGTCATCTCCAATCCTAGAAGCACATTTTTTTTAAATATTTTAATTTTTTGGTTTTTTCAAAGCTATCAAAAGGCAATGCAATAACGAAACATGTGACAAGAATAATGAAATATGAAAAGTACGATGGACATACAAGCAAACAAGTATCAGAAAGTTATTACAGACCATAGTTTTCAACCACCCCATACTTGAACCACACGTTGTCCCCAACGTGCAATAAAAGTAGAGGTAAAAGTACAGAAACTCACAAGTTCAGTTAAGCAGCTAAGGAGCGAAGGTCATCTTCAAAGCGGAGGCGAGAATGGATGCCATGTCGGGTCATAAGCGCGGCCGAACTGGGCATGGTAAGGGTCTCATATCATCTGTTGCACCTCCTCCACGGTGCCAAGGCGTTTGTCCATGCTATCCATCCTTTGCTGCAATGCGGGAAGCCATGGAGGCTGATTATCGAACCATGTAGGGCACTCTGAAGTGTTGGCTCGTCATTGGGAAGGACTAGCTCAAGGACAACGGGCGGTAGACCTCCTAGGAAGCTCGTGATGTTCCCCCATAGATAGAAATGAAGATGGCTTCTCCTGAGAGCTACCAAAATCTCCATCAGCCATGTAATCACTAGGAGCGCTATCCGTCCCGGTGTCCATGTAATCTTGGCTCTGTCCTCCTGCCGCCTCAGCTGCGACATCACCCTCCTCATAATCCGGACCTCCCATCTCAGCATGCATATCCCCAAATGCCAGCTTCTAGTTGTGAGGATTCTTGATGGAGTATTCCACCTTCCATGGAAACCCTCTCGTGCCCTTGCCCTCCCAGGGCATAGCTGCATGTGGCGGTCCTTTGTGTCGAGGAATCAGAATACCCCTATGAATAAAACGCTCAAGACCAAGAGGCCTAGCCTCTGTAGCAAGCTCACAAGCGGAATAGTCAACTCCTAGACGGCGAGCAATATAAGTCACAATACCTCCCACGCAAATATCTCCCTTCACTTTGTTTTTGATCTTCTTGAGACTATCAGCTAGTAGAGTGGCACAGTCAGGAGTGGTACCGGTAGCCATGCAGAACAATATGAACAACTCATCGGCCTTAAGCCGCTATGGCGTCTCGGTCCTAGGAAAAAAGACACCCGGACATAATCCGATGTGCTAGCTAGAAAGACAAATTGTATGTCAAGCTCTCCTTAGAGTTGGCCGGGTGCTATCTATATGTAGAACATCCTACCATAGCAGTACACTGCCAAAAGGCATGAGGTCTAGTAGCTCTAGGGAATGTCCCATGAGTGGTATCACTAAACCCGAAAATCTGAACAAACCTCCCGATAGACATGTTAAAGTTCTGATTCATCATCGTGAACTTAACTGTTCTCTCCCTAGCATCATGATCAAAGAAGCTAAGAAACTCCATGGTAAGCTCCGTATAAGCATGCTCCCTAATACCAATGAACTCCCTAAGTCTGGCATTGTCAATCATCATATTGAGATCATCCAAAACATTCAAACATACAAGCTCCTCAAGTACATGGTACCTAGGGGCTACAATGATGCGAGATTGGATGGTTTTGTAAGCCTTTTTGTGTTCTTCTAATAGACGGGGGAGTCTTGGAGGTGGTGGTTGTTGTTATGGGGGTTGTAGTGGTGGTGGTTGGGATGAGGAAGAGGCTCCCTTACTCTTTTTTGAACAAATTCCGGCCACTTCTACGCAAACTGTCCATAACTGGCAAAACCACAGCCGGATCTTCACAAACGACGCCCGTGGAACTCAAAAACACCCCGTGGAAAATGTCAATTTTTCTGAAATCGACAATAACAGACAGCAAACTCAACAACATCAGTCCTAGGCTATTTTTCTACTTCCAATTCAGTCCAGTTCTCTAGCAAATCTTCAACAAAATCGAAAGAATCGAACCAAGATCAAGTTTAGAGAAAAACCTAGGTTTTTGGATTGAAAAATCCAAAATGCTTGCTGATTTCTTGTTCATTCGTGCTATTTGAGCATAGAATCCTCATAAGAATGATGAGAGCTTCAATTTAGGAAGAAGAGTCGTCGCAATCGTTTGCCGCATGCGAAGATCGGGACCGGGGTTAGGGGTCGGCAATTTCCGTTGTGTAAGGCGTGGTTTTGGGGTTTTTTGGTGCTGCAACAAAGTGAAGATGACTATTTATACTTTCGAGGAATTTCGGAAAACCACGGCCCCCTAGCAAACCCACGGGCGTGGAACCAACCGTGACGCCTCTCGACTTGTGTTTCCACGGCCAAAAAAAGGAAACCACGGCCGTGGAAACCTATTTATGCCCATAGAATCCCTTTTTACGTCCTTTTTCGACATTTCTGACTTTGCTATTATTCTTCACCTCTTTTAGGAGATTTCCTAGTTCCTGTCATCCAAAGACACAAGAAAAACCGGGAACGAACCAACGAAATTGACAAAAACAAACTAACTAATCTAATCTAAGAAAAAGGGAAAAAAGAAATACCTTGGGTTGCCTCCCAAGAAGCGCTTTGTTAAGGTCCGTAGCAAGACCAATCCTTTTTGTTGCTTAAGTGAGTAGGATAGGAGAAATCTCCTAAATTTGAACTTCTGGTATGTACTTCTTTAGTCGTTGGTCATTGACCTTGAAAGCTCCGCATTGTTCACCCCATACTTCAACTGTACCATGGGAAAAAATACGTTTAATTACAAATGGTCCGGTCCATCGAGACTTCAACTTACCGGGAAATAGACGAAGACGGGAATTTATAAGAAGGACAAGGTCTCCTTCTTTCAAATCCTTTGGAGTCCAATGTTCAGTACGCCACTTCTTCCATCATTTCCTGCAAGCTTGCACGTTTTTCAATGCGCTCGTCACCTTGTTATGGCTTCTTGAACCATCTCTAGATGTTTGTAAGGATGGAGAAAAGGTGAAACAATGTTTAAGAATGTGTTTAAGAAAAGGGAGAGAGGCATCGGGAGTTTTGGATTCCACGGGTTCACTGCTACTTCCACGGCCGTGGAACCAACTGTGGCTGCTCTCGACTTGTCTTTCCACGGGGTAATTAATGTAAACCACACCTGTGGAACTTTGGCTTTGGCCGTGGTTTTGACCAACCTTCGAGTTCTTCCGTTCTTCCTCCATAGTCCTCCTTCTCTTGCCTCTTTTTTCTGGAATGTCGGGTGATATGGAATTCACCGTCTCCCTTGATTCTTCTTCTTGGAGAGCAAACTCAACATCTTCCTCTCCGATATTGAAAGATAACTTGGCATTTTTACAATTAACTTGACAACCCGAAAATGCTAGAAAAAGTTTCCCGAGAATGATTGGCCTTGGATAATCTGCAGGAATATCCAAAACCACAAAATCTATAGGAAGGTAAAACTTACCAAGCCTCACGAGAATGTCCTCTAATATGCCGCCGGGTACGGTAGTGGATCGATCGGCCATGTGGAGTTTTATCTTTACTAGTCTAGGCTCTCCTAAACCAACCTTCTCGCATAACTCAAACGGGATGACGCTCACGCTTGCTCCAAGATCGCAAAGTGCATTCTACACACCCTCTCCATAAGCCGGAATACCTAAAATTGCACCAATAAAAGGTGTGTTAATATGCAGTTTGCTCATGAGTTCAATGAACTTACCAAACTGTTTATCAAGATGCGCTCTTTCTCTTTTTCGTGGAAATGGAAGCGGAGGCTTGTAGGATGGAGGAAGAACGTAAACGGCGACCTTCTACTTTTCTTTCTCAGCTGAAACCTCAACTTCTACGGGCTGCTCGCCCTTATCACTCGCATTTGGTGCAAGATCGGTGGTCTTCGCGCCACTCCTTGTCGTGATCGACATCACTTTCCCCAATGGGTTATCTTCAATTTTTCGGGAGTCTCCCTTGATCTCTAGGAGCTTCTCCGGCCTTACTAAACCCTTGATTTTCCAAGGCTTTTTGTGCCTTAGAAATCGAAGTGACGATATTCTCTAATCCTTGCATCTTCCCCATCATGGTTTCTATCATTCCTTCATGCTTGTCCCTTGCTGGTTAGCTTGAACTCGATGAAGCTTGTCCCTGATTTTTTAAGGGAATAGAGAAAGAAGAAGAAGAAGAAGGAGGAGGAGGAGGAGGAGGAGGAGGAGGAGGAGGAGGGGTTAGTGAATTTTCAGCATGGCAATAAGGATTACCGGAATTTTGTTGATTGGATCTCCAATTGTTGTTGTAGTTCCGGTTGTTGTTGTTGTTCCAATTGTTGTTCCTATTCCCTTGTTGGTTTCCTCTTCCAACATAGCCCAAATCTTGCTCCTTGGGTTGTTTCACATGAGCTGTCAAAAGGTCTTTCAAAGCCTTCATTTCACTATATAAAGTGTTCAACTCCTTGACACTAGAGGCGGTAAGATTTTGCACCGGAGTTCTTGAGCTTTGACTCCCCGCTTCCTCGCTTCGATGCGAGTACTTATCAAATGTGCGAGTTTGCTTCTCAACAAATTCTCACGCCTCATTTACCGGCTTGTCCATAAAAGCTCCACTTGAAAGTGATTGTAGCTTGAATTGCGCTTTCGCATCCAAGCCTTTAAAGTAGATCACAAGCAAATCAATCTTTGGAATCCCATGATGTGGGCAATCCAATAAGAGGTCCTTGAACCTTTCCCATGAGGTGAAAAGACTTTCACCACTCTTCATCACAAATGCGTTGATCTTAGCTCTAAATTCCGCCGTTTTCAATGGTGGAAAGAATTTGGTAAGAAACTCCGCGGTCATCTCTTCCCACATGTTCACTCTTTCGGCGGGAAGTGATTGGTAACATGCTAGTGCTTTATCCTTCAAAGAGAAAAAGAAAACACACAGCTTATAATTGTTTTTCTCGCACCTGGAAGGTCTCAATGTTTCTATCAAGATCTCATACTTTTGAAGATGTTGGTGCGGTGACTCTCTCTCCATTCCTCCAAAGCGATTCCTGCTGGATCATAGTAATCATCGGAGGTCTAAACTCGTAGTCACGATCAACTGGATCTCCCAAGTGCATGCCCGGATGGCGAGCTTGCTGGACCGGATACATCCGTTGCCCAAGTGTTTGAGGAACACCCGCAAACGAATCAGTTGGCTCCACTCTTGGTGGAGGTGGTGGTGCAACATAAACTGGTGGTGGTAGGACGTTAATGGGTGTTGGTGGAGGTGGATTAACCACAAATCTAGTATTCGTGTCTCTCTCCTGAGTTGATTGTCGTGCTTGTGCTATCATATCGGCCATATCGGCTCGAATTGGTTCTTGTAAAGTAGCTTCATCAGCTCTCCCTTTTCTCAAGGATTCTTCTTGTTGCCTTATCTGATCTCTAGTTGCATCTAATCCAGCTCTAAGATCCATCAACACTTGATTGTTATTAGCGGCCATTTTATTAGCCTCTCTCAACTTCTTCTTGTAAGTCTTTTCCGGTTCAGGATTGTAAGGAACGATTTCTTTACCGGTTCGCGTTCTTTGCATAAACTTAAAGAAAGATCCTGCAAGAACACTCAACAAGAGTAATCAGTAGCAAAGGTAGAAGCTACCAAGCTAGACAACCGTGCACTGGATTGGTCTTGACCAACTCCCCGGCAAAGGTGCCAAAAACTTGTTTGCTCCAAAAGGTGTGTGCGCAAATAAGCTTTATATTTATATCCCAAGAATTGAGCCGAACGATAGCGAACCCGCACGGAGTGTATGGATCAATCATAGTATGTGCTGATATTCCGAAGTCGATCTCAGGGAATCGGTGAGAACAAAGTAGTAAAGGTAATCCAACTTGGGTAGCAAGCAATGCGATAATCACAATAAAGAATATAGAAGCAAGAATAATGGGAATGCAGATTCTAAAGATCCAAGTATCCGGTTGCGGTATTCGATTCAAGATATCTAAAGATGTGTACGAACAGAGCTGGATAACAAGGTATATATTCTTCAGTAGGATGTCGTCCGGTGAAGATCCAACTTCCTTTTGTCCCAACCAAATGATTCTACTTAACGGATGTTGAGTCTCGTCAAGACGATGTCATAAGGATAGGATTCACCTCTCATACCAAACCAAAACCCAAGGACAAGAAAGACAAAGGCAAAGGCTATGACACTCCTTACCTAATAGAGGGTTTTGAATCCCCTATTACGTAGAACTCGTAAACACTCATATCCAAGCAAGGCTAAGGATTAGAAAGTGTTAACAAAGGTAGGATTTAAGCAATCTTGAACTTTGGATAAAGGCAAAAGCGAAACGTGCAAAACAGAGGAAACCACGGGCAGATCTTGGGACACCACGATCGTGGTTCCTGAAGAACAGGTCGTAGAAATCCTCGTTTGAGGGTTTCGTCTCACAATTCTCAGGGTCCGATTTGTTAAGGCTCAATCTATCATCATCTGTACCACAACCATCAACCCTTCACCCTAGAATCGCAGGGGGGTTTAGCCAACAATCATCATCATAATCAATTCAAGATTAAGAAAAGAAATCAAGAAGGGCATGTAATCAAGAAGAAACAAAGATGAAATAAGCCAATCTTTAAAGAATCAATAACTCAATCAAACAATATACAATCCCATAATGTGTTCTCAAAGACAATAATCAAAGAGTAGAACAATCTCACAAATCTTTAAAGCGGAATCAAGAACTTCTTCAATCTCCTCCAATGGTGAAGCAATCCTTTCCGAAGTATGGAAATGGAATCCAAGTACGTCAAGCATGATCCCAAAAGCGCGGTCTTTCCGGCCTAAAGCGAGATACTCCAAATGCAGCCTTCAACCTCCTTTTATAAAATAAAATTAGGTTAAAAGGCTCCTTCCTTTCTTGCTGACGTGGCAATTAACGTAATGATCTTTTCCGAAGAAAACCACGGGTGACATCACAAAACCACGCCTATGGTTCCTTCCGTGGAGAATATCGACCTTTGTTTCCACGTGTGAAATTCAATTAATAATCAAAACCCTGGCCGTGGTTCCTTCCGTGGAGACTATCGACCTTTGTTTCTCCTTTGCTTCGCTTCATACTTCTTCCAATGATGTTCCAATGCTTCCCAATAGATACCTCATCGGCCAATGCTCAGTGAATGGTCCTTTTCTACTCCATTTCAGCTCCAATTCACTTAAAATCACAACAAAGTTTGTGTAGATCTCGATTCCAAGATAATAGGTGAATATACTCGATAAGTGTTGTGAATGCATGTTCTTTTACTCAAAAGAAAGGGAAAAACTACTTGTATGCACATCTAAACTACGTCATATTTCATGTTATCAATCGATGAGTATATCTTATTGCTATCTTGGTGAGTTATGTGTTATGTGTTTTGATATGCTTTCATGCTAGTTGTGATGTTATTGTGTGATATGATCTTGTTAGATCTTGTCATGCTAGCACGAGTTACGATTATAGCTAGAGATGGTTCTTTGATAGCATGTATTATAGTCTATATTTTGGGGCTAGTTTAGACGTTTTATCTTCATAAATCTGCATGTATGAATGTATATTATGTGATTATATTATTGTTTTGTCTACCTTTGCTGGAATCGAGGTCTACACCTAGTTTCGTTGTAATTGTAGGTAAAATGACACGCTTTGGACTAAAATGGAGCTAAGGGAGCTAAGGAGTCATTGGAGCTACATTATGGAGCTTAAGGAAGACCTCAGGAAGCACGGAAATGATTAAGAAGATTGACTTTGGACCAGAACCGAGAGATTCCACATTCAGTTGAGATTCACCTCGGTCAGCTACAGTACCACCTCGACCGAGGTGATCTTGAGGAGCGTCCCGGCCGAGCCGAACACCCTGCCGCCGGCGAGATCTTTATTTTTGGTTGAGATATTTTATTTTTGGAAAGAAGATATTTTATATTTTTGGCTGGATTTCTGGAAGGAAGATATTATTTCTGGCTGATTTATTTTGAGAGAGAGATATATTTTATAGGAAATTATCTTTATAAGATATTTTATCTTTGGAAGATAATTCATCTATATAAAGGGTTGGATTTTCCACAATTCAACAATGCTTGGAGCATCCAGCTATTGACGGATTTTCTGGAGGTTTTGAAGGAAGAATTGAAGGAAGAATTGAAGGAAGTATTGAAGGATTGAAGTTCAAGGAAGGAAGGAATCATAGTTGGAGTTAGCTTTTGAAGGAGTTTGTAAGACTTTCTTAGATTGTATTTTGGTTTGATTGTGTTTGTTGATTTGTGATTGAGGAACGTAGTTTGTTTGCCATTTGATTCAGTTATTGAGACCTTTTTCTTAAGTTTTTTGTGTTTGAATATTGATTCCTTTTCCATTAATTTGATTATTGTTATCATGATGATTGTTGGCTAAGTTTCTTATGCGATTCTAGGGTGATTAACTGAAAGTTGTGGGAAAGACGATGATAGAATGATCTTAATCCCAACTAGATGCCAAACCCTATCCTTATTACACCATTCCTAGTTCAATACAAGCCTAGGATGAGACTTACCCGGTAATTCCTTTGTTTGTTTACCTAAGATCATGAGTGTAGGTAATAAAGGTTTATCCTTTATTGGGGTTTGAGTGTGCCTTCATTCCATCTTTGTGAGTTAGCTTGAGACTTACCCGGTAAAAGTTTATTCTATTCCCTTGGGTGGTGTGTTGGTTCGAGATTATAATTCCTTTCCTTAGTACCTTGAGACTTACCCGGTAATAAGAGCTTTGGTTTTGGCTAGTGAGTAGTGAGACTTACCCGGTGATCTATTCTCACCTTAGAAACACCTTCCCTTTGCAAAACCTCATCTGTGTCCGCGTTATCCTTTGAGATCTTGAGTCGAACCCACAACTAAATGCTTTAATCCCTAGAATCCGCATTTCCCCTTACTTGACTTTATATCATCTTTGATTGCTTTAATTTCTTTTAGTTAATTACAATATTTGACAACCTGATTTTGTGCTTTGTTTCACCTAAGTCCGTGTGATCGACCCCTGGAATTCTTGCTTTTATTACAATTGATCCGTACACTGCGGGTTCGCATATTTGTTCAAGCATACTTCTTGGGTTATAAATTTTAAAGCTTGCACATACCGTTTGGAGCGAACAAGTTTTTGGCGCCGTTGCCGGGGACTTGGTCTAGACCAAGCCGGTTTCGGTTGTCTTTCAAGGCTATTGCCCTTGTTGCTATTAACCACTCTACTTAAGTGTTTTCACAGGATCTTTTCTTAGGTTTATGCGAAGAACCCGTGCAGGAAAGGAAATCGTTCCTTACGATCCCGAACCAGAAAAGACTTACAAGCCAAGATTAAGAGAAGCTAAGATGGGCAATCAAGACGATCGCGATCTTGAGGCAGAATTGAAGGAGGCATTGGAACAGCTACGCCTCAATAGAGAAGATCTGCAGCGAGAGAGAGAAGAGACTCGTGCCGGAACTGAAGGAATTGAAGCAGATATGGCCGCTCTAAGGGCCCAGTTTCTACCTCGACCTATCCCAGATCCTCGACCGAGGCAGGATCCAGTCCTAGTAGCCCCGGCCGATGTGCACCTACCACCTCGGATGCCTATCCGAGATGTTCTTTTTGCTGGAGTTCCACAAACCCTAGGTGAGGCGTCCAGGAGTCAACCTAGGTGATCCAGCTGAGCATGATTACGAACTTTGACCACAAGTTCTATCCATGATCTGACAATGTCAATTTGGAGGCTTAGAGAGCGAGTCTTCGCATCAGCATTTGCATAACTATGAGATTCTGATGGAGACCTTGAGACCTTCAAGACTGGAAAACAACAACTACAAGTTAAGGCCTTTCTATTTCTCTTTGAAGGACAAGAAGCTTGCTTGGTATCAATCTCTTCCGCCCGGAAAGATCAACACTTGGGAAGAGATGACGACGGAATTTCTAACTAAGTTCTTTCCTCCATCTAAGACCACTGAAATGAGGAGAAAGATCAATGCTTTTATCATGAAGGACAAGGAGAGTTTGTCCAAGTCATGGGAGAGATTCAAGGATGTTATATTGGATTGCCCACACCATGGGATTCCAAAGATAGAGTTGTTGGAGATTTACTTCAAGGGATTGGATGGAGCTACTCAATTCAATCTCCAACTACTTTCAGCTGGCACATTCATGGATATGCCGATAGACGAAGCTTGGGAGTTCATTAAAAATCAAGCTTTACATATGGAGAAGTACTCCCGTCAAGGAACCGAGAATGGAGCAAGGAGAGTTAGTTTCCAAGAAACATCATCAAACGGAGCTCAACTCACCTCGCTTAGCAATGAGGTAAAGGCATTGAAAGAGCTTTTAGTAGCTCAAACGAAGAAGGAGCAAGATGGCGGATATCAAGGAAGAAACAACTGTCAAGAGCCGTGGAACAACAATTACAACAACAATAGAAACTCCAACAACAACAATTGGAGATCTAATCAACAAAATCCTGGTAACCCTTATTCTCATGCTCATAATTCTCTTAATTCCCCTCTTCTTCTTCTACTCCATTGAGAAGCCAGGAGCCTGGATCGAGTTCGTCCCAGCCAGAGAAGAAAGATGCAGTGCTGGAGGCAATTTTGATCAAGCTCAACGCTATAGAGACATCAATGAATTCATTTTCGAAGGCACAAAAAGCCTTAGAGCAACAATTCTTTAACAAGGCGAATGAAGCGCTAAGAGATCCAGGGAAGCTCCCAACAAGGACAGAGAGCAACCCTAAGGGACATATTATGGCAATAACGACACGAAGTGGACTGAAAACTGCAGATCCAGTACCTCGGTCGAGCCAAGACCAGAAGAACACTTCGGTCGAGGTGCCAACCGAGGTGGAGCCCCATAAAGTGAAGGATAAATCTGAAGTTTATGTTCCACCTTCTGCTTATAAACCACCACTTCCATTCCCTCAGTCAAGGGCGAGAGCACATCTAGACAAGCATTTTGGTAAGTTTCTAGACCTAATGAATAAACTACACATTAACATCCCTTTCCTTGATGCTATTCTAGGGATTCCCACCTATGGGAAGTTTCTGAAAGAAATCCTATAAAGGAAGAAGAAGCTGGAAGATTTTGGAGAAGTAAGGATTACATCTAAGTCCTCGGAGCTCATTCAAATAATGAAGGAGAAGATGCCACCCAAATTGAGAGATCCCGGTTCATTTTGCATTTCCATTCAAATTGGGGATGTGACGTATGAAGCGTTGTGTGATCTAGGAGCCAGCGTGAGTATCATCTCGCTAGAGCTATGTGAGAAAATCGGACTTGGAGAGCCCAAACCGGTGAAGATAAGGCTATACATGGCGGATCGGTCCATTACCCATCCAGTGGGCTTCTTGGAGGACGTTCCCGTCAAGTTAGGTAATTTCTATTTACCTATAGATTTTGTTGTACTTGACATACCCGCAGATTATGCCGTTCCTATCATTCTCAAGAAACCATTTCTAGCAACTTCTGATTGTAATGTGGATTGTAAGAACTCCAAGTTGAGATTCAACATTGGTGGATATCAAGTGGAATTTGCATTGCTTGCTGCAATGAAAGGAGTGACGTTGGAGGATGATATCTTCAACATCTATGATGAAGAAGAATCAAGAGAATTGGTGACCTCTATCCTTATTAATGACCCTCTTGAAAGAGTTCTTAGTTTTAGTTTAATGGAGGAAGGTATAGATGTTTCTTGTGATGCAGATATACGGAGCTTAAAGGCATTGAAAGTAGATCCAGGAGCTAAGATTGAGAGACTAATTCAGGGGAAGAAGAGCAATTTAGGTTTCGGTCCCAGTTCCAGTACCTTGACCGAGGCACTTTCTGGACCAAATGAGGTGTTCTTATCTGAAGAACATCTCGGTCACCCACCTCGGACACTACCCGAGACAACAAGCGAGATGTTGTCAACTGAGGACAACAAACTTTCTGACTCATTTTCTAAGAGTCACTCACAGTTGGTGGAGTACTAGCTCCACCAAGCTTCTGATGGTTAAGAGCCTTGGTATGCTGATATTGTCAATTATCTTGTTTGCTAGGAAATACCACCCAGATTGACGTATGCTCAAAGAAATAATTTCTTCAAGGATGTACGTCACTACTACTGGAATGAACCTCTATTGTTTAAGAGAGGTCCAGATGGATGCTTCGATGATGCATTCCTGAGGATGAAGTTATTTGTATTATACGACATTGCCACTCGCTTCCTTGTGGAGGACATGCTAGCCCACACTAGATGTTCGCTAAGGTATTACGTTATGGTTTCTTCTGGCCTACATTATTTAAGGATGTACAAACTTTTATTGTTTCTTGTGATGCATGCCAAAGAACAGGGAACCTGTCTAGAAGGAACGAGATGTCACTCAACAATATTCAAGAGGTTGAGATTTTTGATGTATGGGGAGTCGATTTCATGGGAACCTTCCCATCATCCGTAGGGAACCTCTACATTCTCCTAGTTGTTGATTACGTCTCTAGATGGGTGGAAGCCATCGCCTCCCCCACTAATGACTCCATGGTGGTTATGAAGTTCTTCAATCGGACTATCTTTCCACGTTTCGGGACACCACGCATCATCATCAGCGATGGAGGGACACATTTCATTAACCGGAAGTTTAAGGCACTTCTATCGAAGTATGGGGTAACCCACAAGGTAGCAACCCCTTATCACCCTCAAACTAGTGGGCCGGTCGAGATCTCGAATAGAGAAATCAAAGCAATTTTGGAGAAGACCGTCTCTAGGACGAGGAAGGATTGCTCCATGAAGTTGGACGATACTCTTTGGGCTTATAGGACCGCATTCAAGACTCCCATTGGTACCACCCCTTACAATTTGGTATATGGGAAGTCTTGTCATCTACCCGTTGAGCTAGAACACAAGGCATATTGGGCAATCAAGTAGTTGAATTTCAATATCAAGGAAGCCGGAGAGAAGCGATTATTAGACATCAATGAGTTGGAAGAGTTGCGTTTAAACGCTTATGAGAATGCCCAGATCTACAAGGAAAGAACAAAGAGATGGCATGACAAGCATATCGTTCCTAAGGAATTCAAAGAAGGAAATCTAGTTCTACTCTTCAACTTCCGCCTCCGCCTCTTTCCATGTAAGTTGAAATCTAGATGGACAAGACTTTACGTTGTGAAAAATATTTTCCCCTATGGTGCAGTTGAGATTTGGGGAGAAATAGGCGGAAGCTTTAAGGTCAACGATCATAGGCTGAAGAAGTACCGACCGGAAGTCCAGGTTGAGGAGATTTCACCACTACACCTTGTCTAGGGATGATATACGGTCCAGCTAGCGACCTTAAATCAAGCGCTTCTTGAGAGGCAACCCAAGGTATTGCTTTCTTTTCCCTTTTTCTAGCTTAGTTTTAGATAGCTTGCTTTACTTTGCTTTTGGCGTCCTCTAGACAGAAACCGGGTACTTTCTAAGGAAGGATTACAGCTCAGGAGCTACACTGGAAGGCTAGAAGTTCGAGAAATTGAGAAGACGAAGTTTGACTAAGACACATCTCGGTTGCTGTCACAACACCTCGACCGAGATATTCTTGGGGCAACCGAGGCGACTATGTTTGACATCCAGTCATACACTCGGTCCGATCGGGACCACCTCGACCGAGGTGAAATCAAATTCAGCGAGGGGTATAAAAGGTGAGACAGTTTTCTCTCATCACTTTTTCCTTCCCATGACTCAACCTTGACCGCGGAGGTGTTTTCCCTCAAATCTTCAAATCTTGCTCGTTTCTTGCGATTTTTGGTTCGATTTCACCGGAGAAAGCAAGAGGATCGGTTTTCAAGCTTCAAACAACGAGAAAAACGCTCCGAATCTACAAAATCTTGGTAATTCTTCCAAAAACCCTAACTCCTCTTCTTTCACTGATTAAGGACAAATCTGCCTCTGGTTGCCACTTATTATTGTTGGAAAGGATATAAGTACCCCATAGGAAGCATTTGGTAGTGATTTGGGGGAAAATAACTTGCAAATCAGAGAGTTCGATCGATCAACCCTTCGCCTCGGTCCAGTCGGCTGTGTCTCGGCCGAGGTGATTGTCAGAGCAACCGAGGTGTTCATTTGTCAAAATCATGAGCATTAGATCCGATCGCCAACTGGTCTTGAGAGATAGACCCAGTAGTTCCTCCCCTTCTTCTGCATCTCATCCCACTATACCGGTGATCCATGAGCGTCACCAGATTGACTTTGATAGGATTTGCGGGCGTCCCATTGTTGCCCAGCAATTTCTGGATGTTGCTGCCTTCGAGTGCTTCCACGTGGCGGAGGACTTGAGGAAGATGATATCCATGGTGGGACTGGAGGAGTTCATGGAGATCCGAGCACCGGCTTACTTAGAGCCGACCATGGAGTTTGTGAGTTATGTCACTCACATCCCGGAACGCAATAGCATCAAGTACCAGTTGCTGAACCGGAACTACATAGTGCCGATGGACCAGTTCAGAGAGATTTTTGGCTTCCCGAACCCCACCGTTACTGAATTTCCTTCCCGAGCCGTCGCTCGAGGTTTTTGGGGCAAGATTGCCCATGTAGTGGAGCATAGTGATAGATGGAGACCTAGAGACTCCAGAGAGCGCATCATCTTCCACCTCGCCTTCCGTCAAGCTCACAGGATATTCAGTCAGACAATTCTGGCGCGTACTGAGATGCCCCAGAAGGTCCGACAGGGGGAGCTTTTGAGCATCTTCTGTATGGTTACAGGTGGAGTGCCTGACTTTGGAGGGATGCTAGCTGGGGACTTGCATAGGATCAAGGGCAAGTCCAAGGGAGATATTTGCTGTGGAGGATTGGTGACTCATATTACTACCGCTATGAGTCTAGACTTGTCTGCATGTACGTTGGTCGCGGCTGTGAAGCCGCTGGGATTACAGGAGATGATCACCAAGCGTATTCTCGTCCCTCGTGGTCTCAGCACGCCATACGTCGCTATGCCTTGGGAGACGACAGCTCCACAGGGTATTCTATGTCGTCTCAGTTCTCCGTTTTCGACCGACAATATTGGTCTTCTGCTTGGTTTCCTTACATGCAGGATGCCATAGATGCTGCTGATGATGAGGAGGAGTATGATGATGGAGGAGCTGCTATGGAGACCGGTATTGATACCGGCGGTCCTAGCATACCAGTTTTCGACCTTGATGAGGAGGCGACAAAGGAGAAGGCAGCAACACCACCACCACCACCACCACCACCTCAGCGCAGGTCTCGTCGTAGGTTCAAAGATCAGGAGGCACACTAGAGGATTGACGACCTCACTGATCAGATGATTGATTCTTACGCTGCCCTGACCGTTGACATCCATGAGCATTTCGAGGACTAGCGTCGAGGTATTGAGAGTTGGACACAACAGATGTTGGAAAGTCAGCACTATACTAGACGTATGATGGAAATCCAGCACCAGCATATCATGAGTATTCCCTTTGATCCATCCCGGCACCCATACGTTCCACATCCACCACCACCGCCACCAACTAACGAGGATTAGAGCTGTAGGGATTTTCTTTATTTATTTATTATGCAGTTTAGCTAGGTCCGGTGAGTTTCATGTTTCTCTAGACTTTTATTTGACCCATTGGGACAATGTGTCCCAAGTATGGGGTATTTGGATGTATAATTTGACATTATATGTGTATGTTTGTATGACTTTATCGGATATTTATGATCTTATTCTGTTTTACTTAGCTTATGTGTTTATCTGCCATTACATGCATGCATACATGTTTTTGTTTGAAAAAAACTGGTTTGAAAAAAAAAATTATGACCTCGACCGGGATGTTCTTGACTGAACGAGGTAGACACCTCGGATGACGTCAGAACACCTAGACCGAGGTGGGTTCTTAACTGAGAGTTTTTCAAAATGATTTTGTGCTTCTTCTCTGGATATGACCTCAGTGATGATTTTGTTTGTAGATTGGTTTTGAAATCTTTATATGCTCGAAAGGTTTTATGATATGTTTAAGTTGCAAATTGCTTTGTTTGAAGTTTTAGCATGTTTAATACTTTGTTTTTATCAAAATTATGTTGGATTTGAAGGTTGACACCACATGATGAGTTCTATCACATTCTTCATGGGATGATTAAGGCAATTCATTCTCTTCTCTTCTTCTTCTTGATCATGCTTTAGCCCCTCATGTACATATTTGCCTCCCTTTACCTATCCGGGAATTTGGAAGCAAGCAAGCAAAGAAAAGCAAGTGAAAGTGAAGTTGAGATGTTGGCTGAAAGTGTTAGAAAGAAACAATTAGGTTTGGGGAAGTCAATCATGATGATGAGTAACTCAGCACCATTCACATAGCTGGGTGTTTGTGTCTTGCCAAAGTCGGATTGAGCGATATTCCTAACGGGTCATGGTATGTGCATCAAGGGTTTGAGGCATCTCAAGAAATTGATGATTGCTGATTTCCTAGGCTTCGGTTATTGTGCACCTCTGTCCATGCATCCCAAAAAGTAAAGTAAAAATAAGCAAAGCTTATTGGTGGAAGATGTTTAGTTTCAAGAAAGTGAAGTAAGATCCTTTTCCCGGATTCTAGTACCACATTATCCTATATACATCCCACCCTCACACGTTTCTTGGCTTCTTTTGAAAGCCCTTGAGACCTCGAGCTTGTTGATTGACTTGGTGGTTTAAATTGGATTATACATGATTGATTTCGATAATTATGATTTATTATGCATTCTATGATTTTATGCAAAGATGAACAACTTTCCTATATCTATAAAATGTTTTGATCATGTCTTGATTTTATTGGCCATGAAGCATTCTCTTAGAGTGATCTATGAGTGGAGCACACCACCAAAAATGTTTTGAAACGCTTTTCATTGATCTTTTCTGACTTATATTCCATTCTATCTTGTATCTAAGATTTGGAACTTGCTTGGGGACAAGCAAGGGACAAGTATGAGGTATTTTGTTAGCATGTATTATAGTCTATATTTGGGGCTAGTTTAGACGTTTTATCTTCATAAATCTGCATGTATGAATGTATATTATGTGATTATATTGTTGTTTTGTCTACCTTTGCGGGAATCGAGGTCTACACCTAGTTTCGTTGTAATTGTAGGTAAAATGGCACGCTTTGGACTAAAATGGAGCTAAGGAGTCATTGGAGCTACATTATGGAGCTTAAGGAAGACCTCAGGAAGCATGAAAATGATTAAGAAGATTGACTTTGGACCAGAATCGACAGATTCCACATTCAGTTGAGATTCACCTCGGTCAGCTACAGTACCACCTCGACCGAGGTGATCTTGAGGAGCGTCCCGACCGAGGCGAACACCCTGCCGCCGGTGAGATCTTTATTTTTGGCTGAGATATTTTATTTTTGGAAAGAAGATATCTTATATTTTTTGCTGGATTTCTGGAAGGAAGATATTATTTCTGGCTGATTTATTTTGAGAGAGATATATATTTTATAGGAAATTATGTTTTTAAGATATTTTATCTTTGGAAGATAATTCTCCTATATAAAGGGTTGGATTTTCCACAATTCAACCATGCTTGGAGCATTCAGCAATTGAGGCATTTTTTGGAGGTTTTTGTTCTCTCCAAACGGTGTGTGTAAGCTTTAAAATTTATAACCCAAGAAGTATGCTTGAACAAATATGCGAACCCGCAGTGTACGGGTCAATTGTAATAAAAAGCAAGAATTCCAGGGGTCGATCACAAGGATTTAGGTGAAACAAAGCACGGAATCAGGTTGTCAAATATTGCAATTAACCAAAAGCAATTAAAGCAATCAAAGATGATATAAAGTCAAGTAAGGGGAAATACGGATTCTAGGGATTAAAGCATCTAGTTGTGGAAGGTGTTTCTAAGGTAGGAATAGATCGCCGGGTAACTCTCACTACTCACTATCCCAAACCAAAGCTCCTATTACCGGGTAAGTCTCAAGGTACTAAGGAAGGAACTATAATCTCAAACCAACACACCTAGAATCAACCTTTACCGGGTAAGTCTCAGGCTAACTCACAAAGATGGGATGAAGGCACACTCAAACCCCAATAAAGGATAAACCTTTATTACCTACAGTCATGATCTTAGTTAAACAAGCAAAGGAATCACCGGGTAAGTCTCATCCTAGGCTTGCATTGAACCAGAAAAGGTGTAATAAGGATAGGATTTGGCAAACTTAAACACTTAACTCAGATAAGGTTCAGGAAAGGTTCACCTCGTTCAGTTATATTCCACCCCGGCCAAGATGTTCATCGACTGAGCGAGGTGTTCTAGGGTTAAGGTTAAAGGCTCAAGCTTGCAGGGTCCTGCTGGAATTAAGATCATTCTATTGTCGTCTTCCCCACAACTTTCAGCCAATCACCCTAGAATCGCATAAGAAACTTAGTCAACAATCATCATGATAGCAATAATCAAATTTATAGGAAAAGAGAATCAATATTCGAACAAGATAACCTTAAGAAAAAGGTCTCAATAACTGAATGAAATATCAAACAACAAGTATTCCTCAATCACAACTCAGCAAAGACAATAAACCAAAAGACAATCTAAGAAAGTCTTACAAACTCCTTCAAAAGCTAACTCTAAACTTAGATTACTTCCTTCTTTGATCTTCAATCCTTCATCCTTCCTTCAAAACTTCCAGAAAATCCCTCAATTGCTGGATGCTCTAAGCATGGTTGAACTTGTGGAAAATCCAACCCTTTATATAGGAGAACTATCTTCCAAAGATAATAATATCTTAAAAATATTATTTCCTATAAAATATATCCATATCTCTAAAATAGGTCTCCCAAAAACCATCAAAGTACGCGCCCCTCACGCGCACCACTTTCCAGCCCTCCTGCACAAGGAAATATACAAGGTGAAAGAAACCCTAGCCGCCGGAGTGGTGAGTTTGTCGCATCAATAGGCCTCACCCTCCAAAACACATCAGTAATTCCTATTTCTACACACAAAATTCACAAAAAATCCAATTTCTAGTTTGTGGATGGTGTTTAATCTGGAGTTGGCTATCGTTGGAAAGACATATCCGTTGGAGATCTTCACAAGCCCAAACCTGGGGGAGACAAGATCTAAGCAGGAGATGCCATTGGATCTTCCTTCAACGAAAAAGACCGATTCACTGGTCCTATTTAGCTTTCGACCATATAGGATGCATTGAAACCAAGGATAAGATAAGAATCGAAGTCCAGATGGAAATTGGAGCGGAAAGAATTCAGGGCCAGAAGAAGAAGGTTTGGCTACTATGGCCACGAAAAAGGATCAGATGGAGAGCATCTACAAACATCTCTGGCCAAATCTCAGGAAGGAACCAAGGAGGAGGAGCCTTGTGCCTCCAGTATAATGTATTCAAGTTATAGAAGTTCAAGGTGTTGGTTCGATGCTTCCCTCTCGCTGAATGTAGAAGATGGATTTAATCAGCTTCTACAGACCACAATGACAGTACCCCAAAAACAACAAGAAAGGGAATATTAGTGAAAAAAATCAGGTGTTCTCAAACCCTTCTTGATTCCTTCGATGAATTTGAATCAACCTTTCTATGTGATTTGAGCCCTTAGCATGTGTTGATCTCTTAGAGACCTTTGAGACTAGAAGTCATAGACTTTTAGAAACTGTTCCGTTCCAGATTCGTGTTGCTTGTTCGTACAAGCTTTTCTTGCTCCTTTCCTAAGGGAAACTGAGCTTCCTTGTGTGCTACCTTCGTGTGAGGTAAGTCCCTTGGACTTACTTAGCTTCATCCGCGTATTAGTTGGATTGTATTGGCTTCTTTGTGTTGTTTATTCATGTTATAACGGATAACCGGACTAGGATTCACCCTTATAACCTTAATTGGCCCAAGTGTATTATAACCGGGCGGTGACCGCTTGTCCAGTTCAATATTAGGGAAACTGGAAAATGCTCTTGCGACTCAGGCCTGCAAGTAACGGATAGTACTGATCTATTCATGTTGGTAGACGGAAGCGGAGGCGAGTTTCGAAAGGATTCTCGTGTGACAAAATAAGTTGAATTAGTAAGGAATGACTTAATGAAAGATAATAACCGGTTGTGTGCAAGCATGCTATATGTTTATCTTATCTTATGTGTGTTTGTGCCTTTACACTCTTGCTTATACATAGAATGTTAGCTAACGGTTTATACCGTCGCTGTAGATGTTCCGCAGGTTAAGGATGCTGCTGAGTGATCCGGATGGTGTGGTCAGCCGGGGTTCCCGTACATTATAGGACGGAATTGGGTTTTTGTTTCGTTGTTGTTTTCCTTTTGTTTTGACCCGGTTGTGGAGCTTTTGTGTTTTCTTTTTGTTTGAACCTTTGGTTTTATGTTAAGTTTTGGTTTTCATTCGTCTGTGCCTTGTTGTAAGATCCGTTTTCTGTTGCTACTCTGAGGGACGGGACCCATTCTGCGGTCCTAGCCCGTAGCGCTTCGAGTTCCCAGAACTTGGGGTGTTACATTTGTCTCTTTGCAAATGGCTTAGTATAAGCTTTGTACTGATTTACTCCTTGTTTTTGATCTATCTACAGGAACAAATTAATCCCAGTAATAAATACGAACAAGCAGACTACAAATCGGAGCAGTTAACCGATACTAGTAATAAGAGCTTAACCCTCAAATCAGCTCACAAATTGGAGCATCTAACTGATCTTAGTAACAAGACCTTGACCCTGAAATCCGCCTGCACTCTATGGTGTCTGGCACAGAAGAACGAACTTATCAACACAAACGTCCTTAACAACTTCTCTTGTTATAACAGGGAATTAGTTATGGGATCGACCAAACTTTGGACCAAATCTCCAAACCAGTGGGAGATATAAAAAATCTACGGAACAAACTCAAATAGGGTTCCTAAGCTGATAGGCTTTATAATTAGAAAGTGTGTTCAAATAGAGTGCCCTTGGCTGACATTCTTGTATGAAAATATATATAGTGTTGTTGGTTTTTTTTATTATGGTGATGAGCATTGTGATGATTGGAAACGTTTCGTGAATTCAATGAGAACGAAGGAAAGAACCAGAAATGTATTCACTACAAAGAACAAGAAGGGAGAAATCAAAAAAGCCCCCAAATATATGAACTTGATAAATTTAGGTAATAATGATGACCACCTACCATCCGACCCCTATATGATGTTTAAATGAATATAGCCTTTTGGAATTGTCGAGGTATACGGAAAAATTTTTTTTGGACAGATATCAAAATTACAACCCAAAACGAGCATATTGATATGATTATGCTAGCAGAGCTAAAAACGAACATTGAACCTACCGAGGCATATTGGTGGAGTGTAGGTTTTGATAGCATATGCTTTATCTCATCGGATGGCCTAGCAGGTGGGCTATGCCTACTATGGAAAAACAATCTACTCATCAACGAAAAAGTAAAGACTTCGTCAGAAAGACAAAAGATTCGTTATAGTGGATCACACTAACTTCGAATTAAATTTCTGCATGACCATTTTCCTCATATATGCACCGCCAAATTAAAGGCTTAAAGAAGTGTTCTGCTCCAAAGTTACAGACTCTAAAAACGCACAAACTAAACTAGTACTTCTGATGGGAGATTTTAACGACATCCTTAATCCGTCCGAAAAATTGGGAGGTGCGACACTAAGAACAAATCGATTCCAAAGATTACAAAATGTAATACAAGAATGCAACCTTGTAGATTTGGTTTCTAAAGGGAACAAATTCACATGGCGAAAAAAAAAGAGAGGGTGATAATAATACATATGAAAAACTAGATAGAGCAATGGCTCATAGTGAGGTGTTGAATGCTTAAAACCTAATCCATGTTTGGAATCATGCGTTCACATCATCAGACCATTGTCTAATCACAATAGAGGTCAATAGTAAAAGGCAAAGATATAAAAACAAACCTTTCCGATTTGAACTTATGTGGGTTGAACGAGACGATTGTGAAAGAATTGTCAAACAGTGTTGGAGAACACAATTCCCGGGGACTGACATGTTCAACTTAGTCAGGAAAATAAATTTGCCTAAAATCAAACTGAAAGTTTGGAGCAAACGAAAGTTCGGGAGTATAAATAAACAAGTTCGAGAAACGGACGAAACCATTGAAAAGCTACAAAAGCTAAATTTCAGAAATTTTTCTAATCATGAAAATGAGAAACTAAATAGATTAAATAAGAAAAGAGAATGTCTAATCGAATTCCAACAGAAATATTGGATGCAAAGAGCTAAATCTAAAGCCTTAGAATGTGGTGATCGAAATACAAAGTATCACCATAGGAAAGCAACAAGAAGACGAAATAGAAAGTCTATAACCTCCATTCACAAGGTAAACGGCACAAGATTAGACATTGAGGATGAATTTAACACCGAGTTCCTTATGGACTATAAGGATCGATTCAGGTCCAATCAAATTAATGAGTGCACCATAGTGCAACACCTAGATGTCATTACCAAAGAAATTACGGATAGTGAAAACATGGAGCTTACTAAACCATTCTCGAACAAGGATATCTGAAGAGCTGCTTTAGATATTGGTAGCGATAAGTCCCCAAGTCCAGATGGAATGCCTACCGGCTTCTTCCAAAAGTATTGGCCAATAATAGGACCGGATGTAATCCGTGCGACGAAAAGTTTCTTCAGCTCGGGAAAAATCCTAAAACAAATCAATCATACCGATAAGTCTCTGTTCAACTATATATAAAATTATCGCTAAAATTATAGCAAATAGACTTAAGATATTGCTGCCTAAATTAATCCACCCGGTAGATCAATCCACGACAACATTCTTATTGCCCATGAGATTTTTCATGGGTTCAAGCAAAAAAAGGGAAGGAGGGATTCATGGCCGTGAAACTAGATATGGAAAAAGCATATGACAGGGTGGAGTGGTCATTTATTTTAGTTGTCCTCAAAAAATTTGGGTTCGAACAAAAATTCGTTAGCTGGATTAGAGAATGCATTTCTACAGTCTCGTATTCCATCCTAGTCAATGACAAACCATCAGAAGTAATATATCCCGAGAGGGGATTACGCCAAGCAGATCCACTCTCACCTATGCTATTCAATTTAGGAGTTGAAGTTCTAGCTAGGAACATTCATAAAGAATATTACCAAAATAACAAGACAATTGATTTCCCAATCACAAGAGGGGGAACTATAGTCCCCTTTTTAGCTTTTGCAGACGACATCATTATATTCGCTAAAGCATCCTTAGATGCGAGCACAAAAATGTTGGACATCCTAAATAGATATTGCCATATATCGGGACAAAAAGTTAATTTCCATAAATCCTCATTCCAAACTACCAGAAATGTAGGGAGTGAAACGGAAAGACAAATTCAACTAAAAATCGGAATAATTGTTACAAAAGAGTTGGACAAGTATCTTGGGATCCCGATTATTAATGGTAGAGTAAACAAGACCGTCTTTGAAGATGTAATAATAAAATCTAAACTAACTAAATGGAAAGCCTCCACACTTTCACAAGAAGGAAGAACTATTCTAATCAAGGCTAATGTGAATGCGAAGCCAAATTATATCATACAAAGCTTCATGCTCCCATCCTACATACATAAAGAGCTAGATCAAATCAACCACACTTTCTTTTGGGACAAAGGACCTAAATATCACCCCTTCATCAGTTGGGACAACAACTACAAACCAAAAAAGTGCGGAGGAGTGGGTATTAGAAAAGCATAAGACATGAATAAGGTCCTCCAAATGAAATTACTTTGGAAAATTATGGAATAACCTAACAATATATGGGTCAAAATAATAAATGAAAAATACCTCAAAAACTCATTCTTATGGAACTATAACACCCAAAAGAACACCTCCTGACAATGGAGAAGACTAATGAATCTCCGACCTGAATTTGAAAATGGATTCAAATGGAATGTTGGGGATGGTAACACCGTTAAATTCTGGAAAAATAAATGGGTGACTGATCAACCGCTCATCAAACTTCTTGAGAACAGAAGTAATATTGATGATAATGAATTAGTCTGTTACTACATCATAGAGAATAAATGGAATACCCGAAAACTGGATACAGAACAAGACAATCTCCTCCGACTAGAGATTATGACCGCAATTAAATCATAGCAACTCACCAAATCATTTATTTGAGATCGTCTCTATTGGACAGCCTCGGATAAGGGATCGTATAATACAAAATCAGCCATGGACCTCATCCACAAAAATAAAGGGCTTACAGGAGAATCAAATGAGTGGATCTGGGAAATGGATATCATACCCAAAGTTAAAAACTTTATCTGGAAACTGGCTTTTGACGGACTTCCTACCAAGGAAAATCTGGAAAAACAAAGGGTACCAGTGCCCATGCAATGTACTCTCTGTAATCATCCATATGAATCAACAAAACATTTGTTCTTCAATTGCCCTTTTACGTTGGAGAACCTTCGCAATTTCAACATTAAGATCGAGCTCCAACAAGTAAACAACTCTAACTAGAAATTGACAACCATGGTCACATGCCTAAAAAATAAGCTAGACGATAATCAAGTGGTCCAACTATCAGTTACGTGGTGGAATGTTTGGACCGAAGGAAACCAAATAATTTTTAGCAATAAGAAAACTCAAAATACTAGGGTACGAGTACAAGACCAAATAAGGAGCTGGCATGATGCTAACAAAAGAAAGAACCAAACAAAACAAAAAGCGGCCATAAGTAATAGAAAAACTAGAAATATCTAATGGTTAAGACCTGACAATGGAAGGAGATAATCTTACAATTGTCAACCATCTCCATAAGCTATGGACAATGTGGGAACACATCGGTCCTTCATGCTGAAGCATGCGCGCTAAGGGAGGGTGTGATCAGAGCATGTGAATTGAAGATCAATAATCTTGAGAATGAAGGAGATAATCTTACAATTATCAATTCCATTAAGAAAATTTGGAAACCCCCATGGGAACTTGATCTCATCATTTCAGATATTACTAATATTTTGGTCAGTTTCCAGCAGGTCAAGATACAACACGTCTTTAGGGAAGTCAACAGTGTTGCCGATAAGCTCGCAGAGTTGGGACACGACTACCCGCTAGGTTGCGCTTTGATCCCCTCTCAGGTGGTGAACTTCATCCGGAAGGATGCTCTAGGTTGGAGAGTCTTGAGAAGATGATCCAATATAATCGCTCTCTGTACAGTTTCAAAAAAAAAAGATCTCCCAAAAATAATATCTTCCTTCCAGAAATCCAGCCCAAAAATATAAGATATCTTCTTTCCAAAATTAAAAGATCTCAGCCAAAAATATGGATCTCGCCGGCGGCAAGGTATTCGCCTCGGTCGGGACGCTCCTCAAGATCACCTCGGTCGAGGTGACACTATAGCTGACCGAGGTGAATCTCAACTGAATGTGAAATCTCTCGAATCTGGTCCAAAGTAAATCTTCTTAATCATTTCCATGCTTCCTGAGGTCTTCCTTAAGCTCCGGAATGTAGCTCCAATGACTCCTTAGTTCCTTAGCTCCATTTTAGTCCAAAACGTGCCATTTTACCTACATTTACAACGAAACTAGGTGTAGACCTCGATTCCCGCAAAGGTAGATGAAACAAAAATATAATCACATAATATACATCCATACATGTAGATTATTGAAGATAAAACGTCTAAACCAGGCCTAAAATATAGACTATAATACATGCTATCAAAATACCCCACACTTGTCCCTTGCTTGTCCCCAAGCAAGTTCCAAATCTTAAGCACAAGACATAATGGATTATAAGTCAGAAAAATCAATGAAAAGCAATTCAAAACATTTTTGGTGATGTGCTCCACTCATAGATCACTCTAAAAGAATGCTTCATGGCAAATAAAAACAAGACATGTTCAAAACATTTTAAAAATATAAGAAAGTTGTTCATCTTTGCATAAAATCATAGAATGCATAATCAATCATATTTATCGAAATTAATCATGTATAATCCAGTTTAAAACACCAAGTCAATCAACAAGCTCGAGGTCTTAAGGGCTTCCAAAAGAGGTCAGGAAATGTGTCAGGGTGAGATGTATATAGGGAATGTGGTGCTAGAATCCGGGAAAAAGATCTTACTTCACTTTCTTTGAAACTCAACATCTTCCACCAATAAGCTATGCTTATTTTACTTTACTTTTTGGGATGCATGGACAGAGGTGCACAATAACCGAAGCCTAGGAAATCAGCAATCATCAATTTCTCGAGATGCCTCAAACCCTTGATGCACATATCATGATCCGTTAGGAATATCACTCAATATGACTTTGGCAAGACACAAACACCCGACTATGTGAATGGTGCCGAGTTACTCATCATCATGATTGACTTCCCCAAACCTATTTGTTTCTTTCTAACACTTTCAGACAACATCTCAACTTCACATTCACTTGATTTTCTTTGCTTGCTTCCAAATTCCCGAATAGGTAAAGGGAGGAAAATGTGTGTATGAGGGGCTAAAGCATGATCAAGAAGAAGAAGAGAAGAGAATGAATTGCCTTAATCACCTTAGGAAGAATGTGATAGAACTCATCATGTGGTGTCAACCTTCAAATCCAACATAATTTTAATAAAAATAAAGAATTAAACATGCTAAAACTTTAAACAAAACATTTTTCAACTTAAACATATCATAAAACCTTTCGAGCATATAAAGATTTCAAAACCAATCTGCAAACAGAATCATCATTGAGGTCATATCAAAAGAAGAAGCATAAAAAAATCGTTTCGAAAACTCTCAGTTAAACCACCTCGGTCGAGGTGTTCTAGGTCATCCGAGGTGTTCAATCTCGTTTGGCCAGAATCATCCTGGTCGAGGTCATAAAAGTTTTTTTTTTCTTAAACCAGTTTTTGACGTTTTTCTCAAACAGAAACCTGTATGTATGCATGAAATGGCAGATAAACACATAGAGCCAAATAAGATCATAAATATCCATCAAGAGTCATACAAACATACACACATATTCAAATAAGTACATCCACATACCCCATACTTGGGACACATTGTCCCAATGGGTCAAATTAAGTCAAAGAACGAAGTACTCACCGGACCTAGCAGATCTGCATAAATAATAAAGAAAGAAAATCCATTCTGCTCTAGTCCTCGTCAGCTGGTGGTGGTGGTGGTGGATGTGGGATGTAGGGGTGCTGAGATGGATCAAATGGATACCCCATCATCTGCTAGAAACTGGATCTCCATCATCCTGTGCTGGTAATGCTGAGTCTCTCTGATCTGATGCATCCAACTATCAGTATATCGGCGCTCATCATCGAAACGCTCGGACACATCCACTGTCATGGCGCATAGGAGTCGATCATCTGCTCAGTCAGCTCATCAATTCGTCGGTGAGCAACTTGATCTCTGTACCTACGGACTCTGTGCCGGGCTGGTCATGATGGTGTTGTTGCCTCCTCCTCTGTCGCCTCGTCGTCTAGGTCGACAACTGGCAACCGGCGGTATCAGTACCGATTTCCATAGCAGCTCTGCCATCATCATACTGCTCCTCATCATCAGCTAATGCGGTATCGCTAGCATCCTGTATGTAGAGAAGCCAAGCAGAAGACTAGTACTGCTGATCAAAGACTGTGAATTGAGCTGACCAAAGAATGCCCTGAGGAGTAGTCGTCTCCCAAGGCATAGCGACGTACGGTGTACTAAGACCACGAGGAACCAAAATGTGCCTCGTGATCATCTCTTGAAGTCCAAGCGGCTTCGCAGCCGCTACCACTGTACATGCACTCAAATCCAAACCCATGGCCATAGCAATATGGGTCAAAAGACCTCCGCAACAGATATCTCCTTTGGACTTGCCCTTGATCCTATGCAAGTCCTCAGCCAACATGCCTCCAAAGTCAGGCACTCCACCAGTCACCATACAAAATAAGCTCAATAGATCCCCCTGTCGGATCTTTTAGGGCGTCTCAGTACGCGCCAGAAGAGTCTCACTACATATCTTGTGAGCAAGACGGAAAGCTAGGTGGAAGATAATACGCTCTCTGGAGTCCCCAGGTCTCCATCTGTCACTTTGCTCCACCACATGGGCTATCTCGCCCCAGAAGTCTCGAGCTACTGCTCGGGAGGGAAAGTCGGTAACGGTGGGAGTTGGGAAGCCAAAAACCTCTCGAAACTGATCCATCGGCACAATATATTTCCGGTTCAGCAACCGGTACTTGATGTTGTTCCTCTCAGGGACGTGAGTGACAGAACTCACGAACTCCATAGTCGGCTCGAGGTAGGCTGGAGCTCGAATCTCCATAAACTCCTCCAGTCCTACCATAGAAATCATCTTCCTCAAGTCCTCCACCACGTGGAGGCACTCGAAGGCAGCAATATCTAAGAAACGCGTGGCAACTATAGGACGCCCACATATCCTGTCGAAATCATCCTAGTGACGCTTATGTATCAACGCTTATGTATCACCACTAGGCCTATCTCTCAAAACTAGCTGGCGATCGGATCTGTTGATCATGACTACTGACAAGATGAACACCTCGGTTGCTCTGATACCACCTTGTCCGAGACACAACATGACTGGATCGAGGCGACCGGCTATTCGATTTCAACTCTCTGATTTTCTAGTTAATTTCCCCCAAATCACTACCAATTATTTCCTATGGGGTACTTATATCTTTTTCAGCAACAATGGATGGCAAGCAAAGCCAGATCCGTCTAAAATTTGTAAAAGAAAGAGAGAAAGGTTTTTCGAACGAAATACCCAGATTCCGCAGATTTAGAGCGTTTTTTCCCGTAGTTTGTTGCTTGAAATCCAATCCTCTCGCTTCCTCTGGTAAAACCGAACCAAAAATTGTTGAAAACGAGCGAGAAATGAGGAAACGAGGTGAGGGAACCGCCGCGGTCGAGACTCGGTTGAGAGGGAGAAATGAGGAGAGGGAAATCCGCTTCGCCTTTTATACCCCTCGTTGAATCTGATATCACCTCGGTCGAGGTGGTCGCGACCGGACCGAGGTGTCTGACTGGATGTCAAACCTAGTCGCCTCGGTTTCCCAAGAACATCTCGGTCGAGGTGCTGTGACAGCAACCGAGATGTGTCTCAGTCAAACTCCGTCTTCTCAATTTCTCGAACTTCTGTCCTTCTATTGTAGCTCCTGAGCTGTAATCCTTCCTTAGAAAGTACCTAGTTTCTGTCTAGAGGACGCCAAAAACAAAGCAAAGCAAAGCAAAAGCAAAGTATCTAAACTAAGCTAGAAAAGGGAAAAGAAAGCAATACCTTGGGTTGCCTCCCAAGAAGCGCTTGATTTAAGGTCACTAGCTGGACCGTACATCATCCCTAAGCAAGCTATAGTGGTGCAATCTCCTCAACCTGGACTTCCGGTTGGTACTTCTTCAGCCTATGACCATTGACCTTAAAGTTTCCGCTTGTTTCACCCCAAATCTCAAAACTGCACCATAGGGAAAAACATGTTTCACAACGTAAGGTCTTGTCCATCTAGATTTCAACTTACCTGGAAAGAGGCAAAGGCGGGAGTTGAAGACTATAACTAGATCTTCTTCTTTGAATTCTTTAGGAATGATATGCTAGTCATGCCATCTCTTCGTTCTTTCCTTGTAGATCTTGGCATTCTCATAAGCGTTTAAGCACCACTCTTCCAACTCATTGATGTCCAATAGCCTCTTTTCTCCGGCTTCCTTGATATCGAAATTCAACCACTTGATTGCATAATATGCCTTGTGCTCTAACTCAACGGGTAGATGGCAAGACTTTCCATATACCAAATTGTAAGGGGTGGTACCAATGGGAGTCTTGAATGCGGTCCTATAAGTCCAAAGAGCATCGTCCAACTTCATGGATCAATCCTTCCTCGTCCTAGAGACAGTCTTCTCCAAAATTGCCTTGATTTCTCTATTCGAGATCTCGACCTGTCCACTAGTTTGAGAGTGATAAGGGGTTGCTACCTTGTGGGTTACCCCATACTTCAATAGAAGTGCTTTAAACTTCTAATTGATGAAATGTGTCCCCCATCGCTGATGATGATGCGTGGTGTCCCAAAACGTGGAAAGATAGTCCGTTTGAAGAACTTCACAACCACCATGGCGTCATTAGTGGGGGAGGCAATGGCTTCTACCCATCTAGAGACGTAATCAACAGCTAGGAGAATGTAGTGGTTCCCTGCGGATGATGGGAAAGGTCCCATGAAATCAACTCCCCATACATAAAAAATCTCAACCTCTTGAATATTGTTGAGTGGCATCTCGTTCCTTCTAGACAAGTTCCCTGTTCTTTGGCATGCATCATAAGAAACAACAAACGTTTGCACATCCTTAAATAATATAGGCCAAAAGAAACCAAAATATAATACCTTAGCGCACGTTTTGTGAGCGCTAGCATGTCCTTCACAAGGAAGTGAGTGGCAATGTCGTATAACACTAGCAACTGCATCCTCTGGAATGCATCGTCGAAGCATCCCATCCGGAGCTCTTAAACAGTAGAGATTCATTCCGGTAGCAGTGGCGTACATCCTTGAAGAATTTCTTCCTATGAGCATACGTTAATCCGGTGCTTCACCAACTGTAAATGATTCTCAGAAAAAGGTTTAGGAAGTTTGTTGTCCTCAGTTGACAACATCTCGCTTGCTGTCTTGGTCGGTGTCCGAGGTGGGTGACCGAGATGTTCTTCAGATAAGAACACCTCGCTTGGTCCAGAAAGTGCCTGGGTCGAGATACTGGAACTGGGACCGAAACTTGATTTATTCCTCTTCTCCTGGATTAGCTTTTCAATCTTAGCTCCTGGATCTGCTTCCAATGCTTTTAAGCTCCGTATATCTGCATCACAAGAAACATCTATACCTTCCTCCATTAAACTAAAACTAAGAACTCTTTCAAGAGGGTCATTAATAAGGATAGAGCTCACCAATTCTCTTGATTCTTCTTCATCATAGATGTTGAAGATGTCATCCTCCAGCGGCTCTCCTTTCATTGCAATAAGCAATGCAAATTCCACTTGATCTCCACCAATGTTGAATATCAACTTGGTGTTCTTACAATTCACATTGCAACCCGAAGTTGCTAGAAATGGTCTCCCGAGAATGATAGGAACGGGATAATCTGCGGGTATGTCAAGTACAACAAAGTCTATAGGTAAATAGAAGTTACCTAACTTGACGGGAACGTCTTTTATGATGCCCACGGGATGGGTAATGGAGCGATCCACCATGTATATCCTTATCTTCACCGGCTTGGGCTCTCCAAATCCGATCTTCTCACATAGCTCCAGCGGGATGATGCTCACGCTGGCTCCAAGATCACACAACGCCTCATAAGTTACATCCCCAACTTGAATGGGAATACAAAATGAATCAGGATCTCTCAATTTGGGTGGCATCTTCTCCTTCATAATTTGAATAAGCTCCGAGGACTTAGATGTCATCCTAACTTCTCCAAAGTCTTACAGCTTCCTCTTCCTTGATAGAATCTCTTTCAAGAACTTCCCATAGGCGGGCATCCTTAGAATAGCATCAAGGAAAGGGATGTTAATGTGTATTTTATTCATCAAATCAAGAAACTTACCAAAATGCTTGTCTAGATGTGCTCTAGCCCTTGATTGGGGGAATGGAAGTCGTGGTTTGTAAGCAGGAGGTGGAACATAAACTTCATATTTGTCCTTCGCTTTCTGGGGCTCCACCTCGGTTGGCACCTCGACCGAAGTGTTCCTCGTCTGATCTTGGACCGAGGTGTTCTTCGTCTGCACTGGAACCGACCGAGGTACTAGATCTACAGTTTTTAGTACACTTCTCGTCGTTATTGCCATAATCCGTCCTTTAGGGTTGCTCTATGTCCTTGCTGGGAGCTTCCTTGGATCTCTTGGTGCTTCATTCGCCTTATTAAAGAATTGTTGCTCCAAGGCTTTTTGTGCCTTCGAAAATGAAGTCATTGATGTCTCCATAGCGTTGAGCTTAATCAAGATTTCCTCCAACACTGCATCTTTCTTCTCTGGCTGGGACGAACTCGATCCAGGCTCCTGGCTTCTCAATGAAGTAAAAGAAGAAGAGGGGGAGTTAAGAGCATTATGAGCATGAGAATAAGGGTCACCAGGATTTTGTTGATTAGATCTCCAATTATTGTTGTTGGAGTTTCTATTGTTGTTGTGATTGTTGTTCCGTGACCCTTGGTAGTTGTTTCTTCCTTGATATCCTCCATATTGCTCCTTCTTTGTGTGAGCTACTAAAAGCTCCTTCAATTGTTTCACATCATTTCTAAGTGAGGTGAGTTGATTTCCATTTGATGAAGTTTCTTCCTTTGAGCGTACGTCAATCCGGACGGTATTTCCTGGCAAACAAGATAATTAACAATATCAGCATACCAATGTTCTTTATTATATGAAGTTTGGTGGAGAAAGTTCTCCACCAACTGTGGATGAGTTTCAGAAAAGGGAGTAGAAAGTTTGTTATTCTTAGTTGACGCTATCTCGCTTGCAACCTCGGTCGAGGTCCAGAGTGGGTGACCGAGATGTTCTTCACTCAAGAAAACCTCGCTTGGTCCAGAGAGTGCCTCGGTTGAGGTACTGCAACTGGGACCGAAACTGGAGATTCTCTTCTCTTGGATTAGCTTTTCAATCTTAGCTCCTGGATCTTCTTCCAGTGCCTTTAAGCTCCGTATATTTGCATCACAAGAAGCATCTATACCTTCCTCCATTAAGCTAAAACTAATAACTCTTTCAAGTGGATCATTAATAAGGATAGAGCTCACCAATTCTCTTGATTCTTCTTCATCATAGATGTTGAAGATATCATCCTCCAGCGGGTCTCCTTTCTTTGCAGCAAGCAATGCAAACTCCACTTGATCTCCGCCAATGTTAAATTGCAACTTGGCGTTCTTACAATCCACATTGCAACCCGAGGTTGCTAGAAATGGTCTCCCGAGAATGATAGGAACGGGATGATCTTCGGGAATGTCAAGCACAACAAAGTCTATAGGTAAGTAGAAGTTACCTAACTTAACCAAAACATCCTCCAAAATGCCCACGGGATGGGTAATGGAGCGGTCCGCCATGTATAATCTTATCTTCACCGGCTTGGGCTCTCCAAGTCCGATCTTCACACATAGCTCCAGCGGGATGATGCTCACGCTGGCTCCTAGATCACACAATGCCTCACAAGTAACATCCCCGACTTGAATGGGAATGCAAAATGAGCCCGGATCTCTCAACTTGGGTGGCATCTTCTCCTTCATGATTTGAATGAGCTCCAAGGATTTAGATATCATCCTTACTTCACCAAAGTCTTCCAGCTTCCACTTTCTTGATAGAATCTCTTTTAAGAACTTCCCATAGGCGGGCATCCCTAGAATAACATCAAGGAAAGGGATGTTAATATGTAATTTATTCATCAAGTCAAGGAACTTACCAAAGTGCTTGTCTAGATGTGCTCTGGCTCTTGACTGGGGCAATGGAAGTGGTGGTTTATAAGCAGGAGGTAGAACATAAACTTCAGATTTCTCCTCCGCTTTCTGAGGTTCCACCTCGGTTGGTATCTCGGCCGAAGTGTTCTTCGTCTGTACCTGGACCGAGGTGTTCTTCACTGACATCGACCGAGGCACTGGATCTGTAGTGTTCAGTCCACTTCTCGTCGCTATTGCCATGATCTGTCTTTTTGGGTTGCTCTCTGTCCTTGCTGGGAGCTTCCCTGGGTCTCTTGGGGCTTCATTCGCCTTGTTAAAGAATTGTTGTTCTAAGGCTTTTTGTGCCTTCGAAAATGAGGTCATGGACGTCTCCATAGCATTGAGCTTGATCAAGGTGGCCTCCACCACTGCATCTTTCTTCGTTGGCTGGGATGAACTTGATCCTGGTTCCTGGCTCTTCAATAGAGTAGAAGAAGAAGAGAGGAAAGGATTAGAAGAATTATTAGAACTAGAGTTAGAGTAAGGGTTACCCGAATTTTGATTGTTGGATCTCCAATTGTTGTTGTTGGAGCCTCTATTGTTGTTGTAGTTGTTGTTCCGGGAACCATTGTTGTTGTTCCTTGAGCCTTGATATCCTCCCTCCTCCTTTTTGGTGTGAGCAACCAAAAGATCCTTCAATTGCTTCACATTATTCTTGAGGGAGGTGAGCTGATTATCATTTGATGGAGCTTCTTGGAAGTTGACTCTCTTAACTCCATTTTCAGCTCCTTGGTAGGAGTATTTCTCCATGTGCAAAGCTTGTTTCTCAATGAACTCCCAAGCTTCATCAATCGGCATGTCCATGAACGTGCCGGCGGATAGTAGTTGAAGGTTGAATTGGGTAGTTCCATGCAATCCTTTGAAGTATATCTCCAACAACTCTATCTTTGGAATCCCATGATGTGGGCAATCCAAAAGAATGTCTTTAAATCTCTCCCATAACTTGGACAAACTCTCCTTGTCTTTCATGATAAATGCATTAATCTTCCCTCTCATTTCAGCGGTTTTGGAGGGGGGAAAGAATTTAGTTAGGAACTCCGTCGTCATCTCCTCCCAAGTGTTGATCTTTCCGAGAGGTAGAGACTGATACCAAGTAAGCGCCCTGTCCTTCAAAGAAAAGTAAAAAGGTCTTAGCTTTTAGTTATTATTTTCCACTTTTGAAGGTCTAAAAGTCTCCATCAAAATATCATAATTTTGTAAGTTTTGATGCGGAGACTCCCTCTCTAAACCTCCAAACTGGCATTGGCGGATCATGGAAAGAACTTGCGGTCGAAGTTCATAATCATGTTCCGCTAGATCACCTAGGTTGACTCCTGGACGCCTGTTAGCATGAAATATTGTGATATTTTAGGCACGTTTTCTAAACGTATTTGATTCATATTGATAGTCTTTAATTGAACCTTGTTGCACATGTGAGCTAGTATTACCTATATTGTCGATATTGATGTCTACACCAGTTCTATGTTGATTATAGGTGATTTGGAGCTATTTCCGAACGGAATCGAGCAATAGAGGAGTTGATTTAGTGAGTCCATAGATTGAGGACATTCTTAGGAAGCAAATTGGAGTTTAGCTTGAGGAATGCACGAGTCTAGGGAAGAATCACGTTCTTGCCCTAAACCACGCTTTAAAATACGGCCGTATTACAAACCACGTTCAGTTCCACGGCCATGGATCTTGTGTAGAAAAGCGTGATGCATTCCAGTAACTATTACGGTCGTGGAACATATGGTGCAAACCGTGACCTAATCCACGCTCTAAATTACGGTCGTGGAAACTTCCACGACCGTGATCTTGGCGAATCTTTTTCGCCACACTTTGAAGCCACGATCTTTTGAAGATTGGGCCGGGCCGTATTCTATCTTGCCCTATAAAAAGACGGACGAAAGGAGATTCCATCATCATCGCTTAGGAGGATAATCGACGCTTAGGATCGTTTACACCCGCTACCTTCGCTTACCCTCGTTGAGAAGCATTTGGAGATCTCGTTGGAGATCAAAGTTCGTGCTTGGAATTGCCCTAATCTCGCACTTGGTGGAGATTATTGTTGGGATTTCCATACTTTCCGGATGGGCGGAAGATCGAAGCTTTTGGAAGATTTTGCAAGAAGATCTCTCTTCTTGTTTAGGTTTGATTTGGGAAACGGATTGACATCCCGTTTTCCCTTCTTTCCTAAGGTTGTGATTGTTTACTTTAGTTTGAATCCTTTGACAATACTCGTTTTTTATTGTGACTTTGAGATTGGTTTGAAGATTATTGAAAGTTCTTGAAAGTTTCCATCTTTCTATCTTTTAATTCTTGAATTGATATCAATATGACCGTTATTGGCTAAAAACCCTTAACAATTCTAAGGTGAAGGGTTGATAGTTGTGGCTTAGATGATGATAGATCGATCGCAATTAGATTACACCCTGAGAGTTCGAGAGAATTGTCGACGAACCCTAAATTACGGGCTGTTCTTGAGTTCCACGACCGTGGAATCTCAAGATCCAACCGTAATTTCCCTCAAGTTTACGAACCTGCTTTTACTTTAATCCAAAGTTAAAGATTTGCTTTAACTTAGTTTAGACTTGTCTTTTCTAGGTGGTAGTGAAGCCTCAACAACCTCTACCTCGATTGTGAGTGTAACAACCTCAATCGGTTAAGTTAGTCTTGATCCTTGGGTTACAAGTTTGGGTATTTGACACTAATTCTCACCTTTAGAATCTTTCTATATTGAGCCTCAACAACCTGTATAGAGAGTGCCTTGTGGGTGAGTTATATAAGGTTTTTGGAACTTCACCGTACGATTACCTTACTTTAGTATACCTTTGCATATCTCAACTCTGTCTTTATATCATTAAGCATATCTTGAATCGATTGCCACAGCTGGATACTTGGATCTTTAGGATTGTTGTTTTCCCAATATTTGCAAAACTCTCATACTTACTCGCTTGATAATCTGAAATCGAATTTGTTCCCACCCAAATCCCTGTGTTCGATACTCTGGAATTCTTGCTTAACTACGTCGATCCGTACACTGCGGGTTCGATGCTTGATTCTAGTTTTATAAATTTAAAGCTTATTTGCACACACCTTTAGGGGCGAACAAGTTTTTGGCGCCGTTGCCGGGGATTTGGTTTCGGCCGAATTCGGTAACCGGTTGTCAAGCTTGGGAGCTTGCTCTCGTTATTTGATATCTTCTTGAGTGTATGCGCAGGTCTAGGAAAACCGAAGATCTCTTACCTCTTGATCAAGAGCTAGAGAAAACTTTAAGGCAAAAGCGCAAGGAAAAGAAGATGGCTGAAGAACACGAACGTGATCTTCAAGCGGAGTTGGCGGAGAAGGAAGCTCAACTCCAATGGAATGAGAACCTCCGTTGGGATGAGATGGATCGCCATCAATCCCAAGTTAACAATCTACAGGATCAGATGTTCCAAATGAGATTAGAAATAAGCAACCTTAAGAATAAAGGAATCAAGAAATCCTCAAGAAGGGAGAATAAAGGCAACCCAAGGTATTGCATTCTCGTTTTTGTTTTCGATTCATAGATTAGTTTAGAATAGACGTTTTCGCTTTATTTTGCCTCGATTTCTTCCGGTATGTTCGTGTTTTTGGTTGTAGGATCGATGGAAAAGGAAAAAGGAAGAATAATGTCGAAGAAAAGTGACGAAATTTGGACTTTGGAGCTTTACAGGAGGTTCCACGGTCTAAATTACGGTCGTCATAGCTACAGTGCCCGTAATTTCCAAAAGCCTTTGAAAAATCACCAAAACCACGGTTCCGTACACTTCCACGGCCGTGGAACACCCCGACAGACCGTGATTTTCAAAAATTTTGCCTGTGACTATATAAGCCACATTCTTCACAAATTCATCCCAAAAATCCCTCTTTCCACGACCTAAGTGCCGAAACACCACGACCCCTCTCAATTCCTCGTTTTCTAATCGTTTTCAACGATTCTTCATCCTAAACTGCAGCAAATTCAACCACAAACAAGATCCAAGCGACAAACCGAGCGGGAATCCATCAACAAACGCGCATTTCGGATTTTTCAATCCGAAAAAGAGGTTTATTCTTTCTTCTCGATTCTCGCCAATTTGGGTCGTTTTTGCTATAGATTTTTAGGAAGAACTGATAAAGACTGGAAGGAATTAGACTAGGACTGCTTGTTGTGGTGATTGCTTGTGAATTTGCTGAGATTCGTGACTTTCTGAGACGAATCACGGTCTCTGGGTAAACCACGGCCGTAATTCTTGAAGAACAGACCGTAATTTTTGTGCAGAATGGATTTTGTAAGAAGAGTGTCGGGAAGGATAAAAGAGAAGAAGGGTAACCAGAATAAGAAAAGAAAGGGAAATCCTTCCTCCTCATCCTCTAGGGCACCACCACCATCCTCACCTTCACCACCATCTTCACCTTCACCCCATCCTCACCTCCTCACCCTAGAGTCCTGACCATACATGAGAACCATCTCGCTGCATTCGAGAAGATACAAAAAAGGGCAGTGATTGGCCCTAGATATTTGTTGTTGGAGGATCTATATCCTCTCAACATAGTTGATGACCTTACTTGGCTCTTGGATAGAGCCGGACTAGTTATCTTCTCGGCTATCCGAGAAGACGCCTATGAGGAGATCACCCGGGAGGTTGTGACGTCTTTCGAGCACAGCCACGTAGATAGGACCGTCTCTTTCCGTCTCATGGAAAGAGATTACCATTTAAGTATCGTTGAGTTTGGGACTATTTTTGGGTTTCATGAGACCTTCAATGGTCGATTTCCGAGCGGTGTTTACCCCAAGGACTTTTGGGAGGAAGTTGCAATGATTTACGCCGACGAGGACCGTTGGCAACCCGCTGATACCAAAGCTAGATTGATGTACCATCTAGCTTTGAAGATAGCTCACCGTGTTCTTTCGGAGTGTCTCTTTCCTAGGACGGAGACGCCCCAAAAGATAAAGACGGATGAGCTATTCTTGCTCTATTGTATGCTTTATGGACGCCGTGCAGATTGTGCTACTCTCTTGGCTGCTACTATGAGCAAGCTCAAGAACAAGGCGAAGGGAAACATCGGATATGGTGGGATAGTTACCCACATTGCTAGGAGTCTTGGTGTAGATTTTTCTGCTTGCACCCGCATACCGGCCGTTCCTCTAGGGTTACATGCTTTCATGGTTAGTGGTCTCATTTTCCCCACACATAGAGGTCCGCCTTATGCGGGCATGCCTTGGGAGAGTAGGACGGGCAGGGGTATTGAGTGGCTGCCGGAGTACTCCATTGTGGCGGGACGCCACAATTGGAAGGAGACGTTCGCTGCGATGCATGCGAACAGGTTAGTAGCTCCCCCTTATGTCCCACCACCGGTTGTCGAGGAGGAGGATATGGGAGATCAGTTTGAGAGTGGAGGAGGAGCGGAACAGGAGTTTGGCACGTTTCCGGACCAGCCGGAGGCGGCCCCAGATGTACCTAGACGCTCTCCACGTCCAGCTAGAGCATCAGGCTCGTCATCTCGCCGCGCTAGCGTGAGTGAGAGGCCCACGTGGATGACCACACCTCCCACATGGTATGGCATTCCCCCTCCTTGGTCGACGGAGCAGCCAGCAGCACCACCACCAGTACCAGCACCATCCGACGCCCCAGCATGGTTCAGTCACGCCCCGGGATGGTACGAGCAGATGCCGGATTGGGCAACCGGACTTTCAGAGAGAGTTGGAGCATTGGAGATCCGAGCCGATGCTAGAGACGGACGCCTCGACGACCTCGACCACATGATGAGGGACGTCTACCGCCAGCAGTTTGGGCGGCCATACGACTCCACCTTCTCTCCATTCCCGCCTCCGCCGCCACCGCAGTGATTTGATGCATGACCGTTCGTTTTAGACATTCCCGCCACCACTTTGTGAGTTTCTTTTTCTTTTCTTTCTTTTCTTTCTTTCTTATGAACATTAGGGACAATGTTCGTCCTAAGTATGGGGTGGGATGTACTAAAAAGTTTGTAATAACTCTACTCTCTATGTTTGCTTTCATTCGAGACTATCGTTGAATGTTCATTATGTGTTGCACGATTCCTTATCGCATAGCATGAAAAATAACTTGAAAAAATCATAAAAATTGAAAAATTTTGAAAATTTTGTGCTTCTAATGAATTGAGATGATTTCCATGATAAGTATTACTTGTGAATGGAGTTTGATAACAATTGCATGCTTAAAAGAATAGTGAATCGAAAAGGATTTGAATGAATGAATTTTACCTCTTTTGCAAGTTTTATAATGTGAAAATGTTACCTAAATCATGTTGATAAATTGAAGTTGAAATCACGTGATAAGTTCCTATACTTCTTGTTGAAATGATTAAGGCAATTCGATACTTTCTTTCTTCTTTCTTTGATCATCTAACTCCTCATTGAAATATTAGCCTCCTTTACCTATCCGGGAATTTTGGAGAAGTGAATGAAAAATGCATGTTTGATGTGGGAGGGCCATGAGAGCAATTATTTGCAATCAAGTGAATAGAAAGAAATTGTAGGTTTGGGGAAGTCAATCATGACGATGAGTAACTCGGCACCATTCACATAGCCGGGTGTTTGTGTCTTGCCAAAGTCGAATTGAGCGATATTCCTAGCGGATTATGGTATGTGCGCTAAGGGTTTGAGGCATCTCATGAAAATTGAGAAACGCCAATCTCCTAGGCTTCGGTTTTTGTGCACCTCTATCCATAACTCCAAAAGTAAAGTCGAAAAATGAAAGGAAGAGAGCGAAGCTCTAAGTGAAGTGTTGCGGAAACAGCAAAAGAAGAAGAAGGTAGTTGTCCACTTTCCCGGATTCAAGCACCACATTACCTAAAGGTTTCCTTCCCCTTCCACATTCTAGACCTTTTTCTTTGAAAGTCCTTAAGATCCAAAGAATGTTATATGACTTTGTGATCTAAATTGAAGTTTCTTGTGATTGATTTTGATAATGTTTGAAGGTTATGATGCTTGTATAGAAGTCTAAATTGATTCATGAGTTTTCTTTGCTTTTTACTCTTTAATTGAGTGTGTGAAAGTTTGATGAACGATTGAAGCAAGGTTTGAATATGATCTATTCTTTAGAATTACATTCATCCAAAAGAAGGTACACATATTTCATCCTAACTCTTGTTTAAAGCTTTTTGAAAGACCTTGCTTAGGGACAAGCAAGTGTTAAGTATGGGGTTATTTATTAGCATGAAATATTGTGATATTTTAGGCACGTTTTCTAAACGTATTTGATTCATATTGATAGTCTTTGATTGAACCTTGCTGCACATGTGAGCTAGTATTACCTATATTGTCGATATGGATGTCTACATCAGTTCTATGTTGATTATAGGTGATTTGGAGCTATTTCCGAACGGAATTGAGCAATAGAGGAGTTGATTGAGTGACTCCATAGATTGAGGACATTCTTAGGAAGCAAATTGGAGTTTAGCTTGAGGAATGCACGAGTCTGGGGAAGAATCACGTTCTTGCCCTAAACCACGCTTTAAAATACGGCCGTATTACAAACCACGTTCAGTTCCATGGCCGTGGATCTTGTGTAGAAAAGTGTGATGCATTCCAGTAACTATTACGGTCGTGGAACATATGGTGCAAACCGTGACCTAATCCACGCTCTAAATTACGGTCGTGGAAACTTCCACGACCGTTATCTTGGCGAATCTTTTTCGCCACACTTTGAAGCCACGATCTTTTGAAGATTGGGCCGGGCCGATATTCTATCTTGCCCTATAAAAAGACGGACGAAAGGAGATTCCATCATCATCGCTTAGGAGGATAATCGACGCTTAGGATCGTTTACACCCGCTACCTTCGCTTACCCTCGTTGAGAAGCATTTGGAGATCTCGTTGGAGATCAAAGTTCGTGCTTGGAATTGCCCTAATCTCACACTTGGTGGAGATTATTGTTGGGATTTCCATACTTTCCGGATTGGCGGAAGCTCGAAGCTTTTGGAAGATTTTGCAAGAAGATCTCTCTTCTTGTTTAGGTTTGATTTGGGAAACGGATTGACATCCCGTTTTCCCTTCTTTCCTAAGGTTGTGATTGTTTACTTTAGTTTGAATCCTTTGGCAATACTCGTTTTTTATTGTGACTTTGAGATTGGTTTGAAGATTATTGAAAGTTCTTGAAAGTTTCCATCTTTCTATCTTTTAATTCTTGAATTGATATCAATATGACCGTTATTGGCTAAAAACCTTTAACAATTCTAAGGTGAAGGGTTGATAGTTGTGACTTAGATGATGATAGATCGATCGCAATTAGATTAGACCTTGAGAGTTCGAGAGAATTGTCGACGAACCCTAAATTACGGGCTGTTCTTGAGTTCCACGACCGTGGAATCTCAAGATCCAACCGTAATTTCCCTCAAGTTTACGAACCTGCTTTTACTTTAATCCAAAGTTAAAGATTTGCTTTAACTTAGTTTAGACTTGTCTTTTCTAGGTGGTAGTGAAGCCTCAACAACCTCTACCTCGATTGTGAGTGTCACAACCTCAATCGGTTAAGTTAGTCTTGATCCTTGGGTTACAAGTTTGGGTATTTGACACTAATTCTCACCTTTAGAATCTTTCTATATTGAGCCTCAACAACCTGTATAGAGAGTGCCTTGTGGGTGAGTTATATAAGGTTTTTGGAACTTCACCGTACGATTACCTTACTTTAGTATACCTTTGCATATCTCAACTCTGTCTTTATATCATTAAGCATATCTTGAATCGATTGCCACAGCTGGATACTTGGATCTTTAGGATTGTTGTTTTCCCAATATTTGCAAAACTCTCATACTTACTCGCTTGATAATCTGAAATCGAATTTGTTCCCACCCAAATCCCTGTGTTCGATACTCTGGAATTCTTGCTTAACTACGTCGATCCGTACACTGCGGGTTCGATGCTTGATTCTAGTTTTATAAATTTAAAGCTTATTTGCACACACCTTTAGGGGCGAACAA
>BSUD01000002.1:47417047-47509739 GCA_033239045.1 Fagopyrum esculentum | reverse complement strand
CAGGAGTTTGGCACGTTTCCGGACCAGCCGGAGGCGGCCCCAGATGTACCTAGACGCTCTCCACGTCCAGCTAGAGCATCAGGCTCGTCATCTCGCCGCGCTAGCGTGAGTGAGAGGCCCACGTGGATGACCACACCTCCCACATGGTATGGCATTCCCCCTCCTTGGTCGACGGAGCAGCCAGCAGCACCACCACCAGTACCAGCACCATCCGACGCCCCAGCATGGTTCAGTCACGCCCCGGGATGGTACGAGCAGATGCCGGATTGGGCAACCGGACTTTCAGAGAGAGTTGGAGCATTGGAGATCCGAGCCGATGCTAGAGACGGACGCCTCGACGACCTCGACCACATGATGAGGGACGTCTACCGCCAGCAGTTTGGGCGGCCATACGACTCCACCTTCTCTCCATTCCCGCCTCCGCCGCCACCGCAGTGATTTGATGCATGACCGTTCGTTTTAGACATTCCCGCCACCACTTTGTGAGTTTCTTTTTCTTTTCTTTCTTTTCTTTCTTTCTTATGAACATTAGGGACAATGTTCGTCCTAAGTATGGGGTGGGATGTACTAAAAAGTTTGTAATAACTCTACTCTCTATGTTTGCTTTCATTCGAGACTATCGTTGAATGTTCATTATGTGTTGCACGATTCCTTATCGCATAGCATGAAAAATAACTTGAAAAAATCATAAAAATTGAAAAATTTTGAAAATTTTGTGCTTCTAATGAATTGAGATGATTTCCATGATAAGTATTACTTGTGAATGGAGTTTGATAACAATTGCATGCTTAAAAGAATAGTGAATCGAAAAGGATTTGAATGAATGAATTTTACCTCTTTTGCAAGTTTTATAATGTGAAAATGTTACCTAAATCATGTTGATAAATTGAAGTTGAAATCACGTGATAAGTTCCTATACTTCTTGTTGAAATGATTAAGGCAATTCGATACTTTCTTTCTTCTTTCTTTGATCATCTAACTCCTCATTGAAATATTAGCCTCCTTTACCTATCCGGGAATTTTGGAGAAGTGAATGAAAAATGCATGTTTGATGTGGGAGGGCCATGAGAGCAATTATTTGCAATCAAGTGAATAGAAAGAAATTGTAGGTTTGGGGAAGTCAATCATGACGATGAGTAACTCGGCACCATTCACATAGCCGGGTGTTTGTGTCTTGCCAAAGTCGAATTGAGCGATATTCCTAGCGGATTATGGTATGTGCGCTAAGGGTTTGAGGCATCTCATGAAAATTGAGAAACGCCAATCTCCTAGGCTTCGGTTTTTGTGCACCTCTATCCATAACTCCAAAAGTAAAGTCGAAAAATGAAAGGAAGAGAGCGAAGCTCTAAGTGAAGTGTTGCGGAAACAGCAAAAGAAGAAGAAGGTAGTTGTCCACTTTCCCGGATTCAAGCACCACATTACCTAAAGGTTTCCTTCCCCTTCCACATTCTAGACCTTTTTCTTTGAAAGTCCTTAAGATCCAAAGAATGTTATATGACTTTGTGATCTAAATTGAAGTTTCTTGTGATTGATTTTGATAATGTTTGAAGGTTATGATGCTTGTATAGAAGTTTAAATTGATTCATGAGTTTTCTTTGCTTTTTACTCTTTAATTGAGTGTGTGAAAGTTTGATGAACGATTGAAGCAAGGTTTGAATATGATCTATTCTTTAGAATTACATTCATCCAAAAGAAGGTACACATATTTCATCCTAACTCTTGTTTAAAGCTTTTTGAAAGACCTTGCTTAGGGACAAGCAAGTGTTAAGTATGGGGTTATTTATTAGCATGAAATATTGTGATATTTTAGGCACGTTTTCTAAACGTATTTGATTCATATTGATAGTCTTTGATTGAACCTTGCTGCACATGTGAGCTAGTATTACCTATATTGTCGATATGGATGTCTACATCAGTTCTATGTTGATTATAGGTGATTTGGAGCTATTTCCGAACGGAATTGAGCAATAGAGGAGTTGATTGAGTGACTCCATAGATTGAGGACATTCTTAGGAAGCAAATTGGAGTTTAGCTTGAGGAATGCACGAGTCTGGGGAAGAATCACGTTCTTGCCCTAAACCACGCTTTAAAATACGGCCGTATTACAAACCACGTTCAGTTCCATGGCCGTGGATCTTGTGTAGAAAAGTGTGATGCATTCCAGTAACTATTACGGTCGTGGAACATATGGTGCAAACCGTGACCTAATCCACGCTCTAAATTACGGTCGTGGAAACTTCCACGACCGTTATCTTGGCGAATCTTTTTCGCCACACTTTGAAGCCACGATCTTTTGAAGATTGGGCCGGGCCGATATTCTATCTTGCCCTATAAAAAGACGGACGAAAGGAGATTCCATCATCATCGCTTAGGAGGATAATCGACGCTTAGGATCGTTTACACCCGCTACCTTCGCTTACCCTCGTTGAGAAGCATTTGGAGATCTCGTTGGAGATCAAAGTTCGTGCTTGGAATTGCCCTAATCTCACACTTGGTGGAGATTATTGTTGGGATTTCCATACTTTCCGGATTGGCGGAAGCTCGAAGCTTTTGGAAGATTTTGCAAGAAGATCTCTCTTCTTGTTTAGGTTTGATTTGGGAAACGGATTGACATCCCGTTTTCCCTTCTTTCCTAAGGTTGTGATTGTTTACTTTAGTTTGAATCCTTTGGCAATACTCGTTTTTTATTGTGACTTTGAGATTGGTTTGAAGATTATTGAAAGTTCTTGAAAGTTTCCATCTTTCTATCTTTTAATTCTTGAATTGATATCAATATGACCGTTATTGGCTAAAAACCTTTAACAATTCTAAGGTGAAGGGTTGATAGTTGTGACTTAGATGATGATAGATCGATCGCAATTAGATTAGACCTTGAGAGTTCGAGAGAATTGTCGACGAACCCTAAATTACGGGCTGTTCTTGAGTTCCACGACCGTGGAATCTCAAGATCCAACCGTAATTTCCCTCAAGTTTACGAACCTGCTTTTACTTTAATCCAAAGTTAAAGATTTGCTTTAACTTAGTTTAGACTTGTCTTTTCTAGGTGGTAGTGAAGCCTCAACAACCTCTACCTCGATTGTGAGTGTCACAACCTCAATCGGTTAAGTTAGTCTTGATCCTTGGGTTACAAGTTTGGGTATTTGACACTAATTCTCACCTTTAGAATCTTTCTATATTGAGCCTCAACAACCTGTATAGAGAGTGCCTTGTGGGTGAGTTATATAAGGTTTTTGGAACTTCACCGTACGATTACCTTACTTTAGTATACCTTTGCATATCTCAACTCTGTCTTTATATCATTAAGCATATCTTGAATCGATTGCCACAGCTGGATACTTGGATCTTTAGGATTGTTGTTTTCCCAATATTTGCAAAACTCTCATACTTACTCGCTTGATAATCTGAAATCGAATTTGTTCCCACCCAAATCCCTGTGTTCGATACTCTGGAATTCTTGCTTAACTACGTCGATCCGTACACTGCGGGTTCGATGCTTGATTCTAGTTTTATAAATTTAAAGCTTATTTGCACACACCTTTAGGGGCGAACAACGCCTCACTTGCTGATTAGGGTCCATCCTCTGTCCTAGGGTCTGTGGGATACCTGCAAAAAGAACATCTCGGACAGGCATCCGAGGTGGAAGTATCTCGGCCGGGGCAGCTGGAGTTGGGTCCTGCCTCGGTCGAGGATCTGGAACTGGATCCCGCCTCGGTCGAGGATCTGGATTCGATCGAGGTAGATATTGGTCTCGTAAAGCTGCCATATCTGCTTCGATAGCTTCCGTCCTTGCGCGGGTTTCTTCCTTTTCCAGTCGCAGTTCTTCCTTGTTGAGATGTAGTTGTTCCAGCGCCTCCTTCAATTCGGCCTCAAGATCGCGACCGTCTTGGTTGGCCATCTTAGCTTCTTTCAAGCGTCTTTTGTATGTCTTTTCTGGTTCGGGATCGTAAGGAACGATTTCCTTCCCAGCGCGGGTTCTTCGCATAAACCTAAGAGAAAGAACCTGAAAAAGTCACTCAAGTAGAGTGGTTAGTAGAAACAGGGGCAATTGCCCCGAAAGACTACCGCAACCGGCTCGGTCTATACCAAGTCCCCGGCAACGGCGCCAAAAAACTTGTTCACTCCAAACGGTGTGTGCAAGCTGTAAATTTATAACCGAGGAAATATGCTTAAACAAAGATGCGAACCCGCAATGTACGGATCAATTATAGTAAAAGCAAGAATTCCGGGGTGTCGATCTCAAGGACTTAGGTGAAACCTAAGCAAGTATAGGTCGTCTATGTAACTAATAACCACAAAAGCGATTAAAGCAATCAAAAGATGATAATAAGGTCAATAAAGGGGAATATGCAAATTCTAGGGATTAAAGCATCCAGTTGTGGTTCCAACTCAAGATCTCAAGATAAGTGGACAAAGCTGAGATTTTGCAAAGGTATAGGTTTGTCAATGCCACTACTAACCACAAAAGTGATTTAAAACAATCAAAGATGATAAAAAGTCAATTAAGGAAATATGCAATTCTAGGGATTAAAGCATCTAGTTGTGGTTCCAACTCAAGATCTAAAGATAAGCGGACAAAGCTGAGATTTTTGATAGGGAAGGTGTTACTAAAGTGGAATAGATCACCGGGTAAGTCTCACTACTCACTAATCCCAAACCAAAAGTTCCTATTACCGGGTAAGTCTCAAGGTACTAAGGAAAAGAATTATAATCTCAAACCAACACTCCAACTAAGGGAATAGAATCAACCTTTACCGGGTAATTCTCAGGCTAACTCACAAAGATGGGATGAAGGCACACTCAAACCCCAATAAAGGATAAACCTTTATCACCTACACTTATGATCTTGGGTAAACAAACTAAGGAATCACCGGGTAAGTCTCATCCTAGGCTTGCATTGAACCAGGAAAGGTGTAATAAGAATAGGATTTGGCAAATTCTAACACTTAACTCTCAGTTTCGGATCAGAAAGGGTCACCTCGGTTAGTCAAGTTCCACCCTGGCCGAGATGTTCATCGACTGAACGAGATGTTCTAGGGTTAAGGATAAAGACTCGAGCTTTCAGGGTCCTACTGGGGTTAAGATCATTCTCTCATCGTCTTTCCCATAACTCTCAGCCAATCAACCTAGAATCGCACAAGGAAATTAGCCACTCATCATCATGAAAGCAATAATCAAATATATGGAAAGAGAATGAATATTTGAACACAACAACCTTAATAACAAGGCTTCAACAACTGAATCAAATATCACACAAATAAGCGTTCCTTGGATCACAAATCCAACAAGACAACAAACCAAAGGGAATCTAAGAAAGTCTTACAAATTCCCTCAAAAGCTATAACAAGCTATGAACTTCCTTCCTTCAATCTTCCTTCAAACTTCCAAAAATCCTTCCTAACTGCAGCTTCTTCAATCTCCAAGTATGCGATGATGTAGCGGAGATGCTGAATTGTGGAAAATCCGGCCCTTTTTATAGGAGAATTATCTTCCAAAGATAATAATATCTTAAAAAGATAATATCCTGATAAAATATATCCATATCTCTAAAATAGATATCCCAAATATATGATCTTCCTTCCAGAAATCAAACCCAAAAATATAAGATCTCTCCTTCCAAAAACAAAAAGATCTCAGCCAAATAAAATATATCTTGCCGCGTCAGGGTGTTCGCCTCGGTCGGGGCGCTCCTCAAGATCACCTCGCTCGAGGTGGTACTGTAGCTGACCGAGGTGAATCTCAGCTAAAGGTGAAATCTCTTGAATGTGGTCCAAAGTAAATCTTCTTTGTTAGTTACAAGCTTCATGGGTCCTCTTTTAAGCTCCTAAATGTAGCTCCAATGAATCCTTTGTTTCTTAGCTCCATTTTGATCCAAAATGTGCCATTTTAACCTACGATTACAACGAAACTTGGTGTAGACCTCGATTCGCGCAAAGGTAGATGAAATGACAATATAATCACATAATATACATTCAAACATGCAGATTATTGAAGATAAAACGTCTAAACATTCCCAAAATATAGACTATAATTCATGCTATCAGGCGTAGCTGTTCCAGCGCCTCCTTCAATTCGGCCTGAAGATCACGATTGGCTTGATTGACCATCTTAGCTTCTCTTAATCGTTGCTTGTATGTCTCTTCTGGTTCGGGATCGTAAGGAACGATTTCCTTTCCAACACGGTTTCTTTGCATAAACCTAAGAAAAAGATCCTGTGAAAACACTCAAGTAGAGTGGTTAATAGCAACAAGGGCAATTGCCCTGATAGACAACCGAAACCGGCTCGGTCTAGACCAAGTCCCCAGCAACGGCGCCAAAAACTTGTTCGCTCCAAACGGTGTGTGCAAGATTTTAAAATTTATAACCCAAAAAGTATGCTTGAACAAATATGCTAACCCGCAGTGTACGGGTCAATTGTAATAAAAAGCAAGAATTTCAGGGGTCAATCACAGGGACTTAGGTGAAACAAAGCACAGAATCAAGTTGTCAAATATTGAAATTAACCAAAATCAATTAAAGCAATCAAAGATGATATAAAGTCAAGTAAGAGGAAATGCGGATTCTAGGGATTAAAGCATCTAGTTATGGTTCCGACTCAAGATCTCAAAGGATAACACGGACAAAGCTGAGGTTTGCAAAGGGAAGGTGTTTCTAAGGTAGGAATAGATCATCGGGTAAGTCTCACTACTCACTATCCCAAACCAAAGCTCCTATTACCGGGTAAGTCTCAAGGTACTAAGGAAGGAACTATAATCTCAAACCAACACACCACCCAAGGGAATAGAATCAACCTTTACCGGTTAAGTCTCAGGATAACTCACAAAGATGGATGAAGGCACACTCAAACCCCAATAAAGGATAAACATTTATTACCTACACTCATGATCTTAGGTAAACAAGCAAAGGAATCACCGGGTAAGTCTCATACTAGGCTTGATTGAACCAAGATAGGTGTAATAAGGATAGGATTTGGCAAACTTAAACACTTAACTCATATAAGGTTCAGGAAGGGTTCACCTCATTCAGTTATATTCCACCCCGGCCGAGATGTTCATCGACTGAGCGAGGTGTTCTAGGGTTAAGGTTAATTGCTCGAGCTTTCAAGGTCCTGCTGGGATTAAGATCATTCTATCATCGTCTTCCCCACAACTTTCAGCCAATCACCCTAGAATTGCATAAGAAACTTAGCCAACAATCATCATGATAACAATAATCAAATTTATAGGAAAAGGGAATCAATATTCGAACAAGATAACCATAAGAAAAAGGTATCAATAACTGAATCAAATATCAAACAACAAGCGTTCCTCAATCACAACTCATCAAAGATAATAAACCAAAAGACAATCTAAGAAAGTTGTAATATCCGAAAATTTATATCCGAGTCAATCCGTATTCGACCGATTGGGACCCCTTCCATCGTTTTTTTTCTTTTCCTATTTATTTATTTATTTATTTATTTATTTTATTTATTTATTTTTATTTATTTATTTATTTTTCTGAGGTTATTATCACATATTTTTCTTATTAAAACTCAACCTTAAAATATTTTATTATTTATTATATATATATAAATATATATATAAGAAATCTTCTAATCCTCCCTTAATCTAATCCCACTTAACCTAATCCTACCTATCGTCTCTCCCGAAAACTAGCGGCTGACCCTTCTCCTCCTCCTCTGTTGAGCGCTGCACGCCAGGCTAGCCACCGGTGACCGCTGCGCCAGCCTACTCCACACCGGCTGAAGGCGGCAACATCGTCCTCCTCTCGGCTTCAGCAAAAGGGGGCCTTAGTCGATATATGTCGACAACAACAGTCGTCGGCCTTCGCACACAACCGCCATCCAAGAGTAGATCGGGTCGCCATCCTCACTTTCGAGCCTTCTCGTCCCGGCAGCAAGTGGCCTCGCTCATGGTCGGTCACGCGAACAGGAAGTAACATAGGGCCACGAGGAGGGAAGCAACGTTATCTTCCCCGAACGAGAACTGGCAACCGTGGTCGCACATCTGGATCCGTGGGTGCACCTGGGGAGTCATTGCTGCGCCTGGGTACACTTCCTCCTTCCCCTCCTCTCATTCAGCCACAAATGAGCCATCCTCTCTTGCTGCAGATAGGTATACAAATTTCAGCCCTCCTCCGCTTCTGGTTACAACCTCGTGAGCCTCTTAGTCGAGTCTTAAAGTTGAGTGTAACCATACTCTATCTTCCTTGCTTTCCTTCAGTCATATGTGTGCTTATAGCTGATGCTAATCCCTCTTGGAACCATATATTTCAGTCAAGAAAAACACCCGCAGAGAGCTGTTACGTTTTTCTCAGTTTTCCAACCTTGACGAGCAGTCAACTTCGGGTCCGATTTTAGGTAAGCTATACTCTTCCTTTTTGGCTGATTTTCGGATATGTCGTAGTAGGTATTGCATAGTAGATAATACTGAAATTTGAGTGTCTTCCAAGTTATAACTTAGGAGATATGTTTCTCCAAAGTTGGCTCCTCATGCAGTTTTGATAAGTGTGCTGAATGTTGAGAAAAACAGAATGTGATGCAGTTTTGTGAGATGATTTTAAATAAGATTTTGATCTCCTTTGCTGCTGAATTTTGGATATATTATAGATACGATTTTATAGTAGAACATATCAAAATTTGGGATAAATCCAGCGAGTGGTTTAGGATTTATGAATTTTCAAAGATTGGGTCGTAAACAGTTTTTTTTCCTGTTGTGCTGAAATTTCTTAAGTGTTGGAAAAACTGCTAGTTTTGTGATCCAGATTTCGGTAAGTTAGACGCCTCCTTTATTGCTGATTTTTGGATATGTTATAATTGGTAATTCATAGTAGAACATACTGAAAATTGAGAGGAATCCGAGTTACAGTTTAAGAGTTATGGTGTCCCAAAGTAGAGACCTTGAGCAGTTTATATGTTATGATGTTGTCTAAAACTGCTTGTGATCCAGTTTGGTGATATATATTCGATTGGGTTATATTTCTCGGTTAGACTTGAATTTTGGATATGTCATAGTTAAGACTTCATAGTAGAATATATAAAAATTTGAGAGGATTTCATCGAGAGGTTTAGGAGTTATGATTTTTCAAAGTGTACTCAGATTTTGGCTAAGTATAGCAAACTTCAAGTGTTGTAACCAACTTTGGAAATTTTTGTAGAAGTGAAGGGTGAACAGTTTTAAGAAATTCTTGCTCCTAGGAGTAGATGAGATATCATAGATGATCTAGAGAATTATTTCGGAATTTTTATAAGATTATTCGAATTTTATATTTGAAGCTGTAGTTGGACTTTAGTGACTTTTCGGGAAATAGAAAATGGGTAGTTTTTCTAGTTGTTACCTAAAATCATCCTAGGGAGTAGAATATGGTTAGTTAGCCTCAAATTATAATTTAAGTACATATTCCGAGTTTTTGGAAGTTCCGAGACTAAGGGTAAAATAGTCATTTTACCTTAAATAAACATTGTAATAACTTCTGCACATAGAATCGTATATCTTAAGAGTTTTAGACTTATAAGTATTCAGGGAAATGTGTTGACCCACGTGCCTCCTCTGACAGGCAACTGAGTTCTGCACTTACGGATTTAGTGGTGGTTAAGAGAGAGTCGAGATTGATTCTAGTAAGTCCACGGACTTACTTAGCTGGCTTCTTGTATGAGTGTAATGTGTATGAGTGGTGTTTGTTAGTTATGATAAACAACGAAACCGGATTAGGCCGACTTTATTATTTATGTAATTGACCCAAGTGTATGATAACGGGTCGTGACATCATCTGCCTAGCTCTTGCGAGAGTCTAGGAGGTTCCCTGCGACCAGCCCAGTCCGGTAGACGGTCAGATGCATTAGTACCATTCCGCGTTGGTAAACGGGGACAGGGGCGAGGTTTGGGTATCCCTCGTGTCACAAAATAAGTATCATTAGTAATAACATATCACCTAATTAAAGATAATAAAAGGTTTGAGTGTTGCATGTTGATTGTGTATGTTGTGTGTTTGTGCTTTTACCTTTATACTTATGCATAGAATGTTAGCTAACGGTTTTATACCGCTTGTAGATGCCTTGCAGGTTAAGACAGTTGTAGAGAGATCCGAAGGAAATGGTCAGCCGGGTCCACGTACTCATTTAGTCGGGGACGGGGATGTCTTCTGTTCTTCATATGCATCATTTTATTAGCGTTTCTTGTAAGGCTGATACATATTCTCCATGTATATATTGTTTACAGTTTTCAAATGTTTTAAATACTTTTGTGTCTTGTTGTAAGATCCAAGTAAAATTGTTGTCAAACTATGGTCGGGACCCATTGTGAGGTCCTAACCAGTAGCTCCCCGAGTTCTCAGAATTTGGGGTGTTACAAAAGTCTTACAAACTCCTTAAAAAGCTAACTCCAAACTTAGATTCCTTCCTTCCTTGATCTTCAATCCTTCAATCCTTCCTTCAAAACTTCCAGAAAATCCCTCAATTGCTGGATGCTCTAAGCATGGTTGAACTTGTGGAAAATCTAACCCTTTATATAGGAGAATTATCTTCCAAAGATAATAATATCTTAAAAAGATAATTTCCTATAAAATATATCCATATCTCTAAAATAGATCACCCAAAAATAATATCTTCCTTCCAGAAATTCAACCCAAAAATATAAGATATCTTCTTTCCAAAATTAAAAGATCTCAGCCAAAAATATGCATATCACCGGCGGCAAGGTATTCGCCTCGGTCGGGATGCTCCTCAAGATCACCTCGGTCGAGGTGACATTGTAGCTGACCGAGGTGAATCTCAACTGAATGTGAAATCTCTCGAATCTGGTCCAAAGCAAATCTTCTTAATCACTTCCATTCTTCCTCAGGTCTTCCTTAAGCTCCAGAATGTAGCTCCAATGACTCCTTAGTTCTTTAGCTCCATTTTAGTCCAAAACGTGCCATTTTACCTACATTTACAACGAAACTAGGTGTAGACCTCGATTCCCACAAAGGTAGATGAAACAACAATATAATCACATAATATACATCCATACATGCAGATTATTGAAGATAAAATGTCTAAACCAGCCCTAAAATATAGACCATAATACATGCTATCAGTTTTGAAGGAAGTATTGAAGGATTGAAGTTCAAGGAAGGAAGGAATCATAGTTGGAGTTGGCTTTTGAAGGAATTTGTAAGACTTTCTTAGATTGTCTTTTGGTTTGATTGTCTTTGCTCATTTGTGATTGAGGAACGCTGTTTGTTTGTCATTTGATTCAGTTATTGAGACCTTTTTCTTAAGGTTTTTGTGTTTGAAAATTGATTCCTTTTCCATTAATTTGATTATTGTTATCATGATGATTGTTGGCTAAGTTTCTTATGCGATTCTAGGGTGATTGGCTGGAAGTTGTGGGAAAGACGATGATAGAATGATCTTAATCCCAACAGGACCCTGAAAGCTCAAGTCTTTACCTTAACCCTAGAACACCTCGCTCAGTTGTTGAACATCTTGGCCGGGGTGGGATCTGACTGAACGAGGTGACCTTTCTTGAACCTATTCTGAGTTGAGAGTTCTAGTTTGCCAAACCTTATCCTCATTACACCTTTACTGGTTCAATACAAGCCTAGGATGAGGCTTACCCGGCGATTCCTTTGTTTGTTTACCTAAGATCATTAGTGTAGGTAATAAAGGTTTATCCTTTATTGGGGTTTGAGTGTGCCTTCATTCCATCTTTGTGAGTTAGCCTGAGACTTACCCGGTAAAGGTTGATTCTATTCCCTTGGGTGGTGTGTTGGTTCGAGATTATAGTTCCTTTCCTTAGTACCTTGAGACTTATCCTTTATTGGGGTTTGAGTGTGCCTTCATTCCATCTTTCTTTTATTACAATTGACCCGTACACTGCGGGTTCACATATTTGTTCAAGCATACTTCTTGGGTTATAAATTTTAAAGCTTGCACACACCGTTTGGAGCGAACAAGTTTCCATGCTATCGAGATAGGGTTATAGTCTAGCCGGAGATGGTCATTCCTCCATGCTATTGTGTTAAGGATATAGTTTGGCTGGAGACGGTTTTCCTCCACGCCCCTGAATTTATGAGTGCAGTTTGGCTAGAGATGGTTTTCCTCTATACCATTGTGATGTGGTTATGAATTGGCTAGAGATGGTTTTCCTCTATGTTGTTGGGTAGTGGTCTTATTTATTTTGCTGGAGTGGATGATTACTTCATGCTTGTGTTTTGAGGTTATAGAGTTTATATGTTGATACCTTATGAGTGGAGAGGTGATCCCTCCGATAGAATGAGTGTGTATACCTCGGCATATGGGTCCAATAGGATTTGGGATTTATTCAAGTTTTGGGATGAACTTATTTTTAGGGAGATTTGATGTAATATCCTTAGCCTTTTAGGGATTCTGCAACCGCGCCTCGGCCTAGCCGTAGGTGCGGCGCCACCCCCGCGGCTTGGATGACCCACCCCTGCGGTCTGGATGTCGGGTGCTGCCTTTTTTAGCGTCTTGCTTTTTCCTTTGCTTCCTTGATAAGGTTTCCTCTTCCCTTGTGATAAGGGTTTTCCTTCAGCTCCAGCTTTCATCTTCTTCTTCCTCTCCTCCACGTTCTACCTTTCTTCCTTGATTTCTTCCATCTTGGTTTTCTTAGAAGGTTTGTTAGCTTTGGATGAGAGAGCCTTGATGGCTGAGATGAGATTATGTGTTGATGTTAATGTGTTGTGATGTTATGTTGTGGTTGTTAGCTGACAGTGGGTTCTCTCTTGCTTGGTTTTGTAGTGGTGAGTCTTCCTCCTCCTCTTCCTTCCTTTCTTCTTTTTCCTATCTCTTTCCTTCCTTAGCTGGAATTCCCACAAGATTGACCTTGTACGTTTTCTTGGACAATTGATGATGCTTATATGTATGTATATGTTGGTGGTTGCCTTTGGCACCAGAAGAAGAAAAGAGATCGAATGAGAGATTGAAGGAGAAGTCAGAGATCGCCCTCTGCAGTTTTGGCCACCCTCGCGGCTGAGCTGTAACTTGGACAATTGAAGGAGAAGTCAGAGATCGCCCTCTACGTGTCACCGCTCCTACGCCTTTCCGTTTACACATGTACGTCTTTGTCGAGGACATACCATGTGTGGTATGTGTCCTTCCTTTCCCCTGTGTTAGGGTTAGCTTAAGAGCTTAGCATAGTATGATGAGCTTGATGATGATATGTTGAGGAATGCCTTAGGCATTTGTGAGTTGTGATGAGTTATCGAGGTTTGGTTTATGGGTTGGGATCTAGTATGATCTTGGGGTATAGGAGGTGGAATCTCCTATCCTTTGATAGAATTTGATGTTGTGTGTCTTGCAGATGTAGACACTCATCATTTCCTCAAGGGGAAACTGTGACCACAATTGTTGAGGATTACCTGTGACACATAAGTCCTTCGGGCTTACCTAGCAAGCGTTTATGATTTTGACTGATTGTGATAGTGGTGTTTGTGCATATGAATACCGCATTGATAACCTAACCGGACTAGGACGACCATATGTGTATATTAATTGGCCCAAGTGCATTATAACCGGGTCGTGACAACTTGCCTAAAGCTCGCCGAGAGTGTGGGGGTTCTCTGCGACCAGGCCACCAGAAGGGGATGCTTGATCCCCTATTCCAAATATAGGTGGTTAAATGGGACAAAGCCGAGGTTCTGAGTGCTCTTCGTGTCACAAAATAAGTTGAATTAGTAATGGTATAATGTAATGAAGATAACAAATGAATGATGTGTGTGAGCATTGCATATTGTGATGTGATTATGTGTTTGTATATGCTATTACGTTTATTCTTACTCATGAATTGTTAGCAAACAATTTTATACCATGTTGTAGATATTTTGTAGGATAGGAAGACTGCGGAGTGATCTAGTTGGGTGATCAACCGAGGGCTTCCGTACATTAGGACGTGTATGGGTTTTGGGATGTTTTGTACACAGATGTATATGTTGTTGCCGTTTTGTACTCGATTGTGGTTTTGTATATGTTTTGATATATAAGCACACAGTTTTATGTAGTTGGTTTTATATTTATTTGTGCCTTGTTGTAAGATCCAATGAACTTTTTATCAAGTTAGGGTCACGATCAATTGTGAGATCCTAGCCCGTAGCGCCCCGAGTCCCGCGGATTCGGGGTGTTATAGTTGTGCCGTTAGACGAGCTATTACCTTCTCTAGAGGTGTCTTCCTATAAAGGGCACCGGCGACCACATTCGCCTTCCCCGGGTGATACAATATATTTAGATCAAAGTCCTTGATCAACTCCATCCATCTCCTCTAGCAGTTATTCAACTCATGCTAAGTGAATATACACTCCGGACTCTTATGGTCTGTGAAGATTTGGCATGTAGCTCCATAATGATATTGACACCAGATCTAAGGGCATGTACCACTACAACTAACCCGAGGTCATGGGTTGGATAATTCTCCTCATACGTCTTCAGTTGTCTAGACGCATATGCAATGACCCTACCTTGTTGTATAAAAATACATTCCAAGCCCAACTTGGATGTGTCACTATAGACTACAAATTTCTCAATACCCTCCAGTTTTGCTAGAATTGGAGCGGAAGTCAATCTCCTCTTCATCTCCTCAAATCTCTGCTAGCACGGCTCGGACCACACAAATCGGGTAGTCTTCTTCAATAGCCAAGTAAGCGGTCGGGCAATCACTGAAAACCCTTCCACAAACCGGCGGTAATAGCCCGCCAAACCTAGAAAGTTATGTACCTCCTTAACATTCCTCGGAGGTAGCCATGAAGATACCAACTCGATCTTCACTAGATCGACCTTGATCTCCTCAACTGTAACTACGTGACCTAGAAAAGCCACCTCTGACATCCAGAACTCGCACTTGGATAACTTAGCATATAACTCCTTATCCTGCAAAACTCGTAACAATGTCTTCAAGTGCCCCTTGTGTTCCTCTCGGCTGTGAGAGTACACCAGGATGTCATCGATAAATACCACCACAAACTAATTTAGAATGTCGATGAATATACCATTCATTAACTCAATAAACACGGTGGGCGCATTCATGAGCCCAAATGTTATCACTATAAACTCGTAGTGGCCATATCTGATCCGAAATACCGTCTTAGGTATGTCCTGCTCCCTCACCCTCAGCTGGTGATAACATGACTCAAGTCGATCTTGGAAAAGATTATCACTCCATGGAGTTGATCAAGCAAGTCGTCTATACGGGGTACTGAGTACTTATTCTTGATGATCACCTTATTCAATTCTTTAAAGTCGATGCACAACCTCGTCGACCCATCCTTCTTCCTCACATATATTACTGGTGCACCCCACGGGGAAACTTCAGTGTGTATGAATCCCTTCTCAACTAACTCCTTCAAATGGTTCTTCAACTCCAACAACTCAATAGGCGTCATGGGGTAGGGCGTCTTCAAGATCGGTCTTGTACCATGCTCCAAGTCAATGTTGAAATCGACGCTCCTCTGTGGAGGTAAGCCTAGTAGGTCGCCAAACACGTTAGTGAACTGGCATACCACCGGAATCTCATCTTACGTTGGACTCTTACTCTCTTCATGGCATAACATCATAAGGCATCACAACCATGTCCGGTCAGTGTGGCTGCTCTCACTACACTAATGACTATATATGACTTTCTGATGTCCCAACCTCATAATATCTCCACTTGACCTGCCTCGGTAGTGACCGTCACGGTTCTCCTACCAATATCTATAAATACTTTGTGCCTATCCATCCAATTCATTCCCATAATGACCTCCTCATATACTAATTACATGACAAAGAAGTCCACTAACCAATCATGATCTCTCAAATGAATGGGATAATCATGAATCTCCCTGGTACCTCTAACCTTACCCTCATCGGGTAATCCTATAATGAAAGGTGTTCCCTCTACTATATCTAAGGCCAACTTCTCAACACAAGCAACAACAATTTAAGAATGCGTAGCACCCGTATCAAACAACACTCTAACATGTAAGCCTTTAATACAAATGGTACTTGTATTCGCTAGTGTTGTTGGCTCATCAGCGCTCCTCACCTCAAACACTCTAGCATGTGCACCTCTCGTATCAGGTATACCGTCAGCACATCCTCTGCCCCTACCTTGTCTTTATGTGGAACCGTGAGAAGGAGGATGGCCCGGGCCCGATGTTCTTGACCTTGAGCTTGGTATAGTGATTGTCTTTGTCCACCTCCTGCAACGCTGATAGGGGAAGAGCTTGTTGTGATGTCGCCTTGCCCTGGTGGCAGAATAAAGTTGTATGGCCTGGCTTGCCGCACGTGAAGCAAGTTACTAGTGACTTCTTACACTCAACTCGCATGTGTCCATACCCTCCTCATTTATGACATTGGCGTCCCCTATCAGAAGTTTGCATTGTCGACTGGTAACTAGGGCGTCCCTGTGTGTGACCTCGCCCAAAACCAGAAGCTCCAGCACTAGTACTGATTTCTCCAACTCTCTGCCTCTTCTCAGGCCCACCTGTTTGTAAAGCTCTCCTAGGACCTAGCCTATCTCTCTCGTACGCCGAGGCTCGGTCCTATAATCCAACAGTGACACACATCAAAATCCCGCTAAGTATGAGCAGGTACTCTCCCTCAACCTCCTCGAGAATAAGTACACATGTTGATCCACTTGAGGTGTAATTGGACCTAGTAATATCAACTCCTCTCGGAACTTCCGGATTGCCTCATCAATTGGAACATCCTCAAATCCTGCCTCTAAAAAGTCTTGCACTCTCTCCCTCCTCAGCGATGTGGGGCATGACTTCTCCCTAATGAGACTCGTCATCTGATCATATCATGTGACTCTAGTATGGAGTGTCCTCCACCAGTACTGCGCTTGCTCGCGGAATAGAGTCTAAACCAACTCGACTATTCTATCCTCTAGGCAACGGATATACTCTAGTATAGTCTCCACATGTCCCAGCCAATGCTCCACCTCCAAGCCCGGTTTCCATCGAAGGGTTATAATCGCATGTGGTTGAAAGTCTTCAACCACGAATCCGGTGTCGAGGCTTTGGCTCATTTCGAGCCTTGACAACAACAACTACTCTCCCCGGTGCAGCATGCATCGAAGGTACTCTATACGATAACTCCGCTGACCTATCAAGCACTAGAGGATCTATAACACGTCCTCTAGTCCTAACTGTCTCAGTGACCTGTTGGACATAAGCTCTAAACTTTGTCGCTCCCATCAAAACACGACCCGACTCCGTTGACTACACTCTCTGCGATCCCGGTCTAGAAGTAGTCTCATTCCTGACTTCGGGAACCACGCTCTCAGCCAACTCCTCAGCCATATCCTCGGCCACTCTAGCTATTGTTGGCTCAACATGGGGAACTCGGCTCCAACCTCTTACAATAGGAGGTTTGCCTCCACAGACACGTCCTCTAGCGGCAAGAGTCCTATCTCTCCTACCCCGTCTAGTAGGAGGTAGTCGACCTCCACCTCGTCCTACAGCAAATGTCGCTCTAGTATGTGCCATCTACACAAAGTATCACAACTAAGATACAAGGTCAAACTAACTAAGGCATTCAATAATAAAAATTCCAACCTATCAACATACGAGAAGTCCAATCACATCTCACTAAGTTATCGAGATCTATGGAGGTATGGTAGTTTCCCATACATTGTATCCCATACCGACTATGGACATGATTTGAAACCAAAATTCCAATTGAATACTCAGACCCCTTTCGGGTTTTGCTTATTTATCTATTCGGCCTTTTCAAAGATTGCGAGTTTCATTGTTGTCGACCTCCCTCTGATACCATGTTGTAACACCCAAATTCTCATTACTCGGGGAGCTACGAGTTAGGACCTCACAATGGGTCCTGACCCTAGCCTGACAACTACTTCACTAAATCAATCAACAAGGCACAAATAAATATAAAAGTGAAATAGATAAAAAAATCAATTAAGTCAATAATCAGAAATAAAAGACAAGACTCTCAGCCGAGTACTACAATCTATAATGTCAAACTAGAAATCAAGAAACCAAACATCTCGTCCTATAATGTACGGGGACCCGGCTGACCTCTCCGTCCGGATTACTCGGCAGCATCCAACGGATAAAACCGTTAGCTAACATCCTACATATTAGAATAACTATAACAACACACGCACACATCAGTGCAATAAAACAGTCATCATGCTTACACAAAACTTCATATATTATCTTCAATTAGGTCATATACTTTCTAATTCAACTTAGTTTGTGACACGAGGATCTCCCGCACCTCGCCTCTATCCCCGTATACCAACAGGACTGGATCTGATGCACCTCACCGTGTCCATGTTTGGGCTAGTCGCAAAGAACCTCCCAGTCTTGTGTCATATCTAGGCAGTGATATCACCGCATGTTATACATGGGTCATATTACAATAAAGGTCTTCCTACTCAGGTTATCATTATTAAACCCTCAAGGCAAACACCACTATCAGACTCATGCTAATACACAAAAGGTTAGCTAAGTAAGTCAAGGCACTTACCTGTATCAAGGTAATCCTAGCTATCAACAATCTCAGTTCATACAGGACTACACTCCATCGCCTGATTACAAGAACACGTTGATCAATCAACTATCAGACAACTAGAAGTCTTTAAATCCTATGTCAACCATGACTACATCAGTCTAAACCACAACGTAATTCCATTAGCAACCAACCTTAACGATATCTGAAAACTACACTATGGCCGTTTTTCTATACTTAACGGTTATCCTCAACATCCTAAACAACCTAAAGCAATCATTCCTCAAGATTCATACATGCAACCCACTAACTAGAGTCACTCTAGTTTTGCTAGGTTCCAACCTAACATGATATTAACATTGATTAAACTTAGACGACGAAAGAGGATCCACATACCAACAATCAGTACCCTTTGTAACGAAGAACGCGACAACGGAAACAAAGAGGTGCGGTTGTGGAACAAAACAGTTGGCGCGACCGTGGGGGACTAAGAATTGGAGCGATCGCGGCAATATTGAGGCGTGACCACGGCGACAAATGTAGGCGCGATCTTCTTCGATCACCATTGTTGTTCTTTGTTCCAACTAAGCAAGACATTCTCTTGATTCCTTGCTGCTATTGTTAGAGAAGGTTTCAAACACAAAGATGCACAATCAAATAAACAACCGAGTGTAGAGGAAAGGGACAGAATCGGTTCTTACACTTCTACCACTTCAAGGGGAAAACCGAGGTTGCTTCTGCTGGGTGCAAGAACAACAACAAACCCTACTGTTGCCTAAAGTCCTATTGCTCGATTGACGAAGGTAGATCAAAGTGTCATTGTTGCCCAAAGCAAGGAAGAATGAAGAGAGGGGAAGAGAAGGCAAGAAAGTGAAGCGGAGAAATAGAGACTTAAGTGATAGAGGTGAACGATTGTTAGGGTTTCAAAGAGGCGGAAAAATTATGTCTAAATGGGTATAAGAGGAAAAGGAAGCTCGGATTACCAAAAAGGGAACGAAAGATTTCGGCGGTTGCAAAAGATAGGCCACGAGCTGCTATCTTACCACGACTACGACAAGATTTGGCTACGACCGTAGCGGCGCAACTGTGGGGCGCACCCGCGGGTAGGCAAATATACGGAACCGTGGGGCGCGGCCGTGGTGACTCACAACAACACACTGGAATAAAATTCCGGTTGTTACATTGTAGTTGTGGTTTGTGATTACAATTGTGATTTTCGAAAAAAATTATTTTGGATTTTGATTTTCAGAAAAAAAAAAAAAAAATTTAAGTGTTTAGTATAAAAAATCCAAAGTTCCATCAACCAAAAGACTAAAATTCTATCATTTTAGCCCTATAAGAGGCATATCCATTTTTTTCGTTTCAAATCTTGTTCATTATCAACATGTAAAGATGGAGGGTCTAGACCATCTATTCCGCTTGGTGTGTTTGTTTTTTTTTTATACAAGGGTAAGTTAAAAGGGAAGTTAGCCTTTAGAGACTGTGCTTCCCAAAGCTTCCGACTAGATGACGTCTTCAACGTCTTTCGGTAGCACATCGTCACCTATAATCTAAGCCGGTTTTTTGGGAGTCGGTCGGCTACGGTGTTCATTTCCCTAAAAATGTGAAGACAACTGAATTGCTCAAAACTAAAGATCAGTGTAGAGATGTCCGAGATTATCATACCAGTTTCCCATGCCGGCTTCCATATTTGGTTGATTGCATTGATGAGAATAAAATTATCACCTTCAATCTATATGGCTACGACACCGATACTTCTAGACTTTTGGAGGCCCTCACGCAGTGCAAATGCTTATGCTTCCAAAACAGATTATGCACAACATCTTCCTTTCTCTAGTGCCAAAGGTGTAGCCAAGTTGTCTTTGAGGATGTACCCATAGGCAAATTGGTCCAAATAATTTTTTGATGCATCAAAATTGAGCTTAGTAAATCCTTCTCTTGGTCGTTGCCACTTGATGTTCTTGGTTTTTCTCTTGTTTTTTAGCTGGTTTCTTTTACTACCCAATTGTTTTGCGGTTATATCGTCCCACTCCTTGACTTGGGTGGAGACACCTTGTTGTATGTTTTGTGGTGGTTTTTTCTTATTAAACACACATTCGTTTCTCGCTAGCCAAATATTCCACCATGTGACCACTAGTTTTCTAAACTCAGTTAGGTCATTTTTTTCACGTATGTTGGATTGGATATCGATGATTTTCTTGGGGTAATCATAGTTTTGTATTGTTTCTATTATATTAGTATTATCAATGTTTTGGATTGTGTACGGACACTTAAAGAAAAGGTGTTCGACACTTTCTGTATGGTGGTTGAATTTGCATTGCATCAATATCGGTATATTTTATTTATCAAGGTTCTCCTTCTTTGGGATACTGTTAAGTGATAATTTCCAAAAGAAGTTTTAACTTTAGGCATTATGTCAATTTGCCATATCCAGGTTGTATCTATTGTTACCCCAAATTTCCGTTTTTGGATCATTTCCATGGCCGAGTTAGTCGAGTACCATCCCTCTTCGTTAGCCGCCCAGTAGATCCTATCTGTTGTTTTGCTTTTCGGAAGATTATAGGTTTCTATTTTATTGAAAATTTCTTTTGGGAGAAGGGTTTCTATTTTCTTTTGTACAAATCGATTCCAATTCCTATCCATCATAAAAGAACATGTTAGTGTTGTTTGATCAATGCTTTCTTTATTTGTCCGGTATTCTAATAGAGGTTTGTTTGACACCCACCTGTCTTTCCAGAAACGGATCATTTTGCCATCTCCTACTCTCCAACAAATTCCTTTGTCGAAATTTTCACGTAGCTTCATTAGCTTCTTCCATTGCCACGATGTATTTTACTAACATTCATAATTCCACAACCATGCGCCTTTAAGGCATTTTTCTTCTATGACTTTAACCTACACGTTTTCAAGCTCAGCCATAATTTTCTATAGCAGTTTCATTTGCAAGGCTTTGTTCATGCCTTCTGCTTTCCTAATTCCGGTACCGCCAAGTGCTCTTGCTTTGCAAACTTTGTCCCAGCTAATTAGTGGGTGAAAGTTTGGACCCTTGTTCCAGAAGAAGTTTCCGTTTATTCAGTCTAGTTCATTATGAATGTTTATCGGTAACATTAAGGCATGCATGATATAGAAAGGTTTGACATTAGATTAGCCTTAGTTAGCATTGTTCTTCCTTCTTGTGATAGAGTCAATGCTTTCCATCTTGTTAGTTGTTGTTTTGATCTTACGATGACTGAGTTGAATATATCTTTGTTTACTCTTCCGTTGATAATCAGACATCCTAGGTATTGTTCAAGGTTAGTGGAAGATGTGAATCCTAGATGCAGTTGTATCCTTCTTCTTGTACTTTCCTCAATAATGGGTGTTGTCTGGAAAGCAGATTTGTGATAATTTATCACTTGTCCTGATATTGCGCAATAGTCCGTAAGTGTCGTGGGCAATTTGGAGCTTGCTTCTATAGTAGCCTTTGTGAAAATCAAAATGTCATCAGCAAAGGCTAGGAAAGGAATCATGGAACCATTTCTTGTAATAGAATTTTGGGTTGTTTTCGCACACTTTTTGTATGTTTCTTGCCAATATTTTGGCCCTTAAGTTAAAGAGGAGTGGTGAAAGAAGATTACCCTGTCGGAGTCCTCTCTGGGGGAGGATTATTGAAGTCGGGGAGTCATTTACTAATATAGAGTAAGAGACCGTTGATATACATTTGGTTATCCATTTCTTGAATGTGATTCCAAACCCAAATTTTTTTAAGACTTCCATAAGGAATTCCCATTCAACTTTATCATAGGCCTCTTCCATATCTAGTTTGATTGCCATGAATCCCTCTTTTCCTTTTTTTTTGTCTAACCAAATGGAAAATTTCATGTGCAATGAGGATGTTATCGTGGATTGCTTTATTTTTCATAAATGCACTTTGTAGAGGGTGTGTTAGTTTTGGTGGGATAAGGCTTAATCTATTTGTAATATTTTTGCTATTTTTATATACCATTGAGCATAAGCTTATTGGTCTGTAGTGTGAGATTTTCGTTGGGTTGTCGATCTTTGGTAATAGAGCGATGAATGTGTGGTTAATTTGTTTTAAGATTTTTTCGGTTCCGTAAAAACCCTAGTGACAGAAGGTCCAATAATATGTCAGTATTTTTGTTAGAAACCAACGGTCATGCCGTCATGTCCTAGTGATTTGTCACTTCCGATGTCAAAAACAACATCCTTTATGTCTTTGGTAGAGAACGATCTTTCTAATTTGCGATTTTCACTGTCAAACACTTCTGATTGAATAACCTCTAACAATTTTAGGAGTTTATGTTTGTCTATCACAAATGTTTTGAATCTTGAGTTATAGTCGTCCATGAAAATCTCATTAATTTTGTTTTCTTTTGTTGTGATGGAGCCATCATCTTTGGCAATAGTCACAATTAATTTCTTATTTCTTCTATCCGTTGCTTTTCGGTGATAAAATTTTGTACTTTTATCCCCAAATTGTAGATTGTTTGCTTTGGCATGCTATATCCAGTATTTGTTTTGGTAGTCTAGAAGACACTCCCGTTTCCTATTAAGCCTAGTAATTTTGTCGTTTAGTTGTTGGTCAAAGCATTTTATTAGTTGTTGTTGGAGGGATTCTATTTCATTATCTACTATTTGTAGTTGTTTATTGGCGTTTCCAAAAGTTTTACGACTCTATATTTTCAGTTTTTGTTTGAGGAGCGTTGTTTTTTTAACAAGGTTGTACATGTGGGTTCTGTCAAATTGAGTTCTCCACGATTGTTTGATCAGATTCTCGCAATCTATTCGTTGTAGCCACATCGACTCAAATCCGAACGGTCTGTTTTTAAACTTATGATGGGTATTTTAAAGATTGGTAGAAATCATACAATGGTCCGAGGTTGTAAATGCATGGTTTCTAGTATGTATTTCTAGATACTCTTGGATGATTTCCATGGAACTCATGATTCTATCAACATTTTTATATGTGTTATCATCGCCATCTTTCCTTCTTTTCCACGTGAAATCGTTTCCTTTGGTTGGAAGGTCTAGTAGATTGCATTGTTGTACAAAATGTTGGAGTCGGTCAAATTTGTTATTTGGGGTTGGGGCACCCCATTTCTTATCAAAGGGAATTAATAGTTCGTTATAGTCTCCGATAATGAGAGTTGGTTTATTTAGCATGTTAATTTCAGATGCAATTTGTGGCCAGAATTCACTTTTTGATTGTTCGTTTGGTGGGCCGTAAATGAACACAATAGTATATTCAAAATATGTATTGGTGTTTGTATGTTTGGCAATAATGAATCTATTGCTTGTTTTTAATATTTCAACTTTTTTCTTCTGATAATTGGTATCTTTTCATAGAAGGCATAGGCCCCCAGCGTAACCTTGTACCAGAATAAAACATGCATTATCAAAACCTTCCGTTTTCCATAGTGTTTCGAATGGTTCTATGCTTAACTTTGTTTCAGCTAACATTATCATTTGAATATGTTCATTCTTACACGTTAAGTTGATATCCGTCCAAAAGTTCTTTTTCTTCATACCTCTACAATTCTAGATGACGATCCTCATTAGTTAATAGCTTGCCATTTTGGGTTGTTGATGCCCTTTATTCCAACCTTTTGTTTACTAACACAGAATCTATCATTTTTAAGCCGAAGGCTTGCTAATTTTCCAATTGGGGTTATGTGTATGGATTCAACGGACCATTCTTGTCTTGTTTGTGATATGTTGTTGTTTTCCTTTGTTTGTTTGTTTTATGGAAGGTGTTAACCTTGAAGATACGGATATCTCTCGTGTTATTAAGTTGTTGTTTCCCAATAACTTGGGTTAAGAAGAAGTGGTACGTTATTTTTGTGTTTATTACTTTTTGATGATCAAATATTCCCCGGGGACTTGAGTAAAACGTATTGATGACGACTACCGCTTTCTTGGAAAGGGCAATGCACATATTCTCATGGTTCTTATTTCGTGTATTGTACATGTTATATATTCTATCGAGCATGCCTTGTTTTAACCCACTTGGTGTAACTGGGGGTGCATGATAGCATGAATTATTGTCTATATTTCGGGAATGGTTTTGTTATTTTCTCATCATAATTTTGTGCGCATGTATACGTATTTGTAGCATTTATGTCATTATTCGGTTACTTCGCAAGGATTGAGGTCTACACCACGTTTTGTTGTATTTGTAGGGAATATGGCACGTTTTAGGTGGAAATGGAGCATAAAGAGCTGAGGAAGTTGTGGAGCTACATTTAGGAGCTTCAGGAAGGACAAAGAGAAGGACGAGAACCAAGCTTGAAGGATAGAAGAAAGATCTGAACGAAGATATGATTTCATGCACGTAGATCACTATTGATCTTGGATGGACACAACCATGCATCTCGACCGAGATGGCCCACTGGGGCTGGATCGAGGTCGACGTCCGACAACCCAAGAAGATAATATATATTTTTTTTTACCTAAATTCTTCTATAAGAACGTAAGGTGAAGGCTGGATTTAGGAGGTTGGACGCTCAAGATAGAGACGTCCTAAGGGTTTTTGAAGGGCTGAAGGATTGAAGGAAGGATTGCTTAGGGTTTGAATAACCCTAGATTGTGAGGATTTCTTGGGGATTGCTAGTGAGTTGTTATGATCCCTTTTTGGAACACATTATTGATACTTTTGATTGGTTTGTTTGCTTTGATAATTGAGATACTTTTGTTGTTTGTTATATTCCCTTTTCTTGATATTCTTTATATATTCGATATTGCTTTGATTATGATGATTGTTGGCGAAACACCCTTGCGATTCTAGGGTAATTAGTTGAAGGTTGTGGTATAGACGATGAAAGAATAGACCTTTAACCTTGATCCTGAAAGCTTGAGATAACCCTAATCCAAAACCCGTCTCGGGCTATTCGTTGAGCATCTCGACCGAGATCGATATAGAACAGAACGAGATCTCAAACTGTTTTAAAGATTCCGAGTTTAGGTTATAGTTTTCCAAATCATATCCTTATTGCACCTTTCCTGGTTTACTCGCAAGCCTAGGATGAGACTTACCCGGTGATTCTTTTGCTTGTATACCGGTGATGATGATTGTTAGGTAATAAAGGTTTATCCTTTATTAGGATTTGAGTGTGCCTTCATCCTACCTTTGAGAGTTAACTTGAGACTTACCCGGTGATGGTTAGTTATGTACCCTTAGGTTAGTGATGTTAGTTTGAGCGCTTTTACCTTTCCTTAGTTCCTTGAGACTTACCCGGTGATAGGAGCTTTGGTTCGGGAAAGTGGGCAGTGAGACTTACCCGGTGATCTATCCCATAGTTACAACACCTTCCCTCTGAAAACCTCAGCTTTGTCCATGTTATCCGAAGAGATCTTGAGTCAAAGCCACAACTGGATACTATGATCTTTAGAATCTGCATTTCCCCATCTTGATTCATATTCTTGCTTTTGCTTTTGCTTTTGATCAATATTATTGCATGCTTTTGAGGTTTGATTGCTTTACTGTGATTGTTCTCACCGATTCCCTGAGATCGACTCCGGAATATAAGTCCTTGCTACGATTAATCCGTACAATGCAGGTTCGCTTATCGTTAGGTTTATTATTCAGATTCTAATTTTAAAGCTTTGTCTACACACACCTTTTGGAGTGAACAAGTTTTTGGCACCTTTGCCGGGGAGTTGGTCAAGACTAATCCAGTGTACGGTTGTCATACTTGGAAGCTTCTTGCTTTACTATTGACCTTTCTACTTGAGTGTTCTTGCAGGACCTTTCCTTAGGTTTATGCGAAGAACTAGAACTAGTAAAGAAATCGTTCCTTACGATCCTGAACCAGAAAAGACTTACAAGAAAAGGTTGAAAGAAGCTAAGAGAATGGACGTTGCAAATGATATGGAAGTAGAGGATCTTAGAGCTTAATTAGCTGCAGCTAGAGATCGAAATAAGGCACCAAGAAGAAGCTCTAAGGAAAGAGAGAGCTGACCAACTTACTCAACATGAGCATGTTCAGGCCAACATGGTCGTTATGAGAGAGCGGATACGACTACTGCATCTGGAAGTGGAGAGAGGTGCTAGAGTTGCGATCGACCCACCTCCGCCAGCACCCGCTTATATAGCACCACCACTTCCACCAAGGGTGGAACCAGTTGATCCATTTGTGGACATTCCACAAACACTTGGTCAACGTATGGATCCTGTTCACACGCCGTCCCTGTGTCAACCTAGGTGATCAAGCTAACAAGGAATATGAGTTCAGACCTCAAGTCATCACAATGATTCAACATAATCGTTTTGGACGAATGGAGAGAGAATTATCACACCAGCACTTGCAAAACTATGACATTTTGATGGAAACTTTGAGACCTTCTATGTGTGATAATAATGACTTTAAACTGTGTGTTTTCTTTTTGTCTTTGAAGGATAAAGCACTTGCATGGTATCATTTTCTTCCAACTGGAAGTGTGAGCATCTGGGAGGAAATGACCGCATAGTTTCTCACCAAATTCTTCCCACCATCAAAGACGGCGGAATTGAGGGCCAAAATAAATGCTTTTGTGATGACGAATGTTGGATTGTCGACATCATGGGATTCCAAAGATTGATCTACTAGTGATATATTTCAAGGGTTTGGATGTTGAAGCGCAATTCAAACTACAATCACTCTCAGCTGGGATGTTCATGGACAAGCCAATTGATGAAGCGTGGGATTTTGTTGAGAAGCAAACTCTCACTATGGAGAAATACTCCCACCGGATTACGGAAACTAGAGGTCAAACTTCTAGACCTCATGGGAAAGTTACAAATGCTAAAGTCATTTCGGACACCATCAGTTCATCTCGACCAAAATACCTTCGAGCAACCGAGATGAAGGTAACAGGGATTGACCTCAGTTGACCACCTCGGTCACTGAAAATCATCTCGGCCGATATGCAGTTAAATTTTCTGAGGGGTATAAAAGGAGAAACGTGTTTCTCTTTCTTCCCCATTTCTCCCTCTCGACGCAGTCTCGACCAAACCACGCCTTAATCCATAAAAATCTCGTTTTTCACCCGTTTTTAACGATCCTTCGATATAAACTGACAAGAACGGCACTACAACAACTTCTTCAGCATCAATCTGCACTCCAAGCTTCCGAAATCTGCTGAAATTTGGTAATTTTGTTCGAATCCTCCTCTTTCTCATTTCGGAAGATTTTGCTCGAAATTGGAAGATATTTTTTCTGTATTGTGCTGAGAATAACTGGAGAACCCCTAGGAAGCTTTTGGTAGTGATTTTGGGGGCAGAAAGTTACAAGTTTTTTAGTTCGATCGAAGTACTGTTCGCCTTGGTTGAAACCCAGGCATCTCGGCCAAGATCACCTTAAGAACAGCCCGAGATCAAAGACCCTAATCAGAAAAATGTGTCGTTTAGAGAGATAGTTAGCAATCTGAGACCGTTCGGATGATGGAAACCTTTTGCCCTCCTCTTATGCACCACCACAAGTGCCGATCATTATCGTCCGGTTCCAGAAAGACTATGAACGTATTTTTATGCTCCTGACCGATCATCTCAGCCCGCTACGTCGACGTTGAGGACTTCAATTGCCTCCACATTGTCGAGGATATTCAGCAGATGATTTCTCTTGTTGGCCTGGAGCAGTTTATGGTCATCCGTTCACCTACTTACATAGAGCCGACTCTAGAGTATCTCAGTTACGTCATCCATGTGCCGGAGCATAAAGGAGTGAAGTTCAAGTTGATGAACAAAGGGTATGCAGTCACAATAGAGAACTTTGGGATGCTCTTTGGCTTCCCTAAGCCAGCCGTCACAGATTTCCCCTCTAGGAGAGAGGTGAATGCCTTTTGGAACGGCATTTCACATGTCACATCGTGTTGATTATTGGCATCTGGGTGATTCTAAGGAGAAGCTCATCTAACATGTCTCCTTTCGGATCGCTCATAGAATTTTGAGCGAGATGTTGTTGGTCAGGAAAGAGACTCCACAAAAGGTCCGACACGGTGAGCTTCTTTCTCTTTTTTGTATGACTACAGGTGGTGTTTGAGACTTTGCCATTATGCTGGTGGAGGAGCTGGAACAGGTCAAGAGCAAGAAGAAGGGTGACATCTGCTTTGGGGGATTGGTGACTTACCTTGCAAGGGCAATGGACCTCGATCTTTCCGCATGCACGTTGGCCGCTGAGGCCAAACCTTTAGGGTTGCAGGAGTTCATCACTCGACGGATTTTGATCCCTCGAGGCCATAGTCTACCATACGTGGCCATGCCTTGGGAGACCCAACATCTGAAGGGGATTCCATGGTCTCCACAGTTCACCATCAACGAACCAACCAACTAGTGGCGAGTTTGGAGATCATACGTGCGGGACGCAGAGATCGAGGTAGAGTTTGGCATGGATAGCGATGAGGAGGATACCGGAGTACCCATGGATACCGGGACGGATACTATTGGTTCGTCCGCCCCGGTGATTGAGATGGTCGATGAGAATGATGAGGAGACAAAAGACCAGCCAGCATCGGAGACTCCTGCGCCAGACATGCCACATCACCGTCAACGCCACCATCGTCGCCGCCAATCCCGAGGCCCATCGGAGGATCGATGCTCTCTCCAGCCATATGGAGGACTCTTTCCGTACCTTACGCACAGATATGGGAGGGCGGCTCGATCGGCATACAACTGAGTTGCGCACCATGCGACGGGAGATGTAGGAGAGCCACCACTACCAGCGCCGGATGATGGAGCTGCAGTGCCAGCATCTTATGGGCCACCCCTTCGATCCGTCTTTGTACCCATTCCAGCCGCCTCCTCCTCCAAATGCTTGATTGGACTCCTACCGGAACTGCTGCTTTATTTTCTCTATCATTTTGCGGTTTTACATTTGACATTGTAAGTGCTTTTCTCTAGACTTCTTTTTACCCATCGGGACGATGTGTCCTAAGTATGGAGTGCTTTGAGATACCTAGGTTTGTAATAATTGACTTATGTGCTCATGACTATTTCTACTTCTTCCATTACGTGCCTTGAAACTATTACATACATTACATGCATCGCAACAGGATTTTTGATCGAAAAAACGTACAAAAACTGGTTTGAAAAATTTTAACTCGACCGAAATGACCTTTGGCCAAACGAGGTGACCAACACTGGAGCTTACCTCGGTCCGATACCTCGTCCGCCTTAGGGTCATCTCGACCAAAATGGGTTTCGAAAACTTGAATTTCTAAAACATTTTGTGCTTCTCACCTTGATATGATCCCAATGATGAATTATGTTGGCTAATTGGTTTATATGATCTCTATATGCTTGAAATAATCTATGATATATCTAAGGTATAATTGTTTTGTTTGATATTTGAAGCATGTTTAGTAAGTTTTTTTTTCCAAATCATGCTGAATTTGAAAGTTGACATTACATTATGAGTTCTCTCACACCCTTTTGGAATGATTAAGGTGATTCGATATTCTTTCTTCCTCTTCTTGATCATGCTTTTATCCCCTCAATGAAATATGTTTGCCTCCCCTCACTTATCGGGGAATTTGGAAGCAAAAGAAAGTGAAAAGCAAGTGAAAGGCGATATTGAAAGGATAAGAAGTTATAGAAAAATAGGTTTGGGGACGTTGATCTTGACGATGAGTAACTCGGCACCATTCACATAGCCGGGTGTTTGTGTCTTGCCAAAGTCCGCTTAATCGATAGTCCTAACGGGTCATGGTATGTGCATCAAGGGTTTGAGGCATCTTGAGAAATTGAGATTTGTTGATCTCCAAGGCTTCGGTTATTGTGCACCTCTGTCCATGTTCTCAAAAAGTGAAAATTAAGCAAAATGATGAAAAGAAACAAGAAAATCTTGTTGATGAAGTGAAGCAAAGTTCAAAGATGTGAAGTTCTTATCCTTTTCCCGGATCTAGCACCACAATATGATTTACACGCTCCATCCCTAACTCATTTCTTGACCTTTGATTGAAAACCCTTAAGACCATGAGCTTGTTGATTGACTTAGCGGTTTAAACTGGATTTTTCATGACTGATTTTGATAAGTAAAATTGTCGATGCATTCCATGATCTCAAGTGAAGTATGAATAGATTTTATATACACATGAATTGTTTTGATCATATATGCTTCATATTTGCTATGAAGCATTCTCTAAGGGTGATCTATTGGAAGAAGCGCACAACCAAAAGTTTTGAAGTTTTTCATTGAGTTTTAGCTAATTATAATTCATTCTATCTTGTATATAAGATTTGAACCTTGCATAGGGATAAGCAAGAGGCAAGTATGGGGTATTCTGATAGCATGAATTATTGTGTATATTTCGGGCATGGTTTTGTTATTTTCTCATCATAATTCTACGCGCATGTATACGTATTTGTAGCATTTATGTCATTATTTTGTTACTTTGTAAGAATCGATGTCTACACCATGTTTTGGTGTATTTGTAGGGAATATGGCACGTTTTGGGTGGAAATGGAGCATAAAGAGCTAAGCAAGCTGTGGAGCTACATTTAGGACCTTCAAGAAGGACAAAGAGAAGGACGAGAACCAAGCTGGAAGGATAGAAGAAAGATCCGAACGGAGATATGATTTCATACACGTAGATTACTACGGATCTAGGATGGACACTGTTTGCCACTTAGCGTGCGTGCAAATAAGCTTTAAATTTAAAAAACTAGAATCAAGCAAGTGAACCCGGAGTGTACGGATCGACGTAGTAAAGCAAGAATTCCAGAGTATCGAACTCAGGGATTTGGGGGGAACAAATTCAGTTGTAAAGTTGTCAAGCAAGTAAAAGGGTAAAGCTTTGCAGATATATTGGGAAAACAGCAACCCTAAAGATCCAGGTGTCTAATTGTGGCAATCGATTTAAGATATACTAAAGAACTAAGGACAGAGTTAAGAGTTGCAAAGGTATGCTAAGGTAAAGCAATGTACGGTGAAGTTCCAAGGATTTATATGACTTATCTAAAGACACTCTCTACAAAGGTTGTTGAGGCTTCAGTATAGAAAAGATCTAAGGACAAGAATTAATCTCAAATACCCAAACTTGTAACCCAAGGATCAAAACTAACTAAACCGATTAAGGTTGTGACACTCGAAATCGAAGTAGAGGTTGTTGAGGCTTCACTACTACCTAGAAAAGGGCAAACCCAGACTAGATTAAAGCAAATCTTTAACCTTGGATCTAAGTAAAAGCAAAGTTTATAAACTGGTATAAATTACGGGCAGATCTTCAGTTCCACGGCCGTGGAATCTCAAGAACAAACCGTGATTTTGGTTCGTCGGCAAAATCTCTCTAACTCTCAGGGTCCAATCAATTTACGATCGATCTATCATCATCTAAGCCACAACTATCAACACTTCACCTTAGAATTGCTAAAGGGTTTTAGCCAATAACTGTCATTATAATATCAAAATCAAGTTTAAGAAGAATGAAAGATGAAAACCTTCGGAAACCTTCAATAAAACTCAAATCAATCTCAAATCCACACACAAAAGGAATAATGTATATCGGATTCGGAAGCAAACACAAACCAATAACAATCCTTGATAAGAACGAAGAACGGGATGTCAATCCTTCTTCTAATCAAACCTAAGGACAAAAGGCGTAACTTCCGCCACAAGCAACTCCCAAATCTTCAAACCCTCGCGAATCCCGTTTGCAAGTGCCAAATCTCTGGACGTCCAATGCAGCCCTAAGCACGTGTCCCAAATTCTCTCCTCTCCAGCCTTTTTATAAGAAAGGATAAAATAACCGTCCGGCCCATGTGCATAAATGATGTGGCAATAATTAATTCGACAAAAGATCGCCTAAATCACGGTTTCATAGAGTTCCACGACCGTGGTTTAGAGCGTGGAAGTGGATTACGGTTCCATATGATTTCCACGACCGTACTTTATACCGTGTAACTCTCTGGAATACTCCACGTTCATGATGTCAAGATCCACGGCCGTGGTTTTGGGCGTGGACTTCTCTACGACCGTATTTTAGAGCGTGGAAGTGTAAATTGCTTGTGGTTTTCTTTGTGTCATGCCATTCCTCATCCTAGCATCTCCTTTGACTTCTTTGATGTGTCCTTAATCCTTGGATGAGCTCAAATCTTCTCCTATCTCTCTCAATTGGTTCGGTTTTAGCTCTTATTCACCTATAATCAACACAAAGCTAATGTAAACCTCCATATCGAAAATATAGACAAACTAGCTAACAAATGCTTCAATGCATTATCAATGAACACTATAATGGATGAAAAACAACTAGAAAAATTGCCTAGAATATCGCAATATTTCATGCTAACAAAATACCCCATACTTGCCACTTGCTTGTCCCCAAGCAAGGTCTTTCAAAAGCTTTAGAACATAAATTAGGATGAAATATGCATGCAAACTCAAAAACAAAACATCTTTTAGATAAATGTGCTTCTAGTCAATAGATCAACCTCAAACCATGCTTCAATCATCCTTGAAAACGCTCACATACACAAACCAAAGTATGTAAAGTAAAGAAACATCACAAGCTGCGTAATCCTCAAAACAAACATCATAACCTTCAAATACCATCAAAATCAAGAATAAGAAACTTCAATTTAGATCACTAAGTCATATAACACTCTTTTGATCTTAAGGACTTTCAAGTAAAGTCTAGAATGTGGAAAGGAAGGGAAAACTTATAAGGAGTGTGGTGCATGAATCCGGGAAAGTGGACAACTAACTCTTTTCTTTTTATTTCAATTTGCAACATCGTCAACTTTTGAGCTTTGTTCTCTTCTTTTCACATCATTTTTCGACTTTACTTTTGGAGTTATGGACAGAGCTGCACAAAAACCGAAGCCTTGGCGTTTCTCAATTTCGAGATGCCTCAAACCTTTGATGCACATACCATAATCCGTTAGGAATATCGCTCAATCCAACTTTGGCAAGACACATACACCCGGCTATGTGAATGGTGCCGAGTTACTCATCGTCATGATTGACTTCCCCAAACCTACAAATTCTTTCTATTCTTTGAATGCAAAATTTTTCTTTCATGGCCCTCCCACATCAAACATGCCAAATATCAACACCTCCAATTTCCGGATAGATAAGGGAGGCTATTATTTCATTGAGGGGCTAAATGAACAAAGAAAGGAAGAAGAAAGGTCGAATTGCCTTAATCATTTCATAAAGAAGCATAAGAACTTATTATGTAATTTCAACCTCAATTTCTCAAATTGATTTAGATGAAGTTCTCACATTACGAAATTTGCAAGTAAAGACAAACAACTCATTCAATTTCTTTCCAGTTCATAATTTCGTTCAAGCATGCAATTATCATCAAAAGTTTATTCCGCAAGTAAGATTTATGATAGGAATCATCTCAATTCTTAGAAGCACAAAATTTTCAAAATTTTTATGGTTTTTCAAAAGCTTTTTCATGCAATGCAATAATGAAACGTGTGACAATGAAATGAAACATGCAAAGTGTTCTCGAATCAAAGCAAGCAAAGTGAGTAGAGTTATTACAAACGATAGTCACACCCCACCCCATACTTGAGACGAACATTGTCCCTAATGTTCAAAAAGAAATAAAGAAAAGAAAGAAAGAAAATGAACTCACAAGACGGCGGTGGAGCGGCTAATGCTAGCAATCATGCATGATCATCACTGTGGTGCTGGTGGTGGTGGAAACGGGAAGAAGCTAGAGTCAAAGTTCCGCCTAAACTGCTGGCGGTAGATGTCTCTCATCATCCTATCATGCTCGTCAGCTCTGACATCTCTAGCGTCCTGCCGGACCTCCAAAGCTCCTACTCTCCTGCAGAGGTCAGTAGCCCAATCCGGAAGCTGCTCGTACCACCATGGTGCCTCGCTGTACCAAGCTGGTGCATCCTGTGGTGCTAGTGCAGACGGCGGCTGTGCATACCATGTCGGTGGAGCTCCCATCCACTCCGGCCGTGATCTATACCAATCAGGGGGGGCATCCATCCATGTCGGCCTCTCACTCACGCTAGCACGGCGAGAGGAGGGGGCTCCTGAATGTCCAACTGGTCGTGGTGAGTGTCTGGGAGGGTCAGGGAAATGCGCCGGCTGATCCGGGAAAGTGCCAAAGCATGCTCCTCACCTCCTCCTATCTCCTCCTCATCTGCAGCTGGTACCTCAGGAGGGCCGTGGTTTACCCAGAGACCGTGGTTCGGCTCTGAATTTCTCAAAATTCAATCAATCAACACCAAATTCACCAGACAACAACCCTAGACTAATTCCAATCCAATTCCAATCAGTTCTCCTAAAAATTCTTGCAAAAATTTAGCCAAATCGACAAAGTAAAGAAAGAGAGAAAAACCTAGGTTTTGGATTTTTAAAATCCAAATTCCGTGTTCTCCAGTGATTTTCCACTCGATTTGTTGATTGGCTCTTGTAGATGGTTGAATTTGCTTCACTTTGGGCTCAAGAATCGTTCGAAACAATTAACGAAAAAAGATTTGAGAGAGGGGGACGATTTGCGGCTGTTTGCGTCGTGGAAGAGAAGGGTTAGGGGAGTTTTTGTGAAGGGAGGTGGTATATATAGTGGCCATAAAAATTTTTGAAAATCACGGTCACTCGGGGGTTTCCACGGCCGTGGAAATGTACGGAACCGTGGTTTTGGTGATTTTTCTCAAGCTTTTGCAAATTACGGTCTCAAAGGGTTCCACGACCGTGGTTTAGGGCGTGGAACTCTCTGTAATGTGCCAAAGTCCAAGTTTCGTCAATTTCCTTCAACTTTTTCCTCTCCCTTGCTTATTCCATTGCTCCTACATCCAAAAACATGAACATACCGGAAGGTCTCGAAGGCAAAACAAAACAAAAACGTCTAAGCTAGTCTAGTCTACGAATGAAAAACAAAAACATAAGTGCAATACCTTGGGTTGCCTCCCAAGAAGCGCTTGTTTAAGGTCCGTAGCTAGACCGTACTTGCACTTATTCGAGTGCGGTTGATGCGAACTCTTCAGCTTGGAGTTCCGGTGAGTACTTCTTGAGTCGTTGACCGTGCACCTTGAAGCTTCCGCCCTTTTCACCCCATACTTCAACAGCACCACGGGAAAAAACACGTTTGATTAGATAAGGTCCGGTCCAATGAGATTTAAGCTTACCTGGAAAGAGACGAAGTCTTGAATTGAAGAGGAGAACTTGATCTCCTTCTTTGAGGTCTTTTGGAATGATATGCTTATCATGCCAACGCTTCGCTCTTTCTTTATAGAACTTGGCGTTTTCATAGGCGTTTAAGCGAAGTTCTTCAAGCTCGTTAAGGTCCAAGAGGCGCTTCTCGCCTGCCTCCTTTATGCTGAAGTTCAACCACTTTATTGCCCAATACGCCTTATGTTCCAGCTCTACCGGCAAGTGACAAGACTTTCCATACACAAGGTTGTATGGTGTCGTTCCTATGGGAGTCTTATGTGCAGTCCGGTATGCTCACAATGCATCATCTAGCTTCAAAGACCAATCCTTCCTTGTCCTTGAAACCGTCTTCTCTAGGATTCCTTTAATCTCCCGGTTTGAAATCTCCACTTGTCCACTTGTTTGTGGATGGTAAGGGGTGGCGATCTTGTGATTCACCCCATACTTAGCTAGTAGAGCTTCGAATCGTCGGGCAATGAAGTGAGAGCCTCCATCACTAATGATAGTCCGTGGATTCCCAAATCGTGGGAAAATGGTCTTGTTAAAGAACTTAACCACAACCATGGCATCATTAGTAGGAGAGACAATTGCTTCAACCCATCTCGAAACATAATCTACAACTAGAAGTATGTATTGGTTTCCACAAGATGATGGGAAAGGTCCCATGAAGTCTACTCCCCAAACGTCAAAGATCTCTACCTCCTGAATGTTGTTAAGAGGCATCTCGTTCCTCCTAGAAATGTTTCCTGTTCTTTGACAAGCATCGCAGCAGGAAACAAAGGTTTGCACATCTTTAAATAAAGTAGGCCAAAAGAATCCAGATTGCAATACCTTAGCACTAGTCTTGTTCGAGCTAGCGTGTCCTCCACAAGGTAGTGAATGACAATGACGGATGACACTTTGCATCTCGTCTTCCGGCACACATCGTCGAATGATGCCGTCAGGACCTCTCTTAAAGAGGAGAGGTTCATTCCAAAAATATTCCCGAACATCCTTAAAGAACTTCTTTCTTTGTGCATAGGATAATCCGGGTGGTAATTCCTGGCAAACCAAATAGTTAACAAAATCAGCAAACCATGGTTCATTACCTTTAGTGATCTTGTCGATGCACTCCTCTATGATATGTAAATGCTCGTCCGGAAAGGAGTCATCTATGGGTAGATTGTCGTCCTCTAGATGTGGTAGACGACTCAAATGATCCGCAACAGAATTTTCCGAACCCTTCTTGTCACGGATCTCTAGATCAAATTCTTGTAGGAGAAGAATCCATCTAATTAGCCTTGGTTTCGCGTCCTTCTTTGCAAGTAGATACCGGATCGCAGCATGATCCGTGTATACAATCACCCTTGCACCTACAAGATAAGAACGAAACTTTTCAAATGCATATACAATTGCTAGAAACTCTTTCTCGGTAGTGGCGTAGTTGAGTTGTGCTTCATCTAGCGTCTTGCTAGCATAGTAGATAGCATGGGTTCGTCCTTCCTTCTTTTGCCCAAGCACAGCTCCTATAGCTACGTCACTTGCATCACACATAACCTCGAATGGAAGATTCCAATCCGGAGGTTGGATGATCGGGGCTGAGATTAGAGCTTCACGAATCTTATTAAACGCGTCTAAACACTCCTGCGAGAAATCAAAAACTGCATCTTTCATCAATTAATTAGTAAGCGGCTTTGATATCTTAGAGAAATCCTTTATAAAGCGTCTATAAAATCTGGCATGTCCTAGAAAGCTTCTTATCCCTTTCACCGAAGATGGAGGAGGGAGCTTTTCTATAGTCTCTATCTTAGCCTTATCCACTTCAATCTCTCTACTAGAGATTAAGTGTCCTAATACAATGCCTTCTTTCACCATAAATTGAAACTTTTCCCAATTAAGAACTAGGTTAGTGTCTTCACACCTTTGTATCATAAGAGAAAGGTTAGAAAGACAATTATCGAAAGAGGAACCATAAACAGAAAAGTCGTCCATAAAAACCTCCATGATTTCCTCTATGTACTCCGAGAAGATAGCCATCATGCACCTTTGAAAGGTGGTTGGGGCATTGCAAAGCCCAAACGGCATTCTCCTATAAGCAAACGTACCCCACGGGCACGTGAATGTGGTCTTCTCTTGATCGTCCGGATGTATCGGGATCTAAAAGAAACCACTATAACCGTCAAGATAACAGAAATGTGAGTGTTGTGCTAACCTCTCAAGCATTTGGTCGATGAATGGTAATGGGAAGTGATCCTTCCTCGTTGCGTTGTTTAGCTTGCGGTAGTCTATACACATCCTCCATCCCGTCACGGTTCGTGTAGGAATGAGCTCATTGTTCTTGTTGGTAATGGCAGTCATTCCTCCTTTCTTTGGAACCACTTGTACGGGACTCACCCATTTGCTATCGGAGATAGGTTAGATGATACTTGCATCAAGTAGTTTAAGAATTTCCTTCTTGGCAACCTCCTTCATGGTCGGATTTAACCGTCTTTGAGGTTGTCGCGAAGTTCTAAAATCTTCTTCCATTAGGATCTTATGCATGCATAGTGAAGGCTTGATTCCTACTAGATCCTCTATAGTGTAGCCTAAGGCTTTCCTATGTTTCTTAAGAACAACCATAAGCTTACTATGTTCATCTATACTTAGATCAGAACTAACAATTACCGAAAAGGTAGAATTAAGTCCTAGAAATGCATACCTTAGATGTGCGGGAAGTGGCTTCAATTCCATCACTATAGGATTCTCTAATGACTCTTGAGGAGTGTCCAATGCTTCCTTAGAAGTCTCTAAGGGTATAGAAGTTGTTGGAGAAGAATCAAAAGAAGTGGTAGAAAAAACGTAATTGTCCTCAGATTTTCCCAAAATTACGGCTCCCCTGTTTCCTCCACGGCCGTGGTTTTGGGCGTGGAAGTCAATTACGGTGCCTCTGTTTGTTCCACGGCCGTGGTTTTGACCGTGTAACTTACTGGAGTCCTCTGAATAGCTGATTACGGTCATGTTGGTGGAAACCACGGCTGTGGAATAGCACGACTGGCTGTGATTCCTCACGTTCTCTGACCCATCGTAGAGTTTTTCAAACCCTTCTTCATACACTTCCTTTTGCTTCTCTAAAGCTTCAATTTCCTCATTGCATTCCTCTTCTTCCCCTATGTCCATAATGCTCATAGTGATCACCTTTTGCAAGGGATCTTTGAAGAGAATCGAACTTACTTCTTCTCTAGATAGCTCTTCGTCATGGATGTTGAATATGTCCTCTCCAAGAGCTGGTTCTTTCACCAAAGTGGAAAGAACGAACTCTACCTTTTCCTCTCCTATGTTGAAGGCGAGTCTAGCATTCTTGCAATCAACCATACAACCGGATGTTGCAAGAAACGGTCTTCCGAGTATGATCGGACCGGACTATCTGCAGGAATGTCAAGTACAACAAAATCTATAGGAACATAGAACTTACCAAGCTTGACCAGGACGTCTTCAACTATACCGACGGGACGAGTTATGGATCGATCCGCCATGTATAACGTCATCTTTACCGGTTTAGGTTCGCCTAAACCGATCTTCCTGCATAAGGCAAGCGGAATGATGCTAACGCTTGCTCCTAAATCACATAATGCATCATATGTGACATCTCCCACTCCTATGAGAACACAAAATGACCCCGGATCCTTCAGCTTTGGGGGCATCTTTTCTTTCATCGTCTTAATGAGATCCGACGAATCCGAACTCATCTTGACTTCTCCAAAATCCTCTAATTTTCTCTTGTTAGAGAGGATCTCTTTTAAGAACTTTCCATAAGCTGGCATACCTACAATTGCATCAATGAAAGGTATATTAATATGCAGTTTGCTCATGAGTTCAATAAACTTACCGAATTGCTTGTCTAGACGCGCTCTTGCTCTAGATTGTGGGAATGGTAGGGGAGGTTTGTAAGCTGGAGGAGGAATGTAGATGTCTTCCTTCTCCTTCCCCTTCTCTTTCTCGACGGGGACTTCCACAAACTTAGGCTGTGGGTCGGTGGTTGTTGTTCCGCTCCTAGTTGTGATAGTCATCACCCTTCCTTTCGGGTTATCTTCCGTCTTTCCTGGAAGTTTTCCTTGATTTCTAGAAACTTCCTCAGCATTGCTAAACATTTGGTTTTCTAAAACCTTTTGGGATTTATCAACCTTAGTAATGTGATTATCAACCTTAGTGATGTGACTCTCCAATCCTTGAAGCTTCCCAAAATTGTTTCCAACATGGGATCGGGCTTCTCTTTCCCCGAAGTGCTTCCACTATTAGATGTTTGTCCCTGACTTTTCAAAGGAATGGAAGAAGAAGAAGGTGGAGTTAGTGAATTTCTTGAATTGGGATAAGAATTGCCGGAATTATGTTGTTGGTTGGAATGCCAATTGTTGTTGTTTGAACCCCTATTGTTGTTCCAGTTGTTATTCCGGTTGTTGTTGTTGTCGTTCCAATTGTTCCGGTTGTCGCGATTCGTATTCTCATTCCCATTGTGGTTATTGTTGTTTCCTAAATAACCGACATCTTGCCCCTTATGCTTTGGGAAGTTGGCTTTGATGACTTCCTTCAATTCTTTAATCTCGGTGTTGAGAGAAAAGATTTGAGTTTGAGCAGCTTGTGTTAGCTTTGCTGCTTGCTCCACTTGATTTGCTTCTACTTTCCGGTGAGAGTACTTCTCAATGACTCGGGCTTTCTTCTCAATGAAGTCCCAAGCGTCATCTTTTCTCATGTCCATGAATGTACCACATGAAAGGGATTGGAGCTTGAACTGTGTTTATATATCCAGCCCCTTATAGTATATCTCCAATAGCTCCAATTTGGAAATGCCATGATGTGGGCAATCCAATAGTAAATCCTGAAATCTTTCCCAAGACTGGAACAAAATTTCATTAGATCTCATAAAAAATGCATTAATCTTACCTCTCAACTCCTCCGTTTTGGATGGCGGAAAGAATTTGGTGAGGAACTCCAAAGAAAGATCCTCCCATGTGTTGAGTCTTCCATTTGGAAGAGCTTGACACCAAGATAAAGCTTTCCCTTTCAAAGAGAAGAAGAATGGCTTGATCTTGTAATTGTTGGTAGTTGCATTCTTTGGCTTCATTGTCTCCATCAAGATCTCAAAATTTTGTAAATGTTGATGTGGAGATTCAGCACTCGTTCCTCCAAACTGATTTTGGTGAACGATGGTAATGACTTGTGGGTTGAAGCTAAACCCCTGCATACCGTCAACATCAAAGTTCACACCTAGACGGCGTGGTTGCTGAATTGGATCCATCCTTTGGCCAAGAGTTCTTGGATCTTCATCTACACGAGCGGCTCTCGCACCCCCAGCCGGGACAAGATAATTGACAGCCGGTCTTGGATTATATTGATTCATGTTGATTGTCGGATTAATGTCCTCTAGCGGTGGCATAGAAGAGTCGCTATCCTCATCGGATGAGTTGGTTCTAACCGATCTTGCCGGCTTTCTCCTCTTCTTCTTCTTGGAATCGCTCAATACCAGCCTCATTTGAAACATCATATCCCTTAGCTCATCAATTTGCAATTGATGAAGGTCCGATTCTTCCTTGCGAGTCTTCTCGCTCCATCTAAGTTGAGCTTCGGATTCCTCCAACTCTGCTTGAAGATCCCGCTCTTTGTTTTCAGCCATCTTTCTTTCTTTGAGCTTCTTCCTCAAATTCTTCTCAAGTTCTTGATCAAGAGGTAAGAGGTCCTTGTTGTTTCTAGACCTGCGCATATACCTAAGGTAACCTGCAAATATCACTCAAAAGAAATATCAAATAACAAGAGCAAAGCTCCCAAGTTTGACAACCGATAACCGAATTCGGCCTAAACCAAATCCCCGGCAACGGCGCCAAAAACTTGTTCGCCACTTAGCGTGCGTGCAAATAAGCTTTAAATTTATAAAACTAGAATCAAGCAAGCGAACCCGCAGTGTACGGATCGGCGTAGTAAAGCAAGAATTCCAGAGTATCGAACTCAGAGATTTTGGGGAACAAATTCAGTTGTAAAGTTGTCAAGCAAGTAAAAGGGTAAAGCTTTGCAAATATATTGGGAAAACAGCAACCTTAAAGATCCAGGTGTCTAATTGTAGAAATCGATTCAAGATATACTAAAGAACTAAGGACAGAGTTAAGAGTTGCAAAGGTATGCTAAGGTAAAGCAATGTACGGTGAAGTTCCAAGTCTTTATATGACTTATCTAAAAACACTCTCTACAAAGGTTGTTGAGGCTTCAGTATAGAAAGGATCTAAGGACAAGAATTAATCTCAAATACCCAAACTTGTAACCCAAGGATCAAGACTAACTAAACCGATTAAGGTTGTGACACTCGAAATCGAAGTAGAGGTTGTTGAGGCTTCACTACTACCTAGAAAAGGGCAAACATATACTAGATTAAAGCTAATCTTTAACCTTGGATCAAAGTAAAAGAAAAGTTCGTAAACTGGTATAAATTACTGGCAGATCTTGAGTTCCACGGTCGTGGAATCTCAAGAACAAACCGTGATTTTGGTTCGTCGGCAAAATCTCTCTAACTCTCAGGGTCCAATCAATTTACGATCGATCTATCATCATCTAAGCCACAACTATCAACCCTTCACCTTAGAATTGCTAAAGGGTTTTAGCCAATAACTGTCATTATAATATCAAAATCAAGTTTAAGAAGAATGAAAGATGAAAACCTTCGGAAACCTTCAATAAAACTCAAATCAATCTCAAATCTACACACAAAAGAAATAATGTATATCGGATTCGAAAGCAAACACAAACCAATAACAATCCTTGATAAGAACGAAGAACGGGATGTCAATCCGTCTTCTAATCAAACCTAAGGACAAAAGGCGTAACTTCCGCCACAAGCAACTCCCAAATCTTCAAACCCTCGCGAATCCCGTTTGCAAGTGCCAAATCTCTGGACGTCCAATGCAGCCCTAAGCACGTGTCCCAAATTCTCTCCTCTCCAGCATTTTTATAAGAAAGGATAAAATAACCGTCCGGCCCATGTGCGTAAATGATGTGGCAATACTTAATTCGACAAAAGATCGCCTAAATCACGGTTTCATGGAGTTCCACGACCGTGGTTTAGAGCGTGGAAGTGGATTACGGTTCCATATGATTTCCACGACCGTACTTTATACCTTGTAACTCTCTGGAATACTCCACGTTCATGATGCCAAGATCCACGGCCGTGGTTTTGGGCGTGGACTTCTCTACGACCGTATTTTAGAGCGTGGAAGTGTAAATTGCTTGTGGTTTCCTTTGTATCGTGCCATTCCTCATCCTAGCATCTCCTTTGACTTCTTTGATGTGTCCTTAATCCTTGGATGTGCTCAAATCTTCACCTATCTCTCTCAATTGGTTCGGTTTTAGCTTTTATTCACCTATAATCAACACAAAGCTAATGTAGACCTCCATATCGAAAGTATAGACAAACTAGCTAACAAATGCTTCAATGTCTTATCAATGAACACTATAATGGATGAAAAACAACTAGAAAAAGTGCCTAGAATATCGCAATATTTCATGCTAACAGACACAACCATGCATCTGGACCGAGATGGCCCACTGGGTTTGGATCAAGGTCGACGTCCGACAGCCCAAGAAGATAATATATATATTTTTGACCTAAAATTCTTTTATAAGAATAGAAGGTGAAGGATGGATTTAGGAGGTTGGACGCTCGAGATAGAGACGTCATAAGGGTTTTTAAAGGACTGAAGGATTGAAGGAAGGATTGCTTAGGGTTTGAATAACCCTAGATTGTGAGGATTTCTTGGGGATTGCTAGTGAGTTGTTATCATCCCTTTTTGGAACACATCATTGATACTTTTGATTGGTTTGTTTTCTTTGATAATTGAGATACTTTTGTTGTTTGTTTTATTCCCTTTTCTTGATATTCTTTATATATTCGATATTTCTTTGATTATGATGATTGTTGGATAAACACCCTTGCGGTTCTAGGTGATTAGTTGAAGGTTGTGGTATAGACGATGAAAGAATGGACCTTTAACCTTGTGGACCCTGAAAACTTGAGTTAACCCTAATCTAAAACCCGTCTCGGGCTGTTCGTTGAGCATCTCGACCGAGATCGATATAGAACAGAACGAGATCGCCCACTGTTTTACAAATCCGAGTTTAGGTTTTAGTTTGTCAAATCCTATCCTTATTGCACCTTCCCTGGTTTACACACAAGCCTAGGATGAGACTTACCCGGTGATTCCTTTGCTTGTATACCGATGATGATGAGTGTTAGGTAATAAAGGTTTAACCTTTATTATGTTTGAGTGTGCCTTCATCCTACCTTTGAGAGTTAACATGAGACTTACCCGGTGATGGTTAGTTTTGTACCCTTAGGTGAGTGATGTTGGTTTGAGCGCTTTTACCTTTCCTTAGTTGCTTGAGACTTACCCGGTGATAGGAGCTTTGGTTCGGGAAAGTGGGTAGGTAGACTTACCTGGTGATCTATCACATAGTTGCAACACCTTCCCTCGGCAAACCTCATCTTTGTCCACATTATCCGAAGAGATCTTGAGTCGAAGCCACAACTAGATATTATGATCTTTAGAATCTGCACTTCCCCATCTTGATTCATATTCTTGCATTTGCTTTTGATCAATATTATTGCATGCTTCTGAGGTTTGATTGTTTTACTGTGATTGTTCTCGCCGATTTCTTGAGATCGACTCCGGAATATAAGCCCTTGCTACGATTGATCCGTACATTACGGGTTCGCTTATCGTGATGGTTTATTATTCGGATTATAAATTTATAGCTTTTTCTGTACACACCTTTTGGAGCGAACAATACACATGGTGTGTTACTTCTACTCAATTTTTCCATAACATGTTGGTCTATTTTCATTTGTATTTGTTGATGTTCAATGTCCCATAACAAGAGCTTTGTTATGGGGATATAAAGAGGTTGGTTATTAGTCCTAGCTTTACTCCAATATCTAGGCACATTATATTTTATGATTATATCTATGATCTTATAAGATACATGATTGCTCATAAGTGCACAAGAGTACCTGGACTTAGTGGTCTGAAGATTCTTATTAGTACAAATTACTCTCTTAATAAAGGTGTTAATGAAGATATTTAGTTTAATAATAGACTTGGTTGATTTAAACTCAAGTGGGTTGGGAGATTGTTCTAACATTACTAAATTACATCTTAGTCCTGATTCATGAGAGATGAGTTGCCAATACAAAATACTAAGAAAACTTTTGTACGGATCCTTAGTAAAACAAAAGTCACTGATATCTCCAAACAGCTTGTTGTTCAAAATGAAAGAGATAATTCGTATGCTAACATCACGTAAAGTTCTGGAAAAAGATTTTGCAGATCTTGTGTTTTTCACGGTTATTCTACTGCTGAAATAGTTGTTTGTTTTCTTCATTTGTCTTAGTTCCTCGTGTTGCTTGGGCTTCCATTCTTCTACATCTCTTGCCCCAAAAGCAGTAGCAACCTGCACATAGAACCAAAACAGGACAATAGATAGGAATTTGTTCACGAATATTTTATTTCTGGAGATGTAACTAAATAGGAAACATTATCAAAGCAAGTTGTCATTCTTTGATACTTTCAAGGTTTAGATTGTATTTGGCTCTCTATAAAAAGTCTTTTGTTTATCCATTCTTCACCATTGTTGTTCAAGTACTTAGTTGAGCCTGCATAGCACAAAAGTACAAGGCAAGAAATACACGACAAGCAATTTGAAGCCAACAGACACAATAACAGGTAATTTACTCTAATGGATAGATTATTAGTCCCTAATATTTCATTATTCTCTATCTGACAAGCATTAGCAGGAAGCTTAGAACTGCGAGCATCAAACAACAGCAAATACCAAGTGAAGTAGCACAAGGTTGAGGGAATTACATTACTCTAAGCAGCACAAGCTGAGATACAGGTCAGAAAGTGTGTTCTCATATATTGGTACTTTTTCATATACTTTTGCCTTAGTTATTTAAAGTTTCGGTCATTATAATTGTTATAGGATTTCACCACTGGTCTACTTTTACTCATTTGTTGGATCTGGAAGGTAAAGAGCTGGTCAAAATCGAAATAATTCATAAGTTTTAAGGAAAAAGAAACATAAAAGAAGTCGCACCATGTACCTTCTTCTCTCAGTTGTATCTGATAGTTGTTTAGAAAATTAATTTGTTCACAAAAATTCATATGAAAATTTTGGATTAAAACCTCCAAAAGATTCAAACTCTTCAGTGTTCGTATATGACTTCTACCTTGCTCAAGTTCAAAATATTCAAAATCTTTACTATTCGTATATGACTGAGTTTTCAAACACATTAAATCAACCTCAATGCACACATCTTCTAAGTTTTCGGGAAAATTCCAGATTCTAGACTGCATACATTGATTCTCAAACACAATAATTTCATATTCAACATTTTCAAGAGACGGCCAGATTTGAATTAAGCATAGCAAAGTATTACTATATGTTCTCATGATTCTATACTCCAAAAATATGCAAGAAAGAGATGTTCTAACCGATCTATTGGAGTAAGTATGTTTACCTTCATGGCTATTAGTCGGTAATATGTCCTTCATCCAATTAGGTTGTTCATTGTCATTGATAAGGAATTTCTTCAGTAGCTCGCCTGGTGTGTTTGTTGTTATTTCTTCTCCTCCGCATGGTATTTGCAATAAATACAATTATTATATACATATGAATCTTAATTTCTCCTTGCCCTAGGGTTTAGGGTTTTTGTTGTGCTCCATTGCCCGCACCAACCCAACACCGAAATTTGAATCTCTTCCACTATGATCAAATCCTTTTGTTCAATATATATTCTTCTATAGCAAAAAAAATGTTCAAGAAAGTTGGTATTGAATCAACAAATCCCAAAATTTATACCAACTTATTGCTAAAAAAAATATGTGTTTTTGTTGACTAGTAGAAAGAGAAGGAACACATCGTGAAGGAGCAGAAGGAAGAAGACGAGCAAATAGTTCGATGAAAGAGGAGAATAAATAAAGCGCATAAAAGTCTCAATTGTTATATCCAAGTTTAAAATCGTCACAAAATCATATCTGAAAAAGGTTCTCAAATATGTTTCAAAACCGTAATTCAATTCAAAATTTTGAAACTAAACAAGAACATGATTTAATGGGACCAATCCAAAATACTTAAAAAAATAAATTCTGAAACTAAACAGACCCCAAGTGTTTGACACAATAATTTATTGTGAAGTTTAAAATTTTAGGGAGATGTTTAAGGAGATTTTAAAGCTAATGTTGATAGCTAGGATTTAGGGTTATTGTTGTGTTCTGTTACGCTCAGGATGTGTGCACAATAAGCTTTAAATTTATATTCTCGTTATATTTATCGTAACTCCTAGCGAACCCGCAGTGTACGGGACGTTTGTAGTAGGGATAGTATTCCGAGGTCGAACACAAAGACTAAGGTGAGATTGATTCGATTTATGATTAAGTCTAGTGAAGATCTAGGTTAAGACAAGAGAAAGAAATAAAGAAATGAAAATCTCAATTGTTTTTGGTTGGTTTTTTTCGGTGATCAATCAAAGGTCACAAATCATGCGAAATGTAATAATCAACTAAGCTAACAAATCAACGCAAACAAACAAGCTAAAACGAGATATAGATCAAAGATAGAGAAGCGGATTCTAGGGGTTGGAAGTTCCGGTTATGGCATAGGACTCAAGCTATCTAAACATTTCTTGGATTAACTATGATATGTTGGGATTAAGTGTTTCTAGATTGGGATCAATCACCGGGTAGGTCTCATGGTCCACTAATCCGTCCCCAAGGTCTCATTACCGGGTAAGTCTCTAAGAACCTAAGGGATGAAATTCTACACAAACCGGATTGTCACCTAGGAATCTAGCCTATCCTCACCGGGTAAGTCTCGAAAGGGTTAGTCCTAAACAACTATCCTAGCACACTTAGTCCAATGGCGACTTATGAGGCTCACCGCTACCTAAGGTTTGTCATCTTTGAAATCTAAGAGTAGAATCACCGGGTAAGTCTCTTCTAACACTTAGTTGCTAACACTAGGTCACCCTAGGGTAGATTTAACTCAATAAACACTTAGGATTTCAACATTCTAACAATCTAAAGCTAGATCCATCAAACAAGGGAGAATCACGGGCTGTTCTACACCTTCCACGGCCGTGGAAAGGCAAGAACAAACTGTGGACTCCAACAGAAGCTACGTCCAAGCAAGAGAGTCATCCAAGGCTAATCTAAGTCCATCCTATCATAGTGCTAGCCATAACCATTCCTTCCTTACCCTAGAATCACATCTATTTAGCCTACAATATTCATCATAACAATCAAAATCATCAAACATAAAATCATGGATTCCATTTGCAAGATAATGAAGAGAAAGAGATGAACAAGAGAAGTAACAAAACCAAGCTGAAAATATGGAATTAGAATGACTCACAACCCTTCTTAAAGAAGGTTTAAATGTTCATACAACTCTAGAAATCGATTCCGAAATTCTTCTCTACAAAGCTATCAAGATCTATCAATGGTGTGTTCTTCTTCTCCAATCAAGCTCTTTTCCAATGGTGGCTTCCTTCTACCTCCTTCTTCCAAGAATCTTCTTGTTGAGAGAATATTTTGATTGGATGATGGTGGATAATGGATAGCTGTTCCAAGATGCTTCTCTCAGCCAATGCAGGACCACTTTTATACTACAATTTTGCATGAGCTGGCCAAGAGATCGTGGCACAGCTGTCACGAAAACCTGGCAAAAACCACGGGCATTTCCACGGCCGTGATCTGTCAGTGAACCGTGATTTTGTGCTTCAGCTTTGCCTTTGATCATTAAGCTTCGATTTGGTGCATGGCTTGTGTTGGCAAGGTTCCAAGAGTCCTCCTTAGCCTTTAGCTTGCATCCTAATGAGTCCGAGGGTGTGTCATCTTGATGAACGATCCTCAAACGTATCGTTTTAGCTCCTAAATCTCCCAAAATACCTACAAAGCAATGCACAAGTCCGTGTAAACGTCTATCTCGAGAATATACGTGAATTGAGTGCAAACGCCTTGAACTTGTGCTAAACCATGCATGAATGAGCGAGAAATCTATCTAAATGATTACCTAAACCTAAGCCATAAATCGTGTTATCAAAATACCCCATACTTAAGGTTTGCTCGTCCCCGAACAAATTCCCAACTATAGACTAAGAGATGACATGATTTATGTTTGCAGAAAATGGCAAAATATTTTTGGAGTTGTGCTTCTAATATTGGATCACCTTCATAGTCATGTTTCATGGCAAAGGATAAGCAATCATGCATCAAACAAGTGAAGGCATGGAAAGACAATTGCACTTAACTCAAAAGCATGCATGAAATGTAAAGATGAAGAAGTCAAGAAGATCAAGAGCATATCCAATCTAAATTACTAAGTCTTACAAACATGCAAGTAGGTCATAAGGTCTTATGAACTCAAAGGCCAAGAAACGTTGTGACTAGGTGGGGATTTTTCTAGGCTATGTGATGTTAATCCGGGAATGGAACTAACTCCACAATCTTGTCCTCGATCAACTTCTCTCAAGTGTATATTTTTCTCCATCTTTTCTTTCTTTTCTTTTTCTTATTTTTGAGACAATGGCATTGGTGTACAAAAGCCGAAACCTTGGTGATTAGCCATCCTCGGGCTTTTTCTATTTTTCGAGGTGCATCCACACCGGGCACACATACCAAAGCTCGTTAGGACTATTGGTTTATTTGACTTTGGCAAGGCACCAACACCCGATTATGTGAAGTGTACCGAGTTACTTGTCATTTAAACCAACGTCCCCAAACCTATATTTTTGGCTACACTTTCACAACAAATTCAGCATTTTATTCATGACATTCTTTCATCAACATCTTCACCCCACACTTGTTTTTCACACACATCAACACACTAACATGCTCCTATTCCCGGATGGGTCAAAAGAGGTTAAATTTATCTCAATTGAGGTGCTCAAACAATCATGATCAAGATGAGAAGTAGAGAAAGATGAATTGCCTCATTCATTCCTAGATGGTATGCAAGAACTATCATGTAATTTCGACCTTCAATACTCAATCCATTCTAGGCAAACATCATGATCACAAATCATTCATGGTTTCAAAAGAAGTACTTCAAGTCCACATATGCTATCATCAATTTAACACATAAGGCCATCCATAGCCAATCCACAAGACAAGATTCATCATTAGGGTCATATCCAAGCCTAGAAAGCACAAAAATTTTTAAATTTTCTGAATTTTTATGGGTTTTTTTTCGAAATGAATATATACAATGCAAGACATGTGAAGATTTTAAACTATCCTAGATGCTCATCATGCAAAGGATCATGCAAACCCCACCCCATACTTAGAAACACATTGTCCCCAATGTGTAAATGAAGTAAAGAAGAGTGAAAGAAGGTTCTCACAATGTAAAAGTGGTTTGCTATGGTGTTTGGGATTCTCAAGTGAATTGATGTTGGATGATCCTATCAACCATGGTAGAGAGCTCTAAGTGTCTATCAAGGCGTCGGGACCCGCGCTAGGCACCGCTAGCCGTCCAAGTTCCGCGTCCGCTCCACCCATAATTGATGAGGGGTTCATCATCATCATTCATATGTCAACCAAGGCTTCCAATGCCACTAATGTTCTGGCACACACACTAAGCACACGAAACACACACAAAGATAGAAAAATCAAAAACAAAAATAAAATGAAAAGGGAAAAACGTTACCAATGGGTTGCCTCCCACCAAGCGCTTCTTTAAGGTCATTAGCTTGACCAAACTCGGGAGCGTCTACTCAAGGTAAAGTGGGGCAATCATATCCACCGGAGCTCCCGGGATATACTTCTTCAACCGGTGCCCATTCACCTTAAAGTTTTCACAATGCTCCCCTCCTATCTCAATAGCTCCATGGGGAAAGATCTTCTTTACTACATATGGCCCGGTCCATCTTGATTTGAGCTTTCCGGGAAAGAGCCGCAGCCTTGAGTTGAAGAGAAGGACAAGGTCTCCTTCACTCAACTCCTTGGGGATGATCCTCTTGTCATGCCACCGCTTGGTCCTCTCCTTGTAGATCCGGGCATTCTCGTATGCATCCAACCGGATCTCCTCAAGTGCGTTCATATCAAGCAATCTCTTCTCTCCGGCCTCTTTGAGATCAAAATTTAGCCACTTGATGGCCCAATGTGCTCTATGCTCTATTTCTACCGGAAGGTGGCAAGACTTGCCATAGACCAACTTGTAAGGAGTGGTGTCAATTGGTGTCTTGAAGGCGGTCCTATATGCCCACAAGGCATCATTGAGCTTCATAGCCCAATCCTTTCTAGTTCTAGATACCGTCTTCTCGAGAATGGCCTTTATCTCCTGGTTGGAGATCTCCACTTGGCCACTAGTTTGGGGATGGTAAGGTGTTGCCACCTTATGAGTCACCCCATACTTAGCCAAAAGTGCCCCAAAGTTCCTATTGGTGAAGTGTTTCCCTCCATCACTTATGATCACCCTTGGTGTTCCGAACCTAGGAAAGATCACTCGGTTGAAGAACCGCACCACTACCTTGGCGTCATTTGTAGGAGAGGCGATTGCCTCCACCCATCTCGAAACATAGTCAACCGCCAATAGGATGTAGAGGTTGCCACATGAAGAAGGGAATGGTCCCATGAAGTCCACACCCCACACATCAAATATTTCCACCTCTTGGATGTTGTTCAAGGGCATCTCATTCCTTCTTGAGATGTTGCCCGTCCTTTGGCAAGCATCACAAGCTACCACAAAGCCTTGCACATCCTTGAACAAACTTGGCCAAAAGAAGCCCGATTGCAACACTTTTGCACATGTCTTGTGGGAGCTAGCATGCCCTCCACATGGCAAGGAATGACAATGGCGGATCACACTCTCCACCTCATCCTCCGGTATGCATCTTCTAAACATTCCATCCGGCCCTCTCTTGAACAAAAGTGGCTCGCTCCAATAGTAATGTCTCACATCTTTGAAGAACTTCTTCCTTTGGGCATATGTCAAACCGGGAGGCACTTCCTCACACACTAAGTAGTTCACAATGTCGGCAAACCATGGGTCGCTTCCTCTAGACACTTGGAACAAGCATTCCTCCACCATTTGCAATTGCTCATCCCGGAACGAATTATCAATTGGGATGTCATCTCTTTCAAGCTCCAATGGTGGGAGTCTACTAAGGTGATCCGCCACGGAGTTCTCGGATCTATTTTTGTCCCGGATTTCCAAATCAAACTCTTGAAGAAGAAGGATCCATCGAATCAACCTAGGCTTTGCATCCTTCTTGGTAAGTAGATAACGGATCGCAGCATGATCCGTATAGACTATAACCTTCGCTCCAACAAGATATGAGCGGAACTTCTCAAAAGCATACACCACCGCTAGCAACTCCTTCTCGGTGGTAGCATAATTGAGTTGGGCATCATCTAGCGCCTTGCTAGCATAATAAATAGCATGAGTGCGCCCATCTTTCCTTTGCCCCAAAACAGCCCCAACGGCTACATCGCTTGCATCACACATGATCTCAAATGGTAGACTCCAATCCGGAGGTTGCATGATAGGTGCGGAGATCAAAGCGTTCTTCAACCTACAAAAAGCCTCAAGACAATCTTTGGAGAAGACAAAATCAACATCCTTCATTAGTAGGTTAGTGAGAGGCTTAGAAATTTTAGAGAAATCTTGAACGAACCTCCGGTAAAAACCGGCATGTCCTAAGAAACTCCTTACCCCTTTCACCGAGGTAGGTGGTGGCAACTTCTCTATAGTTTCAATCTTGGCCCTATCAACCTCAATGCCACGGTTAGACACCAAGTGTCCTAACACAATACCTTCACTTACCATGAAGTGGCATTTTTCCCAATTCAAAACAAGATTTGTCTCCTCACATCTTTGCAATACTAATGACAAGTTAGCCAAGCAATTATCAAAGGAAGAACCATAAACAGAGAAATCATCCATGAACACTTCCATGATATTTTCAATGTATTCCGAAAAGATAGCCATCATGCACCTTTGAAAGGTGGCGGGTGCATTACACAACCCAAATGGCATCCTCCTATATGCAAAAGTACCCCATAGACATGTAAAGGTTGTTTTCTCTTGGTCATCAGGGTGGATAGGGATTTGGAAGAATCCGCTATAACCATCTAAGTAGCAAAAATGAGAGTGTTGAGCTAACCTTTCTAGCATTTGGTCAATGAAGGGAAGAGGGAAGTGATCTTTCCTAGAGGCCATGTTCAACTTCCTATAATCAATGCACATCCTCCATCCCATAACCGTCCTAGTTGGGATTAGTTCATTGTTCTCATTGGTTACTACGGTAATCCCACCCTTCTTAGGAACTGCATGTACGGGACTAACCCACTTACTATCCGAGATAGGGTAGATTATCCCCGCATCTAGCAACTTAATGATTTCCTTTTTGACTACCTCTTTCATTATAGGATTCAATCTCCTTTGATGTTCAATAGAGGGTTTGTGGTTATCTTCCATCAATATTTTATGCATGCACAAAGAAGGCTTAATGCCAACCAAATCATCAATAGTATAGCCAATGGCTTTCCTATGCAATCTTAGCTCATGCAATAACTTAGCAAGTTCATCATCACTCAAGCATGCATTCACAATCACCGGATATGTAGAATTGTCGCCAAGGAAAGCATACTTTAAATGAGAGGGGAGGGGTTTGAGTTCAAGTTTAGGAGGACCTTTATCGAGTGTAGACGATCCAAACAAGGTTGGATGAGATGAATCCAAAGCAAATGAAGACCCTCCAAGGCTCCTTGAAGCTTGATCATCAATAAGGGATGATTCAGGGGAAACCATGGCTGGAACCACGGTTGGCTCCACTTCCACGGCCGTGGACCTTGCCTGGCTCATTTGTTGAGGCTTTACAGAGAGTTTGACGGCCGTGGAACCACTTCCATGCCCGTGGAAGTTCCAACTATTCAACTCCTCTTCGTGGCCTTCATCTTGAGCACTTGTCTCCACTTCCAATGCTTCTAAGGCCTTGATCTCTTCATTGCAAGCCTCCTCAACACCTTCCTCCATCATACTTAAGGTAAGAACCTTCTCCAAGGGGTCCTTGATCAAGATCGAGCTCACAACTTCTCTAGATTCCTCTTGCTCGACTATGTTGAAGACATCCTCATCAAGGGTTGGCCCTTTCATCATTGTGGACAACTTGAACTTGATGTTCTCTTCTCCAATGTTGAAGGAGAGAGTCCCATTCTTGCAATCCACTAGGCATCCGGAAGTGGCTAGGAAGGGTCTTCCTAAGATGATGGGAACCGGATAGTCCGCCGGAATGTCCAAGACTACAAAATCAATTGGCACATAGAATCCTCCTAGTTGCACTAGGATGTCTTCTAGGATCCCAACCGGATGAGTGATGGAACGGTCCGCCATATAGAGGGTCATCTTGACCGGTTTTGGCTCTCCTAGCCCAACCTTGTTGCAAAGTGCAAGCGGTATGATGCTCACACTTGCTCCAAGATCACAAAGGGCCTCATACTTCACATCTCCCACTCCAATTGGGACACAAAAGGAACCCGGATCTCTTAGCTTGGGAGGCATCTCCTCCTTCATCATTTGGATCAATTCCGAGGATCTCTTGGTCATTCTTATCTCCCCATACTCCTCCAACTTCCTTTTGTTGGAGAGTATCTCCTTCAAGAACTTGCCATATGCCGGCATTCCTAAAATAGCATCCATGAACGGAATGTTAATATGCAATTTAGACATTAGTTCAAGGAACTTACCAAAGTGATTGTCTAAGCGGGCTCTTGCTCGTGATTGAGGGAATGGTAGTGGTGGCTTGTATGGAGGCGGTGCCACATAGGTTGGCTCTACATCCTTGCTCTTGCCTCCATCTCCTTGCAAAGTCTCTTCCTCTATCACCACTTGTTTCCCCTTAGCATTGTCCTTAGGCAAAGGATCTTTCATGCTCAACCCACTCCTTGTAGTAATGGCCAACACTTGGCCTCTTGGGTTGTCTTCGGTCCTTCCGGGAAGCTTTCCCGGATCTCTATGGGCTTCACCCGCTTTTTGGAACACTTGTGCTTCCAACACTTTTTGAGCTTTGGAAATAGAAGTCACGGTGCTCTCAAGACCACTCAACCTTCCAAGCAATTGCTCAAACATCATTTCGGTTCTATCTTTTGGAGGTTGAGTGAATCCGGGTGGAGGTTCTTGTGAAGCTTTTGGTGGCGGGGTTGTGCTTGAGGAAGCGGGAGGGTTCAAGGCTCCATCCGGGTTAGAGTAAGAAAACCCGGGATGGTTGTGGTTAGGCCGGTAATTGTTGAATTGCCGGTTGTTGTTGAAGTTCCTTGGGCCTTGATAATTGTTGTAATTGCCCCTTCCCATGTAATTCACATCCTCCTCCTTGGAAGACAAGTTAGCTTGTGGAAGCGCTTGAGGAGTTGCTTGGTTCTTCAAAGTTGTAGCACACAACTCTCTCAAGGACTTCAATTCATTGTTGATGGCATCAAGCTTGAAATTGTTCATGGTGACCTCACTCACCTCATATGCTCCCGCCTTTCTCCCTTCACTCTTCCTATGGGAGTATTTCTCAATCACTAGAGCTTGCTTCTCCACAAACTCCCAAGCTTCGTCTACATGCTTCTCCATAAATGTCCCACCGGAAAGAGATTGGAGCTTGAATTGGCTATCTTCATCAAGTCCTTTGAAGTAGATCTCCAATAGCTCAATTTTCGGTATGCCATGGTGTGGATAATCTAGGAGAAGATCTTTGAACCTCTCCCAAGACTTGAACAAACTCTCTCTATCCTTCATCACGAAGGCATTGATCTTCCCTCTTAACTCGGTAGTCTTGGAAGGTGGGAAGAACTTAGTCAAAAACTCGGTTGTCATCTCCTCCCAAGTACCAACTCGCCCTTGTGGAATAGATTGATACCAAGCCAAGGCTTTGTCCTTAAGAGAGAAGGAAAAATCCCTAAGCTTATGGTTGTTGCTCTCCAATCTTGGCGGTCTAAGAGTCTCCATCAAAATCTCATAGTTCATCAAGTGTTGATGAGGAGACTCTCCTTCCATCCCTCCAAATTGATTATGCCGGATCATTTGTAGAACTTGAGGGCGGAGCTCATAGTTGTGGGTTGCGGGATCTCCTAAGTTCATACCCGGACGGTGTGCTCTTTGTGCCGGATCCATACGTCTCCCTAACGTTTGTGGCTCTTCAATAGCAATGGGGACAACCCTAACATTCGCCGCCGGCTGCGGTTGTGGTGTTGGAGGAGGTGGAGGTTGTTGACGATTAAGCTCCCATTGTACAAGGGCTTGCCTAATCTCATCAATCTCCCTCCTAGTTGCTTCTTGCCTCTCATTGGCAAGTCTCCTTTCTTCCTCCAAGAGCTCATCTCTTAGCCTTATTTGCTCAAAGGCTTCATCCAATTCAGCTTGGAGGTCTCTTCCGGCCATCTCTTTTCCCTTTTTAATGCTCTTGGATCTAGATCTAAGGGTTTTCTCCGGTTCGGGATCGAATGGAGCTAAATCCTTGCCACGAGATCTTCGCATACACCTAAAGAGTAAGAGATGTCCTGAAAAGCAAAGACACAAACCAGAAAGAGATCAAAAGCAACAAGAAAGATCTACACTACAATCAATCACAAAATAGACTCAATCTAGACCTAGTCCCCGGCAACGGCGCCAAAAACTTGTTACGCTCAGGATGTGTGCACAATAAGCTTTAAATTTATATTCTCGTTATATTTATCCTAACTCCTAGCGAACCCGCAGTGTACGGGACGTTTGTAGTAGGGATAGTATTCCGAGGTCGAACACAAAGACTAAGGTGAGATTGATTCGATTTATGATTAAGTCTAGTGAAGATCTAGGTTAAGACAAGAGAAAGAAATAAAGAAATGAAAATCTCAATTGTTTTTGGTTGGTTTTTTTCGGTGATCAATCAAAGGTCACAAATCATGCGAAATGTAATAATCAACTAAGCTAGCAAATCAACGCAAACAAACAAACTAAAACGAGATATAGATCAAAGATAGAGAAGCGGATTCTAGGGGTTGGGAGTTCCGGTTATGGCATAGGACTCAAGCTATCTAAACATTTCTTGGATTAACTATGATATGTTGGGATTAAGTGTTTCTAGATTGGGATCAATCACCGGGTAGGTCTCATGGTCCACTAATCCGTCCCCAAGGTCTCATTACCGGGTAAGTCTCTAAGAACCTAAGGGATGAAATTCTACACAAACCGGATTGTCACCTAGGAATCTAGCCTATCCTCACCGGGTAAGTCTCGAAAGGGTTAGTCCTAAACAACTATCCTAGCACACTTAGTCCAATGGCGGCTTATGAGGCTCACCGCTACCTAAGGTTTGTCATCTTTGAAATCTAAGAGTAGAATTACCGGGTAAGTCTCTTCTAACACTTAGTTGCTAACACTAGGTCACCCTAGGGTAGATTTAACTCAACAAACACTTAGGATTTCAACATTCTAACAATCTAAAGCTAGATCCATCAAACAAGGGAGAATCACGGGTTGTTCTACACCTTCCACGGCCGTGGAAAGGCAAGAACAAACTGTGGACTCCAACAGAAGCTACGTCCAAGCAAGAGAGTCATCCAAGGCTAATCTAAGTCCATCCTATCATAGTGCTAGCCATAACCATTCCTTCCTTACCCTAGAATCACATCTATTTAGCCTACAATATTCATCATAACAATCAAAATCATCAAACATAAAATCATGGATTCCATTTGCAAGATAATGAAGAGAAAGAGATGAACAAGAGAAGTAACAAAACCAAGCTGAAAATATGGAATTAGAATGACTCACAACCCTTCTTAAAGAAGGTTCAAATGTTCATACAACTCTAGAAATCGATTCCGAAATTCTTCTCTACAAAGCTATCAAGATCTATCAATGGTGTGTTCTTCTTCTCCAATCAAGCTCTTCTCCAATGGTGGCTTCCTTCTACCTCCTTCTTCCAAGAATCTTCTTGTTGAGAGAATATTTTGATTGGATGATGGTGGATAATGGAGAGCTGCTCCAAGATGCTTCTCTCAGCCAATGCAGGACCACTTTTATACTACAATTTTGCATGAGCTGGCCAAGAGATCGTGGCACAGCTGTCACGAAAACCTGGCAAAAACCACGGGCATTTCCACGGCCGTGATCTGTCAGTGAACCGTGATTTTGTGCTTCAGCTTTGCCTTTGATCATTAAGCTTCGATTTGGTGCATGGCTTGTGTTGGCAAGGTTCCAAGAGTCCTCCTTAGCCTTTAGCTTGCATCCTAATGAGTCCGAGGGTGTGTCATCTTGATGAACGATCCTCAAACATATCGTTTTAGCTCCTAAATCTCCCAAAATACCTACAAAGCAATGCATAAGTCCGTGTAGACGTCTATCTCGAGAATATACGTGAATTGAGTGCAAACGCCTTGAAATTGTGCTAAACCATGCATGAATGAGCGAGAAATCTATCTAAATGATTACCTAAACCTAAGCCATAAATCGTGTTATCATGTTCCACTGCCCCCACCAACCCAACACCGAGGTTTGAATCTCTTCCACTATAATCAAATCCTTTTATTAAATATCTTCCCTTCTATAGCAAAAAAAGTATTCGAGAAAGTCGGTATTAAATACACAAATCCCAAAATTATACAAATGTAACACCTCAAGTTCTGGGAACTTGAAGCGTTACGGGATAGGACCTCACAATGGGTCCCGATCCTCATAGTAGCAACGACAACATCGGATCTTACAACAAGGCACATATAAATGAAAACCAAAACTTATAATAAAACCAACATTATAACAAGAGATACCGTAAAAGACTCGCAACCAAGTTCAAAAAAAACTGAAAAAATAACAACTGAAAAATAAACCTGATCCCGTCCTATAATGTACGTGAACCCTGGCTGACCACACCATCCGGATCACTCAGCAACACCTATATCTTGCAACGCATCTCAAACATCGGTATAAACCATTAGCTAACATTCTAGATATCAGAAAGACTATAAAGGCACAAACACACATAAGGTAATATAAACATATAGCATGCTCAAACTCGACCGGTTATTATCTTTCAATAAGGTTAATCCCTTTTACTAATTCAACTTATGTTGTCACACGAGGATCACTACGATCTCGCCTTTATCCCCTTTCACCAATAAGAATAGAACGTATGCATCCTTTTGTCACCTGATGGACAAGTCGCAAGAGCACCTCCCAGTTTCCCATTCTGAACTGGACAAGCGGTAACCTCCCGGTTATAATACACTTGGGTCAATTAAGGTTATAAAGATCAATCCTAGTCCAATTATCTGTTATAGCAATAACAACAACACAAGCAAGCCAATACAATCAAACTAATATACGGAACGCATCTAAGTCAGTCCAAGACTTACCTCACTCAAAGGTAACTCAAAAGTTCAGCAAACAACTTAGTTTCCCGCAGGAAAGAAGGACGGAAATCCTACTCACAAGGGATAACAATTCAAGAACAAAATGATTGCTAGAAGTCTATAACTTCTAGTCTCCATGATCTTTAAGAGACGTCCACAAGCTAAGGTCTCAACCATAGTCATACAGATTAGGAAAGCTCAACAATATCAACATAAGTCAAGGGAAGGAACAAGGGAAGCAAGGAAGGAAGCAACTCACAAAAGACGGGAGCAACTAGGGGAAAACCGCGGGGGCAGAAGACAACACCGCAGTGACAGCGCTGGGCAGGATCTTCAGGGGCGGTCTGTGTAGGCGTGGGGGAGGTGGCATGACAGAAAGCGACTATCGACTCCTTCGACAGCAAGGAACTCAGCAAAGGACAAAGCTTGCTTCTCTCAACACACATACACACACACACTTTACAACTCAACCAAGGGAGTTTGTGAACACCAACGAATCAACAACAGGAAGGCCAACAAGAATCAAGGTTCAAACATGATTCTTGTGAAGGAGAAAAGGAAGAACAAAAGAAGAAAATGAAACCGAAGGGAAAGGTGTGTAGCAACTCATGAACATGAGAAAGAAAAAGGAGGAGGAGAATTACACGTCCAACAAGAGATCTCAAGGAAGAAAGGTTACAGCTTTTGAGGTTGAAGGAAAACGTATGCAAGAAACGGGAAACAGAAGAGAAGGATAAAATCTATAGGAACGATGGGAAACGATAGAAAGAAAGACGTTCTAAGGTTTAGAATAACATAGGAAAGCCGGCCCAAAAGATAGAAGATCGGATCTTAAATCTATGGAAAGAAATAAAACGGAGAAAAATCAGACCGGTGCGATCTGTGGCAAAAAACCGCAGGGGCGGTTTGCCTTCCGTAGGGGTGGCTCCCTTCACCGCGGGGGCGGTGAAGGCAAAAACTGGGTCTTATATCACATCCACTAAAAAGAAGTTTCATCCAGAAACTTGCAACGAACCACAATATCACACAACAATAACATAGAAACACTGAACCCAACTCATATATTCCCACTTGGGGCACAAAACTCAAAACGTCACAAAAGCGTAAACACAACTCGACAGCGTAAAGTCAAACTCCAACATCAACGCTATAGGTACATCAAACTAATCGTAAAACTCCGAATAGTTCATCTGGATACTATCTTCTGTCTCCCAAGTTACCTCATCTTCTCCTCGCATCGACCACTGAATCTTTATAATCGGTATGTCCTTCGATCACAAGCGTCTCGTACTACGCTCTAAGACAACTATCGGGTGCTCTACGAACGTGTGATCTGGCTCGATCACTAGATCCGCATGACTAACGATGTACCTCGGATCTAGTATGTACTCCCATATTTGAGACACATGGAATACGGGGTAAACACCCTCCGGTCTCGGTGGCAAAGCAAATTTGTATGCTTTCTCTCCAACTCGGTCCAGAATTTCGAAAGGTCCGACATGTCTAGGACTTAGCTTCCCTTTAATGCCAAAACGTCTAACACCTCGTGTATGAGATAGTCTCAGCCATACCTGAGCTCCAACTCTGAACTCTAGGGGTCTACGCCTCTTATCTATACAAGAATTCTGGCGACTCTGTGCTGCTAGCATCTGCTCTCGGATCACCGCTACTCGAGCCATATCGTCCTGTATCTGCTCAGGTGCTACACCGCTAGCACAACTCGGCTCGTCCCAAAACAGCGGGGTACGACATCTTTGTCCATATAAAGCCTCATAAGGAGCCGTCCTCATAGATGCGTGCAAACTGTTGTTATACGAAAACTCTACCAAGGGTAGGTGATTTGGTTACACCTATCTCTAGTCTAACACGCAGGCTCTCAGTATATCCTCCTGAGTCTGGATGGTTCGCTCTGACTGACCATCGGTTTGAGGATGATAAATAGTCGTGAACTACAGACTCATACCTAGGGCGGCATGCACTTGCTACCAAAACCTCGAGGTGAACCGTCCGTCTCCGTCAGAGACTATAGTCCTAGGTACTCCGTGAAGTCGTACTATCTATCTCGTGAACTCCTTTGTGAATCGACTTTCCATGAACATTTCCTTGATAGGAATGAAATGTGCGGTCTTCGTCAGTCGATCTACTATAACCCATATAGCATCAAAGCCTCGACTCGGTCTCAAACCGGTAACAAAATCTATAGAGATGTCCTCTCACTTCCATTGAGGGACTGGAAGTGGGTTTATCTCACCTCTTGGTCGATGATGCTCGATCTTGACCTGTTGACAGGTCGCACACTGAGCTACATATCTCGTCACATATAGCTTTAGAACTCCCCACCAGAAGGAGCGTTTGATGTTATGATACATCTTACTCGCACCGGTATGCACTAAGTAAGGTGTGGAGTGACCCTCCTGTAGGATCCGTTGTCTCATCTCTCGATCTAAGGGAACACATACTTGCTCTTGACATCTCAAAACTCCATTAGCACCACCTGCAAACTGTGACGCCTCTCCTCGAGACATTTTATCTCGGATCCGTGTCAAAGCTGGGCAACTCTCCTGCTTTTGTCAGATCTCTACCAATTGAACAGGTAGCACCTCCAAGGTGGATAAATGGATGTCGGAATTGGGAAATTGGATATCCATCTCTGGCCATGCCAAATGTCGTTGTAACTGAGGCTGAGTTGTCAGCCGAGCGATCGCCATCTTCCGCGGAGTCTTCCTATTGAAGGCATCAGCTACCACATTCACCTTCCTCGGGTGGTATAAGATCTCAAGATCAAAGTCCTTGATCAACTCCAACCATCTCCTCTGGCGGTTATTCAACTCCCGCTGAGTGAGTATGTACTTCAGACTCTTATGGTCTGTGAAAATCTAACACGTAGCTCCGTACAGATAATGCCTCCAGATCTTCAAAGCGTGAACAACAACAGCTAACTCGAGATTGTGGGTAGGGTAATTCTCCTCATACGTCTTTAGTTGTCTCGACGCGTATGTTATAACCTTACCCCTCTACATCATAACACATCCTAAGCCAAGCTTGGATGCATCGTTATAAACCACAAAGTCCTCAATGCCCTCTGGTTGAGCTAAGATAGGAGCAGAGGTCATCCTCCTCTTCAGCTTCTCAAAACTCTACAGGCACGGCTCAGACCATACAAATCTCGTAGTCTTCCTTAGAAAGGAAGTAAGTGGTCGGGCGATAACTGAAAACCCTCCACGAAGCGGTAGTAGCCCGCCAATCCTAAGAAGTTGTGTACATCCTTGACGTTCCTAAGAGGCGGCCAAGATGCTACAGACTCAATCTTTTCCGGATCTACCATGATCCTTTCGGCGGAAACGATGTGACCAAAGAATGCCACCTCGAACATCCAAAACTCGCACTTCGAGAGATTGGGGTAAAGCTATCTATCATGTAGGACTTGGAGTACGATCCTTAAGATCTTGCATACTCTTCTCTGCTACGAGAGTATACCAAGATATCATCGATGAAGACAACCACGAACTGGTCTAGAAAGTCGATGAAGATGTTGTTCATCAACTCCATGAACAAGACGGGTGCATTTGTAAGCCCGAAAGGCATCACTGCAAACTCGTAGTGACCGTATCTGGTCCGGATCTCAGATCGATCCGCGAATATACTGAATCTTCGTGCACCTGGTCCAAAAGATCGTCGATATGGGTAATGAGTACTTATTTTTTATTGTCGCCTTGTTAAGCTCTCGATAGTCAATACATAACCACATTGACTCGTCTTTCTTCCTAATGAAGAGTACTGGTGCACCCCAAGGAGATACGCTAGGGTGAATCAAGCCCTTCTCTACTAACTCCTCGAGCTACTTCTTAAGCTCGAGCATCTCGATAGGCGCCATGCGGTAAGGAGCCTTCAAGATCGGTCTCGTCCCAAGCTCTAGATCAATGCCAAAGTCTACACTCCTCTGTGGAGGTAAACTTGATGGCTCTCCAAAAACATCAGTAAACTCAAATGCTACCAAAATCTCCTCCAAAGCTAGACTCGTACTATCCTTCATGGTATAGCACCAGAAATCCTCGCAACCTTGACCGACGAGTCTCCCAACTCGCACTATACTAATGATTGTAACGGTCTTCCCATCCTTGGAAAATCTCTACATGGCCTGACTTTGTAGTTACCGTCACCGTCCTCTCGCCGATGTCCAAAAGAGCCTGATGTTGATCCATCCAATCCATGCCCAGAATAACTTCTTCATGTACTAAGTGCATGAAGAAGTCAGCTGGCCAATCGCAACCTCCCAATCTAATAGGGCAATCACAAACCTCTCGTGTAGTTCTAATCTTACCCTTATCGGGTAATCCTATAAAGAAGGGTCTTCCCTTTACAGTAACTAAGGAAAATCTATCTACATGTTCATCGGATATAAAAGAATATGTAGCACCGGTATCGAAAACAACTCTGACAAGAAAACCATTAATATGAATGGTACATGTGGTCGTTGGCGTTGTCGGCTCTACAACACTCCTCAGCTCATAAACTCTAGTTGATGCATCTCTAGTGTCTGCAGAACCACCAACTCATCCCTTACTTCTCCCCTGTCCCTGAGTAGAACCTTGAGGAGGGGTAAAACCAGGAGCTCTTTGCTGATGCTACTGATATTGAGGTCTTTGTCCACCTCCGGCAACGCTGGAAGGTGCAGCCCCTGCTGAGATAACGCCTTGCAATAACGGAAAAACACAGATTGGTGCCAGGCTTGCCGCAAGAAAGCAAGTCATTGTAGTCTTCTTACAATCCCCTCTCACATACGACACCTCTGCACTTAAAGTATTGTCGTCCTTTGTCGGAACCCTGCATAGACTGTTGGAAACCAAAACTTCCCGGCATCTGGCTACGCCCAAATCCTGATGCTCCAGCACTGGCTGGTCCAGTCCTCTATCTCTTCTAAGGACCTCCTATCTGAGAAGATCTCCTCTGACTCGGTCGGTCTCTCTCATAAGCAGATACTCTATCTTGATAGTCCGTCAAGGAATCACAACAGAAACTAGCAAGATAAGAGTGTGTAGACTCTCTCAATCACCAGGAGAAAAGATAAACATGATGATCCTCAGGTGGTGCAGACGGACCCGACAAAGATAGCTCCTCCTAAAACTTGTTGATAAGCTTAGCAATAGGAAGGTCCTCGAATCCAGCCTCAAGGAAATCCTGGAGTCGATCTCTTCTCATAGTTGTAGAAATAGCGATCCATGATCACCGTCTTCATCTACTCGTAGCTCGTAACCTTGCTGCGGGTAGTCCTCCACCAAGAATGAGTCTAATCCTTCAGCAACGTTTGTTCTATGTCGACTCGACGTCTCTTTGGGCAACCGAGCGCCTCCATAGAAGTCTTAGCCAAAACTCCACCTCTAATCCAGTCTTTCTTACGAAAGAAGGAACATTTAGCTGGTTGAAAGCCTTCAACCAACAGTCGGGTCTTGGCTCTCTCGCCTCATCCGGAACTCTAGCAATCTCAACAACTCTAGTAGGTGCAACAACATCCTGCGTAACTCTCTGCGAAACCTCAGCTGATCTCGCGGATACTGGTGGTGCTGGTGTAGGTCCTCCAGTCCTGATTGCCTCCCCGACTCTCTATACGTAGTCGTGGTATGCAAAAGCTCCGATGGATACTCGACCGGACTCGGTCAACTGCGCTCTTTGTGGTCCGGACCTAGCAGCGGTCCCATTCCCAACCTCGGGAACAACGCTCTCAGCAATCTCTTCAATAAACGCCTCAGCGATAGGCGGATCAGAAACTAGGGCTTGGCCCTGACCTCTAGCTAGTGGAGGTCTTCTTGTATGTCCTCGTCCACGGACGGCAGGTGGAAGACATGATCGACCCCTTCTTCGCCCCATAGCAGATGTAGCTCTAGTATGCGTCATCTACTATATATATAGATATATATATATATATAGATATATAAGGTCACGCTATAACTAAAGCAAAAATCCAGAAAAAGCACATAAAGGCCAACATATAAGAAAAGGTGGTTGCCTGTACATCTATCCCAAACCGATAAGTTTAAAATCAAAACCCCCTTTTGAAAACATAGACCCCTTGCAGGTTCTGTTTATATATCTATTCGGTCCTTAGAAGATTTCTAGTGCCTTTGTTGCCAACCTAGAGCTTTGATATCATATTGTAACACCCCAAGTTCTGGGAACTCGAAGCGTTACGGGCTAGGACCTCACAATGGGTCCTGACCCTCACAGTAGCAACGACAACATGTGATCTTATAACAAGGCACAAATAAATGTAAACCAAAACTTATAATAAAACCAAGGTTATAACAAGAGAAACTGTAAAAGAACTTGCAGTAGAGTTCAAAGCAAACTAAAAGAACAACAACTGAAAAATAAACCCGATCCCGTCCTATAATGTACGGGAACCCCCGCTGACCACACCATCTAGATCACTCAGTAGCACCTATATCCTGCAGGGCATCTAAAACATCAGTATAAACCGTTAGCTAACATTCTAGATATCAGAAAAACTAGGGGTGGGCATGGGACGGGACGGGACGGGACGGGGGTCGTCCCGCGTCCCGTCCCGCAAGTTATTTGCGGGACGGGACGGGACGGGATTTAGGACTTTTTTTCTTCGTCCCGCGCGGGCCCTGTCCCACACGGGACGGGACGGGACGGGACGGGACGGGACGGGACGGGACGGGACGGGACAAATCCCGCGAGAATTTCATTCAATACTTGTACCTATTTTCTCTCCTGTTTTAAGAGACAAATGATTGGAAAAATAAACTCGATATCAAATTAACGATTCAAGATGCCTACAGTAGTAGTTAATACTTAATACATTCGAAACAAATACAAGTTAAAGTTACGCCAAAGTGTATTACCGATTCACATTCAAAAATAACAACTAGATAACAAAAGATAACGGTCATTTAAGTATCGATCACAACAGTAGGAATGACATTCTCTTTGGTTGTCACTTTCGGAGCTTGAGGTGGAATATTGCTCTTTTTCTTTGTGCTTGAAGCAGTCTTATGACTCTTATCACATTCTACAAAGATATAAAAGATAGGTAAGTAGACATAAATCTTAAAGAGCTGAAAACAATATATTAAAAGGAATTGTATTAATGATTTTATAATCATACAATTCAATGATTCATACCTTGTTCGACGTCATAATAAAACTCCGTGTTTTCAATTGTTGGTTCGTCAAAATCCTCAAGGATCTCTGCAATATCATCTCCTAACAACCAGTTTTGCAAGCAAATAAGTCCTTCTACTGATTTAGGAGTCAATGAACTCCTAAAGCTACTAATAACTCTGCCTCCTGTTGAAAAACATGATTCAGAAGCCACTGTTGAAGTTTGAATGGCTAGAACATCCCTTGCAATTGCTGCTAAGACGGGGTATTTGCATCCATTTACCTTCCACCAACACAAGATGTCAAATTGATCTTCTTCATCAGTTGGATCTAATGGAGCCTCCAAGTATTGATCAATTTCATGAACTACAACTGCTTCGTCATTTTCTTGCACAATCTTCTTCCAATTACTTAGTCGGTTGGATCTACTAGTACTACTTCTACTAGTAAGGGTGCCAGCTAAAGAACTTGGAGATGGTGGCTTAGTCATGTGAACACCACCATCTACATGAACAACATACTAAGAACACAAAAAAAATCAATTATATATAAACAGAACAGCCACTGCACAAATTAGAATCGCATACTGCATACATATTTATGCCCTTTTATTAACTTAAATCAATGATAAATCAAATTAATCAATGATAAACCATTAAATCTAGCCTTGTTGGCTGTTGGTGTCTATATACAAATATAAAAAAGTAAAAACATATCAAAACTAGGAAGACATCAATTGCAAAAGCATTCAAATGGCAGGATATATGTTACAGTCATACTACCATGCTCATTGCTCAGTTAGAATTGCATACTACGTACATAGGAGTCAACACCTTAAACTCTAAGTTATAAAGAGCAAAACAGTAAAATGATCAACATGTAAACATATAAATAGTAAAAACAGTAAAATATTTCACAATTCATCATATAGAAAGGGCATAAAAAGCAAAACAGTAAAATGATCAACATGTAAAAAAGTAAAAAAACAGTAATGCATATGCTTCAAACTCTAAGTTATAAAGAATCTAAATTCTGAAATATACCTCATCATATAGAGCCATAAGAAGATCTCTAATCGCATTGGTTCTCCTTGTCACCTCATCAACACGCAACTTCTCTTCCGTATACAAGTGAGTCACATTCTTCAACTTAAACCTTGCATCAAGAACTAGTCCAATGATCAACATGTTGTTCAGATCCCCAAAAGAGCCAAAATACTTCATCCACCTACTTCTCATGTTATTCGCCATCTCTTGCAATGTCTTTTGCACTTGAGATCCAGTTGCCAAATCCGTAGTGACAAACAAGTTCTTTATGTTATTTTCCATGTCAATAACATCAGCAAAAACAGTATGCACAGTAGGATGTAAAGATGCACTGTTTCGTAGAGTCACTTCATAGAAAATCCTCAAAAAAATCAACGAACACCTTAGCCTTCTCCCAATCTTCTTCATTAGGAGGACCCACTCTAACTCTCCTATTGTTGTTTGATGATAACACTCCATCTTCATCAAATTCTTCTTCCGACTCTCTAAAGTAATTCCCAAAATTTGATTCATCATCATCATCCATCACTAAGAAGGCTTGTTTGAATCTTAAAGCGGCTTCTAACATCAAAAAGGTGATGTTCCACCTTGTTGGGACATCCATACAAACAAGACCCTTGCATCCTAGCTTCTCCCTCTCTACAACCTTCTTAAAAGCCTCTAATCTATTTGGAGAAGATCTCACAAACTTCACACAATTTCTTATTGCCATAACAGATTTTTGTAGCCTCTTCAACCCATGACCCACAATCAAATTGGTAATGTGAGCAGTGCATCTAACATGCATATACTTTCCATTCAAAACTTGTTGATAAGATGCCGACTTGTTCATCTTAGCAACAAGCCACTCTAAAGCAGACTTGTTTGCAGCAGCATTATCAACCGTAATACACATTACTTTCTCAATCCCCCATTGCTCCAAACAAGACTCAATAAGCTTCCCTATAGTCGTCCCTTGGTGATTCTGAACAACACAAAAATTAATGATCCTCTTGTGCATTTTCCATTCTACATCAACAAAATGGGCAGTAAGCACCATGTAGTTGACATTTTGAACACTTGTCCAAGTGTCAGTTGTAAGGCTTAATCTATGCATTTGTAGCATCTTCTTTAACTCTACTTTTTTAGTGTCATACATGCCTAAAAAAGTTCTGCATATCTTCCTTCTACTTGGAACCTCAAACAAAGGGCACACTTTTGAACAAAATCTTTTAAACCCTTTTTTCTCGACAAAGCTAAAAGGCAACTCATCAATCACAATCATCTCTACACATGACTCCAAATAATCAGCCTGGTTATAAGCAATCGTTGCCAGTTTACTTGTCTTAGAGTTAGACTTATCCTTGATTAACACCTTTTGTGATTTATCTGACTTGCGTGGCATATACCTACAACTTTGATTCATATGTCTGAGCATACCGGAAGTGCCACCCCTATGCGTAACAGAAAAGTCCCCAATCTTACCCCTAGGACAAAATATACAATGAGCCCTTTTATGAACTACCTCAACTATGTTCCCTTTCTCATCTTTTATTTTCTCAATTTTATCATACTCTTTAAAACAATCCCATACAGAACTATGTCGTTTTGGACCTGATGCAGATACAACTACAACCTCATTCACAGAAGCAGAAGGAGTGATGGGATCCTCACTTACAAAAGCAGTTGGAGCCTCGTCTACAGAAGCAATAGAAGTTCCACTACACAGGTTTGTCGGAGGATGGGGAGATGGTGATGCGATTGACGTTGCCGTTGACACTGTCTGAGGTCCCGATCCAGAGCTTCCAGGTTGGGCATTATTTGGTGTAGTCATTAATGTTTACTGGACAATAAAATATAAACATAATTATGGAGATCAGATAATAACAATCAACATGAAGAGTACAACTACACTGCATTTTCAACCTTAACAATAAGCATACAAAACATAGAGCACAACTGCACTATATTTTCATCAAATTTAAGCCTAACAATAAGCAATTAACCATACAAAACATAGAGCACAACTACACAACACTGCATTTCAACACTCACCCGCCTGCACTGCCAATCTCAACCCTAACCAACCTAACCACTGCTCTGAAATGGAACCCTTAAAACTGAATCGATTATTCACAGATTAACAAATCCCTTTAAATTAAAAGCCTTATCCAGAGAACAACTGCAAAACTACACTGCATTTTATGTCTTTGTAAAATACTAAAATCCATTACAGGAGAATAGAAGAAGAAGAATAGAAGAATAGAAGAAGAAATAACGAGATAGAGATTAGAGACTTACCGAATGGGCAGCGATGGAACGGCCAAAGCAATTGACAAGCAGGGGCGGCGAGCGAACGGACTGGAGCGAATGGCAACAGGAACAAGGCGGCAAGAGACGAGAGTCACCAGAGCAAGCGAGATTGGAAGTGGAAGAGGCTGGACTTTGGAGAGCATAAATGCCAAAAACACGAGCCCTAATTTTAGATGCAACTTACTGAAGTTGAAAAGAATGAATAAAATAACTAAATAAGACTATAAGTGATTCAGTAGTTTTAAAAATATAAAAATATTTTAAAATTTATAACTTATTAACTTAAGTATATTATATATATATATATATATATATTATTTTTAAATTATAAAAAATATTATTTATATATATGCGGGACGGGACGGGATTAAGCGGGATGGGAAGTCTCCGTCCCGCGTCCCGTCCCGCATCCCGTCCCGCAAATTTTTCGCGGGACGGGACGGGACGGGATACCCATTATTTTTTCCAAATCCCGCCGGGATCGGGACGGGACCGGGACGGGACGGGACGGGATGAAGCGGGATTTACGCCCACCCCTAAGAAAAACTATAGAGGCACAAACACACATAAGGTAATATAAGCATATAGCATGCTCACACTCAACCGGTTATTATCTTTCAATAAGGTAAATCCCTTTTACTAATTCAACTTATGTTGTCACACGAGGATCGCTACGATCTCCCCTTTGTCCCCTTTCACCAACAGAATAGAACGTATGCATCCTTCTGTCACCTGTTGGACTGGTCGCAACAACACCTCCCAATTTTCCCATTCTGAACTCGACAAGCGGTAACCGCCGGTTATAATACACTTGGGACAATTAAGGTTATAAAGGTCAATCCTAATCCGATTATCCTTTATAGCAATAACATAAACACAAGCAAGTCAATACAATCAAACTAATATACGGAACGCGGCTAAGTAAGTCCATGGGACTTACCTCGCTGGAAGGTAACTCAAAAGGTCCGCAAACAACTCGGTTTCCCGCAGGAAAGAAGGATAGAAAGCCAGCTCAAAAGGCATAATGAAACAGAACGAAATGATGCTATAAGTCTATAACTTCTAGTCTCCATGATCTCTAAGAGATCTACACAAGCTAAGGTCTCAACCTTAGTCTTACAAAACAGGAAAGGTCAATAACATCAACATAAGCCAAGGGAAGGAATGAAGGAAGCAAGGAAGGAAGCAGCTCACCAAAGATGGGAGCAACTGGGGGAACCGCGGGGCGGCAGACAGTACCGCAGGGGCGGTTTGTGCAAGCGTGGGGGTGGCGGCGTGACAAAAAGCGATCGTCGACTCCTTCGACAACAAGGAACTCAACAAAGGTCAAATCTTGCTTCTCTCAAAACACACGCACATCACAACTCAACCAAGGGAGCCTGTGAACACCAACGAATCAACAACGGAAATGCCAACAAGATTCAAGGCTCTATCTTGATTCTTGTGAAGAAGAAAAGGAAGAACTAAAGAAGAAAGCAAAACAAAAGAGAAAGGTGTGCAGCAACTCATGAACGTGAGAAAGAAACAAAGGAGGAGGAGACTTACACGTCCAACAAGAGATCACAAGGAAGAAAGGTTGCAGCTTTCGAGGTTGAAGGAAAACATATGCAGGAAACGGGAAAAAGAAGAGAAGGCGGGAATTTATAGGAACGATGGGAAAAGATAGAAGGAAAGATGTTCTAGGGTTTAGAATAACATGGGAAAGCCGGCCCATAAGATAGAAGATCGGATCTTCTATCTAAGGAAAGAAATAAAATGGATGAAAAATCATATCGACGGGATTTGTAGCAAAACTGCAAGGGCGGCTCCCTTCACTGCGGGGGCGGTGAATGCAAAAACTAGGTCTTACATCAGATCTCCTAAAAAGAAGTTTCATCCCGATTGTTGCAACGAACCACAAGATCACACAACAACAATGCAGAAACATTCAACTCAACTCATATATTCCCACTTGGGGCACAAAACTCAAATTGTCACAAAAGCATAAACACAACTCAGCAACGAAAACTCAAACTCCAACATCTACGCTATAGGTACATCCAACTCTATGTAAAACTACAAATAGTTCCTCTGGATATTATCTTGTCTCCCAAGTTGTCTCATCTGCTCCTCGCATCAAGAATCTTCATCATCGGTATGTCCTTCGATCGCAAGTGTCTCGTACTACGCTCTAAGACAGCTACCGGGTGCTCTACGAACGTGTGGTATGGCTCGACCACTAGATCCTTATGACTGACGATGTGCCTCAGGTTTGGTATGCACTCCCGTACTTGAGACACATGGAAGACGGGGTGAATACCTTCCACTCTCGGTGGGAAAACAAGTTTGTATGTTGCCTATCCAACTCTCTCCAGAATCTCGAAACAACCTACATATCTGGGACTCAACTTCCCTTTGACGCCAAAACATCTAACACCTCGTGTCGGGTATACTCTCAGCCATACGCGAGCTCCAACTCTGAACTCTAGAGGTCTACACCTCTTATCTGCATAAGACTTTTGGCGACTATGTGCTGCTAACATCCGCTCTCGGATCACCTCTACTCGAGCCATTTCATCTTGTATCTACTCAGGTGCTACACCGCTAGCACTACTCGGCTCGTCCCAATACTACAGGGTACGTCATCTTTGTCCGTATAAAGCCTCATAAGGAGCCATCCTGATCGATGTGTGTCAACTGTTGTTATATAAAAAACTCTACCAAAGGAAGGTGATGTGGCCACGCCTGTCCCTAGTCTAACACGCAAGCTCTCAGCATATCCTCCAAAGTCTGAATGGTCCACTCTCACTGACCATCGGTTTGAGGATGATAAGTAGTCGTGAACTGCAGACTCATACCTAGGGCGGCATGCACTTGTTGCCAAAACCTTGAGGTGAACCGTCCTTCTCTGTCAGAGACTATAGTCCTAGGTACTCCGTGAAGTCGTATTATTTATCTCGTGAACTCCTCTGCCAATCAACTTACCGGCCACATTTCCTTGATAGAAATGAAACATGCGGTCTTCGTCACTTGATCTAATATAACCCAGATTGCATCAAAGCCTGACTCGGTCTCAAAACGATAACAAAATCCATAGAGATGTCGACAAGCTAAGATCTCAACCTTAGTCTTACAGATCAGGAAAGGTCAACAACATCAACATAAGCCAAGGGAATGAACGGGGGAAGCAAGGAAGGAAGCAGCTCACCAAAGATGGGAGCAACTGGGGGAAAACCGCGGGGGCGGCAAACAGCACCGCAGGGGCGGCGCTGGGTAGGATCCACAGGGACGGTTTGTGCAGGTGCGGGAGCGGCGGCGTGACAAAAAGCGACTATCGACTCCTTTGATAGCAAGGAACTCAACAAGTCCAAAGCTTGCTTCTCTCAACACACACATGTCACAACTCAACGAAGGGAGCCTATGAACACCAACGAATCAACAACGGGAAGGCCAACAAGAATCAAGGCTCAAACTTGATTCTTGTGAAGGAGAAAAGGAAGAACAAAAGAAGAAAGCGAAACAGAAGCAAAATGTGTGCAGCAACTCATGAACGTGAGAAAGAAACAAAGGAGGAGGAGACTTACACGTCCAACAAGAGATCACAAGGGAGAAAGGCTGCAGCTTTCGAGGTTGAAGGAAAATGTATGCAAGAAACGAGAAAAAAGAAGAGAAGGCGGGAATTTATAGGAACGATAGGAAAAGATAGAAGGAAAGATGTTCTAGGGTTTAGAATAACATAGGAAAGCCGACCCATAAGATAGAAGATTGGATCTTCTATCTATGGAAAGAAATTCAAACGGACGAAAAATCAGATCGGCGCGATATGTGGTGAAACCGCAGGTGCGGCTCCCTTCATCGCGGGGTGGTGAAGGCTAAAACTGGTTCTTACAACCAACTTATTGCTAAAAAAATATGTGTTTTTGTTGACTAGTCAAAAAAAAGGAACACATCGTGAAGGAACAGAAGGAAGAAGACGAGCAAATAGATCGATGAAAGAGGAGAATAAATAAAGCGCATAAAAGTCTCAATTTTTATATCCAAGTTTAAAATCGTGACAAAATCATATCCAAAAAAGTTCTCAAATATATATGTTTCAAAACCTTAAAACAATTTAAAATTTTGAAACTAACAAGTACATGATTTGATGGGACCCATCCAAAATCTTTTTTTTTAAATTAAAACTTTGAAGCTAAACAAGCTCTAAGTGTTTGGCACAATAATTTATTGTGCAGAATTTTAGGGAGATATTTAAGGAGATTTTGAAAAGTTAATGTTGATAGCTATGCAGAGATTATTGTATAGCTTTTTACCTTTATCTTTCAATTCTACCCTTTTGTCATATGTTTAAAATAATAATAATATTTGTTCTTTTTAGTGAATTCATTCTTAATATCTACTCGAAAGTCTTATTATACCGAACGTCAAATAGATTTCGTGCTAAATTACATGAATGTCTTTTTTATTATATAGGTATACAAAGTAGACCTCTAAATTTTTGGTGTGTGTTTTGGGGGTTAAAATTCGGTTATTGAATATCAGATACTAGATTTTAGGTATATGTTTTAGATATTAGGTTTTAGGTATTGAATTTTAAGTATGATAATTTAGGTTTGATGTTTTATTATTGAAAATCAAGAACTTAAATTGGGGCATAACGTTTTATGTATTATAATTAAGATATAATTATAATTTAATGTAAAAATTATGAAATCCAATTTATCCAATTGGCAATTGGATGGGAGTGAAGGTCTTTCATCCATAGTTTAAAATTCATAAACTACGTTATTTTAGTTTTTTATACTCGAAACACATACATGAAATCTACAGATTTATTATATCTACATATAATAATAAATGTCCTACTTATAGTCACTTTTGTAATAAAAAAATTTTTTTATAAGCTTTCATTTGACTACTAAAATAATTATCCCAAATATTTAAACTATCAAAAAGCACTTAAAAGTCTTAAATTAACAAACTCAAACTACCGAAAATATTAAGTAGTTATAATCAATAAGTATTGGGTTTGTTTGGGAATCTTAGGGTCCGTTTGAGAACACCAAGCTTATCCGAAGTTAAAACAGATGTTTATTGAGTAACTGAAAAATGAAGTTGATTGAACGATCTTATATTTTTTTTAATAAGCTTGGTGAGTGTTTGAAATTGATTGGTGTAAAATTACATAGAAGGATTTACTTTTTATTTAAATATATTTTTTTATATGTAGGGTTATATGTACAATATCATTCAATAAGTTATCATAATCCTCATAACTTTCTACATATAACTTTTTTTTTGGTAAAAAGGAGCTGAAGCTCTGCGCCAAACGCTTATTTATGGTGAATAAAACACAACTACACTCGAGTCAGACGAGGGATCGCAACCCCTCGCATATCATCCAAAATAAGAGATCTAATGTCAAAGGAGGTTCCACCAAATGGCGGACACCAAACTCAAAAGAGAAGGCAAGGCTTGCAAGAAGAAAACTTATGACAATTGTGCTTCTAAATGCACATTTCTTACATTATAATGTAAACTAAATACAGAGATTATGGTAGCTTATTGTAATTTATATTCTTTTCAAATTATAAGCTACATGAAGAAAACTTATGACGATTGTGGATAGTTTAATTTATTAAATGATATAATAAATAAAAATTAAAGCACTTACATCAGTTTGTTCTCTTAAACGTTCATCAAGCTTATTATCTTGAATTGTGTCTGAAGCACCTTCGACTAAGAGTGTGTTAGCTTGTCCATAAACTAGATTATGTTTAAAAGATCATACAAATAGTGTTTGTTATAATAAAATAAACTGTCGTGGCCCATTGCTAGGAGATACCCTCCAAATATCAATTTTTTTCATACATGTCGTCTTCAAACTAACCATTTAAAGAGTTTATCAACACATCCCACTAGATCAACGTAGTATTGGTAACAATAAGCTTTAACTATGAGTAATGTTGGTGTTGGAGTGGAATAAAGTGGGTGGTTAGGGATCCCGTAAGATTAGAAGACGGGTGGGTATCTAGAAAAGAAGAGTTATGAGGATGATAAGGATGAATGGTACAGAGGTAGGCGTAGTAGGGGGCTATGGGGTAGGGCCATGCATGGTCAAAGCTAGGACAGCTAAGATCATGCATTGGTCAAACAATCATATATAGGCTGTCGTATTTCTGATCCCCGGGCCCCACCTGCATCTGTCCCTTCCTTTTCTACAAGATTCGCTACTCATTCAATTTTACCTAAATTACTACAAACTAATTAATTTAGGTTAAATCTTCTATGATGAAATGTGTCAATTATAGAAACTCACTCCAAACTCACTATTGTGATAATATAGTGGAGTATGGTAAAAGTTATAACGGTCAAAAAGTTTGTGTGGCCGCCAAACTACACTGGGCCCTCTCCCTGCGAAACACTCTCATGGGCCTATCTATGCTCACATCGGGCCCAACCAACTCGCATTCTGCAGGTTTCATATGACTATTATCACTTTTATCTTACACTAATAATAATAACACCACCACCAACTACTACTACTACCTCTCCTACAACAATTTCAAAACACAACCACATGATCATGTTGATGTGACTACTCAATCAATCTCTATTTATCTACCTGCTTTTCTTTCTTAAACATCATTACATTTAACTTTTTTTTTAATCATTTGAGCAGCCGGTGTCGCGCGTATGACTCAAATTTTCTTAGACATGGGAGGGAAATTTAAACCGACGGTTTAGGTTTCTCTTTATGAGAAATTTCAAAACCGGCAAACTAGTTGTTTGTTTGTTTAACAACGATTTGTTAAAGGAAATCTCGGGTGAGCAATTGGTTATCTCGGTCGAGATAAACAATTGCTCACCCGAGATTTTCCAGGAAGTCAATGGTACATTAATTATTAAAAAAATTAAATCTAATTCTAAAACCAAGTAACCAACGCCACTTTAATTAAAAAAAAGGGTTTGAACGGATTTTCCGGTTGCCTACGTATCCTCTCGAGGTTAAAAGGAATCAAAGATCACGTAGTTCTCTTACCTTTGCTTACCTATTGTCGGACTTCCGAGTTGTTTCGTTACCTCCTTACCTTTCCGCCTCGGATTCGGAAGTGGTGCCCGGATCATCGGAGTTGGAATCCAATTTTGAGTCATACACCGAGGCATTCCATTGTTTCCACTTATTCTCCCTTATTCAATCTTGAATGCAAACTTGTGCCTCCAACTTTTTGTTTTCAATTGGCTTCTCTTGTAGGTGAGCATATTCCCTCCTTGACTAAATGATTATTCCACATCAACCGTTGATGCGGGCACGACTATGAGTTGTTGTACAATTTTGACCAAGGTTGGATATTTCGGGGCGAGTTTCTTCCACCAATCCAAAATTTCAAAAGAATTACTATCAAAACTAAAACAGCTGTTAGATAATCTTAAAATTTCGCACTTGAGGATGAATTTCTTGGTGCTTTGATTCTGTTAGCTAAAATTTTATTTTGCTTTTGAAAGAAGAAGAAGGAGGAGGAGGAGGAGAATGGTTCAGCGATAAAAGAAGAGCTAACACTTGTTTCAAATGAAGAAAGCAATTTTTCAATTTCAATACGAACATTGTAAATATTGGTAGAAGTGCTGGTAGAATTTAAGCCCAAACAATCATAATAAACAACCAACAAATCGAAACACCTTCAAGTTTAACTCTAGGATAAAAAACGGTGGTTATAAGATAAAACAAGGGAATCCCTTGCAATATTTTAGCCATTTCAACTTCATGTCATGTATATCACTTATAAGGGTTGGATAAGTTATATCGGTTTGAAAAGTCTCGGAAACGTTTACGACTATTTCTAAAAATCTACAAGAAGTGGAAGTATAAATGTAACTCATGTAATTAGTTGCATCACTAAAATCTTTTAAAATATTACAAATATCAAGGCAAGTTTTTCAAACATCTTCATCATCAAGAATTGACCAAGAAACATTTTGTGTGGAAAAAACTTGTAAAAGCTCTTTGTAACGAAGGACTTGACCAAACAATTTGTAAGTAGAGTTTCAACGAGTTCTAATATCTTTTGAAAATGAAATATCTTTTGAAAATGAAATATCTTTTGACCAAGAAACTTTTTTTTTCCTCAAATCGGAGGAGTGCCAAATATGATCTATAACGTCAGTGATGGGGGTTAGCATAACTGCTAAAAACTTAAGTCCATCTTGAACACATAAGTTCAAAATATGACATGCACATCTTTGATGAATAAAAGGAGTTGCAAATATTGTCCTGCATCCTCGACCAATTGGTTTACGGCGGAGGTGTTAGCGGATGCATTATCAAAAGAATATGAAAAAACTCGGCTTGTAAATTATATTCTTGAAAAACCGTTTTATCAAGTTTGTAATGTTTGTGGCATCATGTCTTTGGTTGAAATGGTGAAATGCAATAATATATTTATGCAAAAACATATCGTTATCAATAAAATGTAAGGTAATGTCTATGTAAAAATACTATTTGTCATAGTGTACTCCAAATATCACTTTAAATAGAAACTTGATGCGAAAAAGATGACAAAATCGAAGGAAATTTTATTTCTTTATTTTCTTCGTAAGATTTAAAAACTAATTTGGAAACAGTTTTGCGAGATGTTGGTTTAAAAGAAGGTTGAAGATATATAGTGTTATATGCTAGAACTTCTTCATATTCCGCACACACAAATGGAAATGCATGAGAACATATAACATCTGCTACCCCTAAACTATATTCACTATGGCTATACATAAATAAAGGAGATTGAGAGGAAGAAGATGCAAACCCGTGCGACAATTGTGATTGTCCCCGTGATATCCCTAACTTCTAGGAATAGATTTTTTGCATATGGGTTTGCAAAGTCCAGTAAGCACCCTTCGCTCACCACTTGTACAACTTCGGACAAATTGCTTGAGACTTGACAATATTCATTCACTGTCATTCTTGTAATTCTTTGTAAAAATGTCGTATGTAAGCATTTTCGGTTGAGGAACTTGCCGAAGTGCCCCTTCACCTTGTGATATTTTGGGCATTTGAGTTTCGCTTTCTTGGATGCTAGGGAAGAAATAGGAAGGAGTGTTGTCGCTCGGGTTTGTCATTACGAGATTGAGGCTACAAGATTGAGAGATGGATTCGAGAAAGACGAGAACTCGATAATTATGTGAATATGCTTTAGACTTGAGACTTGAGAGTAGTAGTAGAAAGAGATGAGAATGTTGGTGTGGGATAAAATGGAAGAGGGGTTGGACATTTATTTATAGTAAAAGTGTGGGGGTTTTTTAAAGCCTTTATCATATATATATATATATATATATATATATATATATATATATATATAATTAAGTTGTCGAATATAATAAGTTGAGGACATTATAAGCCTAATATATTAAGTTGGTTGGTTAATCCTCCTATTGTCAATTGATTTTAGGTTGGAACCCCGCTAAACTTTTGTTTTGGGCTTGGACGTAGCGCGCATGTGCGCTCGTATACACACGACTCCCGCTCTACGGTCCGTCTGTATCGGACATTGACACATGAGATTATGGATGAGAATAATCCCTCTATGAGACTAAATAAAGCTTCGATCAAAGTTTTGTTTTCTTCTTGTGATGCCAACAACAAGGAATCCACCGATCAAAGGCTAAAACTTCTTTAATCATCTTCTTCAACATTACAGATGTAACACCCCAAATCCGAAGGGCTTGGGATGCTACGGGATAGGACCTCACAATGGGTTCCGACCCTTAACTTGACAACAACCTCACCGGACCTTACAACATGGCACAAATAAAAAGGCAAATGTACAAGTTTTTAATGCATGAAGAATAACCAAAATACAACCGAAACAACTCCAGCCGAGCTTTCAAATCCAAAACAACATGGCAACGTATCAAGATAATAAATAAAGATAAACCGATCCCGTCCTATAATGTACGGAACCCCAGCTGCTCACTACCGACGGATCACTCGACCGCCTAACCTGCAAGGCATCTACAAAGCGGTATAATACCGTTAGCTAACATTATATGCATTAATATAAAGGTAAAGACACGCAAACACATAACATACATATTCAACAATGCAACACTCAAGTCCATTTATTATCTTTGTTTAAGTCATAACATTTACTAATGATACTTATTTTGTGACACGAGGCATTCCCAAACCTCGCCTCTGTCCCCGTTTACCAACAAGGAATGGTAGTAATGCATCTGACCGTCTACCTGGCTGGGCTAGTCGCAGAGAACCTCCTAGCTCTCGCAAGAGCTAGGCAGTGATGTCACCGCCCGTTATCATACACTTGGGCCAATTACGTAATACATAAATAGCTCATCCTATTCCGGTTTTTTTGTTTAAAATAACTAACACACACCACCAATACACAATATGCTAATACGAAGAAGTCAGCTAAGTAAGTCCATGGACTTACCAGTTCCAAAGTGAAACCCGATCGAACTCTTTCAACCTCTTGTGGAAAAACACGCAACGCCTGTTCAACACAAGGCACACGGATCAAACAACACTCTAGTCAACTATAAGTCCTTAGACTTCTAGACTCAACATCCTCACAAGAACAACATAACTCTATTCAACTAGAAATCCTTAGACTTCTAGGCTCAACATCCTCACAAGAACAACAACTCAAGAAAGATCAACCCTCTAGTCAACTAGAAGTCCTTAGACTTTTAGTGCTCACAATCCTCACAACATATAAACACACAAGATACATGATCACTCTCAGTCCACTGCCTTAAAGCTTCCAACATGACAACTCAGTCCCAAACCGATATCTTCAAAGATCTCAAGAGATCATGCCACAATATCACAACCAACATACCCTCAACTCTCACAAGATGACCCTAAGGATCAAGCCACTATTTGGCATTCCATATCACCTATGTTAAGTCATCCTAGCATGCTACTAAGATGGATCAAGATCAAGGAAGCGGAAAGGGAAGAAAGGAACAAGAGATCGGAGGCTTACTGGTGCAGAAACCGCCCCTGCGGTGTCAAGACGTCGCCCCTGTGGTGTGCAGGACCCAGAGTCCGCCCCTGCGGGTCGCAGAGGCCGCCCCCGCGGTTTACAAGATCCGCCCCTGCGGTTCACAGGATCCGCCCCTGCGGCTGCAGTCCAGAAACGTCGACTATTCGATTCTTCGATGTACAACAGCCTTCCTAATGCATCCTTTGATGTTGTGAATGTCTCCTAGCTTCCACCACATGATCCTAGCCCTCCTCCACGGTCTAAGCACACAAGAACACAAGAAGGAACACGAGAAGACTCTCTCTTGAGTGAATCCATGGATCTCACTCTTTAAAGGTGCAAGAAGGAAGAAGGAAGGAGAAGAGAAGAAGGAGAAGAAGATGACTTACTCTAGATCACGTCTATGTAGTCCACACCTTTCTTGACAGCATCAAGAGGAGGAGAAGGCAAGGTAAAGAATGAAAGAGAAGGAGAGAAAGGAGAAGAAGGGAAAAGAGAGGAATTAACGTTAGTTGAGAATAAGGAGAGAATATGGCTGCAACAATGGAAGGAGACCAAGGGTCAAGCAGCCCAAGGATCACCACATAATAATGTGGTCAGCATATATGAATGGGGAGATGAAAGGTCGGAAGAACAACGGACCCCACTCCCGTTCTGTAGTGTTGCCGCCCCCGCGGGATGTCCAAGTTGCGGTCGCAAACGGCCGCGGTTGCGGGCCTTCTAAGCCGCAAGGGCGGTAACCTTGCTCAAGGCTTCTAACGTCTCTCATAACGGAAACAAAAATTCCGGGCGTTGCAACAAATACGTTTGTACATTGTGTCGATTAGAGTATATGGTCATTAGATGTTATAATATTTTATCTCTTTCAACTAGACAAAACACATCGTTTCGCTTAAGTGAACGTTTCTTATCATGAGAGAATAGAGAAGTCTAAGTGAACCGGGTCCAAGGGAAGTAGACTCGAGGTTGACAAGCCTTAGGCCCATTCTTAATACTTATTCAACAATATTAGATCATCTTCCTCGTAACATGGTCATTATAACTCAAAATCTCAAGATGCCTAAACCATGATCAAATCATGATTGGAAACTTTTCGATCGAGTCACGTATAATCACATTAGAGCATATGATGTAACATTTAATCCTAAGGACTATTAAATGTACATACTTACATGTCATAAACAACTTTTTCCATAAATTGTAAACCTTAACAAGAATCAAATAACATTACAGAGATTATCACACACGTCTATAGAAGCTATCATCCATAAAAAAAAATATACACACTGATTACCTAAGTTCTCCTTCTCGCGATCTTATAACCCAACTTTCTAGTCTAAGATTTGTGATGGTGCCTTTGTGATGCATATTTCATTATAACAAGAGCACATTATGTGATGCACCTCAAACACGAGATCTCTCTTTACCCCTAGAAGTGTGTGCTGATCTTTGCATACTACCTCCAACTTGTTAACGAGTGCATTAGTATCTTAGTTATTGTTAGGATATCCTTATACTACGTAAGTTAAGCTAGAAGCATTCATTTCACGTTGTATCTAAACAGTGCTCTTTAGTAACAAGGAAATTAGATTCATCTTTATACAATTTCACATCGTATCAGCCTTTATTCTTAAAACATACTTCCACTCACAAAAACAGAATGGCTCTCCCAAAACAATCAACGGTTATTTCTCCGTATTATCTTCACCCGTCCAATCATCCAAGCCTATCAATATGCCTAAATCTTCTCACTGCTGAGAATTACGCAGATTGGTCAGTCGTAATGTCTCACACTTTCTCGGTCAAAAGAAAGTTGGACTTTCTCAATAGAAAAATAACGGAACCGGCTACCACATCTGTCGATCATCCCTACTAGATGTTTGTCAACTACATGTTACAATGTTAGATGATGACATCCATGGATCCTAAAGTCTGGCCATTCATCGGCTATTTAACACTAGCTAATGACACATGAGACGATTTTAAAGATAAGTTTGACACTAGCAGCAGTCCCCATCTTTTGTAACTACGCTCCGATCTCGCCAAATGCCTACAAGATAGACAACATGTGGCATCATATTTTGGGCATCCGAAAAAATTATGGGATGATATATCATCCCATAAAACAAATGTATGCAATTGTGTTTGTACTTGTAGGAAAAAGATCAAGGGCAAATAAGAAAAGAAGGTGCACCGGATTTTGACTAGATTTTTACTACCAATACTTCACTTCTCTACAATCCGCCAATATAGCACAAGATCCTCTTCCAAAACTCCATAAGGTATACTCTATGACTATACAGGAAAATTGATTAAAAACTATTGTTAAAAGCAGTGAGACTTGCCCAATAGAGGTCGCATTTGTTGCTACTCATTTCATGCCCAACGAATCATCCAAGCCGGATAAATCTAAACTTTATTGCAAAAATTGCTCGAAGAATGGCCATGATACCAACACCTACTTTAAAGTCGTTGGTTACCAAATTGGTGGAACAATGATCACAACGTGATTGGTTTTCAAAAGGGTACACCAATTCCCTATGTGGTCAATACTATAGTACGATAACAAGATCACCCACGATTGCCTTGCCTTAAAACTCGGTGTAGGTTTTACTTGAGGATTTGGCATGCATTGTCGTGAGTTTCACCCAACAAATGGGGCTTATCCCCTCCTTTAACAAGGCTTTCCATAGGTAGACACTGTTCAGGTGCGGCTGCTAATTTACGGTACGGCCGTGCTGCTGAACGTAGAGCCGACACGTGTCCCAAAATTTTTTTTTTCCAGAAATGATTTTTTTTTTTAGAAACGAATGAAAATTTTTTTGAACTACCATGTTATAATTTCTGCACTATTCTGTTATAAACTTTGAACTATTCCCATATAATTCATGAACTATTCCCATATAATTCATGAACTATTACTTTTTAATATATTATATCAAATTATTTATAAATTAATCTTTTATATGTTATGAACTATTCAATTGTAATTCATGAACTATCATTTTAATGGTTTAGCACTATCCGTTATAAATTTTACACTTTGAACTATTCTATTATAATTCATGAACTATCCTTTTATAAGTTATGAACTATCCCTTAATAAGTTTTGAACTATTACTTTCACTCCTTTATAAATTTTGCACTATGAACTATTCTATTGTAATTAATGAACTATCTTTTTATAAGTTATGAACTATTACTTTCACTTGTTTCTGAAGAAAATTTTTTTTAAAAAAAAATTTAAAAAATTTGGGACACGTGTCAGCTCTACGTTCAGCCGCACTCCCCTACCAGAATAATGTGTCTTACCTGAACAACACCCTTCCATATGTTACCTCTCAAAAAAATGCAGATACACATCACATAAATCAAGATGGATGTATGCGTCTTGTACATAGCGATGTGCATCCGATTCGGATCAGAATTTCCACAACCTTGGACCGTGGATCGGACCATTTCGGCGCATTCTAGTCCATATATATATATATAAAAGGAAGTTAATGTCACCGGAAGGGAAAACATAACATTAAATGGGATCAACCAAAGCCTAGTTTCCGGTCAACCCGGTCCGGTGATCTTTTCCGATTCTGGATCGGGACTGGACTATAACCCAAAATGCCAAAAATAAAGAACCCTAGATCGGACCTTGTCAAACTTGCGCAACCTTACTCTTACGCTAACCTAAACAACCGATATCTTTATAAGCGGTTGCCAACAAACACCCACAACCTGCTTGACCAGCAAATTAGATTGTTGACCGTAAAAATATATCCCAACGGTCGTGGCAAGGGCAAGGGCAAGGCCCTCATCATTCCTTCATCCGCACCCTATGTTGGCGACCAAGCCAGGGGTTTCTCACAATGGTGACCAAATCAACAATGGTCGAGACCTTTCCCAGTTATTACCTTGCGGCTCCGGGAAACATTCTAGGTTAGAGTGTTAGACCCCTCGTGTCCCAACCACACAAACAACACATGATGTTTTATGATGATATATAATGTTAGTCTTCGTCCACAAACATAAGTGAGATGTTATGCATAATTACTTTATCTACTTGAGTTTCTCCCTTCTTCTTTTTTTCGGATTACAATAGCTCATCAAGTCTTTTAATTGGTCAAATTCCTTAACTAGGCCTTTTTTATATTTACTCTATTAGGAGTACCCATAACATAAACTCATTAAGCAAATATACCCTTAAAATAGATTAAATGATTTATTAACAAATACTCGTACGTAACGTGATACGGGATATAAATTAAAATGAAAAAAGTAACAGAGGGGATAAGGGAGCTCTGTCATAAATATTATAAGAAGAAGTATTTGGTAGGAAGAGAGAAGCAGAAATGTGATGAGCATAGAGCTGTCAAGGGACCCTTCAATTCAAAAGCATTGAAAAACAGCCAAACTTTTACCCAAATAACTCCTCCAAGTACAACAATCATATGCCTCAATATGCTTTCTTTTTAATACATGAAAATATTTCGTTAAATTTCTATCTTTTACAATTTCCCCATACTGCTACTCTACTACGTATTGGAGGATGTATATAAGCCCTACGTCCATTCACGCATACCCGACCAACCACTGCTGCATACAAAACTCTCTTCATTTTTTTCATTTATATTAACGTATATTAATAAATTATAGCCTCCAACCTATATTAAAATAAAATTATATTTCATTTTAGGAAGAAATAAAAATTAGTGAATTTGGAGCGGTAAGGGGAGGCAAAACCAAATTGTTTTTGTGAAGCGGTTAAATAATATTATTTAATAGTAGAGAATGGGGATGGGGAATTTTTCAGGTGGAGAACATGTCTGCCAATGCCATATCAAAATTATTTGGTCATTGGCTCATTCAAGCGACGCCCATTGGGCCGACGGCCCCACAATTATCACCACCTTTTTCCTGCGCCAAACCATCCAATAATCACTTTCCTTTTCTTTCTAATCCTACTTTTATATTTACTAGTATCATACCGTTTTTGACTTTATTGAATCATATGATAAATTTGCGTTTCGTTAAATTGTGCATCATAAAGTTAAACATAATTACAAATAAATAAAAGGAAAATTCCGGTGGGTACCCGTGGTACGGGGTAATTCGGAATCTGCCCAACAGTTTTTTTATGTTCGGATTATGCCATTAAGTTTTAAAAAAATTTCGGATTTTGCCCACTGCAGTCAATTTAACTAACCTTGGTTAAATATATGAGGTTAAGGTTTAAAAAAATAAGAATAATAATAAACAATTATCTGCGTTAAGAAAAATAAGGAGAAGGACCTATCGATCGAAGAAGCTGCGCTCATGGAGATCGATCGAAGAAGCTTGTTGTGCAGCGTCGCATGAACCCTCGTTTGCGCCTTCCAAAGCCTCGGTTTGGACCTCGTTTGCGCCTTCGATCGAAGACTTGAAGCCTAGGTTCTCCTCTTCCATCCAAGTTTGAAACTCTAATCCCTCATTTCCGGAATCCTAATCCCTAATCTCCCTAAATGTGCTTAATTGAGGTCCACATTCATTCTTATTGTTCAGATTGCAACCACGTCTAAATTGTGCCTGATCTAGTTGGCATTCGATCACTTTTTGTAGAATGGTAAGCAATACACAGAGGAGGACCGGAAATACTATGAGAGTAATATTTGAATGCTTGTTTCAATTATGAAAAAGACAAAGACAGAAATTGATCACCTAATTACATTGGCGTCAACCAAAACAATATAACAAACTAGAAATCCCCATCAAACAAAACCTTGAAGATTGCTCAGTTAGTGATATTTGTACATAAAGGGAGAACAGTTGATGATTTTTGTAGAACATTTGCTGATTTTTGTAAATATAAGAGAGAATAGTTGCTGATTTTTGTACGTATAAGGGAGAACAATTGCTGGTTTTTTGTTCAGTTGTTGATTTTTGTAGAATAGTTTACATTGACGTCAGCCAAAACAATATAGTTCAGTTGCTGTTTTTTTTACAGATAGTTCATTTGCTGATTTTTTTTTGCTGATTTTTTAAGTTGTCGCTATTTTTTTCTTTTCTTATTTAGGTTTCTCGAGATATAATGGAGTCAATCACTTCTTCTTCAACATTGAGATCGATGAGCCCATATTGTACATGTCAACCACCAAAAAAGCCACCAAAAAGATCGAACTCATGTTAAAAATTATGGGTCTGACAAAAATCCGCATAGACCATATTAAACATGTGATGGTTGCAATTTCTTCCAATGGGCGGATGCGGAGAAGAAAACTTATGTTCAAGGCGAGCATAAATCGAGAAATGATCAAGGATATGATTCATCAACAACGTCCGGAAATGACATTCAAGATTTGAAGAATCTAGTAATGGATTTAGAAGAATATTTACAATGCGTTGTTAAAGTATTTCTTCTTTTGTACATGATATTATTTGTAGTGATTGTTCTAAAAATGTGAGTATCACACTAGATATGCACTGTGGAATAATTTTCCTTAGAAATGATCCAGATATTTATGCAAGTTGTTTCTGTTTTATGCAAACTGATTGTGCAAGTTGTTTCAGGTTGATTTGGATATTTCTCAACTTCTAACTTATTTTGGCATATAAAATAGAAGAAATTTACAAGAAATAGTATTGTTCATGTTCTGAGCAAATGTTGGTCCCTTTTTTTTTTCTTGCGCAGACATCTTGGTTCCTCTTTTACAAGAAATTAACAAGAAATAGTATTGTTCATATTAAATAGAAGAAATTTACTAGTGAACATCTTGTAATCAGCAGGAAAATTATAACAGGTACTACATTTGCGCGCGCACCAAGAGGCTGAATGACTAGGAAGCAAGTGTCATTCTTATCGGTTAAGTTGGAAGAGTCTCAACAACAACTAATAGAGCTTTCTGATTCCGAGGATGCTAGACTTCAAGAACTTCGTAAAATATCACCGGAAAGAGACAAATCGTGGCAATTTGAGCTTGAGGCACTCCAAAAGCAACCCGAGTGAAATCCAAAGACTGAAGAAACAACTTGAGATCACTTCTGAATCTGAAGCTATGCGCGCAGAGTAGACACGCGAAATCTGCAGAAGAGGATATTCAAAGTTGAAGGAAATGCCCGAATTATTATCTATCAAATAATTCATGTAAGAAAATTTGTCTCCAACTTTACTACGTAGAGTCCATACAGAAAACATGGACACAATGACAAATCACTAATTGTGATCTACAACATGGTGAAAAGAACATTACAAAAATCACTTTTGTTTTTGAATTATGTTGCTATAATTATTCTAACTTCAGGAAACGAATAAACTTCATTAGCGCAAGAAATGTAAAAATAATTCACACGGTATATATACTATTGTCCAGTAGTGATTTCCATACTATATTAGATGTCCATACTATATTAGACTTGTAATATGCATTATAAACTTCAACCACTGTTGATTCTTTGGGAAGTTTAGAAACAGCTGATCGAGTGCTTATAATCACATTCCTTGGATGAAACCACAATTCAAACACAGACTCCTTAAATGGGAAACATAGGAAAATACACAAAAATCAGCAATTGTTCTACAAAAATCAACAATTGTTCTCCCTTATATGTACAAAAATCAGCAACTATTCTAATAAAATCAACAACTGAACAAAAATCAGCAAATGTTCTCCCTTATATGTACAAAAATCAGAATCAGTAACTGAACAATCTTCAAGATTCTATTTAATGGGGATTTCTGGTTTATTATATTGTTTTGGTTGGCGCTGATGTAATTTGGTGATCATTTTCTGCCTTTTTTTTTCAGAATTGGAACAAGCGTTCAAATATTGCTCTCATAGTATTTTAAGTCCTCCTCTGTGTATTGCTTACCATTCTACAAAAAGTGATCGAACGTCAACTAGATCAGGCACAATTTAGATGTGGTTGCAATCCGAACAACAAGATGAATGTGGACTTCAATCAAGCACGTTTAGGGAAATTAGGGATTAGGGTTCCGAATATAAGGGATTAGAGTTTCAAACCTGGATGGAAGAGGAGAACTTAGTCTTCAAGTCTTCGATCGAAGGCGTAAACGAGGTCCAAACGGAGGCTTTGGAAGGCGCAAACGAGGGTTCATGCGATGCTGCACAACAAACTCCTTTGATCGATCTCTATGAGAGTTGTTTCTTCGATTGATAGGTCCTTCTCCTTATTTTTCTTAACGCAGAGAATTGTTTATTATTATTCTTTATTTTTATAAACCTTAACCTTATATATTTAACCAAGGTTAGTTAAATTGACTGCCGTGGGCAAAATCCGGAAATTTTTAAAACTTAATGGTATAATCCGAACTTGAAAAAAGTGTTGGGCAAATTCCGGAATACCCCATACCACAGGGGTACCAACCGGAATTTCCCTAAAAAAAATCTGAGCTTGAGAACGGAATACGAGCATTATTTATATTGATAAATATAATTTGATAAAACGGTAAATTAACAAATAAAAGAATAAGTCTTAATATTCTAAAACGCGATATTTATGACCGGTTATGAAAGTACTGTGTGGTATGGACGGTTAAAACGAGCTACTGTGGATTATAACAAAGCTTGTAGGTGTTATGAGTTGTTTAAATGAGTCACCGCTTTCGGGGTTATAAAAGTTGTGGGTGATCGTGAATGATTCATTGGATCTTTAAACTGAAAAATTACGCATAAAAAAGTAATTTGTAGAAGAAAGTAGTGAACCATTAAGATGAATGTATTTAAATGTGCATTGAATAAATTAGGGTTGAGCAGAATCCGGTTCGGTTCATCAAATCGAAACAAAACCGCAACTGAACCGCAACTTTTCGGTTCGGTTTGCGGTTTGTCACAAATGGCGTTGCGGTTCGTGGTTCGGTTGATGAACTGAACCGCAAAATGCGGTTTGTCTCGTAAACTACAACGTTGCGTTTAAAAAAAAACTTACTTAGGTCTCACTCATCCGTCCTCATTCTTCAACTCCTCAGTACTCTTTCAGTCACGAGACTCACGACTCACTCCCAAGGAAGTAGGATTGAGAAGCGGCCCCACCCCCACCCCAACGCCCCGACGGCCGCCTCCTCCACCTCGTTGAGCTTTGTCAGTCACCTCCTACACCTCCACCTCCCCGTGTAGTTTCCCCCGACTCCGGGGGTACTTTTATTCTTCTTCTAGTCTTCCTCTTCTATTCTTATTCTACGTTGCTTATGGTATAATTTTGTTTCAATTCTTTTAAATTTCAACAGTTTGGAGGATGATTTAGGATTTTGTAAATCAATTTGCTTATGGGTTATGTTGTTGTTGTTTGATTGTTTCAATGGGTTCCAATATCAACAATTTGGAACTTTGGATGATTTCAACAGTTTGCAGAAGTTTTATTTTCAACGGTTTATAGGATGTTGTTTGATTGTTCATGATTCAGAACAATTGTACAATTGCAGATTGGGGGATAGTAGTGCATCACTTAACAACTGTACAATTTCAGGATAAATCAAATTAATGGTCATGATCTTTGCAATACATGTAGCTTCTAGAATATGATACGTATACCAGTTGACTTTCATGTAATATCCTATATGTACAAACAAGCATGACTACAATAGACAATGTGGTGAATTTTCACAAAAAAAATGATTATGTCCTTTCTCTAGTAAGTCTTCATTCACTAAGTCACAAGATCAAGCTTCGTTGTCTTTGCTTACCACACTTGGAAACATCAAAACGATTTTATTTTTGGTAATATTTGTTGTGATTCAATATATTGTGCACATCGTATCATTCTTTTGGTAAACCATGATACTTTCACTAATGGGAAGAATCATATTATTGATGTCTTTACTAATGCATTTCCTTAACTATTGAAATCTAACTTCTGAGTTGCTTGTGTTGTTATGTTGTTGTTGTTTGATTGTTTGATTGTTTCAATTTGCTTATGGGTTATGTTGCTGATGTTGTTTCTGCTACATTCAAGATGATAATGATTTTGAGTTACATTCATGATTATGAGCGACATTCATGATAATAATAATTTCAACAATTTTCTGATGTTGTTTCTGTTGTTGTTTTATAGTTTTCCAATATTGTTTGTTGACGTTGTTTTTGAAAAGATGTCGAGCTCCCAAGTACGAAGAGGAGGAAGAAAGAAATCTACCGCCAAAAGGATTCAATTATCTACTTCTTCTCCAACCGCTTCTACTTCGGATACATCAAAAAACTATTATCGTCCTCAAGACGATGATGAGAATGAAGAAGAGATGTTCCCGTCATCAATGAACCTACCACCACCGAGTACCGGTGGACCAACTCCATCGAGACCAAGTACTATTACACTAACTCCACGAACACCAAGTGATGGTATTGTCAATAGAGTTTACATCGACGCAATTAAGAGGAAAAAAGGAAAAGGGTTGTTTTGGGATCATTACAAACAATACCGTGATGAGAACCATAAATTAAGGGTGAGTGAATCCATTGTCACAAAACGTTTGCAAGTGAACAAAGGACTAACGGCACAACAAATCGGATTTGTCATCTTGGAAAATGTGTAGAAAATCCGGCCAACAAAAGTAAAGGTACCCAATCTAAAATTGTCTTAGAAGAAAATTGCTGAAAGTGGACAATGTACAGTAAAGAGTTTGGTGCTAAATCAATATGCGTCTAGGAAGTCTTTGGTTGAAATGATAATTCTTGATGAAATGCCTTTTAGGCAAGTGGGAAAATGTGGTTTTAAAAACATTTGTTGCTTATACTTGTCCAACTTTTAAAGTACCTTTGCGTCATATTTTTTCTAGAGATTTTTGTAGGTGTACTTGAATGAAAAGGTTGCATTGCATGGTTTATTGAAGAAGAATTGTCAAATAGTTAGTTTGACTACTGACACTTGGATTTCAGTTTAAAGAATTAATTATATGGTTGTAACTACTCATTTTATTGATAATGACTAGAGCAAAGGAGGATATTGAATTTTTGTCAAATTAACAGTCATAAGAGTGAATCACTTGCTAGAGGTATTGATGATTGTTTGAGGGCATGGGGCGAAGATGCTAAGATGTTTACCATCACCGTTAATAATGCTAGTTCTAATGATGTGATGTGTGCTACCTTGAAAGAAATTATTGTAGCAAATAGATCATCCATTTATAGTGGGCATACCGTGCATATGAGATGTGTAGCTCACATTGTGAATGATGGTTTGAAGTTGCATATGACTTGTGTTGACAAAGTTGACTAATTGTATTGTTCCAGATCGTACACCTATCCTAATGAGCACATCAAGAGCATATCCCCATATCTCCCCATTGAAGATGATCAAATTCAAGAAGGAACAAATAACAAAGTGAACCCGAGTGCGGCAAATCCGGCTCATGATCAAAAGCCCGATTTCATGACAGAACAACTCACAACTTGGTTCATTTAGCAAGTTAAGGGGTCGGTACTTTGTGTCTGGTGGTTCAAGTCGTTATCTCCGGCAAGAAATGATTTGTCGATATACAAAAGTGAAGAAGATTGTGTCTCCTACAAATTGAAGAAAATCGTGTGTTATTAAGATCTCATACATTTTATTGTTTAATAATTAATAAAAATATTACGTGGACCAATCAAATGGATGTAGTAGGATGTGCAATAGAGAGAGCAATAGAGGATCCTGACCTGACCGATAAACTACGCCTTTTTTACTCTTTTTTTTGTGTAATTATTTTTACTCCGTATGATATTTATTATGAATACCTATTTTCCTTTTTTTTTTAAAACGGGACCTCTCCGTCCGACCTTAAACCCAACTCAGAACGATACGAAACTGGTTTGCCTAGTCCTAACATATATATATATATATGTATATATATATATATATATATATATATACTATACGCCGGATATATGTGACTATACCACCGAATATATACTATATGAGTCAGATATATACCGCCGGTTATTTCTTCCACTAATCACACGGGTTTTTTCCCCTTTAATATCGCCTAATCTCAGTAAACTATTTAACGATCTAACGAATACAGTTTGTTCTCATTTTACATGGTAAGAACTGTTTACATGTGAGTCAACCTTTATATCTATATAGGGTGCGGTTCCCATGAGAACAAGCTTATTGTGTATCATGAGAACAATCTTATACCGTCGGATGGTGAGTATTAAGGGTGGAGATTTAGGGTAGATATCATAATTAATAATAACTAAGAATAATTCATTCAACCAACAATAATTACGAAAAATTCATTCAACCAACAATAACTACGAATAATACATTAAACGATATGACACTTTCGTAACAAAACTAATAATAACTACGAATCATATACTAAACAATAAGACTTGTTCTCATGATTACACGATAATGTCCATTCTCATATGAATATTCTATATATATA
>BSUD01000002.1:47403292-47416765 GCA_033239045.1 Fagopyrum esculentum | reverse complement strand
ATATATATATATATATATATATATATATATATATATATATATACACACGAGGGATAAAAAAAGCTCAATGTACTAACCAATTATCTACCATCATTGATAGTATTACTTGGATCAACAATTTAGCTTTGTTCATATGCATTTATAAACTCCTTATGGATTTTTATGTTAAATAAATCCTTATCTTATCATTGCCATTATTATTACTTAATCAATTGTATGAAACAGTCCATCCAATATAAACATACTCAATTTCCAACTCACCATAAAAAAAACTTAGCATTACAAATTAAATAATCAGTATTATTTGTATTATTATAATATAGAAATATTGTTATTAGATCGTTTTATATTTATTTATCTAGCAAACAACCCACTTGCTAGATAATGAGAATTGGCATTTTAAATCAAAATATACAATTAAATTTGTCACGTTATTAAGTTTTTATTTGCAATTTGAATTTGTGTTAGTCTTTCATGGAAGTTTCTATTCCTTTTGGGATAGTTTGTTTTTCCTTTTGGACCTTTTGTGAGAGGTTATTGTTTTATTTTCAAGATTCTTTAATAGTTTATTAATTTTTGTTTAGCATATTAAAATCTATATTTTATATACTGTACAGAAGCAAAAGTATTTAAATCAACGTGTCGTTCATTTAGAGCATCCACACCAATAAAAAGTTAAGATTAATCATAACATATATTTTATTATTTTTTTTATTATTCTCTTTCTTACACATCATCTTAAAAACACATCTTACTTTTCGTCCACATCAACGAAACACTTCTATTGATCTTAGCAATTATAAAAATATATCAATATGTCATGTGTACAAATAAAAAATATTTTTAAAATAAGATAACAAACATAAAATGGATGTCTATAGATAAATAAAAATTATTATGTACATTATAATATTTTTTTTTTCAAAATATAATTTTTATTACCATTTAATTTGAATTTTTGTTAATTTGAGCAAAAATTAATATAATATATAATGGGGTCCACTTAAGATTAGTCTTATATAAGACCAAATTTTCTTGGTTCTAGCAAAATTTAAATATCTATCTCCTAGTTAGATCTAAGAACATGGTTAATATTAATCAATGTGGATGTTCTTATACATCAGATGGCACGTGTCATTTTCTCACAATTTACCTTTTACTATTTATTATTGGTTTAACTTTATTATATTTTTCATTAACTAAAATCTAGCTATTTTTACCATATGAATCATGATGAAGTAAAATATTGGTCATTTAAAAAAGCAATATCTATCTAATTGATATAATTTACCTTTTAAATACGTTTTAATTTTGATATTAACCTCCGCTGTATTTTTGGTGGTTCACCTTAAAGTTATGTAGAGATGTTTTTAGAGATAAAAGGGAAAGTAGGCTAATTATGCATTAATGTAGATTAACTAGTCTCTTTTGTAAAAATGTAGATAAAGTAGGTCCCTTGTAATTTTGAGAAAAAGATAAAATCAAAAATAATTTAAGATACTTTCAAAATTAAAAAGGAAAATGAGAGTGGTCCCCTATAATTATTCAAAATTAAAAAGATTCTCCCCTTAATTTTTTTAAATAAAAAAGGAAAATAAGAGTGGTCCCCTACAATTAAGGAATTAGTTTTAAAAAATAAAAAGATTCTCTCCCTTAATTAACATTGCTTTTTTTTTTTTTAAATAATCGCTTATTTGCTGGTATTAAAATTCATTACATAATTTTATGTACATAATCTGCGTGCGAAGTTATGTACATAATCTGCGTGCGAATTTATGTACATAATCTGCGTGCGAATTTATGTACATAATCTGCGTGCGAACTTTATGTACATAATCTGCGTGCGAACTTATGTACATAATCTGCGTGCGAACTTATGTACATAATATGCGTGCGAATTTATGTACATAATCTGCGTGCGAATTTATGTACATAATCTGCGTGTGAAATTATGTACATAAAATTATGTACAGAATTTGTGGGAATCACTCTCATTTTCCTTATTTAATTAAAAAAACAGTCATATTAATTAAAGGAGAATCTTTTTAATGAGAGTGGTCCCCACAATTAATATTCAATTATCTTTTTAATTTAGTTTATCTTTTTAAATTTTAATAGTTATTTATCCTCCTTAATTAAGGGAGAGAATCTTTTTAATTAGAGTGGTCCCCACAATTAATAACCTCTTTATAATTTAATTTAGTTTTATTTTTTGAAAGAAAATTAGAGGGGCCTAGATTGTATCATGGATACAAAAAGGCTCCTCTACACCAATTTTCTCATGTTTTTATTAAATAGTTGAATATTTATATATTTAAATATTTAAAAAAACTTATTCTTGTTAAAATATTATGCATCGGAGTGCTCATAGTAAGAATATAAAAGTGCAGCGCCGGCCACTGATGGTGCCAACGTGGCTTCTTCGGACCGCTTTGGGTGACATTAATGTTCCCAATCTGACATAAAAGTAATATAATAATAATTTGATCTAATACATATATAATATATACTTTTTTATAAAAAACACTTGTTTTACTATGTTCTAAGGTATAATAATTGGGGGATGTTGATACTTTTGTTTTCGTTTAGAACTAATAGATTTGAATTAGTCAAATAATAATATTATCTAAATTTTTTTTTTAATTTAATTTTTATTTGATTATTCTAGAGTTTTTCTAGAAAGTGGGTTGAATTGTACTTTAAGTTCATTTTTGGAGTGTATAATATAGTTGGGCATCATTAGAGAAGAGCTCACACGGATTCTTACCGGAAAAATAGATAATGTGATTGTTTTTATTTATAATGACATTGATGCATTATTTTTAATTATGATTTCGCTTACAAATTTTGGATGGAGCTAAAATGTAAGATTTTTAAGTATGAAATCATTTACAAATTTTACATGAAATCATTTATTATGCTTCTCATTTAGCATATTATAAAAAATTATTATACCAAAACTATGTGTTAAAGCAATATTGTGCTTCAAAAATCACAATATACGAAGCAATATTTCAATTTTAGACATTTATTGCTTAAAAAAGTTAAAAGTATAGTGTATTAAGAATGCTTATTAAATAATGAGTTATAAAAATCCTTAAAATAAGTCATTTTTCACAGTTATATAATTTATATCTTGAAGTTCATTTTTACAAAATTATTTATAAACTTGACTTTTCAACAAATCAATTCCTCACTCTTTTAATGGGTTAAATTAAATTGTTTTATAAAATAGTCTATTTCAAGGGCAATTTCGGATAATTTAAGAGATTTTTTTCATTGACAACCAATTGTATATTAGTTGGAGTTTCATTTCATCAAGTAAATTTTTTTCCCCAAGAGCTATTGATTTATGTGAAATCTTCAAATTTACTCATTTTTTAATTCTCAAATTGGTCAATATGACAATTTTCCTCCAAAAAACATAAATCATAAATCCCCTTGCAATGCATGTACACTAAAAAGATGAGTCAATGACATTTTCTATTCGGACCTCAATATGCATATCTTCACCTTCTCTTTGCAAGTTCCTTTAAAACCAGCATTTATACATGCAATACTAACTATGACTATTTGATAAGGTGTGGTAAAAACTACAATGAGCATAAAAAATATGATAAAAAACAATATAAATAAATAAAGCATTGAATAAAACTTTTTTGAAAAAACAACTAAATTAGTAAATATTTAACTAATTTAATAAAAACAAATTGTACAACTGCAAATTTTTACTATATGCAACAATATATTCATGAAGTGTCTTTGATAACCCTCTTGATTCTCTATGTATCTCACATGTTCTAACCAACACCTTCATCGTCAATCAACATCACTGAGTCATTGATTGTACAACAATTTTCTATGCGGGGACCTCTTCAATCGGTATTGACATAGATTTTTCAAGAAGGTGAGTTGGATCGTAGTTTAATCTTATTTTTGACGTATTTAGTCAAATTGACATTGCAATTGTAAGTTTTGGAGAAGCGATCAATGTGTAGTTAATGGTAAAGACAGAACGTAAAATGTTTATATAGTGGCACTAATGTATTATTTCTAATTATAATTTCGTTTACAAAAATTTACATGGAGTCCAATGGTCAAAATTTCATTTACGATTTTAGGAGTTAACCTTCTTTCGCTACCACAATCTATATAAAAGATGGAAATGAGCAAATCTTGTCCAACAAAAAAGACTTAAGAGGAGAGCTTTAAGGGAAGAAACTCCCCTCCACATTGAGGGTAGTGCATGATACAAGTACGGAGTGTTCACATTCCGAATTTACATTCATATAGACTACATCCCTTTCCTCCCTTTTTTTAGAAAAAAACTTCTTCCGTTTTAGCCTTGATTAAATTAAGCGACAAATGCAATCGGCTTGACTTAAGCAACAAGTTTTTCTACATTCATGTTTATGGGTTGTTTTTGTCTTCCGTCTCTTTTTGTTGGGGTAGTATAAGGCTCGTCTAATGCAAGATGTGAGCGTTGTGCGTGCGCGCGCGCGCGCACACACACATATTCATTGTTTATATTTGTGATTCTACGTGTTGTTTGCAAGATGCGAGAGTTGCGTGAATTTATACTCTAATATAATGCAAGATGCAAGAGTTGCGTCGAGTTTTTTTCGTGCATATCATATTATATATGATTTAGGAATGGATGATTGTTGACTTGTAAGACCCCAATTTTGCCTTCACCGCCCCTGCGGTGAAGAAGGCCGCCCCTGCGACTGAGGTGATCCGCCCCTGCGGCTGACGACAGATCGCGCCCGATCGTACTTTCGTTCATTTTATCTTCCTTCCATAGATAGAATATCCGATATTCTATCTTATGGGCCGGTTTTCTAATCTTCTTTCTAACCCTAGACGCCCTTTCCGTCTATCGTTCCAACCGTCTCCTATATAAACCCGTCTTCTCTTCTTTTTCCCGTTTCTTGTTTTCACCTTCAACCCTGATAACTGCAACCTTTCCTTGCTTCCTTGTGATCTTGCTGAACGTGTAAGTTCTTCTTTCTCTGTTCTTTCTCACGTTCTTACTGTTGTTGCATGTCTTCTCCTTCTGTTTCGGTTTCTTATTTCCGTTCTTCCTTTCTTTCTTCTCAAAGAATCAAGTTTGAACCTTGATTCTTGTTAGCATCCTCTTTGTTGATGTATCGTTGTTCTCAGGCTCTCTAGAGTTGACTCTTGACGTGCTGGAATCAAAGGTTCGAGCTTTGGTTGTGAGTTCAGTCGAAGAGGAACCCTGACAGAGCCTTTTGTCAGTGCACCGCCCCCGCGGCTGCACACCCCACTCCCGCGGCAAGCCGCCCCCGCGCCTTGCTCCACCGCCCCTGCGGTTTTCTCTGCAGTAACTCCCGTCTTTGGTGAGTTGCTTCCTTCCTTGTTTCCTCGTTCCTTTCCTTGATCCTTTTGGTTGTTCCTTGTTCCATGAGTTGTTGTTAGACTAAGGTTGAGCCCTTAGCTTGTGTAGAGCTCTTAGAGATCCTTGAGACTAGAAGTTATAGACTTCTAGCAACCGTTTCGTTCCTGATTCGTGATGCTTGTGTGAACAGGCTTTCCTTGCTCCTTTCCTGAGGGAAACTGAGCTCTCTCCTGAGTTGTTGTTGAGCTTTGAGTTATCTTCGAGTGAGGTAAGTCCCTTGCACTTACTTAGCTTCATTCCGTATATTGGTTTGGGTGTTTTGGCTTGTTTGTGCTGTTTATTATTGTTATAACGGATAACCGGAATAGGATTCACCCTTTGATAACCTTAATTGGCCCAAGTGTATGACAATCGGGCGGTGACCACTTGTCTAGTTCTACAGGAGACTAGAATGTGCTCTTGCAACCCATATCCGTAGGTAACGGATAGTATTGATCTATTTCTATTGGTAATGGATAACCTTAAGAAAGATAATAACCGGTTGAGTACAAGCATGCTATGTGTTTTCTTTACCTTATGTGTGTTTGTGTCTTTACGCTCTTGCTAGTATCTAGAATGTTAGCTAACTATTTATATCGTCGTTGTAGATGTTTCGCAGGTTCAGGATGCTGCTGAGTGATCCGGATGGTGTGGTCAGCCGGGGTTCCCGTACGTTATAGGACGGGATCGGGTTTATGTTTTGTTGTTGCTTTTCACTTTTGTTTTGAACTCGGTTGCGAGTCTTTTACGTTTTTCATTTGGTTAAACCTTTGTTTTTATTTTGAATTTTGGTTTTCATTCGTTTGTGCCTTGTTGTAAGATCTGTTTGTTGTTGCTATTCTGAGGGTCGGGACCCATTGTGCGGTCCTAGCCCGTAACGCTTCGAGTTCCCAGAACTTGGGGTGTTACATGACTGAAATTGATATGCATTGTTGTGGTTATCGGATTTTGGAATGCCTTTATATTCGCCTATATTTGTTGTTTCATTCCTCGTTTTGTATAGATTGGATCATCTCATAACCCCTCCCATCCTCCCTTGTTGCCATTGTGTCAAGTCAACCGGTTCCGTAGGTCGGCTTGAATTGCTTGTGTTGTGTTTTTATTCCTTTCTTGTTTTCTAGCTAAATTCAGTTGCACTTAATTTTGTCTTGATCAAAGCGACCTCACCCTTTTGTTGAATCGATCCTTGATGAAATGAATTATATGCCATTATAATCATGCATATTGTGGAGGTTTTACCTCAATTTCACTTATATTTGGAGAGATTTGTGTTCCTTTAAGGTTTATTTCATTTATATTTCGGAAATAGAGGTCTGCACGAGTTTTGGTTAAATTATAGGTGATATCGGTGAAATTGGAAGCAAAAGTGGAGCAAAGAGTATCTAAGGTCAATAAGGATGCTTAATGAACCTTAAAGGAGTCATGAAGAGCAAAGGAAGTCTGTAAAAGAGTCACTAAAGGAAGGAAGAAAATAAGTCAAGAGACGAGCACTTTCTGTTGAAGAAAATCGAGTCATTTACACTAAAGATCGGACGATTTTTCACACAAAAATCGGACGGTTTTTATTTCATTTAATCGAACGATTTTCCTTCAGTTTTCGCCTAAAAATATTATGATCCAAAACCCATCACTTGTGGGCCTGAGAAGTGATATGTCAAGCGGCCCATTGGCAAGAAAGTATACATCGGAACCCTAGGAACGAAAATCGGGAGTTGGAAGCGTAGAAGATTTACAGGATTTTGCGGGATTGAAGGTTCTTGGAGAGAGGATTGAAGGAAAGAAACAAGAAGTCAAGATTCAAGAAGTTTGTGAGATCTTTTGTTTCCCTTCTGATTCTTGTGATTTGTGAACACATTATTGAGTGTTTTGAGAGATTCTTTGAAAGTTTTTAAGGTTTGATTACAGATTTGGAGATTATTTGGTTTTTATTCAAAGTTCGAGTTTTATTTGGTTTTATTCATTCAATCTTGATTTTGATTTGAATATGAAAATGGTTGGCTAAAAACCTTGTGATTCTGGGGAGAATAGTTGATGATTGAGGCTTAGATGATGATAGACTGAACTCATTTAATCATTTGGACCTTGAGAGTTGAGATTTAACTTTGTGACAACAGGAAAACCGACCTGTTCTAAGTGAAATCGACCGATTTAATGAAGAACATTCCGATTTTATTCTCCTGACGATCTTTAATTGATTTATCCTTTAACCAAAGTTAACCCTTGCCTAAATCCTAACCTTGCTTAAATTTTTTAACCCTTATTCAAGTGTAAGAAGAGACTTCATCATTGATTGTTCATTTGATAACTAAAGTTTGTAAGATTTGGATAATAGAGAGACTCAACATCCTCTATTAAGGTTTGAGTGTGCTTTCCATCTTTACCTTTGAGAGTTATATCCTTGGGTTTTGGGTGGTTAGTTTGAGTGTTAATCTTATCCTTAGACCTTTCTATATTGTAGCCTCAACAACCTTTATAGAGAGAGCTTTTGGGTTAGACATATAAGTTTTGGAACTTCACCGTACAATACCTTTCTTCAAAACACATAACCCTGGCAACGCCAACTCTGTCCTTTGATATTTAGAAGTGTCTTGAATCGAAAGCCGCAGTCGGATACTTGAATCCTTGGAATCATTTGTCTCCTTATTAATTACAAAAGCTTTTGCACTTTGCCAGATATTTTGAAATTGATTTTATTCTCACCAAATCCCTGAGTTCGACTCTGGAATTTCTTGTCTTACTACAGCTGATCCGTACACTGCGGGTTCGCTTTTGCATAAGTTCTAAATATAAACTTAAGACTTTGACGCACCCACTTTTGAGTGAACAATCCTCACCTTTTATTTCAAGTATGCATTTAATTTTGGGGCTTTATTTTTAATCATTCAAATCATTACTCCAATTTCCTTCTGTTTTAACATTGACCTTATTACAACAAATGGGATTTCTATATTATTTGAGAGATTTGAGGCTCTTGGTTCAACTCTTGTCACTTTCACCGAGTGATGTCCAATACTACCTATTCTCGTTTATTGTCGCCTTGTAACACCCCATAAATTATCACCCCGCACCGTTTGAATGGGGATTTATGGTTAACTTATATAGATGGTTTGTTATTCATGTCAACAAGAATTCTTATTTTTCAGTGGTCCAATGAGGAAAAAGAACTCTGGAGTTAACCGTGCTCGTGCGTGAGCAATTTCATGATGGGTGACCTCTTGAAAAGTTTATGCGTGTGCATAGTTGGCACGGGGACACACCCTAGTAAATTATCATCCCGCATCATTTGAATGGAGATTTATGGTTAACTTATATGGATGGGTTGCTGCCCATGTCAACAAGAATTCTTCTTTTCTAGTGGTCGAGTGAGGAAAAATTACTCTAGAGTTAAGTTTGCTCGTGTGAGAGCAATTTCGGGATGGGTGACCTCTTGAAAGTTTTTGCTCGTGCATGGTTGGCATGGGGACAACGTCCCTAAGACCTCAGGTCTTACACGCATTGTGCATTATAGTTATATATTGAAGTATATGATTCATTTAATTTCTCTGCCCGTGTTATGTTCATACAAAATGAGAAATGAAACTCGCCTTAGGGTTTAAAAAGTGACCAATATATAATGTGAAATTGGATAACCCGTTGATGTTAAAACCCGAAAACGCTAAATCAAAAACCACATCCGAAATTAAAAAAATTGGATGTATATAATATGGGACATATAATATAGGAAATATTTTTGTAGGATAACCGATGTAATAATGCTAATTGAAAAACTAACTCCCTAGTTTAGAGTTTTCTGAAATCCGATCTTCTTCTAATCCCCCATCCATTCTCTTCGATCTCATTCATATCCTTTGTTTTTCCTATTCTTTTTGTTTATCAATGAGGTTTTTTTTATTTCGTAATGTTGATAAATCTTATCATAACATTTTTGTAGAGTTTTATCGAGAACTAAGAGTTTCAATCGACATTTTGTTGCTCTAGCCTATTTTGGAATTCATTAGGACTTGAGAGTAGTGATTATGAGATGATATAAGAGTGGAGGTTGGTGAAAGATGTTGTAACAATGGGTGCAAAAATTATGAAAAATATATTTGTTGGCAATCCATTTTATACATGTTGACAATCCATTTTATACTTGTTGCTATTTCGAAAAAACTATAAAAAAATGCAATTGTTGACCGTTTATTATACATTTCTTGACAACCTATTTTACCCTTGTTAATGCATTTCACACTTGATGAGAATCCATTATACACTTGTTGACAATCCGAAATAAGTATTAAAAAATGTATTTGTTGATAGTTCATTTTCACTTGTTGACTATCCAAGTTACACTTGTTGACAGTACATTTTACCTTTGTTGATAATCCGAAAAAAATATGAAAAATCATACTTGTTGATAGTCCATATTACACTTGTTGACAATACAAAAAGAATTGTAAAAATTATGTATCTTTTTTTTTTTTTTGTGTTGAATGCGGACGACCACATGAGTCTCCGCAATTTATTCAAAACAAAAACAAGCTAACAACAGATAGACCTACGGGTCGCCACACCGCGGGCATCGTTCTTCAAAAACTGAACCAATGAAACAGGAGGACTTTGAATATAAAAATTATGTATCTATTGATGATCAATTTTACACTTGTTGACAATTAATTTAATACTTGTTGACGGTCCATTTTACTCTTATTGACAATTTAATATACATTTGATGACATGAAATTTTATCTTTGTTGACAATTCATTTTATACTTGTTGACAATAAATTTTGTCTTGTTGATAGTTCATTTTACATTGCATTATCAACAATTGACTTGTTAATAAGTTGGTGGTTTAGTTTTATCAATTTCATAATTCAAGTAGGTTACTTAAAAAAACTCGAGCGATAAATAATTGCAATTACCATGTTGTTTTTATTTTTTTGGTGTGATAATTAACTTTTTCAAAAACTTGACTTTCTCTAGTCATGCCATGTACACTTTATCATTATTTTTATGACAAAAAAAATAAATTAAATTTATATAAGTTAGTTTGAGCGATATATATGTACGTAATATTTTCTATGAATTTAAAAATCGAGGTTATATACTTTCCAAGGACTTAGTTCCTTTATATTATATTCGGAACATTTAGCAAGAGCTTAAACTAGTTTATCAACTAGTTGATTTATTTTTAATATTTGTAAATGTCAAAAACAAAATAATTTTATCTTAAAATTGATGAGCTAGAAAAATGAAATTTAAAAATAATTACGGTTTGTTATTATATAAAGTATTTGAATCACCCTCTTTTTTAATAACTAGTTTAGGACCCGTGCAACGGGTATTTAAAAATATATACTAATTTTGAGTACATTGATAATATACATCAATATACGTCGAGTATTAATTACCATATAATTATTTAATGTACAATATAATGACAATAATTAAGTGGTTGACTCGTATCCAATTATATACTCAACATTCATAATCACCCGGAGAGATATGGAAGATTAAACTTAATTTGATTACATTCTTATCTTCTACCTCGAAAAAAAATTACCAATTTAATTTTCATAAAAATAGTAGTCATCAATTTAGATTAAAAACTTTTATTATTTTCCATAAAAAAAAAAAAGAATATACGGACTTTATAAGAAAATATATAGAGAGAGAAAGAGATTTATTTTTAACCGAGTTTAAAATTTAAAAATAAACAAACTTCATTCAACAATTGATAAAAATTAAAACCGTTAGTTAAAATAGAAAGGATATATTGGAAAAATTACGATCGGGTTGATTTCAAAAGAGACACGGAACGTAACTCATCAAATTAAACATTATACTTCAAATTAGTCAAAAGACTAAAAAATGTATGATTTGTTCAATTTTGAAACCCTCTATTTATATAAGTTATCAAACTATCATTCATATTTGATAATCGATGTGGATTGAAAATATTTAGCAACCCACAAACCATTAGGTCAATAACTCACAAAACAGTAGTCAACGACCCACAAAGCAGAAAAAAAATCAATTATGAATAAAAAATTATATTTCAACTTAGTCAGAAGGCCAATAAATGTTGATTTGATTAATGTTCAAACCCTCTATTTATACAAGTTATCAAACTATCAGCATTACTTGATAATTGATGTGGATTGAAAATAAGCCAAGAAATGTATTTTTTAATCAGTCTTCAAACCCTCTATTTATACAATTTATCAAACTATCAGTTTTACTTGATAATCGATGTGAGGTTGAAAATATTTAACAACTCACAAAACATTAAGTCAACAACCAATAAACTCACAAAACATTTGGTCAACGACCCATAAAGCATTAGGTCAACGACCAACAAAGTAGATATTAATCAATTATGAATAAAAATTATACTTCAACTTAACCAAAAGAGCGAGAAATGTTACCAAACTATTAGCTTTACTTGATAATCGACGTGGGATTGAAAATATTTAACAACAAAAAAAACATTAGACCAACGACCCACAAAGATGATATTAATCCGTTATGAATAAAAATTATACTTCAACTTAGCGAGAAGGCTAATAAATATTTGATTTGTTTAATCTTCAAACCCTCTATTTATACAAGTTATCAAACTATCATTCTTACTTGATAATCGATGTGGGGTTGAAAATATTTAGCAAGTCACAAAACATTAGGTCAACGGCTCACAAAACAAATATTAATCCGTTATAAATAAAAATTATACTTCAATTTAGTCAAAAGGTAAAAAAATGTATGATTTGTATAATCTTCAAACCCTTTATTTATACAAGTTATCAAACTATCAACATTACTTGATAATCGATGTGAGATTGAAAATATTTAACAACTCACAAATATTAGGTTAACGACCCACAAAACAGTAGGTCAACAATCAACAAAGTAGATATTAATCCGTTATGAATATAATTTTTACTTCAACTTAACTATAAGGTCAGAAATTTTTTATTTTTTTAATCTTCAAACCTTATATTTATAAAAGTTATAAAACTATCAGCCTTACTTGAAAAAAAAATGTGGGATTGAAAATATTTATCCACCCACAAGACTTTAGGTCAAAGATCCATAAAACAATTTATCAGCAACCAACAAAACAGTTGGTCAACGACCCACAAAGCATATTTTAATCCGAAATTATACTTCAACTTAGCGAGAAGGTAAAAAATGTTTGATTTGTTTAGTCTTCGGACCCTATATTTGTACAAGCTATCAAACTATCAGTCTTACTTGATAATCGAAATGAGATTAAAAATATTTAACAACCATAAAATATTAGATTAACGACCAACAAAGTGGTAGGTCAGCGATTAACAAAATAGATTTTAATCCATTATGAATAAAAATTATACTTCAACTTAGCCAAAAAGGCCAAGAAATGTGTGATTTGTTTAATTTTCAAACTCTATATTTGTACAAGTTATCAAACTATCAATCTTACTTGATAATTGACGTGAGATTAAAAATATTTAGCAACCACAAAACATTAGGCTAACGACCAACAAAGTGGTAGGTCAACGATCAACAAAGTAGATTTTAATCCATTATGAATAAAAATTATATTTCAACTTAGCCAAAAAGGTCAAGAAATGTGTGCTTTGTTTAATTTTCAAACCCTCGATTTATATAAGTTATCAAAATATCAGTCTTACTTGATAATCGATATGGGATAGCAAAAATTTGAAAATATCTAACGTAAATAGATTCAGCTTATAATCCTTCAAAAATAAATTAAGGAAAAAAAAAACTTTCTTAAAAAATACTTTGATTTGTTATACTTGTAAAAGGAAAAAAAAGGATGAATTTAGTTTAAATTCGGCTGAGACTATTATAGTTGTTATAAATAATCGGAGTAAGTTAAAAAAATTATAAGGGTGAAATAGTATAAAATATGATATATTATGATGATTATTTTTTATACAATAAATAATCGAAATATGATAAAAAAAAATCACAATTTATAAATCAAAATTCGTAAAAAAATTATATTCGAAATATGAAAATATAATGCAAATAAAATATATAATAAAAATGTAAAACATAAAATATGATATATTAAGATGATTAAAT
>BSUD01000002.1:47312333-47402937 GCA_033239045.1 Fagopyrum esculentum | reverse complement strand
TATAATTTTTTATTTAATTGAAAATAATTATAATTTTATTTTGATTTAATATTTATGTATTTTTTTTTTCTATATTTTTGTTTTTAAAATTGAAAATATTTATAATTTTATTCAAAATACATTGAATAAATAAAAATTATAGTTACTTTAAAAAGAAAAAAAATAAGAGATTTGTTAAAGAGATATTGTAGGTGATTAGTTTTAAAAAATTTATATAGATAATTTAAAAAAGATTTTTATGGCTTTTAATTAGAGAGTTTGATTTTAAAATACTCACATAACGCCACGTAAGCAGGTTAGAACTCTACTTTAGTAGTATATATTGATATTGATTAAGATGACAAAATTTAAACAAAAATCATATAAATTAAAAATAAAGATTGAACTGTATAAACTAATTTTCAGTAACCACCAATGAAGAATAATATGTTCTTGCAATTTTAATCCTCTATTCCACCTGTTGAATTATGATTCATCTTTAATTTATAACTAGTCTATTATAAATTATAAATTTTAACTTTGGAGTAGTTTATATAATGTGTCAACCCGATAATAATCTAATGAGACGTGGAAAGCCCATCATTTATATATTTAACAATCAATTTAAATTAGTTTTTATTTTACGGGATTAAAAAGGTACAAAAAAAACTTGGATGTCTAACGATGAAATTTTAATATATACTTTTTTATATATATTAAAATAACATAATCAAATAATTATAGTATAATCTATGAAAAAAATATAACGTCAATTATTTATCAATTAAAAACAGCACATAGAATGCGTCAGCTTAGGCAATTATTTATAACGGTTTTTGTGATCGAAGAACATCAATTTAAAATATATTTATAAATTAAGGTTGAAGTAATTAGCGACCTTGTCTAGAATCTAGATACAGTTGACTTAAAGAAACAAGATGAGTAAGAAAATGGAAAATTAGTGGAACAATAATATAAAATTATATTCCATTACAAGGGGATACAAAATTGGTGGCAAAGGGAAGGTGATGCACTGAGATCCCATCTCCCACCCGTAGAGCCCTGCAACGGCACTTTTTTTCTCATTTCATTTCATTTCATAACATACATATAATACTAATTGAAGAAGAACCCATTCCATTCCATAATCCATAGTAATTAATTAAGCTTATTGATGATGCATTTTAACATGTTTTTAGAAGTAATCAAGAAAGAGGAGCCCTATGGGGAGCGCCCTTTCTCCTGCTGTTAATAGAGAAGACGCTGAGAAAGCGAGAGCCGCCGCTCCCGCTTCCGCCGCTACTGCCACTAGTGCTGCTGGTGGAGGCGCTTCCTTTCTTTTTCCTTTTGGAAAACATGTTAGCGCTGGGTCCTTCGCCGCCGGAGTGTATAGTAGGGTTTGAAGAGGAAGCGTGATAACCTGGAGGCATGGAGGAGTTATCATGGGTCGGGTAATACTCATGGGGTTGGGTGTATGGGTCGTCTGCAATAATGGTGGAATTGGGTTGGTCGTCGTCGTCGAGCAACCCGGAATTGTCGACCCTTAGGTCTTCCAATTGGGATGAGGATGACATCCATATTGACGACAACCCTTCCCCTTGACATACCATGTGATCCACCTGTCAATTTTAACAAACTTTATTAAATTATAAAAATATATATAGAGAGAGAAAAAAAAAGAAAAAAATAAATTAAAAAAAAAGTACCTTGCAGGAGAGGGAGCAGAAGTGGAAGGGAGGCTGAAGAATGCGGTCACAGGTGAAGCAGAGATTGGGAGTGGCGGCCTTAGTCCACAGCCTTGACGAGTGAACCCTACTTGACTGTGTTCTTTGCTTCAAGAAAATCACCTTTGCTCCGTTTATTGTATAGGGCTACAATTAGAGAAATTAATTTACATTTATTGACATTAAAAGATGGAAATTGAATGGACAGGGTGCGTACCTGGATGAAAGAGCAGTCAATGAGTTTCTGAAGATCAACCAATCGAACGACGTCGTGATAGACGTAACGTCTCACCTGTGAAAGTAGTGAATTTAATTAAAATAAACAAAATTCTCGTTACTTGTATTTACAGAGGCTACGTTGGAGACCGTATCAGACACTGTATTTAAAAGAGTTTCACCTACCGCTGTACTCCCGTTATAAAGTTTCGAGCTTTACATCATTGAATTAGATGCTAATGTTTAATTATGAGACATTCTTGAGGCCTAGGGCAAAGCCCTTGTGAATTAGTAATTAAGAGAGGAGAGGAGAGGAAAAGACAAAGGCGGTCAAAGCTTGAGGTTGTATGAAAGCAACAGGTGAGGGAAAGGGTGCAGTGAAATTGGATAAAAGAAGATATGCATCTGGTACGAGAAACAAACAAAAATATTTGCCAATTCAATACCTCCACTACTTATTACCATATATGTCTATCACCACTATTATAATCTAATTTGGGTAATAAAATATTATGAATTAGCATCCGACCTTGGAATTAATGAATTGAGTAGAGAGTTGAAATTTGACCTGGAGGAGAGGATGGGAGCGATGAGAAGGAAGGCAGTGAGGGCAAAAGCTAAGGCAACAAGCCAAGCAGAAGATGTTCTTCTCGTTCTTCCTTTTAGTGGGGTGGGACCCGCAACCTGCGAAGAATGTCTCCTCCATTAGACCCGAAAGCCATGCAGGCTTCTCACCGCCATCGCCAATTCTCACCATCTTCTTCTTCTTAATTCTCCCCCAGCAGGCTCAATATCAACAACAACTCAAGAGAAAGAGATGCCGTCGATGTGGGATTCAAATGAAGCAGTTTGAATTCATCCCTCTCTGTGTCTCTGTGTGTGTGTATTGAAAGGTGAATTGAAGAGGGGAAACCCTAAGGGGAGATTAAACGAATGAAGTGAAGTGGTAGCGGCTGGGGTGGGCTGCCCTATTTATTTAAAAATGTAAAATGAAAACTCAAATGGAGATGTGTCGTTTAGTGGGACACGTTTAAGCGTAAGCAATCCCCTCAATGCCCTAGTAGTGTAGTGTGTAGTGTGTAGTGTAGTAGTAGTAGTGCTGTACCCTCTGCTCTTCCCATCATTCCCTTTTTTACCCAACCACTTCTTTCTTTACCCAACCATACACTTCATTTCCTCTTTTTTTATTTTTTTTAATCAACTTTAACTCTACTTTTAACTTTTTAAACACTTATTTACCTTTCGAAAACTTTTCACTCCTTGACTTCAAATACACTCAAATTTTAATAAATGGTCAATTTTCAAACAGTTTTATAAAATTCACATTTTTTTTTTAAATTGTGTTGTCTCCCAGTTCGAGTGTTGCATACCAAAACCGATTTCACAATTATGACTATATTTGGTAGGTATGAGTTAATGGGTTTACATAGAACAAAATTATATTAATTTAATAAATCCCCCACTATTAGACTACGATATTTATGAGAGAATTATGAAAAACTATAGCTTTGGTTCATCTTGGACCCAATATTGATGCAATCAACCTCTAACATGACTAATAACTATACAAGCCTATAACTTACACTTGCAAAACTTCAAATAAATTCAACTACGTATGAACAAAAAGTGTGTCATTTCCAATGGTCCGGTTCGATAGACCGGTCCGATTTTTTTCTTTGACAGGTGTGCTATGAGTCACCCACTCCTGTGTTCATTCGTAACCCGCTCTTTATGTCTCTATGCATTGAACCCAAACACATGTATATCTTAATTCTCCCAAAGATTACCCTACGTAACACATTTGTCGCATAGCTGCACCTCTATATAGCTCATCTCATCTCTCATTTACCAAATTGTTAATCTTTTTTATATAGGGGTGATACATGATACAAACTATTCGGACTTCACGTTTGGCTAGGCTAAAATTCGGTTTGGGCTAGTCCAAAATTCGATTTGGGCTCGTCTTGTTTATAAATGAGTCGAGTTTGAACATGTAAATGCTCAACTCGTTCGGGTTCATTTCGACTCGTTCGACACAATTACACCATACGATAACTATTTAAAACGAGCTATTTGGGCTCGGGTCGTTCAGCTAACATAATTATGATCATTATTTTAGACGAGTTACTCAGACTCGAACTATTTTCATATTACGATTAACTTTTGTGATTTTATGTTACATCTAATCACAACTTCATAGCTTATCCATTATACTTTCGAGTTTTCGTCTATAAACCATCATCCGATTCACCATATATCCGTTTTATCTATCACATAAATTTGCACTCATTGAATAATTGGGTATTTTCAAGGGCGTTTCGGCAACATAACTTATATAAATTAAAATTAAGTGATTCATGTAAGTTAAAAATTTTAGATTCCATAATAACTTAGGAATGTTATATTATAATTTATTGAATGGTATATTACATTTACAACCTTATAAAAATATATATTAAGTAATTTTATATTTATATCAACTGTAATAAGATTGGTCCTCTCAAACACTCAAAGTTAATGAAAAAAATTAAAAGTAGTTTAATTGAAAAGTCTACTAATTTTACTAAAAAAAAAATTATAATAGTATCTGTAAAATGTGTGATCTAAAGAAAAAATTAAAATGGTTTGTAATAAACTAATACAAGAAAAGTAATACAAAGTCATTGGAAAAAGACATGCAAATCTATATATCTTACTAAAACAGAACCCATTTAGTCTACATGTCGCATGTTAAGGCTAACCACATCAGCTTTTTTCCAATCTATATATATTACTAAAACAGCACTCATTTTGTCCACGTGTCAATCTCTAACGCCGTCCACGTCAGCAATTTTTCAATTTATTTACAGATTTGCCACAATGTATTTACAGATTTGCCATTAATCATTATATAAGAAATTTTTTTATCAATATTTATAAACAGTCATCATGTCATGTCAATTATATTAAAATTAAAATTAAAAAAACTAAATCTACTTATAAGCTGATGTATTATAATTTTAGAAAATCTCATGCAAATCTTTTAGTAAGATTTGACACATTTGTTAGATTTAAAACTAAATTAAATTTTGCTCCTCTAACTTTATATAAGTAAAATTGATAATATATTGAGTAAATATAATACTTGAACAATAATCTTTGTAATAAATTTTAATTATGTTCTTTTATTTATTAAAAATATAATTAATCATCAAATGTTAGTTAAATTAATTAATAAAAAATAATTATTTTTATAGATTAATATCAATACACAATGCATGAAATTGAAAATATAATATTTTTTGTTTAGACAAACCCGCACAAGGTGCGGGCACTAAACTAGTTTATTTACAATATTGCCACAAGATATTTACGGATTTGCCATAATACCTTTCACAATAAATAAAGTTGTTACAATTAATAAAAAGTCAGCATTCCAAATCATCTTTAATCAAATAAATCATCGTGCCACGTCAACTTTAATCAAAGATTAATTAAAACAAAAACAAATAAAAAAACATAATAAAAACATATCTACATTTTGTTTTCATAATTTTCAAAAAAATAATGTAGGCATTTGTATATCATATTTTGTTTTCTTATTTTAAAATTTAAAATTTTACTTTTTAAATTATTTTTTTAATTCGAACTATATATGTGTATATATATACATATATCATGTTTTTGTTTTCTTAATTTTAATTTTAAAATTCAAATTTTATTTTCTGTTAAATAATTAATAATAGTTAATAAAATAGATTAATATCTTAACCGATTGCACATAATCCTATCCGCAATTTTTACGCAATCTTTTTTCTAGATGATATAAAAAATTTAGATCTAAGTCAATTTAGATCTAAGTCAATTTAGCCTATAATTAAATTTTAAAGTATACATATTTTTACCCAATCTTTTTCTAGATGATATAAAAAAAATTTAGTTTTAAGTCAATTTAGCCTATAATTAAATTTTTTATTAATTAATATTCACTACATAATATATAAAAAAAAATTATATTGAACTAGTTGGTACTTAAATTTTGTTCATCAAAACTATTTTTATTGAAATTACATTCCAGATCGTACTTCTAAAAATTCGATACAATTTCATCATCTATTTTAATTTTGTATGTGGAACCATATGTTAGTAGTTGCGTAAATTATATACTTAATTGAAACTCGAACTATGACATATGCACTATGCCATAAGTATGCCATTTTTTTCGTTATGTTGAAAGTCTGAAACTCATAATTCAATTGCTACCTCACTTCACATAAGGAAGAAATGATGATATGTAAGACTACATGGTAAACTAAAAGAGTATATATTTCGTTTTCTTTTATTTATTTATAATGGTAAAACTAAAAAGTGTAAAAAAAAAACAGTTAAAAATTTGTTCTACGGTAAATACCCATCTAACGTTTACATAAAAAGGAATAGATGAGTATGAACTGCAAATGCTTCAAAATGTGTTGATTTCTCTGGCATATATGATAATGTCAAATACTCAATTTGTCAATCAGCTGTAAAGATAATTACACACGAATAAAATTAATTTTAAATATATCTATATAAAATGATATTGTTGAATAGTTTTTATCATTACATATCAAAATTTTCTTTTTTTATAAAAAAGTTAACATACAAACCCTACCTCGTGTTTTGCTTAGTTTGATCTAAAGATATACGGTAAGAAATTTCAGGGTTCAGATTATAATCAGCCGTAGTTCCTTAAATTTATATATATAAAAAAATTAATTTGCTAATTTTCAAAATACTATTTCGATTTTGACAACCTACCTTTTACCAACTTTAAACTTGGTATTTCATTGTTATTTTTTAAAGCTATACTTAATTACTAATTACCCAAATTAGTGTTGTAATACCCAAATTCGATTTGCCTACTTATACAAATTTTATAAGATTGACGTAATGATTTACAAAAGCTTATACAGGCCCCTCAACCCTCGCGATTTACACAAGCCAACTTATAAATCATCTGACTGTAAAAAAATTACAAATCATCGGACAGTGAAAAAAATTACAGAGTTGGGTTATTTGCTGCAATTAACACTCTGGGGTAGAATCGGTAATTTTATCAAAATAAAGGGTAAAAATGGTAATTAAACTTAAACCTAATTGTTCATCGTTTTCTCCGTAAGGTTGAAGCCGGCTGGTGCCCTGGCGCGGCAGTTCCACTCCGGTGATGGCATTGGTGCTTCTCGGCGTGCTGCTTCGGGAGTGGGTAGAGGCTGTCGTGTCTCCGGCTCTGCGCGAGCTCGTCGGAGTAGGTGTGCTTGCGAATCATATCAACGATCTCTGATTTGGAGCGTGAGGCCAAGAATGAGATCTGGACGGCAAACGAATGAAATAACGGAGGAGGAGCCAACTATTCCATCTTTGGTTTCATATAGATGGATTTCCTGCACCAGCTTGCAGTCCACATGATGACGGAAGGCCCCTCGGAAACCACCAAATCGAACTGCGATCCGCTGCAAATCGGATATAGGTCGACAGAGATAGGGAATAAAAGATGAATCCGGCTCGTGAGAGGGGCCATTGCTCGTCAAAGCGGTCAATGTTGTGACCAGAAGCTTGGAAATTGTGAAAGCGATGGTTCGGCGTAGAAGAAGAATCTTGAAATAATGGAGGACGATTAGGGTTAATTACTAAAAAAAATTTAAGTCTTACCACAAAGTTAAAAAAATTAAGCTTTAATATTTTAATAATAGGTGAGAGTAGCCTAGTCTATTTCTAAAAAAAAAAAAACCTTATTACGCCATTCTTCTCGAATTTCAAATATATCTATCCAATTAAATCGGATAAAATAGAATTGTGGTTGTTATAATATAGATGAACATAATAAGGACTCTTACAATTTTAATGGAATTAAATGTCCCTATTATTTCTTATACAATAAAGTAAATAGAAAATAAAAAAATTTATGTCAATTTTATCTACCCTCTATCCTAATCTAATATGAAGATTATATAACTGTTTTATATAATCTTTAAAAAAAATTAAAGGGTATAGTTTATATCAACGACACAAAAAAATTTTTAATAACCCATCTTTCTCAAAAATAAAATTTGATAACGAAATCTTGATTACAATTAGAAACTTTATATACATTAAAATATGTTAATTTTATATATAACATCGTTTTTACAAATTTATAATCAAAGTAATTTATTAATATATTTAGAATGACTTTATTTATCATCATTATAGTATACTAAAAATATATTTTATTGTATATTAAAACAGTTTTTACAGTTTAACTAGCTACATTTAGCATAATTTTATATGTATTGATTATAATTCATAATTTTGAAAACCATTTTATGGTAAGAAATATTACTTTATATATTTCATTAATTAAAATAAATCGATGTCTTAGATTAGGGGTGTATTCAATTAAGAGTTTACGTGAATGTTTTGGAGTTTAAAAGTCTATGGATATTTAATATAGATTTTGAAAAGCCCATATAAATATTTAGGTATTCAATTAGGATTTAAAATTTTCCACAAAATTCCTATGATATTTAAAATTTTATTGATTTTAAAAGAATCTATTATTTTATTAATTTTGTAGGATTCTTTATTACTTATGTGCATACCTAAACTCTATAGAAATCTTCCCCGAACCCATAAAAGTTCCACATAATCTATATCTCTATATATAATTAAAATATCCCATAAAATTAGCAAATTCTATGATTATTAAGAATCCGTTATAATTTTTAAAAGTCTTCATAATTAAGGATAAACTTTTTATTTTCTTGATTCTATCATAAATAATTCTTCTCCTCTCTAGTAGTGTATATAGTTACTTAATTTTTTTTATTTCATTTTATCATTTTAGTATCTTATCTCATTCTTGACGTAAGTATCTCCTTTTAATCTTTAGCAAAGGAGAATTTATAATTATTTTTTGTTTTTTTTTTATCTTTCTAATATCTTTGATTAAAATCAACTAATATTATTCCTAAATTTGTATCCTACCGTACAAATTTTATATTTTGTACAATGAACATACTTGCTCATTCATATAAAAATTTATATGTAGGCGTTCAGTCATGTGAAATATAATCGTTTATTCGTGTAAAAATAGTCGGTAATTCGTATAAATTATAGTGGTTTATTTGTATAAACTATGGCCAATTTTTCATGTCAATTATAGTCGTTTATTCGTATAAAATATAGCCGTTCATCTATTCAAAATGTAGTTGTTCTTTAATGTAAATTTAATTGTTCTTCTTACAAAAAGCTGTTCATCCTTGTAAATATACTTGTTCATTCCTGTAAGTCGAGCTAGAGCCCACTAGACATCTTTTTTTATTCATATAAACACAATTGTTTATTTTGTTAGATTTGATTATAACGAGTTTAGTTTGGTAATTCTTGTAATATAATTGTTCATTTGTGTAAAGTTTAATTGTTTATTCCCGTAAATATAGTTGTTCATTCTTGTAAACATAATCATTCATCTGTGTAAAATGTAGTTCTTTATTCGTGTAAAAAAATATATTTTATAGAAAAAACATCTAAATCCACGTGTCTCATCAAGAGAACTATAATATCACGTGTCATTTTAGCAATTAATAACATCCCCAAACTTTTAATCAAGTTTCTTAAATCTTAAATCTAAAATCTTATCTTATCATAAATCTTAAATCTTACATCTAAATCTTTAAATTAGTAATTTTAATAAGATTGTTAAAATTAAAAAAGAATTACTAAAAATTTGACTCATATTTCTCCTCAACCCACAAACTTTTTTAAATCTTTTCATTATGTAATTTAAATGTATATTTTTAATTACTTAAATAAATTGGATAATTTAAAAAAACGTACCTAAAATCTCTTTTGTCAACCTTATTCAAAGAGTGCATTATAAGTTTTCTACGTTAATTTTATCACATTATATGGTATTAAATTTTTTTATTAAATTTATAGTGCATAAATTATATTAAACTCTAATAAAATAATTTTATATTTATATATCTATAATAGATATTAAATCATATCTTTCACGGGGCACGGATAATACACTAATAATTGTTGAATCGTGTAAATGGAAATGGAGTAACATCCCACCACCACATCTTTGTTTGATTATTTGTGTAAACAAAAATGTTAGATTTGTAGAGTCGAAATGTAGAAAACTCATATACATAAAAGCACCATAAAAATAGTAATCCACTAAACATAAACAATTGAAAAAAAACATAACCAGTTTAAATATAAATGAACACTAAGCAATTGCAATTTCTTCCTTCTACCACATCTGGTTGTTCGTATATCACACCACGGGCCGGCGTTCATAAATGGGAATACACAGTTATAATAAAAAACAGTTAACAAAATTTACGAAAAAGCTAAATATTCAGTTATTAAAATACTAATGTAAAAATGAGTCGTTAGTGTTTAGTGGGAGTTGGCGTCATTATACAACGCTCAATTTTATTTTTATTTTTTTAAAAAATAAATAGAACATTGAGCGTCATCTGATGGTACCGTTACACGAATTATTATTCTCCCTGAATTATTGACAGTAGCGTGTATTATTTTGGGCGCCGTTTAATAAAGTCGACACCCATATTCGAAAAAAAAAAAAACGATGCCGACGCCATTTTCAAGCGTTCATAATAGACTCCGACACTAAGCGAGTTTTGTTAGGCGTTGTAATTTTAAACGTGGTGTATATAACACACAACTAAATTTGTACATACTTAAACACGACTAAATTTGTACATACTTAAACACGAACAATTGAAACAAGGGGGAAACAACAAACGCATGTAAAGCGCATGCATCAGTCTAATTTTGACCATCAATGACATGAAGAATTGTAAGTAGTGGAGCCACAAAAGATGAACAGGAGTTTTCATGTCAACACGGATGGATGCGCTTTACATGTCACTGCTTTAATAATGTAGTTTAACAAATAACAATGTCTCCAAACTTTAACAATCTTATATCTATTAAAGCACAAGCCTCTATTGTCACGTGTCAACGCCAGGTTTCTCGAAGCCTAAAAAATTATTTTAAAAAGTGATTTCTAAATGTTAGTATAAATTGAAAATTAATTTTTAAATTTTTTAAAAAATATTTAAAAAGAATAGTTTTATAAAAATAATTTTTAAACTTTTACGAATTTTTTTTTACCAACAAGCATATCTTAACAAATTAATTTAAAAATATAATTAATTAGAAGAGATAAATACTTAAAAGATAATTAAAAATCATAATATTTATAATTTCATTTTTTGGAATTTATTTTACAAAAAGATACATATAAATTTCTAAGTATTAAATATCGTCCACGCTATTTGGCGCATGCCAAATTACTAAATCATGCCCATTTGTCCGTGACGGACAAATGGGCATGATTTAGTATTTTGACATCATTTGTCCGTCACGGACAAATGATCTTTGTCCGTTACGGACAGGTTACATTTGTCCGTGACGGACAACTTATATGTATAAAATGAAGATGTTTGGATTAAAGTTATAAAATTTGGTTTGTTTGAAAGAAATTTAATATCCTTTTGATTGTCTTTTGTTAACAGAAAGTTTAAATGTTTTCAATAACGTCATTTTGATTTGATCGTATTTATGTTTGAATTTCTTAAAAATGTAACATTGATCTTGAAACTTTGATTCCTTTGTAATTGTTATGTTTGTAAGTAAGTTTGGTTTCTTTATTGAAAGAAAGTGTTAATCTTTTGAATAAAATATCTTTGATTTGATCTTCTTTTGTAAAAGGAAGTTTAAATCCTTTCAATAACATAACCTTCATTGGATCGTAGAAATGTATGATATGAAGTTACGTTTATTTCTTGAAACTTTATATGTTTGTTACGAAATCTATAAATTTTGAACAAAAGAAACGTTTATTGATAGGAAGTTACGTAATTTTGATTAACAGGAATTTATAATCCTCGCAATAACGTTAAGTTGATATTTTTATCTCATTATGTTCTTTACAACTCGTTATGTTCATTCAAAGATCTTACTAAATTAAAATTTAACGAAAATGTTACTACAGGTAATTAAACTCATTAATTTAATGAAGTTGTACACATTATTGGTTGATCTAAAAGATACAAATATATGTTGTAAATACCAATCTTTGGAGGAGTGATCTGTCCGTCACGGACAGAGTGGAGTTGTCCGTCACGGACAGAGTGGATTTGTCCGTCACGGACAGAGTGGATTTGTCCGTCACGGACAAACTCCTTCTGTCCGTGACGGACAACTCCACTCTGTCCGTGACGGACAAAGGTCACTTGCCCTATAAGGACAACCACGCTCATTTTCTTTCCCTTTCTTCCTCTTCCTTTCTTCGCCGCGACGAACACTTGCGACAATCCTTCGCTCGATCTTCGGCTGCAATCTCTCTCAATCTCTCTCCACATTTCTCGTATTCCCTATTGCAATATAAGGTAAAAACTTAACTTTCTCGTTTTAGTTTCGTTTAAATTTGTTTGTTTTAGTTAGGTTTAGGTTTAGAGTTTAATTTGTTCGATTTGGGTTGTTTTAGAGAGGTTTAGGGGCTTATATGTTACTAAAATCGATGAATACGAGTTAGGGTTGAAGTTAATTAGTTGTTTTAGAGAGGTTGATTGAGCAGATCGCGAACGCCAACAATGGCGTTCGCGATCTGCTGAACGAAGAAGACGCTTGTCCGTTGACGGACAAGCGTCTTCTGTCCGTGACGGACAAGAAGAAGTTGTCCGTCAGCGGACAACTTAGTTGTCCGTCAGCGGACAACTTACTTGTCCGCTACGGACAATGTAAGTTGTCCGCTACGGACAATGTAAGTTGTCCGCTACGGACAACTTACTCAAATTTTTTTTTTAAATTTGTTTTTTTCCCTTTTTATTAACATTTGTTGTTTTTGTTTGCAGATGGAAAGGAACCCAAACAAGGACTCCAAGAGGTTCAGTGGATTGGGATACTTCAGGAAAGTATTCCACAGTGGCATGCGTTCTCTTAGGGGACAGCGGGATGTCCACTCTAGACACGAGCCACGAGAGCCAGTTCCTTACTCTGGAGGTGAGGAACAGTTCCCGACACAAGAGTCGGGAGTCACGCGGCGTAGTACATCTGGTATTGCGCGTGACATTGCTCCCTTGAGCCCTCCTCACCAGGCTTTTAGCGGAGCCAGACATAGCTCCTATACTGGAGGTGGTGCTTCGTTTGGTGCCGGATATTATTCTCAGATCGAGGATCTGAGTGCTCCTTACCAGCAGGAGCAGCAGTTTGCTCCTTCTTCTTTCCGGCAGGAGCAGCAGGATGCTCCTTCTTCTTCCCAGCGGGAGCAGGAGTATGCTCCTTCTTCTTCACAGCAGCAGCCTGCAGCTGAGAGGAGACGCCGAGGGAGGAGGCCACCTTCGCCTGCTCCTGTGGAGGAGGTACTTGAGGAGGTACTTCCTCGTTTTCTGGGCGATCGTCCTAGACCAGTACCTCCTACTCGGCAGGCAGCCCGATCTTCGAGGTCCTTGTGGAGGGGGACCTCGTATACCAGAGATACTCAGGAGTTTCCAGGCTCACACCGCTCTCCACGTCTGGCATGGCATGGTGAGTACGCAATAAATATGTTGAATAAATGCATCTTTAATGTTATAATATTTTTAGTTATATATTAAATTTCTTTTTCTATGTAGGATCGTGATACGCTTCACTATCATACCAGAGCCAGCCAGCTGGACGCCTGGCTACTGGATGAGGAGGCTTGGTCGGGTTTAGCGTACGCCAGTGGACTGACCCATCTGCAGGGTCTTATGTACAGGCATCTGAATGTGCGTCTACTGGACGCTTTTATCGAGAGATGGCAGCCCGAGGTGAACCAGCTGCACATGCCTTGGGGTGAGATGACCATTGCTCTCCATGATGTCCAGCTCATCCTAGGCATTCCCATATCCAGGACGGCGGTTACTCAGGTGATCGCCAGAGCTGATTCTGCCATCCGAGTGCAAGAGTTTTTTGCTTTTACTGATGAGCAGATGACTGCCGGAGATGTACGTCGTCGAGGGCTGTCACATTCTTTTTTACTGGATCAGTGTGACGGATATTCACATCTGTATCCGACGACTGCAGCGTCCGGGTGGTTGTTGTACCTGCTGGGATCGACGCTGTTCACCGACAAATCGCAGCACAAGATTTCTCCAGATTTACTCATATTGGTGGAGGATCTTGATCAGGTGATTACTACATCCTGGGGTACGGCGACACTCGCCTACCTCTATAGGCGTATGGGCGAGGCCACTAGGGTCGACTGTCGCTAGATGTGCGGTTGTCTGACGCTGCTGCAGGTAAAATATATCCTCTATACTCATATTATTATTCTCGTAACTTAATTTGTATTGTTTGTCTAATTTTTATTTCTTTTTTGTTAAAGGCATGGATCTACCTATATTTTCCATGCTTTGCACCGGAGGTTGTCGAGGGCTGGGAGCATGGGATGCCTTGGGCGGCGAGATTCGAGATCAGGCCTGTTAGGAGGGACACCCGTGACTACAGACGGATGCTTGACGAGATGACTGTTGATCAGGCAAGTCCACTACATTTGAATAGTTGTAATCTTTTTGTCAACTAACGTGTTTATTTTCTAACAATTTTGTCTGTTTTTTAAACAGGTGAACTGACAGCCATACGGCCAGTTGGACTTCACTGATAGAGAGTTACAGCGTTCGTTGTTCCACGGGCTGTTGACTTTTATGGACATATCAGAGCCCTACGATCCATACAGGAACATGAGGGCTTTTGGATACGTTCAGACTATTCCGCCTCCGCTGATACAGCCTGATTATGCCATTAGGATCGAGGATCCCAGGAGCTACAGAGTTGGCTATCCTCAAGGTAGCTGGGCGTGGGATAGATGGGAGCACCATCACGTCACGGTTGAGGAGATGGCTGCACGTTACGGCCCTGGATATACCGCCACCGACGATTATATGGCGTGGTATACAGACCGATCGCACCGGTTTATACGCCCAGGTGCTCAGCAGATGCATTCTCCTCCACCTCCTCCTCCACCTCCACCTCCAGCTTCGACCTTTGACGGCCAGTTGGACCCTTACGATTACGCTACACGATTTAGGGAGTATATTGGTGATCCTTCTATCCCTACTTCCCCGCATCAGGACTTACGCAGTTATGTAGATTAGTTTCCTGATCTCCGAGATTATTCTTACGATCATGGACAGGGTAGCGGTACTCGTCATGACGATGACGAGTAGGCTTGTGTATGTACTTTTTTTGGGTTTGTATTGTGTGTTTAAACTTTTGAATCTTATGTCTACATTTTGTGTATGTTTAAACTTGTTTCGTTGTATGTTTAAACTTCGTACTTAACTTTTTGCGTTATATTTAACTAAATATAAACGATAACTATATAAGCAAACTTAACCTTAACATAATATAAATGACTAAACCTTAAGAAAATATGTCTGATCGTAAAGTTAAAATTAACAAGTTAAACTAAACAAGATCAACCAACTGTGCCATAATCTATCCGTGTTATTCGTTCATGTTGTAAATGTAACTCCTTCCAGCGAGTGAGGCGATGAGCTAATCTGACTTCAATACCATCAACTGTGTCGTTACGAAAGTGCGCCCAAGTTTTAAGAATCTCTGGTAAAGGACAATCCTCTTCAAGTGTTAGCTAAAACAAATAGAAAAAAAAAACATTAGTACATATATGTTGTGAAGAACAAAACCGAAAATGATAAATGAAAAGATCTTAAAGGACATACCCTGATGTAATGATACTGGTTGGGAACTATTGATATATGGATCTCTGGAAACTCTAAGTTCGAAGTAATTCCTTCTTCTCGACGATATAGTGGAACATATGTGTAGTCGCACCCACCGTACGCTACAACAATACACTGCAATGCAGTGGCAGCTAAACACCCCATGTCCGTCACATTAAACCAATATTCTGGTGGTGCAAAACCGTCTCCATTCCATCCAAGTGCTATAATCGTCTGATCGATGTTACGTTGATGACAAAAACCCTTATACAACTCGCGATGAGAAAGGAGCTCTGCTAACATCAGTCGCCTAATCATCCGCCATCCTTCGTCTGTGTCTGTGTCGTAGATTGCATGATGTAGTGCTCTGAAACCACAATTTCCATCCCCTCTAACATTATTCCAACTGATTACATACTTTTTCATCCAAATGCGAATCGCTCCAGGCCACTCTACTAAAATATCAGGGTTATGCTTGGATATACTTCTCTTTAAAGGTGTTTTGGGTGGTAAATCGGTATTAGGAGATGGACTTGATACTGGAATAGGAGATGGACTTGATTCTGGAATAGGGTTCTTTGGAGGTCGACCTCTTTGTTTTTTGGGTGGGGTACCTGCTAACTCCCAATCGGATGGCAATCTTTTGTTTGGACTGTCCTTCGGTCTTACTTTAGTCACAACCCTAGCAGGTTCCCGCAAACTGGTCCTCTCCGGAAAAGCAGTTTCTATAGCTTTATTTACAACATCCAACTGTCGAGTAGGGCTCAGGTTTGGAAAATCTTTCTCGCAGAACTCCGTCATTAAATTTCTTGCAACTCGACGCACGTCTCGTCCCTTTTCTGAGTCCGGAACCACGTCATCGATATCTAACTTTTTCCAGAATTCATGCACATCTGTAAGAGGGATAGACATTTCTTTCTTCATATAACCCCAAATAAAGTGCATACACGGCAGACCATGAGTCGTCGGAAATGAACATGTGCACGGACCATCGGGCTTGTTAGCACGAGCTTTATTGTACTCATCGATAATAAGTAAAAAAGCTTTGAGGGAGATGTTGTGGTGCAACGACTGAAATTGTTTAACACAAGAAGTCCATGTGATCTTTTTTGACATGCTCTCGTTGAACGAACCGAGGATCTTATCCAACTGAATCCTCATCAAAGAGTGATAGAACCTGAAAATTGTATCCAACTTCGCAGAACTTGTTTTCATGAATTGTTTCAGAACAGAGTGTGCAGTTTCTGCCCTGTTGAGAAATAAAAGAGTTAACGTCAAATCGGGTAAATAAAAATTTTAAATTGCTTTGAAATTCGTACATATTCGTCGTGTTACTTTTGAAGTTCAGATATTGATCCGTCCACGCGGAAACAATTCGTCTTTTGTAAGGATCTAGCCATTGCGTCCTCACATATTGCAGAAGATGTCCTCTCCTCTTCCACTTGTTTTCAAGTTCATTTAACCGTCTCTCGTAAGACTCTTCCGTTTTGGATGTAAATAAACCCGAGTAACTATTGGCAAATATTCGAGCGAGTTCTTTATTCATGTGATTATTCATAGCCCTTCCTTCAATGTTTTTGAATATGTGACGGCGACATAAAAGAAACTGGGTTTCTAGGAAAATACGATCAAGTGTGTTCATAAGAGCCTTCTCTCGATCCGTCACAATTGTAGTTGGTGTCCTCTCGACGCGCCTACAAAGCTTTGCAAGTTGTTCAATCGCCAGACATAATTCTCTTCCTTCTCCGTGGATAGAAAAACACCGGCAACGTTAAAGTTCAGTCATGTCGATGTAAACCCAATAATTTCAAAAAATGGCATCTTGTATCTGTAAAAAAAAATAATATCAAAGCGTTAATTTTACATACATAAAAAAAGGACATCTAACGGAAAAGTAAATAATTGTGAAAGCTTACATGTTGGTGTTGTACGTTGAGTCCATTACTAATACGTAAGGGAATGCTTTAAGGAGGGCAACTGATTCCGGATGTGCGAAAAAAATGTCAGTAACTTCACCGTTCTTGTTTCCCCTATGCTCACAGAAATAGCCCTCTTTACGACATTCGAAAAAGAATTGTTGAGCGACTGTCCTTTGATCCAAACCTTCTTTACGTAATTTTTGCCTCTGGTTGTAGATTTGTCTCATCCTGGTGTTGTTATCTTTATCAATGCTCAAAGCACTCGCAATTTGGGCAGGGGTGCAATTACTGGTCCACATGTTCTTCACTAACTTCTTCTCCTCCTCGTTCATCCTTCCCGCTAATGCATGACCCTTTAAATTTCTTCCAAGCTTGTGGTTGTGGACACCACACTGCACGTGAACTTTCCATAAACCTTGGTAAGTCTCAAAAACCCTAATCATGAATTCACACCCGCTTTTCTTCGTCGATGAATTCTTTCTCTGAGCTGGCTGCACCTTTTTTGGGTTGTATGCTCTATATTTCTCGCACGATAGCCATGTCTTTCCCAAACTACCGAGGACGGACTTCTGTACCCGACAAACAGAAAAAACCATTTTATTTTCCTGTCCCACTTTTCGAACCCATCCTATTACCTCCTCTCGACTATTGAAGTTTATGTCGGTTGTGAACAGGCTAGAGTAATCATTATTCGTCGCTTCTGAGGCGGATGCATTTACGCCATCTGTTGATCCTTCATCAATGCTAAGATTATCAACGTCCGCATCTATCTCCTCCAAACCCTAAAAAAAAAAATTTGGTTAATCTGTTCGATGGTTGTCCGTTACGGACAACCATCGAACAGCCGTAACGGACAGAAATATACGTAACAATCAAATTCAATCCACTCAATCAATGGCTAAATATCTAAGTTCAAACACGATTAATGATTTCAACTTTAATGATCAAAATAAACAAAACTTACCTCAACATTATCTTCGTCTTCGTTCTCAAAACTCAAAGATCTTTCTTCATCATCAATATCATAATCTTCCTCGTATGACATTGTTAAGTTGCTTTTTTAATAAGAATAGACTTTATGAGTAGATGGCTGAATGAGGGTTGGAAGGGATTGACTACGGTTTTTATAGGATGAAAAATATTGATTTAGGGTTGTTAATTTATGGAAAAAAAGATATTATTTATCCAAAAATAAGATTTATGGAAATAAAGATATTATTTATTTAACCGGAAATAAGATTTATGTTTGTTAAATTATGGAAATAAAGATATTATTTATCCAAAGATAAGATTTATGGTTTTTAATTTATGTAAATAAATATATTATTTATCTATCCGTAAATAAGATTTATGCTTGTTAAAATAAAGATATTATTTATCCAAAAATAAAATAAAATAAAATAAAGATTTATCCAAAGATATAATTTATGTAAATAAATATATTATCTATCCGTAAATAAGATTTATCTATCCGTAAATAAGATTTATCCAAAGATATAATTTATGTAAATAAATATATTATCTATCCGTAAATAAGATTTATCCAAAGATATAATTTATGTAAATAAATATATTATCTATCCGTAAATTTATGCTTGTTAAAAATAAAGATATAATTTATGTAAATAATTTTATTATCTATCCGTAAATAAGATTTATCCAAAGATAATTTTTTTTATTTTATTTAAAATAAAATAAAGATATTATTTATCCAAAAATAAAATAAAATAAAATGAAGATATTATAAAGCTTGTCCGTGACGGACAAGCTACGTTTGTCCGTCACGGACAAAGTATGTGTGTCCGTGACGGACAGACATATTTTGTCCGTGACGGACAACCTCGATTAAATTACTAATAACGCACATTTGTCCGTCACGGACAAATGCATTATTAGTAATTTAAGTATGCGCTAAATAACAGCGGCCTTAAATATTTATTAAAACTGCGCCCGCACAAAGTGCGGGTAATACACTAGTAAATTAATTGTTATTATACTATTTTCATCATATTAATATCAAATATTTCTATAATTTTTAATTTAAATTATATATTAAAAAATTATGAAATGATGTAAAACACCGTTACTTATAACTCTAGTATTAGATATGAAAATATTAATTTTAGTACCCTTGATCTTGCAAAATATATATATCAATAATTAATTTAAATAGATAAATAAAAAAAATAGTGTTATGACATTAATTGCTGACTTGACAAATCACCTAATAAAATACTTCTGAATTGACACATAATATAAATTCATTCGACTTTAGTATTTACGAAATACTAGTTTTAATTTCCCAATTTAACACAAGGTTAATTTCCTAACATCTTTCCAAAACCGATGACAAGTTAGCTAAACAATTATCGAAGGAAGAATCATAAACAAAGATATCATCCATAAATACTTCCATGATGTTTTCAATATATTCGGAAAATATAGTCATCATGCATATTTGAAAAGTGGCGGGTGCATTACACAACCCAATTGACATTCTCCTATATGCAAAAGTACCCCATGGACAAGTAAATGTGGTTTTATCTTGGTCATCCGGGTGGACCGGGATTTGAAAACACCCGCTATAACCATCTAGGTAACAAAAGTGTGAGTGTTGAACTAACCTTTCTAGCATTTGGTTAATAAAGCGGAGAAGGAAATGATCTTTTCTAGAGGCCACATTCAACTTCCTATAGTCAATACACATTCTCCCCCTCCCCCCGCCCCGTAACCGTCCTAGTAGGGATTAACTCATTGTTTTCATTGGTCACTACGGTCATACCACCCTTCTTAGGAACCACATGAATCGGACTAACCCACTTACTATTCGAAGTTGGGAAAATGAATCCCACATCTAGAAATTTAAGGACCTCTTTCTTTACTACGTCTTTTAATATTGGGTTTAGCCTTCTTAGAGGCTCAATTGAGGGTTTATGGTCATCTTTCATCAATATTTTATGCATGCACAAAGAGGGTTTAATGCCAATAATATCATCAATGGTATATCCTAGGGATTTTCTTTGAAATTTCAATTCAATCAACAACCTATCAAGCTCAACATCATTCAAAGAAGCGTTCACACTCACAGGATAAGTGGAATTTGATCAAAGGAAAGCATATTTCAAGTGAGAAGGAAGAGGTTTCAATTCAAGTTTAGGAGGACCTTTTTCGAGTGGATGTGTTAGCTTGAGGTGATTCCAAGATCATAGAAGACTCATCATTACCCCTTGATGATCCACCAACAACAATTGGATGAGTTTCTTGAAGTTCGGAAACCACGGACCCTCTGGAAAATCTCGGGCCAGATTTGAGTCGAAGCTGGCTCCAACATGGGAAATCTCGGATAAATTAATTGTTCCCTCTAGAATATGCACACAAAAGTCTTAAATTTATAACTCGTATTAATCTTCTAACTCTACCTAGCGAACCCATAGTGTATGGGTCATTTCGTAGCAAGGCTAGTATTCCGAGGTCGAACACAAAGACTAAGGTGAAATTAAATCAAACTAGTTATCATGAATAGGGGAAATCTAAACTAAGAAAAGAGATAGGCATAAAGAAATGAAAATCATGATATTTTTGGTTGATTTTGTTGGTGATCTATCTAATATCAATGATATGCAAGTTTATCAAGCAAACAAGCAAGCAACACAACACAAGATGCGTGAATAATGAGAGAAAGCCGATTCTAGAGTTAAAGATTTCCGATTATGGAATTGGATTCAAGTTTCTAATCATATAGGACACATCTGCGGTTGCTCTGGGAGAGGTGTTTCACCTATGGGGATAAATACGGGGGAGGTCTCATATTCCACTAGTCTCGCACCAAGGTTCCTATTATCGGGTAAGTCTCAAGGAACTAAGGTAGGGAATTCAACGCTAACCGGCTCACAACCTAAGGGTTAAACCAATCCTTACCGGGTAAGTCTCAGAATAGGTTCGTCTTATGCAACAATCCTAACACACTCGATCCAATAGAGGTTTTTACACCTCTACTACCTAAAGTTCATCATCATCTATACCTAATAGAGGGGAAATTACCGGGTTAGTCTCATTCCTCACTTAGTTTGCTAACATTAAGTAAACCTAAGTTAGATTCAACTCAATAAACAATAGGATTTAAACAACCTAACATCCTAACATAAAGATCCATCAATTACGGCCAACAGAGGAAAATCTCGGGTGGATCATGCAAAATCTCGGCCGAGATCTCATGAAGAAGAAACTGGAGATTCCTAAGATCTAGGTTTAGGGCAACCAATTCATCCTAGACTAACATGCAAGCTCATTCTATCATTGATCCAAGCCATGACCATCAATCTATCACTTGAGAATCACAAATACTTAGCCTACAACATGCATTTCTAGATCAAAGGTCAACAAAGAGGCATACATGCAATCCATAGATAGAAATGAGAATTGAATAAATTAAACTTAGCTGGATTGAAGTGTTACAAACTGGATATTACAACTCCACAAATGACTTGATTAGGATCTACAACAACCTTCAATGTTTTTTCACTCAAAATCTCTCCAACCTCATTTACAAATCTCAAAATATTGTTTTTTCTTCTCCAAAATGAGAGTGTTTTCTCTTCCCTCCTCCAAAATCCAGGATCCTCCAGCCAAAGGACAACCTAGAACACCAAGGCAACACTCCACCAAAGGGGGAAGCAAGGGCGGCCACTTTGAGAATTTGTGACAAGTGTCAAAACTTCCAAAACAGGAATCTCATCCCAAAATCTCAGCCGAGACTCCATTTGAACCGAGACTCCTGAGACTTCAGCTTGCTTTCTACAATAAAACCATGAGTTGGTGCAAAACTTGCACCAACTCGGGTTCTTGTCTTCTTCTTTGCACTAGGCTTGTTTCTTTTGGGGCTTCAAATTCGAACCACCACGAGGCTTGATCCTCGAATATGTCGATAATGTCCAAAATATATCCAATATACCTGAAAAACCAACAAAAACCTCGTGTAGACATATTTTCTAACAATATATCTCGAATAAGCGTAAATGTCATGAACTAATGTCAATACATGCATAGATAAGGGAAAAATCTACCTAAATGAGTGCCTAAACTAATATCTTAAATCATGTCATCAAAATACCCCATACATGCCTCTTACTTGTCCTCAAGCAAGGTTCAAACTTAAGCTACAAGATGGCATGAGTTATGAATGCGGAAAAACAAAATTATTTTTACAAATGTGCTTCTAATCTAGATCACCCTCATAGTGACGTCTCTCTGGTCAGGCCGTAGGGGCGGCTCTCCTTAGCTGTAGGGGCAGCTAATAGAGGCGCGGGAGTGGCTTGACGACAAGGGATTCCTACTTCTCATTCCTCAGGTTGCCTCCCGAGCAACGCCTTTGTTTTAATTCGTTGGCTCGACGTAAGACAATCATCACTATGTTTGTGCTTCCTCCAGAACCATCTCGTCAATCAGATCGTTGGATACTTCCTCATGGTACATTTTGAGTCTTTAACCGTTGACTTTGAAAACCTTGTGTGATTGTGGAGCATATAGATCCAAAACACCATAGGCATGTACTTCGGCAATGACATACGATCTGTCCATCGGGAGCGTAGTTTCCGTGCAAAAAGCTTTAGTCGAGATTGAAAAAGGAGAACTTTGTTACCTAGTTGGAAATCCTTTCGGAGGATGTTCCGATCATGCCACAATTTTTTTTCTCCTTATATGTTGCGGCATGGTCGTAGGCATCGTGACAAAGTTCTTCTAATTCTTGATACTACAGCTTCCTAACTTGACCCACTTCATCGATTCGCTTGTTGCACTTCTTCACCGCTCATCAAGCCTTGTGTTCTAGCTCTATGGGTATATGACAAGATTTGCCAAACACAAGTCGGAACGGTGACATACCAATGGGTGTCATGTAAGCCGTACGGTACGCCCACAAGGCGTCATTGAGTCTTAGACTCCAATCCTACCTTCCAAGAGTCACTGTTTTTTTTAGAATTGTCTTGGTTTCCCTATTGGACACTTTCGCTTGTCCATTGGTTTGGGGGTGGTATGATGTGGAAACTCTTTCATTGACATGGCACTTCTTTAGTAGGGTAAAATGGTTTTGTTGCAAAAGTGAGTCCCCCTATCGCCGATTAGAGCTTTAGGAATTCCAAATCTTAAAAAAATGTTTTCCTTAAGAAAATCTGCCACAACTTTAGAATCATCAGTTTTGGTGGCCTTTGCATCCCCCCACTTGGAAACATAGTCCACCACAAACAAAATACAAGTATTACCAAAGGAATCAGGAAAAGGTCCCATAAAGTAAATTCCCTAAACGTAAAAAATTTCACAAAAGTTAGGAGATGATTGTAGCATTTCATTTCTCCTAGATATGTTACCTACACGTTGACACCTATCATACACTTTAGAAAATGCAAACACATCTCGAAAGATGTGTCGCCAAAAGAAACCACCATCCAATACTTTTCTAGCAGTTTTGTTAGCCCCAAAATGTCCTCCACATGCTTTAGAATGGCAAAACATTAGGATAGATTCTACCTCATTGTCCGGGATGCAACGGCTGATTACTTTATCGCTAAATATTTCCATAAGTAGGGATCATCCCAAACATAATGCCTAGCTTTGGCTTCTTCTTTTCCCTCTGAGCCTTGGTGAAATTAGGTGGATACTCTCCTATGACAAGAAAGTTTACTAGGTCAGCAAAGGAAGGTCTAAAAGAATGGAGCTTATACAATACCTCTGCCGGGATTTCTGCGGGAGCGGCAAGGGCAAGCCGCAACGGCGGTGACACAGGCTCTGTAGGGGCGGTGGCCTCCAACCGTAGGGACGACGTCTTGGCACAGGCACGGGCTTCCTCAGCCGCAAAGGCGGTTATAAAACAAAGAGTTGAATAATTTGTGTCGTCTAGAATAACTCCAAGAACTGCCTTTTGATTTCCCGGCTTGTCTTCCTTTTTCACCAACCTACTCAAGTGGTAAGCTATCAGATTTTCCGCTCCTTTCTTGTCCTGAATTTCTAAGTCGAATTCACTTAGAAGTAAGACCCATCGAATCAACCTTGGCTTGGTCTCCTTCTTAGTCATTTATTTAACGTAACGTTGCATGGTCAGTGTAAAAGATTACCTTGACACCTAACAAGTATTGCGTGAATTTCTTCAAGGCAAAGACTACTGCCAACATCTACTTTTCGGCGGTGGGGTAATTCTTTTGAGCTCCATTCGATGTCATCGATGCGTAGTGGATTACATGTGAAGCTCGTCATTCTTTTTGGCCAAAAACTGCTCCCACAATGGATTCTCCCATTCGTGATTGGATTATGGGAGAACTTGTGAGGCATTTCCATAATTGGTCAAAGGCCTTCTTGCATTCCTCATCTACCATGAAAGTGGCATCCTTTTCTAACAACTCACATAACAGTGTGGAAATTTTGGAGAAGTCTTCGATGAACCGCCGGTAGAAACCTGCATGACCTAAGAAAGAATGGATATCACGCACATTAGTATGATAAGGCAAAGTTTGAATGAAATCAAATTTGTCTTTATCAACCTCTATTTCTTTAGCTAAAATTATATGGCCTAAGACAATTCCTTGCTCCAACTAAAGTGACATTTTTTTTTGAGTTGAGAACTAAATTAGTTTTTACGCATCTTTTAAGCACAAGTTTTAAATGTCCTAAACATGCATCAAAACTATTTCCATGTACAGTAAATTCATCTATGAAAACTTCAATAAAATTCTCTATATACTCAGGGAAAATACTTTGCATGCATCTTTGAAAGGTGTCGGGAGCGGTACATAGTCAAAATGGCATTCAATGGTACGCAAAAGTGTCAAAAGGACATGTAAATGTTGTCTTCTCTTGATCCTCCGGGGAAATGGCTACTTGGTAATAACCTAAATAACCATCTAAAAAGTAGTAGTAAGGATGTCCCGCAAGGCGTTCAAGCATTTGGTCAATAAACGGTAAAGGAAAGTGGTCCTTTCGGGTTACCGTATTAAGGTTACGGTAATATATACAAACCTTCCAACCAGTTTGAGTCTTGCTTGACACCATCTCTCAATGTTGATTCTCCACTATGGTGATTCTTGCCTTTTTCGGAACAACTTGGGTTGGACTAACCCATTTGCTATCTGAAATTGGGAAGATCATATCCGCTTGAAGGAGCTTCAAATCCTCCTTTTTCACCACATTCATCGTAGGCAGGTTGAGCCGCCTTTGTGGTTGCCTTGATGGTGTTGCATCTTCCTCAAGGAGGATCCGGTGCATGCAAGTGGAGGGAGTAATTCCCTTGATGTCCGCTATTGTCTAACCAAGAGCCGTCTTGTGCTCCTTAAGCATTTCTTGTAACACCCCAAATCCATAGGACTCGGAGTGCTACGGGCTAGGACCTCACAATGGGTTCTGACCTTAGCGTGACAACAAGTTCACCGGATCTTGCAACATGACACAAATAAATATAAAACAAACATTTATAAAACTGAAATATCATATACCGAAATACATACAATATACACAGCCGAGTATCAAAACATTATCATCATATACATATATACATCCAAAATCACAAAACCATCCTCGATGTACGGAAACCCTCGGTTGATCACTCCACCAGATCACTCTGCAGTCCGTCTATCCTGCATGGCATCTACAACACGGTATAAACCGTTAGCTAACAATTCATATATAAGATAATGCAGAAGCACATACACATATCGGGATTACAATAAACACCAAGCATGCTATCACAAATTTCCCGTGTTATTATCTCTATAACGTTATACACTCATAATCCTTTTTAAAGATGTGACACGAGAAATATATCACTCTCGTCTCTGTTTCCCTCACCTTCTAGAGTGGTTAAGAGCACCCCAACGTAAGCTATAAGGGTTGAATTGGTACCTTCACCATATACCACGACTAGCGTATTCTTAGAGAACCCTCCAACCTCCCTCTAGAGTATTGGACAAGTTATCACCACCTATCATCAGTGGACCAATACAACGTCGGTAATAATCAATATATCGCATGCTATAAGCATATAACAAACACCACTCGTGCATACATCCAATATAGGAATGCAACTAAGTAAGTCCTACGGACTGCCCTAAATCCAAGTAACCACAACCAACGATCAACCTCTCAAATTCACGTAGGAATGAACACCTCTTGATAAACAAGGCATAAATATATTCACTCCTCCACTGGGAGCAATCAAGGCACCAAACCCTTCATCCATATACATATACACAACACATCCAACATCACAAAACAACAACAAGATCAACTTGTTGAATCTAGAACTAGGAAGGAAAGGAAGAAGGAGAAGAAAATAAGGGAGGAAGTATGGCTCACCAATCTTCTCAACTAATTAGGGAGGAAACAAGATGCAATCCTTGCCAGCTTCTCACAACAGCAAAACCTATATCATCATCATCATCATCATCATCATCATCATCATCAACCTTCAAAAGCAAGAGAATCTAAAGAAAAAATCAAGGAAGAGAAAGGAAGAGGAAGAGAGGAAAGATTAACGTGAGCTAGAGAAGAAGAAGGTCTGAAGAGAAGTCATAAACCCTTAGAATTAAAGGGAAGGAAAAGACTTAAGGAGGAAGAAAGCGGAAATGAAGACGGAGAAAAAGACGGCCGCTTCCTCTGCTATGCCGCGACCGCGGCCCGGCAGAGCCACACTTGCGGTGGCACGACTGCGATTGCGGGATTCCGTAAAGAACATGGCTATTACATTTCCACCAACTTCTCTTCTTGTTGTGGAGACAACTTGCTAGACACAATTACGGGTAATGTCTCATTGTCACCAAGAAAAGCATATTTGAGATTTGAGGGAGTTCCTTAAGTTCAATTTACGGGGCTTGCACAATAGAAGGAACAATCTTTTCGCTCGGAATTAATAGAGTGGGCCTAATGGCCGAATGTGTGATTGGGAGCCGTTTGTGCCCATCCAATTGGGCTAGAACTTCTTGCATGTTAGATGTAAAATCATATTCTATTTTGTGAGCATCAACATCATTTTCAATTATACTCTATAATTCATTGAAATCAAAAACGGTAAACACATCTTGCACAATTGATTCAACTATGTCAATGGAGCATAAATAATGGTCATCACTGGGATGTTTCATAGCATCATATATGTTAAATTCAACAACCTCACCATCAAATTCTATAGTTAATTTTCCACTTACATAATCTATCTTAGTTCTAGCCGTTTTCAAGAAAGGTCTCCCTAGCAAGACAGGTGCAACATGCATATCATGTTCCATGTCTAACACAAAGAAATCAGCCGGAAAAATCACAATATTAACCATAACTAGCACATTTTCAATTATTCCTTTTGGATAGACATTAGACCTATCGGCTAGTTGGACAACAATTCTAGTTTCATGCAATGGTCCAAGACAAAGTGATTGATAAACAGAATATGAAAGTACGTTTATTGATGCATCTAAATCTAGCATGACTTTGTCAAAGAGAGTTTCGCCTATGACACAAGGAATGCTTACCATGACTTGATCACTGCATTTCTTTGGCATTCTTCTTTATAAAACTACAGAAACATGCTCACTCAACTTCACCTTTTGTTTTCCTTTGAGCTTCTGTTTCCTCTTGATGGTGCATAACTCCTTCAAGAAACGAGCATACTTAGGAATGCTTTTCACTAGTTTTAGAAGAGGGATGTTTACCTTGCATTTTGAGAAAATCTCAAATAGATCTTTGACCTTGATTACTTGAGTGTCTTTAGAAAGGGGGCATGTGTAACGCCCCGTTTATTTGGGTGCGTTCCGACTTTGTATCTCTCCCTTCTATCGATTCGTTAGTAGCTCGAGTTATATTTTAATGTATTTTTATTTTATATATATATATATATATATATATATATATATATATATTGTTTCCGGGTATTTTATTGTTTTGGATACATATATGTATTCCCGTATTTTATTTTGGGATCGGAAAAGTCGGAAATTCACGATTCAAAAATTCCGTTCCGATCGATTAATCGAGTTAACTATCCTATTTTTTCCTTTTTTTTTATTTTTTTATTTTTCGTCTTCTTTCTTTTCTATTGGCCCTTTTGGGTTGTCGTTGCGTGTGGGAGCTGTCCGCCTGGAGAGACGACAGGAGCCGACCCCTCGTTCTTCACCACCAGGCGCCTCCTCGTTCTCCCGACTGCAACCCCCTGCAGGCCTGCCTAGTGACCCCTCGCCCTCCCTCTCGCTGGATCTACCCCCCCAAGCAGCCCTCACTGCCTCATCGTTCCTTTAGCTCCCACTCTTCTGGCCATCTATTACCGCATCTCTCGACTCACCTTCCTCCCTCTCTTCTCGTTCTGGGCAGCCACCGGCACTGCAACGCCACCAGGAGGTCCGCCGGGAAGAGCAGAAGCCGCCTTGCATCCGCCTCGTGCCACCGGAGCACCAACAGAGGGGAGCTCCACCCTCACTGCCCCACCTATCCTGTGCTGTTCTGCCCTTCGAACCCCTCCTCTCGAGCCACTCTCGCATCCAATCTTCTGCCACGCCACCAGCCTCCTCGTGTCCCTGCAACTTCGCCTTGCGCCGGAAACCAGGCGGATGAAGCAGCAGCCCAGGCGCCTCTTGTCGTCCTTCTACAGCCGGAGAAACCCTGCCTCGCCTTTGTGCCCTACCGGAGCCACGCCTCACCTTGCCGGATCATTTCAAGCGCAGCCAGTTCTCCTCTGCCCCTGCCGCCGTGCTCCTTCACTTTCCCAGCCCTGTGCTTTTGCGGCTGTGGCCTTCCAATTACCGCTTCTGAGAAAGGAGATGATGAAACCCTAATTACCATATTCAAATCAGGACCCCTCAATTATGGTATAATTACAGTTTGTAACCCATCTTTTGTATTTACAGTTAATGGCCCAGATTTAGGTTTTATGCAATTATACCCCTGCTGGAATTAATTACAGAAAACAGCCCAAGGAATTAATTACGAATAAGATTCCATACTTATAAAATTGTATTAATTGGTGAAAAATGTATTTGTGGGTTTTAAACTTGGATTTTTCTTCGAGTTTTATTCTTATATATATATACTAAATATTATACCCTTTGTTGGATTAAATTTGGTTTAGAGCTCAAAGTGTTAATCACGGTTTTATGACCAAGTTTCTTGTATTGTACTTTTGCCCCGGAAGGGTAATACGGGATTTTAACGTTGGATTTTGAAAACGAGTTTTGCATTAGGATTTTATATATTATATTCTACGATCAAATTTAGCGTATAAGCTAAATTTTCTTAGCTTTGGTTTTAGGTTCGGAAGCGCCCCGATAAAGGTCATCGACCCATACTCGACATCCGTAGATCATCTTCACCCTTGGATCGTGTGTGAGTACCTTCTTCCTCGATCTAGTTATGTTTAGTAGTAGTAATAGTAGTATCATGCTAGGACGGACCTAGCATAACTTAGAGTTAATACCAAGTAGCGGCTATGGACCTTAGGTGAGTTTCGAGGATTTGATATTGTTTGATGGATTGATGTTGATTCTAAGTTTGAGGAGTTGACATTATCTTGTGAGGTTGTTTATGGCTTTTAGTTATATGTTGAGCTTGTGAGAATTTAGGGGTTGAGGTTGTATGATGTTGAGGTTGTGGACTAGAATGAAAGTATCCTAGCTTGTGTTGTGATGATTATGACCTTGTGAGATCGTGAGGACTAGGAGTTTGCTATCCTAGAATGGTTATGGTTTATGATCTTGCGAGATCATTGGGACTAGAAGTTTAAGGACTTCTAGCATGCGAGAGAGATGTTGATTGTGTGCCTTGCTTTGACCAGGCGTTGAGTGCCTTCCTACGGGAAGTTGAGAACGGTGGTTAGCGGGATTATCTTTGGGACGAGGTAAGTCTTCGGACTTACTTAGCTCGTATTCTTTGTATTAGCATTATTGTGTGTTGGGTGGTGTGTGTTTATTATTTTACTGTTTATAACAACTAAACCGGAAATAGGATTACCGACCTTTATATTATTTGGCCCAAGTGTATGATAACGGGCGGTGACATCACTGCCTAGCTCCCCGTGAGAGCTAGGGGGATCTCGGCGACTGGCCCGTGCTGGTTAGACGGTCGGAGGCATCCGACCGTTCCATTGCCGGAAGAAGGGACCGAGGCGAGTTTCGGAGGATTCTCGTGTCACAAAAGAAGTTGAATTAGAACGGGATACGACTTAATAATAAAAAGATAATAAACCGGACTTGTGTGATTTGGTGTACATTGTGTGTTATGTTTATTTACTTGTGTTTGTGCCTTTCACCTTGATTCTAATGCTTCGAATATTAGCTAACGGTTTTATACCGATTGTTGTAGATTGCCTTGCAGGTTAGGAAAGCGGCCGAGAGATCCGGAAGAGTGGGCAGCCGGGGTTCCGTACATTTTAGGAGTGGGTTTTGGTTGGAGTCGGGTTATGTTTTATTCTTCGTTTATTATGTTGGTATGCCGTGTGTATGGCATTTTGATCTTTGGTGTTGATTATCGGCTGAAGTCTCTTGTTGTTTTCCTTCGGGTTTCTCATCATTTGCATTAAAAGGAATTTTGGTTTTGCCTTTATTTGTGCCATGTTGAAAGATCCGGTGAAATTAGTTTATTGGATTTGTATATATATGTAGATATGTAGGTATGTATAATATATGTGGATTGTAGTTGCATGATGACTTGATTTATATGTATGGTGAATATATGTGGACTATAATACATGTTTGGACCTTGTATTGTTGTATTGGATTTCCGGATGTGATATATTAGTAGTTATGTGGACATAGTACATATATATGCTTATATACAGGCTCTTATATATATAGTAATATATAGTATGGGACCTTATAGTTAGGACGACGGAAAGATATCATCACCTTTAAGACGACGTTGTTGGCTTTGGAAATCATTCATAAGTGGTGGAGTATGCTCAAGTATCAAGTTGATTGTTTCGTGTTGACGAACACCATGGTGTTTCTCGGATTCATATAAAAGGACATCGAAGAGGAGGAGTAGAGATGTTGTAAACAAAGGACAACCAAGTAAAAGAAAACTCGAGACGACTTAAGGGGATCAAGATGGGAGCAATACAAGAAAAAGGGAGCAACATTAAAGTGTAGAAGCGGTTCTAAAGAGGTCATGATCGAACAACGACGAGACCAAGAGAGAACGAACTTAAGTTCTTCGAGAAGAAGCGTGGACAACTAAAGATGTAAATCGAGGAGGAGATGAGTACGTTCTAGCAAGGTTAAGGTGGTGTTCCATTAAGATGCAAAGCTTTCCTTAGACGTTTCTAAGCATTGGAGGGTAGAGGAGAAAAGTGAACGAAACATGTGGGAAGGATTTAAATACCGTGAGTTAAACTTGCTAGGTACATAGAAGTGAAGAGTCAAAAATACGAGGGTTACGAGGAGGATCACATGGTGAAAGTTCACATAGTAGAATTTCCTGGCGGAGTCAATCATTTTCTGTCATTGAGATGAAACTGAGCAACGCTAAGGAGGAAGGGTGTGTGGATGATAATCTTCAGAAGATGACAAATAAAACAAGGAGTTTTGATTAAAAGACTCAACTTACCAACCAAGAGAAGAGAGTAGTTACTAACCATAGAGATGTGGGGAAGATGCACTTACAAGATATTATGAAGAACGGTTAAGCCTATGAACGGGAGTTATGCGACACAACAAGGCCGAGAAGGTATATTTACTTTATAGAAGAAGAAGGAAGCGTGGAGCGTATAAAGAGTTAACGGAGTGTGTGAAGGGTGAAATGAGCAAGTGAAGTTTAAGATAGAGTGCCCTGAGAGGGTAGCCTTCAGGAGAATGGTAACATGGAGGGTAAGTAGAATGGTAAGTCATTGATATTGGATGAGAAGAGAAATTGATGACAACCAAGAACGCACGTGTGCGGGTTGGCTATTGATGAGCGTAGATGAGAAGAGTAGGCGAGACAATGGCATGAAGGATCGGTAACAAGAGCTTGGAGGATTTACGGTGGTTCGGTGTAAGTAGTGAGGAAGTATGTCAACTAAGTACAATTGTCTTAATCAAGTAATATTGCATGGGATCAAAGAAAGTGAATGTAACAGACCTCCTAGGGAGGGATTGTAATGACCCTTTGCGACCTTAGGTCACGAGAACGACATATAGGAGAACGACCCGGATTAGAAGTTTTAAGGTTTGATCATGGTAAAGGGAACCAGTAGATCAAGCGAAATGTAAGGCTTTCATTATTTATGGTGCGTTGACGGGAGTATAATAAGATGATGCATAATATGTTCATTCTAATGAAATGGATGGTATGTTTCCGTGAGCAAAAGTTGAGGCAGATGTTTCAGACACACAAGGAAGAGCCATGGTGGCTATGGCGTGAAATGGAGGACCTAGATTAGGCAACACTGCAAGCTTAGAATTTATGATGTTAATGCTTGGGAAGTAATGAGTGGATATTTCAGTGGTTGGGGTTGGAGAGATTGGCCATAGAATTCTCCAAAAGGCATGCCGGTACAATTGTGAAGTTGTTCTTGGAATACCAAGAGATGCATAAGGTGACAAACAAGAGTAAGAGAAGACCGAAGTTTTGAAGTGGAATGTCGACATGAGATGTACGAGGAGTATGTGAAAGATTGAGGCTAGAGCCTCTATGGTCGGTTTGACGTTGCATAAGGAAATGAATTGTAAGGTTCTACACCTACTGAAAGAAAGGATGTCTATAGTGAAAGCTGATGTGGGATACGGAGAGCTCCTCCCATAGGTTGGGATGTCCAAGGGAGCGAAGGAGATTGTATCGATTTGTTATAAGGCATGAATGAGTCTTGTAGTTAAGACCTTTGTGACTGAACACATGCGCGAGATCAAGAGATGTTATTATCGCCATCCCTTTGAAGTGAGAAGAGATATTAAGTTGAATTATTGTTTAACCAAGGCTTCAAGAGTCGGGAAATTCGAGCCAGTTCCACGAGTTCAGGAGATGAAGGATCATTGAAAAAGGACGGTCAACATTGTAGCTACAAATGGAACAATACACGTGTTTAAAGGACGTCACCCTAACAGATCGGGGTAGATCATTAGTATCATGACCACTTGTAAAGTGATAAGACAAGATTGTGTCGGTTATTACGATATGTGACGGGAAGAGAAAAGATGAAACCTGAGATATCACGGACTCCAATACGTCAGAATATGGAATTTTCCAGTAAGGTCGAGCTTGATTTAATTCCGATGTCTAAGGCGTCGTATGAGATAACACTTGTGCAGAGACATGAGTTGTGGAAGCAAGTGAAGGAGAAATTGCAAGAATGTAGTGACAAGATTTCATTAGAAATAGTGAAATGTCATAGAGAACACCGGACGTTATATTGAACTCTTGATTTGAAGTTCATATTGGAACATATCTTAAACTCTTGATTTGAAGTTGTTATGAAGAACACCAGTTTGCGAAAAGAGGGACGGTTATCTCTGTTCGTACATTATAGTGAGCTGAACATGATAACAATGAAGAACAAGTATCCCTTACAACGTATATACGATCTACTTGACCGGTTGCTAGGGTCGGTAGTCTCTTCTAAAATGGATTCAACGTCTGTCGCCAATTGAGAATTGAGACTAGGATATTGCAAATACAGCATTCCGGGACAAACCATGTTTACTACGAGTTGTAGTGATTCTACATAGGCTTACTTATACCCTGGATAAGATATTTTGGTCAACTCTCAAAGAAGAGAGAAGTTGTATGCAAGTTGTCTCGGGATGACAAACTCCGATAGATGTGAAAGAAGTTACAAGTTTCTTAGATGTGCTGAGCACTACCGGATCTGTGAAGAGAGAAGTTGTATAACGCCAATTATGGTATCCTCCAGATGACAACGAAGTATTGAATGGGACGAAGAATTGACAATAGAGTTGTTGAGAGTTAAGAGGAGATTCATCAGTGCAACTATTTTTACATTGCCTCGAGGTATGATGGGTTTGACTTGTACAAGTGATCCTTCAAGACTAGGTCTTGATCGAGTATTGCAGAGTGATGTAAAAGTAACAGCATACGTGTCTTGTTTATAGAAGTAGTATGGAGTAAAGTACTTCCTTCGTTACTTGGAATAGCAACAAGAATTGAGGAAACATAAAGTCAAAGTTTGGTTTGACATGAACCAAAGCCAGTAGTGTAAATTGGAAGTTTGATCTTCTGTTTTAGAGAAAGTCAAAGAGAAACATAATGGGAATGCTGCATTGAGAAGACCTGAGAAGGAAGTTGAGTTTCCGATATATCGGACCTTTTTAAGATCTTAGCGCGGTTTGGAGAAGTGGCTTACAAGTTGGCGTTGCCACCTGGTGTTTCATGTGTATTAGTCTAGGAAGTTCATGTATGACCTGAGATGTATTGCCAATCTTGATGATTTAGCGGACGACGATGAACCTTTGAGGCTAATAGGAAGATGGAGGATAATATCGTTAGTTGAGTTTTACGCTAAGCTAGTGGCATCGATAGAATCAACGGGTTAGGCCCAATTCTTATCTTTGGTTGAGCTATGTACATATGTGATGTTATATGTAGTTTGTGCCTAGTGGGGGAATGTTTTATATGACCCGATATATCTTGCGATGATAGTTCGAGTAGTTTGTGTATGTAGATTAGATGATTTCAGCCTTCTTAACGTGAGAGTTCATACCTTGGCCTTAGGGAACGAGAAGTTCGACGCATAGCAAGTTTCGGGACGAAACTTGTTTTTAGGGGGACCTGATGTAACGCCCCGTTTATTTGGGTGCGTTCCGACTTTGTATCTCTCCCTTCTATCGATTCGTTAGTAGCTCGAGTTATATTTTAATGTATTTTTATTTTATATATATATATATATATATATATATATATATATATATATATATATATATATTGTTTCCGGGTATTTTATTGTTTTGGATACATATATGTATTCCCGTATTTTATTTTGGGATCGGAAAAGTCGGAAATTCACGATTCAAAAATTCCGTTCCGATCGATTAATCGAGTTAACTATCCTATTTTTTCCTTTTTTTTTTATTTTTTTATTTTTCGTCTTCTTTCTTTTCTATTGGCCCTTTTGGGTTGTCGTTGCGTGTGGGAGCTGTCCGCCTGGAGAGACGACAGGAGCCGACCCCTCGTTCTTCACCACCAGGCGCCTCCTCGTTCTCCCGACTACAACCCCCTGCAGGCCTGCCTAGTGACCCCTCGCCCTCCCTCTCGCTGGATCTACCCCCCCCAAGCAGCCCTCACTGCCTCATCGTTCCTTTCGCTCCCACTCTTCTGGCCATCTATTACCGCATCTCTCGACTCACCTTCCTCCCTCTCTGCTCGTTCTAGGCAGCCACCGGCACTGCAACGCCACCAGGAGGTCCGCCGGGAAGAGCAGAAGCCGCCTCACATCCGCCTCGTGCCACCGGAGCACCAACAGAGGGGAGCTCCACCCCCACTGCCCCACCTCTCCTGTGCTGTTCTGCCCTTCGAACCCCTCCTCTCGAGCCACTCTCGCATCCAATCTTCTGCCACGCCACCAGCCTCCTCGTGTCTGTTAGCATGAAATATTGTGATATTTTAGGCACGTTTTCTAATCGTACTTGATTCATATTGATAGTCTTTAATTGAGCTTTGTGCATATGTGAGCTAGTATTACCTATATTGTCAATATGGATGTCTACACGAGTTCTATGTTGATTATAGGTGATTTGGAGCTATTTCCGAACGGAATCGAGCAAAGGAGAGTTGAGTTGATGTGTCCATAGTCGAGGACACTTTTTGAAGCATTTTGGAGTCTTAGATTGAAGAATGCACGAGTTAAGGAAGAATCACGTTCTTGATTACGCCCTAAAACACGGCCGTATCACAAAACCACGTTCTTGCCCTAAATTACGGCCGTGGATTTTGAGTCAGAATTTGATGTTCATTCCAGGGAATTCTACGGCCGTGGAACTAACCGTAGTAGTTTCCACGCCCAAAAATTACGGTCGTGGAATCTTCCACGACCGTGATCTTGGCGAATCTTTTCGCCATGTTTCGAAGCCATGATCTTTTAAAGATCGGGCCGGGCCGACACTTTGCCCTGCATTATAAAAAGACGGAAGAAAGGAGATTTCGTCATCACCGCTTACATTTCCGCTCTAGGTTTACACTTGCGACATCACCGTCGAAGACGAGCACGTTTTGCCTAGCTTGCTTGGAAGCAATTGAGATCTCTTTGAAGAGATCGAAGTTCGTGTTTGGATTTCCTGGAATCTCGTACTTTTGGTGGAGATTGCCGTAGAGATTCCCAGGAATTGCGGAAGATCGAAGTTCTTGGAAGATTTTGCAAGAAGATCTCTCTTCTTGATTAGGTTTGATTTGAAAAACGGATTGACATCCCGTTTTCTTTTCTTTCCTAGGATTACGATTATTTGTTCCATTGTGAATCTTTGACATTGTTTGTTCTCTTTGTGATTTTGAGATTAAGTTGAAGATTATTGAAAGTTCTTGAAAGTTTTCATCTCTTCATCTTTTAATTCTTGAATTGAAATTAATATGACTGTTATTGGCTAAAAACCCTTAACAATTCTAAGGTGAAGGGTTGATAGTTGTGGCTTAGATGATGATAGATCAATCGCAAACAGATTAGACCCTGAGAGTTAGAGAATTATCGCCGACAACCCTAAATTACGGGCTGTTCTTGAGTTCCACGACCGTGGAATCTCAAGATCCAACCGTAATTTCCTTAAGTTTACGAGCTTGCTTTTACCTTAATCCAAAGTTAAAGATTTGTTTTAGCTTAGTTTAGACTTGTCTTTTCTAGGTGGTAGTGAAGCCTCAACAACCTCTACCTCGATTGTGAGCCTCAACAACCTCAATCGGATAAGTTAATCTTGATCTTTAGATTATAGGTTTGGGTATTTGATGCTAATCCTTGTCTTTAGAACCTTTCTATATTGAGCCTCAACAACCTGTATAGGGAGTGTCTTTTAGGTGAGTTACATAAGGTTTTTGGAACCTCAACCGTACGATTACCTTACATTAGTATACCTTTGCATATCTCAACTCTGTCTTTATATCATTTAGTATATCTTGAATCGATTGCCACAACTGGATTCCTGGATCTTTAGGATTGTTGTTTTCCCAATAATTTGCAAAGCTCCACATATTCACTTGCTTGATAACCTGCAACTGAGTTCGTTCCACCCAAATCCCTGTGTTCGATACTCTGGAATTCTTGCTTAACTACGTCGATCCGTACACTGCGGGTTCGCTTGCTTGATTCTAGTTTTATAAATTTAAAGCTTATTTGCACACACCTCTAGGGGCGAACAAGTTTTTGGCGCCGTTGCCGGGGATTTGGCTTCGTCCGAATCCGGTAGCCGGTTGTCAAGCTTGGGAGCTTGCTCTCGTTATTTGATTTCTCTTTGAGTGCATGCGCAGGTCTAGGAACACCGAAGATCTCTTACCTCTTGATCAAGAGCTAGAGAAAACCTTGAGACAAAGACGCAAGGAAAAGAGGATGGCTCAAGAGAACGAACGCGATCTTCAAACTGAGTTGGCAGAGAAGGAAGCTCAACTCCGATGGAATGAGACTCTCCTCCAGGATGAGATGGATCGTCATCAATCTCAAGTTAACGGTCTACAAGACATGATCGCCCAAATGAAGATAAAGATGAGCGATCTTGAAAATAAGGTGGGCAAGAAGTCCTCGAAAAGGAGAACAAGGTCTAGAAGAAGAAACCACTCATCCACCGATGATAGTGATTCTTCCATGCCTCCGTTAGAAGAGATTGATCCCACGATCAACATAAATCCTTTCAATCCACAAGGAGCTGCTAACCGCCGCATTCCACCTAGGAATGCGAGGGTCGAACGTGTGGATAATGAGCCGAGAACTCTTGGCCAGCGGATGGATCCAACACAACAACCACGCCGTTTAGGTGTGAACTTTGATGCTGAAGATGTACAAGGGTTTAGCTTCAACCCTCAAGCTATCACTCTTGTTCGCCAAAGCCAGTTTGGCGGTACAAGCGCTGAATCTCCACACCAACACTTGCAAAACTTTGAGTGTATGATGGAGACGATGAGACCAAAGGGCGCTACTACCAACAGCTATAAGCTCAAACCTTTCTTTTTCTCTTTGAAAGGGAAAGCGCTATCTTGGTACCAAGCTCTTCCTAGTGGGAAACTAGAAACGTGGGAAGACCTCTCCGCAGAGTTTCTCACCAAGTTCTTTCCGCCCTCCAAAACGGCGGAACTTAGAGGTAAGATTAATGCTTTTTCTATGAGACCTAACGAAAGTTTGTTTCAATCTTGGGAAAGGTTTCAGGATTTGCTCTTGGATTGCCCTCATCATGGCATATCCAAGCTTGCCTTGCTGGAAATTTACTACAAGGGGCTGGATGCGGGAACACAATTCAACCTCCAATCCCTCTCATGCGGAACGTTCATGGACATGAGAGAAGATGACGCTTGGGACTTCATTGAGAAGCAAGCAAGAGTCATAGAGAAGTATTCCCACCGGAAAGTGGAGGGAAATCGTGTGGAGCAAGGAGCAAAGCTCACACATGAAGCTCAAAATCAGATTTTCTCCCTCAACAATGAGATTAAAGAGTTGAAGGAGACTATCAAAACCAACTTCCCAAAGCAACAAGAGAAGGATGTTGGCTATTTGGGCAACAACAACGGCGGTGATAACACCAACCGCAACAACAATAACCGGAACAATAACCGGAACAACAATTGGAATGGAAACAACAACAACCGGAATAACAACAATTGGAACAACAATCGGGGTTCGAACAACAACAATTGGCGCTCCAATCAACAAAATTCCGGTAACTCCTATCCTTCCAATTCCAATTCACTAACTCCACCCTCTTCTTCCTCTACTCCTTTGAAAAGCCAGGGGCAATCATCAAATGGAGGAAACAATACGGGAAAGGAGAAACCGGATCCCATGTTGGAAACAATCTTGGGAAAGCTTCAAGGGTTAGAGAACCGCATCATCAAGGTTGATGATCAAATTTCTAAGGTTGACAAAGCTCAAAAGGTTTTGGAAAATCAAATGTTCAACCATGCGGAGGAAGTTCCTAGAAATCAAGGGAAACTTCCAGGAAAGACGGAGGACAACCCTAAGGGAAGGGTAATGGCGATTACAACTAGGAGCGGAGTGACTACCACCGACCCGCAGTCTACGTTCGTTGAAGTCCCCGTAGAGAAAGGCAAAGAAAAGGGGAAGGAGAAGGAGGACGTCTATGTTCCCCCTCCAGCTTTCAAACCTCCCCTACCGTTCCCTCAATCTAGAGCGCGAGCGCGCCTAGACAAGCAATTCGGTAAGTTCATAGAACTCATGAGCAAACTGCATATTAATATACCTTTCATTGATGCTATTGTAGGTATGCCGGCTTATGGCAAGTTCTTGAAGGAGCTCCTCTCTAACAAGAGGAAGCTAGAAGATTTTGGAGAAGTCAAGATGAGTTCGGATTCTTCGGATCTCATCAAGACTATGAAGGAGAAAATGCCCCCAAAGCTGAAAGATCCGGGGTCATTTTGCACTCCCATTGGAGTGGGAGAGGTCACATATGACGCTTTATGTGACTTAGGAGCAAGTGTGAGCATCATACCACTTGCATTATGCAGGAAGATCGGTTTAGGCGACCCTAAACCGGTGAAGATGACATTATACATGGCAGATCGATCCATTACTCGTCCCGTCGGCATTGTAGAAGACGTCCCAGTCAAGCTAGGCAAGTTCTTTGTCCCCATTGATTTTGTCGTACTTGACATTCCTGCAGATAGTCCGGTCCCGATCATACTCGGAAGGCCGTTTCTTGCAACCTCCGGCTGCATGGTCGATTGCAAGAATGGGAGACTCGCTTTTGATATTGGGGAAGAGAAAGTAGAGTTCGTTCTTTCCACTCTAGTGAAGGAGCCAATCTTTGATGAGGATATTTACAATGTCCAAGACGAAGAAGGTTTATCTAGGGAGGAGGTAAGTGCGATTCTCTTTAACGATCCCTTACAAAAGGTTATTACTATGAGTCTAACCAATGTAGGAGAAGAAGGAGAGTGCAAAGAGGAAATTGAAGCCTTAGAAGCACAAGAAGAGATGCATGAAGTGGAGTTTGAGAAACTCCACGATGAGGCTGAGAATACTCGAATCCACGGTCATACTCTGTATTCCACGACCGTGGATTCCACGACCAAAATCAAACTCCATTCCAGAGGATATTACGGCCGTGGAATACTAGAGGAAACCGTAATTTTGACCGTGGAAAAAGACGATCGGCATACTTCTTCAACTTCTTCTAATTCTTCTCCAGACCATTCAACATCCTTAGAAACTTCTAAGGAAACATCGGAAGCTCCTCAAGGATCATTGGAAGCTCCGAAAGCAATGGAACTTAAACCACTTCCTACTCATCTAAGGTACGCTTTTCTTGGATCTAATTCCACCTTCCCGGTTATCGTTAGTTCCGAATTAAGCATAGATGAACATGAACAGCTCATGATTGTCCTTAGGAAACATAGAAAAGCCATAGGTTATACTATAGAGGACTTAGTAGGAATTAAACCCTCCCTATGCATGCACAAGATACTAATGGAGGAGGACTTTAGAACTTCAAGACAACCTCAAAGGCGGTTGAATCCGACCATGAAGGAGGTTGTCAAGAAGGAAATTCTTAAACTTCTTGATGCAGGTATCATCTATCCTATCTCCGATAGCAAATGGGTGAGCCCGGTTCAAGTAGTTCCGAAGAAGGGAGGAATGACGGTCATCACCAACAAGAACAACGAACTCATTCCTACCCGAACCGTGACTGGATGGCGAATGTGTATAGACTACCGCAAGCTCAACAACGCAACGCGGAAAGATCACTTTCCATTGCCATTCATCGATCAAATGCTTGAAAGGTTAGCACAACATTCATACTTTTGCTACCTTGACGGTTATTGTGGCTTCTTTCAGATTCCGATACATCCGGATGATCAAGAGAAGACCACATTCACGTGCCCTTGGGGTACGTTCGCCTACAGGAGAATGCCGTTCGGGCTTTGCAACGCCCCAGCCACCTTTCAACGGTGCATGATGGCCATCTTCTCCGAATACGTAGAGGAAATCATGGAAGTCTTCATGGACGACTTCTCCGTTTACGGTTCCTCTTTTAACGATTGTCTTTCTAACCTTTCTCTTGTTTTGCAAAGATGTGAAGACACTAACCTAGTTCTTAATTGGGAGAAGTGTCAATTCATGGTTAAGGAAGGAATCGTGTTAGGTCACTTAGTCTCTAGTAGAGGGATAGAGGTGGACAAAGCTAAAATAGAGACCATAGAGAAACTTCCTCCCCCAATTTCGGTGAAGGGAATAAGAAGTTTCCTAGGACATGCTGGATTTTATAGACGTTTCATTCAAGACTTTTCTAAGATATCAAAACCTCTCACTAATCTATTGATGAAGGATGCTGTTTTTGAGTTTTCACAGGAATGTCTGGATGCATTCAACACCATTCGGCAAGCTCTGATTTCAGCACCCATTATCCAACCCCCGGATTGGACCCTCCCTTTCGAGATTATGTGTGATGCTAGTGACGTAGCCATTGGAGCTGTTCTTGGGCAACGAAAGGAAGGAAGAACCCACGCCATATACTACGCTAGCAAGACGCTAGACGAAGCTCAGCTCAACTACGCCACTACAGAAAAGGAATTTTTAGCCATTGTCTACGCTATTGACAAGTTTCGCTCTTATCTTGTAGGTGCAAAGGTGATTGTTTACACGGATCATGCTGCGATCCGGTACCTCCTTGCGAAGAAAGATGCGAAACCAAGGCTGATTAGATGGATTCTTCTCCTACAAGAATTCGATCTAGAGATCCGCGACAAGAAAGGCTCGGAAAATTCTGTTGCGGATCATTTGAGTCGTCTAACACATCTAGAGGACGACCATTTGCCCATTGATGACTCCTTTCCGGACGAACACCTACATATCATAGAGGAGTGCATCAAGGTAGTCTCCAAAGGTAACGAACCATGGTTTGCTGATTTCGTTAACTATTTAGTTTGCCAGGAGATACCACCCGGACTGTCATACGCACAAAGGAAGAAGTTCTTCAAGGACGTCCGGGAATACCATTGGAACGAGCCTCTCCTCTTTAAGAGAGGTCCGGATGGCATCATCCGGAGATGTGTGCCGGAAGATGAGATGCAAAGTGTCATCCGTCATTGTCATTCACTACCTTGTGGAGGACACGCTAGTTCAAACAAAACTAGCGCAAAGGTATTGCAATCTGGATTCTATTGGCCTACTTTATTTAAAGATGTGCAATCCTTTGTTTCTTGTTGCGATGCTTGTCAAAGAACAGGCAATATCTCTAGAAGGAACGAGATGCCCCTCAACAACATCCAAGAGGTGGAGATTTTCGACGTTTGGGGAGTCGATTTCATGGGACCATTCCCTTCTTCTTGTGGAAACCAATACATACTATTGGCGGTAGACTACGTCTCTAGATGGGTCGAAGCAATTGCCTCTCCCACGAATGATGCCATGGTGGTGGTTAAGTTCTTCAACAAGACCATCTTTCCGCGATTCGGGACGCCAAGGACGATCATTAGTGATGGAGGTTCTCACTTCATAGCCCGTCACTTTGAAGCTCTTCTAACCAAGTATGGGGTTACTCACAAGATCGCCACCCCTTACCATCCACAAACGAGTGGACAAGTTGAGATCTCAAATAGGGAGATCAAGGGAATTCTAGAGAAGACAGTTTCAAGGACTAGGAAGGATTGGTCCTTGAAACTAGATGATGCATTATGGGCATACCGGACCGCATACAAGACTCCCATAGGAACCACACCATACAACCTTTTGTATGGGAAGTCTTGTCATTTGCCGGTAGAGCTAGAGCACAAAGCGTTTTGGGCTATCAAATGGCTGAATTTCGGCATGAAGGAAGCGGGAGAGAAGCGTCTCCTAGACATCAATGAGCTGGATGAACTCCGTTTGAACGCCTATGAAAACGCTAAGATCTACAAGGAAAGAGCAAAGCGTTGGCATGATAAGCATATCATTCCAAAGGACTTCCAAGAAGGAGATCAAGTTCTCCTCTTCAACTCGAGACTTCGCCTCTTTCCAGGTAAGTTAAAATCTCGTTGGACTGAACCTTTTCTAATTAAGCGTATTTTCCCCCATGGTGCAGTTGAAGTATGGGGTGAAGCTAGCGGAAGTTTTAAGGTGAACGGCCAACGACTCAAGAAATACTCACCGGAACTCCAAGCTGAGGAGTTTGCACCTACCGCACTCGAATAAGTGCAAGATTGGTCTAGCTACGGACCTTAAACCAAGCGCTTCTTGGGAGGCAACCCAAGGTATTGCATTTTCGTTTTTGTTTTCGATTCATAGTTTAGCTTAGAATAGAAGTTTTTGCTTTGTTATGCCTCGATTTTCTTCCGGTATATTCGTGTTTTTGGTTGTAGGATCAATGGAAAGGGAGAAAAGGAGGATAATGTCAAAAAGAAGTGACGAAATTTGGACTTTGAAGCTTTACAGAAGGTTCCACGGTCTAAATCACGGTCGTCATAGCTACAGTGGCCGTAATTCTCAAAGGCCTGTGAAAAATCACCAAAACCACGGGTCCGTACACTTCCACGGCCGTGGAATGCCCCGATAGACCGTGATTTTTGAAAATTTGCCTGCGAGTATAAAAGCCACACTTCATCACAAAAACACAACAATTCTTCCCCAAATTCCACGCCCTAAATACCGAAAACCCGCAGCCTCTCCCAAATCTTCGTTCTTTAATCGTTTTCAACGATTCTTCGCTCCAATCTGCAGCAAATCCAACCAAGAAGAAGATCCAAGCAACAAATCGAGTGGAAAACGATCAACAAACCCGCATTTTGGATTTTTCAATCCAAAAAAGAGGTTATTTCCTTCTCTTCGATTCTAGTGGATTTGGTTCGTTTTTGCCATAGATTTTTAGGAAGAACTGATAAAGATAGGAAGGAATTAGATTAGGGCTGCTTGTTGTGGTGAAATTTGGTGAATTTGTTGAGATTCACAAGATTCTGTGTCGAATCACGGTCTCTGGAGGTTCCACGGCCGTGGTTTCTGAAGAACAGCCCGTAATTTTGAACAGAAATGGATTTTGTAAGGAGGATGTCGGGAAGGATTAAGGAAAAGAAAGGGGAGCAAAACAAGAAAAGAAAGGGCAACCCCTCAACCTCTAGGGCACCACCACCCTCATCTCCCTCACCACCCTCATCTCCCTCACCACTATCATCACCTTCACCTCCATCTTCACCCCCTCCTCCTAGCATCCCGACCATACACGAAAACCACATAGCTGCATTTGAGAAAATAGAGAAGAGGACAGTGATAGGTCCTAGATATTTGTTGTTGGAGGATCTACATCCTCTCAACATAGTAGATGACCTTACATGGCTCTTGGATAGAGCCGGATTGCTTGTCTTCACGAACATTCGTGAAGACGCTTATGAGGAGATCACCCGAGAGGTTGTGACATCTTTCGAGCACAGCCATGTTGATAGGACCGTCTCCTTCCGTCTCATGAACAAAGACTACCATCTGAGCATTGTTGAGTTCGGGACCATTTTTGGGTTCCATGAGACCTATAACGGTCGACTTCCTAGAGGCGTTTCCGCCAAGGACTTTTGGGCGGAAGTGGCCATGATTTATGCCGACGAGGACCGTTGGCAACCAGCTGATACCAAGGCTAGATTGATGTACCATCTAGCCTTGAAGATAGCTCACCGTGTTCTTTCGGAGTGTCTCTTTCCTAGGACGGAGACGCCCCAAAAGATTAAGACGGATGAGCTATTCCTTCTCTACGCTATGCTTTATGGATGCCGCGCAGATTGTGCTACTCTTTTGGCGGCGACGATGAGTAAGCTCAAGAATAAAGCGAAGGGGAACATTGGATATGGTGGGATAGTGACCCACATAGCTAGGAGCCTTGGTGTAGACTTTTCAGCTTGCACCCGCATACCCGCTGTACCTCTAGGACTACATGCATTCATGGTTAGGGGACTCATCTTCCCCACACACAGAGGTCCGCCTTATGCGGGCATGCCCTGGGAGAGTAGGACAGGCAGGGGTATTGAGTGGCTGCCAGAGTATTCCATTGTGGCGGGACGCCACAATTGGAAGGAGACGTTCGCTGCGATGCATGCGAACAGGCTTGTAGCTCCCCCCTACGTTCCACCACCGGCTGAGGATGAGGAGGACATGGGAGAGCAGTACGAGAGTGGTGGAGGAGCAGAGCAGGAGTTCGGCACGTTTCCGGATCAGCCGGAGGCGGCCCCGGATGTACCTAGGCGCTCTCCACGCCCAGCTAGAGCTTCAGGCTCGTCATCTCGCCACGTCAGTGTGAGCGAGAGACCCACGTGGATGACTACACCTCCACCGGCGCCGCAGTGATTGATGACCGGACCGCTCGTTTTTAGACATTCCCGCCACCATTTGTGAGTTTCTTTTTCTTTTCTTTCTTTTGTTCTTTCTTGTGAACATTAGGGACAATGTTCGTCCTAAGTATGGGGTGGGATGTACTAAATGTTTGTAATAACTCTACTCTATATGTTGCTTTCATTCCGAGACTATCATTGCATGTTCATCATATGTTACACGTTTCATTCTTGCATTGCATGAAAAAGAACTTTAAAAACCCAAAAAAAATTGAAAAATTTTGAAAATTTGATGCTTCTAACGAATCGATATGATTTCCATGATAATCACTACTTGCGAATTGAGTTGATAACAATTGCATGCTTGAAAGGATGGTAATTCGAAAAGAAATTGAATGAATAAATTTTACTTCTTTTGCAAGTTGTATAATGTGAAAATGTTACCTAAATCATGTAAGAAATTGAAGTTGAAATCACATTATAAGTTCCTATACTTCTTGTTGAAATGATTAAGGCAATTCGATGCTTTCTTTCTTCTTTCTTTGATCATCTAACTCCTCATTGAAATATTAGCCTCCCTTACCCATCCGGGAACTTGGAAAGTGAATGAGAAAAAGGCATGTTTGATGTGGGAGGGCCATGAGAGCATATATTTGCGATCAATTGAATAGAAAGAAATTGTAGGTTTGGGGAAGTCAATCATGACGATGAGTAACTCGGCACCATTCACATAGCCGGGTGTTTGTGTCTTGCCAAAGTCGGATTGAGCGATATTCCTAGCGGATTATGGTATGTGCGCTAAGGGTTTGAGGCATCTCTTGCAATTTTGAGAAACGCCGATCTCCTAGGCTTCGGTTTTTGTGCACCTCTGTCCATAACTCCAAAAGTAAAGTCGAAAAATGAAAAGGAGAGAGCGAAGCTCTAAGTGAAGTGTTGCGGAAACCGCAAAAGAAGAAGAAGGTAGTTGTCCACTTTCCCGGATTTATGCACCACTCTCCCACAAAGTTTCCCTTCCCTTCCATACCTAGACCTTTTCTTTGAAAGTCCTTAAGATCAAAAGAATGTTATATGGCTTGGTGATCTAAATTGAAGTTCTTATGATTGATTTTGATAATATTTGAAGGTTATAATGCTTGTTTGGAAGTTAAATTGATTCATGAGTTTTCTTTACCTTTTACTCTCTAATTAAGTGTGTGAAAGTTTGAAAAACAATTGAAGCAAGATTTGAGAATGATCTATTCTTTAGAAGCCACTTTCATCCAAAAGAAGGTACACATATTTCATCCTAACTCTTGTTTAAAGCTTTTTGAAAGACCTTGCTTAGGGACAAGCAAGTGCTAAGTATGGGGTTATTTGTTAGCATGAAATATTGTGATATTTTAGGCACGTTTTCTAATCGTACTTGATTCATATTGATAGTCTTTGATTGAGCTTTGTGCATATGTGAGCTAGTATTACCTATATTGTCAATATGGATGTCTACACGAGTTCTATGTTGATTATAGGTGATTTGGAGCTATTTCCGAACGGAATCGAGCAAAGGAGAGTTGAGTTGATGTGTCCATAGTCGAGGACACTTTTTGAAGCATTTTGGAGTCTTAGATTGAAGAATGCACGAGTTAAGGAAGAATCACGTTCTTGATTACGCCCTAAAACACGGCCGTATCACAAAACCACGTTCTTGCCCTAAATTACGGCCGTGGATTTTGAGTCAGAATTTGATGTTCATTCCAGGGAATTCTACGGCCGTGGAACTAACCGTAGTAGTTTCCACGCCCAAAAATTACGGTCGTGGAATCTTCCACGACCGTGATCTTGGCGAATCTTTTCGCCATGTTTCGAAGCCATGATCTTTTAAAGATCGGGCCGGGCCGACACTTTGCCCTGCATTATAAAAAGACGGAAGAAAGGAGATTTCGTCATCACCGCTTACATTTCCGCTCTAGGTTTACACTTGCGACATCACCGTCGAAGACGAGCACGTTTTGCCTAGCTTGCTTGGAAGCAATTGAGATCTCTTTGAAGAGATCGAAGTTCGTGTTTGGATTTCCTGGAATCTCGTACTTTTGGTGGAGATTGCCGTAGAGATTCCCAGGAATTGCGGAAGATCGAAGTTCTTGGAAGATTTTGCAAGAAGATCTCTCTTCTTGATTAGGTTTGATTTGAAAAACGGATTGACATCCCGTTTTCTTTTCTTTCCTAGGATTACGATTATTTGTTCCATTGTGAATCTTTGACATTGTTTGTTCTCTTTGTGATTTTGAGATTAAGTTGAAGATTATTGAAAGTTCTTGAAAGTTTTCATCTCTTCATCTTTTAATTCTTGAATTGAAATTAATATGACTGTTATTGGCTAAAAACCCTTAACAATTCTAAGGTGAAGGGTTGATAGTTGTGGCTTAGATGATGATAGATCAATCGCAAACAGATTAGACCCTGAGAGTTAGAGAATTATCGCCGACAACCCTAAATTACGGGCTGTTCTTGAGTTCCACGACCGTGGAATCTCAAGATCCAACCGTAATTTCCTTAAGTTTACGAGCTTGCTTTTACCTTAATCCAAAGTTAAAGATTTGTTTTAGCTTAGTTTAGACTTGTCTTTTCTAGGTGGTAGTGAAGCCTCAACAACCTCTACCTCGATTGTGAGCCTCAACAACCTCAATCGGATAAGTTAATCTTGATCTTTAGATTATAGGTTTGGGTATTTGATGCTAATCCTTGTCTTTAGAACCTTTCTATATTGAGCCTCAACAACCTGTATAGGGAGTGTCTTTTAGGTGAGTTACATAAGGTTTTTGGAACCTCAACCGTACGATTACCTTACATTAGTATACCTTTGCATATCTCAACTCTGTCTTTATATCATTTAGTATATCTTGAATCGATTGCCACAACTGGATTCCTGGATCTTTAGGATTGTTGTTTTCCCAATAATTTGCAAAGCTCCACATATTCACTTGCTTGATAACCTGCAACTGAGTTCGTTCCACCCAAATCCCTGTGTTTGATACTCTGGAATTCTTGCTTAACTACGTCGATCCGTACAATGCGGGTTCGCTTGCTTGATTCTAGTTTTATAAATTTAAAGCTTATTTGCACACACCTCTAGGGGCGAACAGTGTCCCTGCAACTTTTCCTTGCGCCGGAAACCAGGCGGATGAAGCACCAGCCCAGGCGCCTCTTGTCGTCCTTCTACAGCCGGAGAAACCCTGCCTCGCCTTTGTGCCCTACCGGAGCCACGCCTCACCTTGCCGGATCATTTCAAGCGCAGCCAGTTCTCCTCTGCCCCTGCCGCCGTGCTCCTTCACTTTCCCAGCCCTGTGCTTTTGCGGCTGTGGCCTTCCAATTACCGCTTATGAGAAAGGAGATGATGAAACCCTAATTACCATATTCAAATCAGGACCCCTCAATTATGGTATAATTACAGTTTGTAACCCATCTTTTGTATTTACAGTTAATGGCCCAGATTTAGGTTTTATGCAATTATACCCCTGCTGGAATTAATTACAGAAAACAGCCCAAGGAATTAATTACGAATAAGATTCCATACTTATAAAATTGTATTAATTGGTGAAAAATGTATTTGTGGGTTTTAAACTTGGATTTTTCTTCGAGTTTTATTCTTATATATACATACTAAATATTATACCCTTTGTTGGATTAAATTTGGTTTAGAGCTCAAAGTGTTAATCACGGTTTTATGACCAAGTTTCTTGTATTGTACTTTTGCCCCGGAAGGGTAATACGGGATTTTAACGTTGGATTTTGAAAACGAGTTTTGCATTAGGATTTTATATATTATATTCTACGATCAAATTTAGCGTATAAGCTAAATTTTCTTAGCTTTGGTTTTAGGTTCGGAAGCGCCCCGATAAAGGTCATCGACCCATACTCGACATCCGTAGATCATCTTCACCCTTGGATCGTGTGTGAGTACCTTCTTCCTCGATCTAGTTATGTTTAGTAGTAGTAATAGTAGTATCATGCTAGGACGGACCTAGCATAACTTAGAGTTAATACCAAGTAGCGGCTATGGACCTTAGGTGAGTTTCGAGGATTTGATATTGTTTGATGGATTGATGTTGATTCTAAGTTTGAGGAGTTGACATTATCTTGTGAGGTTGTTTATGGCTTTTAGTTGTATGTTGAGCTTGTGAGAATTTAGGGGTTGAGGTTGTATGATGTTGAGGTTGTGGACTAGAATGAAAGTATCCTAGCTTGTGTTGTGATGATTATGACCTTGTGAGATCGTGAGGACTAGGAGTTTGCTATCCTAGAATGGTTATGGTTTATGATCTTGCGAGATCATTAGGACTAGAAGTCTAAGGACTTCTAGCATGCGAGAGAGATGTTGATTGTGTGCCTTGCTTTGACCAGGCGTTGAGTGCCTTCCTACGGGAAGTTGAGAACGGTGGTTAGCGGGATTATCTTTGGGACGAGGTAAGTCTTCGGACTTACTTAGCTCGTATTCTTTGTATTAGCATTATTGTGTGTTGGGTGGTGTGTGTTTATTATTTTACTGTTTATAACAACTAAACCGGAAATAGGATTACCGACCTTTATATTATTTGGCCCAAGTGTATGATAACGGGCGGTGACATCACTGCCTGGCTCCCCGTGAGAGCTAGGGGGATCTCGGCGACTGGCCCGTGCTGGTTAGACGGTCGGAGGCATCCGACCGTTCCATTGCCGGAAGAAGGGACCGAGGCGAGTTTCGGAGGATTCTCGTGTAACAAAAGAAGTTGAATTAGAACGGGATACGACTTAATAATAAAAAGATAATAAACCGGACTTGTGTGATTTGGTGTACATTGTGTGTTATGTTTATTTACTTGTGTTTGTGCCTTTCACCTTGATTCTAATGCTTCGAATATTAGCTAACGGCTTTATACCGATTGTTGTAGATTGCCTTGCAGGTTAGGAAAGCGGCCGAGAGATCCGGAAGAGTGGGCAGCCGGGGTTCCGTACATTTTAGGAGTGGGTTTTGGTTGGAGTCGGGTTATGTTTTATTCTTCGTTTATTATGTTGGTATGCCGTGTGTATGGCATTTTGATCTTTGGTGTTGATTATCGGCTGAAGTCTCTTGTTGTTTTCCTTCGGGTTTCTCATCATTTGCATTAAAAGGAATTTTGGTTTTGCCTTTATTTGTGCCATGTTGAAAGATCCGGTGAAATTGTTGTCAGGCTAAGGGTCGGGACCCATTGTGAGGTCTCGCCCGTAGCATCCCGATATCCCGCGGATTCGGGGTGTTACAGCATGTGGTTTCTCTGATTAGAGAGTTAGAAAGTTTTGACAGATGTAAAGATCCTCTTCTGAGTAAAACTAATGAAAGTCAAAGAAGGGGTGCACTTTCTGTTGGTTTAGCCGCGGGGGGCTCTTGTAGCTGCAGGGGCGACTCACTTTTTCCAGCCACGGGGCAAGCTTCTCTAGTTGTGGGGGCAGCGACACGGAAGGTGAGGGCGTTGGGAGAGGCGTAGAGGGAGGCGCATGGGCGGCTGAGCTACCAGAAACCAATTTTTCCGACACAAATCCTTGATTTGAGTTCAGTTGCTTTCCGCTCCTTAATGTTAGTGCACTTACATTCTCCTTGGGGTTTACCACTGTCTGGGATGGAAAGTTTCTTGAGGTTTGAGCTTCGATCCTTGTAATTTCCTCCGCCATTTGTCCAACTTGTTTTTCTAGATTTTTGATGCTTGATTTTGTGCTTTGGACATGAATGGCAAAGTGTTTAGTTAAAATTTGCAACATATCTCCAGTGAATTCAGACTTACCTTGACGATGTTGCAGTTGTGGATTCAGTTGATCCCTCCACCTGAAGTTGGGATGATCATGCCATCCCAGAATGTAGTTTTGGTCGTACAGATCGAACCTTTGACGTTGTTATTGTTGTCCATACCCCATGGCATTCACCTTAATAGTGGAGTCGTCTTGGCATTGAGGAAACAAGCCCATTGGGTGGACTTGATCAACACATACCCCCAAGCTTTCAATTATTACGGAGTTCCCATCAAAGTCAGCCTTTTGACCATCTCCTTAAGCTCGGAAATTTAACTAGACACTTCCGGCCGGCTGGGTTTTATAGCATGCACCCCTCTTTTGGTAGTAGTCCTACCAAAGTTCCTCGTTCCTTCCTCCATTTCCTGAATTTTTTTTATTGCAAGTTCAGGAGTAGAGTTAAGAATGTTACCTCCACAAACGGCATAGATGATTCGTCGTTCGTTGTCTAGAAAACCGTTGTACAGGTACAACACCAAGTCTTGGGTAGGACACCCATGGAATGGTAACTTGATCTTATCCTAGCAAACCGTTCGTAGTACTCATATAGAGTCTCATCGACTTCTTGCTCTATGTTGCTTATGGCCTTCTTCAAGCTATTGACCTTCTTTGCCGGAAAGTACTTTTCCAAGAAGGTTTTGTGTAGGTTCTCCCAAGTGTCGATGCTTTCGGATGGGAGGTGGAAGTACCAATCATTCACCGAATCCTTGATTGTGAAACCGAAGACCCTCATCTTTATTTGCTCTTCGGTCACATTTGTCGGCTTCATGCTCATGCAAAGGGTGTGCAATTTTCCCAAGTCCTTAATGGAGTCCTCTCCATTTAAACCATGGAATAATGGCAACAAGTGGATCAAGCCCGGCTTGAGCTTGAAATTGACCCCTTCTCCAATTGCACATATGGTTACCGCAAGAGGATGTTAAGTCAAATCCGGTTGGGTGAGTTTTCGGAGTGTTCGGCTTTCCATTGTTTCTTGTTCGATTCGACGGTCTCTCCTTTGTCTATTGTAGGTTCTCTCAATTTCTAGATCAAAAGGAGCAAAGTTTGTATTAATAGCACGAGTTTGTGCCAAGAAAATGGTCCAAACCAATAATTGATAATAAAAATCTAACCAATTTGAATTAACAGTCTCGGGACCAATTAACCTTAGACTCTTATTCTTCCCGAGTAAACAAAAAATCTAACCAATTTGAATCAACAGCCTCGGGAAGCATGATGAAGTAGAGAGGTAATACATCAAAGCATGCCAATAATTGATAATAAAAATCTAACCAATTTGAAGCCTCGCTCCAAGAGTGGCCTACCAAGAATTCTCCTTATATCTCCTCTACTTATGTCGTCAACGTCAAAATGATGAACCTATCACTCGGATTTCACTCATTTTGTCAAGGCGCCCTTCCGGGTTTTCACCTTGCCACTCTTCTTTTTTCTAAGATAATCTTACAATTTCTTACATCCCTCAAGTCCACTTTTGCACCAACCTAGTATTGGTCGGACTACCTTCTTTTTACCTCAGGCGTCCTTTCGGGTTTTTGGCTTATCGAAGGATTTTTGTATGCCTTTTTTCAATTTTTTTGGCTTTTCTTTACACTGAATTTCAACAATTCATACCAACATAATTCAAAAACTACTATACAAACAAGCAAATGCAACATAGATCCCTCCCCTATACTTGAAGGTCACTTTGTCCTCAAAGTGTGAAATATGAAGGAAAATATGTAAATGGAGAAGGGAATAGGGTACTCACTGGTGAGATGGTCCGGGTGGACCATCGGGGTGCTGTGGCGGGTACAGGAAGTGGGAGAAGAAGTGCTCCTGGCGCTGGTGAAGCTTTGTGATCCAACAGCTTTGATCATCCAGCCAGTCAAAAATCCTCCGCTCGTGGCCCGTATGTCATGCATGTTGCTGCTCATCAATATGTGCTGTCATCCGCTGTTCATAACCCGCCTGTCAACTATGCTACTGTTGTTGCATCCTCGCCTCGTAGCCGGACTGCCATTCTTTCTGATGGTCACGGAGCAAAGATGTGACTCGATGCTCGAAACTTGTCTGTCACTCGTTGTGTTGAGTGGTCAGGGCTCTCATATGAGCAAGTAGCTGCTCCTGTAATGGGTCCGTATCAGCAGCAATAGGTGTTCTCTCTAGAATGTGCGTACAAAAGTCTTAAATTTGTAACTCGTAATAATCCCCTAACTCTACCTAGTGAACCCACAATGTATGGGTCATTTCGTAGCACGGCTATTATTTCGAGGTCGAACACAAAGATTAAGGTGAAATTAAATAAAATAGTGATCATGAATAGGAGAAATCTAAACTAAGAAAAGATATAGGAATAAAGAAATGAAAAAAAAAGATATTTTTGGTTAGTTTTGTTTGTGATCTATCTAAGAATAATGATATGCAAAGTTATCAAGCAAACAAGCAAACAACACAACAGAAGATGTGTGAATAATGAGAGAAAGTAGATGCGGGGATAGGCCGGCACGGGAGCGGTGACATTGTCGTCTTCGCGTAGGTGTGGCCTAGTGTCACGGCGGGGGCGGTGACACTGTCACTTGGGCTTCTCTACTCCACAAGCAAGGGGTGCAGGGGCGCTGACATGGGTCTTCAGACTGTGTCAGCGTGGGTGAGAGTAGGACCCGTGCGGGGTGGTGACAAGGGGCTTCCGGACGCTGGCAAGGCGCAAGGAGGAGCGTAGGGTGCGGCCTATCGCCGCGGGTGCCTTGCTCCTGTAACATTCCAAATCCACAAAAGACTCGGGGCGCTACTGGGTTAGGATCTCACAATGGATCTTGACCCTAGTCTGATAACAAGTTTACTGGATCTTACAACAAGACAAAGATAGATATAAAACCAAATACATAAAACTGTATAAATATACATCAAAAGGGTTTACAAAACACAGCCGTGTACAAAACGGCAACAACATATCCATACATGTACAAAACATCCCAAAACCCTCACATAACCTAGTGTACGGAAGCCCTCGGCTGATCACCCATCTAGCTCACTCTGCAATCTTCCTATCCTGCAGAATATCTACAATACGGTATAAAACCGCTAGTTAACAGTTCATGAATAAGAATAATAGTAATAGCACATACATACACATCAACACATGACAATATGCAATGCTCACATCAAAACCGTTTATTATCTTCATTACGTTATACCATTACTAATTCAACTTATTTTGTGACATGAGGATTTCATGAACCTCGCCTCTGTCCCCTTTGACTCCCAGGTTTGGTATAGGGGATCTACCTCCCCTTGGTGGACTGGTCGCATAGCACCTCCACACTCTCGGCGAGCTACATGCAAGTGGTCACGACCCGTTATAATACACTTGGGCCATTTAATGTACGTGTATGGTCGTCCTAGTCCGGTTTAGGTTATAAATGCAACATTCATATGCACAAGCACCACTATCACAATCATCCAAATCCATAACCGCTAACTAAGTAAGTACAATGGACTTACTTGTCCCAAACGTTAATTCTATCAAGTGGTCACAATTTCCCCTTGAGAAAACGATCAGTACCTGCATAAACAAGGCACACACAATATCAAACACTATCCAAGGTTAGGAGATCCACCTTTACACCCCATAAGCATACCCGAATCATAACTCGTATCTAAACCTCGATACCTCAACATACTCACAAATGCCTAAGGCATTACCTCAAGATATACATCATCAAACTCATCATACATACCACTAGCCTAGCCTTACTCTCAAGCTAAGCCAAAAGGAAAGGAAGGACACATACCACACTTGGTATGTCCTGGACAAATTCACCTGTATAAACAACAAGGCGCAGGAAAGGTGACACAACCTTGCCGCAGGTGCGGGGCTGTCAAGGCGCGGGGGCGGCTACACAGCAGAGGGGCGATTCTTTGTCTTCTCTTTGTTCCTATCGCTCTATCTCTTCACTCCTTCCATTGCCAAAGGCAACAACAACATATATACATACATATACACATCAACAAACGTGCAGGAAGATCAAACACAAGCACAACTTGTGGATTTCCTAATCTAAAGAAGAAGAAAGGAAGGAAAAAAAGAAAAAGAGGAAAGGCTTACCACAACTAGCTCAGGAAAGGGAGAAACCTCACAACTGTTTATCTACAACACATCAACAACACAATCCTCAACATCATCATCTTAACTCAGCCAACTCTAACACACAACTTCTCTTGAAGATCTTCAAAGAAAAGAACCAAGCAAAGGAAGAAAAAGAAAGAAGAACGTGAGGAAGAATGAAGCTGAAGAAAGAAAGAAAGAGGAGCCCTCATCTGAAGGGTAAAGGAAGGAAGCTTAAAGAGGAAGCAAGGTAAAAGCACGGGTCAAAAGGTCAAGGAAAGCTGTTGAGGCCGCCTAAGCCGCGGGTGTGGGCCCTCAGTACCGCGGGGGTGGCGCCGCACCTGCGGCCAAGTCGTGGTGCATGGGCGGGGTCCCTATAAAGACTAAGGATATTACAGCTCCTCAACCACAGGTGCGGCTAGCCAACAAAAGGTCGTCTTGGTTGTCTTCTTTGATTCTCTTTCTCTTCCAATTATTGCTAAATCCTTAGATATTTTCATGATTGCCTTCTTCATCTGGATTTACACATTAGCAGCAACATACAACCAAAAGACTCTAAAAGATGCTAAAACTACCTAGATACGATAATGATATGATCACCTATCAATCAACGAAAGGGAGTTGATTTCCTTGATCCTCCACTGTTGTAGTAGCAGATCTTTTGGCGGATTTTTGTTTCTGGAAGGTGCATTCAACTTCATTGTCTAAAGAGACAAGCTGGCTCGAATTACGAATCCTGTGCATTTAACAATCTAACATAAGATTTCAAAAACAAAAAAAAAACAGCAAACAAAAACTTCAAATAACTAAAAATTAATATTAACCAATTCTATCGACAATCCCCGACAATGGCGCCAAAAACTTGATCGTGGAAGTTTTATCGAAGCACAACGACCTCCCCCGCAAGGATACGAGATCTGATGTAGTATAATCGGGTATCGAATTCACAATGATTGTGTCTGAATTGGATAACACTAATAGTTAATTATTTTAAGCATAAAGAAAGTAGGAAAGCAAGCAATGTTGACAAAGAGTTCAATGGTGGATGTATAGCAATGGGAGGAAGGTTGATCTAAGGAAACAAGAATTTATATTGATTCAACATATTGATATATATATATATATATATATATTTCATGAACATTGGATATTGATAAAAGTATTTACCCATCTAAAATCGCCTTGGGTATAAACAAACCATGACCGTGCTTTCCAACTTACTTAGCTCACTCCAGCGGTTCGACGAGTAGAGGAAAACCCATTAAAAACTTAGAAATCTGGAAATGACCAAGAAAAACCTTCGCTTGTGACCCTTCAGTTGAAAAAGGTTTTAAGACCGGAACTTTCTATGGTGATTAGAATACCTTGAATCTTTGATAAACTAGTACTCTCAAAACCAAGTTCTTTTCAATAAATCTATTATAACAAACTACTCTTTTGGCTCTTCCCTTGCGTTAACTAAATCAATAAAAAATTCCACTCCTTTTATAGGTTTTCAAAAGGTAGGAGTAAAACATTTTGAAAAGAAACAATCTCAATACCTCAATTCATAAAGATATATGCAAACAATATGTTAAAGCATTGTAGGGATCATTTAAAGCATTATAGGGATCATCCAATATTTAGATTAGGGAGGTTGTTTATCCAATCATGATGAAATATAAATCATAGATTATATATTGAATCATGAGGGATGGAACTTAAAAGAGGTTGGTTCCTTTAGGCAACCTTTAAGCAAAAGAAACAATATCTGACAACTAGAATAAGGAGGGAATTAAAAACTACCGAATTCAGAAGGAATCAATGTATCTAACCCTAAGATTTGAGGTGTTTATATAGGGGAGAAAGATGAGTCTAGGATTTACATAAAATATACATTTTCCATAGATGAATTCACTGATTAGGAAGTTCTTTGTTGCGACACCGAAACGGCCAGCCAAACGGTAAGTATACGACCACCATATGGCTGTATGGCCATCATTTGGTGGTTGTTTTATATCCTTGCTGAAGGTTATGTGGGATTGTATTTCGAGCATGGTTCATGGCGTCAAAGTCTCGATCCAAATGGCCAGCCAAACAACATTGCAACGGCCACCCTACGGTCGTGCCTTGGCCATTTGGTGGTCGTTTCGCCAGCTGCCGTTTCCAATCTTGAATTTTGTTCTTCAAGGTTGTTCTTGCAGACTTCGTGTTGCAGTTCTTTAGTCATATTGATCTTTTCTTCTGCTCTGGCCTTAGGGAGGATGCAATCTTGACACTTTTGACGCTATAAATGCTTGAAACACATAAAAGCCAAGATAGATACTAAAATATAGAAATTGGACATTTTCCGTATAAAAAGGCATATATGAGATGGAATAGAGGGTTGATATACATGAAAACAAAGTGTGAAAATTGTTACATTTGACACTCATCATTAGGATGCTTTTGAAGAGATTGGTACCTATACCATAATCAAAATTTAAAAATGATATAAAATTCCAAGAATGCAAGATATAATAATGAATCTTCATGGAAAATGAGAAGTATTCAATCAAGTATAACATAAGTTTGGTGGTCAATTAGAAATAATGGTCAAGTGCTAATTAAGCTCAACAAAGATAGTCATTTCAATTCAATAAAGAAACTATCTCATGCTTTAAATGATCATCATACTTTCAATGTAGCACAAACTAGAGAGAGGATTACATCTTAGTAGTTGTTTTTTTTATCGAAGTTGTATTTTGCTCCTTGCTTTGATGTGTATTTTACCTATGTATGTATTGGGCTTGGTTTTAGTTTGTTGATGGGCTTTGCCGAAGGTGAACTGGCCATTGTCCCAAGGTTTGGGCACTTGTTTGGTTTGTGAGTGTCTATATCTTTTGATGACTTTACAGAAGGTAGACGAGCCTCATGACCTATGTTGGTTTTCGATTTATTTTCAATTTCATCAGTTTCAGGTTAGTTGGTATGTTCAGGAGGATTGCTCGACTCTCTGGAGTACTTTGTGTGATGTTTTGGGTTATCGACCACACGTCGCATGCATGAACATAAACTTTGTTATTTTAGTATAAATGGGTCTTAACGGGCCCGGTTATGATGTTTCACTTTTCTATAAATTTACCTTTACCTTCAAAAATTATATATATATATATATATATATATATATATATATATATATATATATATATAAAAGAATATTTAATGATAGATCTAATTAAACAATTATTCATGTCTAAATCAACAATGAAATTCATAAAAACTCTAAATAATCACCAATGAAGATGAGAAAAATCAAAGAATATTACTTTGGTTTCATTCAATCAAGTTCTATCAAAGATGTAAATCAAGTAATAATTCAAAGAATTTCTCACAATCAAGTACGTAATAAAAATCCATTAGAATTATCACATGCATATCACTCCACATACAATCTTTAAAAAATCAACTCATACCTCAAATTCCTCAATCCAAAGCTTAAATTGAGTAAAACTAGATAAGTGAGAAGAAGTCAAACGTTTGGATAAAGCAATTTGAATAATCTAACAAGGAATGTGAAAAATTTGATGCTTCAACAATGGTGGATTTTCGAACCAAAGGAGAGGGAAAATGAGGATTGAAGAGAAATTAGGTTTTTGTGGAGGAAGATGGTAGAAAATGGTAGTTTAAAGGTTAGGGATGAACTTTTGTGAAGAAGAATTGAGGTTTTGAATGTGGAGGCTATGAAGACGAAGAATTTCAAAATTTGAAATTTTGGGGAAGAAATGAAGATTGGAAAGGAAGAAGGTTGTTTTGGTGTTTTGGATGATAAGAAGCTTGGATTTTGATTGTTCTTGGTTGAGATTGGAGCTTTAGATATGAATGGGGCAGAAGAGGTGGAGAACGTCTGCTAGTTCGAGTGAGGAAGAATAGAAACAGAAGGGTTCTAGGTTAAGGTCGAGTAGATGACTGTTGGAAGAGAGAGATTTACCTCCAGTTGTTCACTCGAGGTGGGAAATTTGGCAGCGTACCTCGAGTTCTCTTGTCACTCGATCAAGTCATCCCTGTACAGAAATACTTGAGCCCCCACTTGAGGTACCACTCAAGGTAAGGCGAATCTTCACTCGACCCTGGACACTTGATCTCTTCAATGACCCTTTCTTCACTTCTTCTTTGCTTGAATGTTTTTTTCACTTCTCTTCATCTCCTTTACATGCTTTATCTAAGGCACTAAGATAACCATTCAACATGCATTACTTTAATGAAAAATCAAATTAAAAATGAAATAAATAACACCAATAGGTTACCTCTCATTAAGCGTCCTTGTCTAAGGTCTTGGGCTTGACCTAAACCCCATTTCTTATCTTGAATATAAGCTTGATGAAGCAACCTTGTCTTGATCATTTGGAACTTTCTTCTTGTCAACCACTTCTTCAAATCCTTAAAGAGCATAATCTTTAGCTTTCCATGCATTTTCTCCTTAGCTTCTTTAGGTGGATCATCTCCTTCTTTTAGAACTTCAAATTTCACAACCTTCAACTCTTCATAGTTGTCTGATCTTTCATCACTTGAGTATTCAAATTCATCTTATCTTCCAAGAGCTTCGCATTATCACTTTCCATAGGAGGCTTGAGAAACTTCAAGTACTTGCACATGACACGTTCTTCACCAATATTGAATGTCAACATTCCATTTTTGACACCAATAAGGGCTCCGCTGGTGGCTAAGAATGGTCTTCAAGAATGATGGGCACCTCCATATCATCCACTATGTCAAGCACAACAAACTCAATAGAAAATATGAACTTATCCAACTTGATTGGAACATCTTCTAGCACTCCGCGGGTAGTTTAGCCAACTTGTCCGCCATGAATAGAACCATATTGACCGACTTAGGTATCCCTAGGTGAAATGTCTCACAGAGAGATAGAGGTATTATGCTCACACTTGCTCCTAGGTCACATAAGGCATCAAATGTTTCTTCTTCAAGCTCTACGAACACACTAAATCTTCCCGGATCTTCCTCTTTCTTAACCACCATCTTTTGGTGGCTGATGTGATATGTTGACTCTATAGTCATCTTCACTTCCTCAAGATCATCTAGACTTCTCTTGTTAGATAAAATATTTGTTAGAAATTTACCATAGAAAGGCATACCTTTAAGAGCTTCAACAAAAGGAATGTTGAGGTAGAGCTTTCTCATTCTCTCAATAAATCTTCCAAATTGCTTATCAGAAAAGCTCTAGATTTGAGGAAATAGAAGAGAAGGAATGCGAGGAGGTGAAGCTAGTACCTTTGTTTTGACTTCTTCCTTGCTAGCTCCTTCTTTACTTGGCTCTTCTTCCACCTCTATGACTTTCTCCTTTCCTTTGTCTTGTTGAGTAGGCTTTGACTCCTTTGAGGTAGATGCTTCCTTCGAAATGCTTAGAGGAACTTCCACCTTCTTTTGACTGCTTAGGGTTAGTACGTTGCAAATCTCATCTTGGACCATATTGCATGTCTCCCTAGGATTGACTTCGGTGTCTCCCGGTAATGTACCTTGTTCACTCTACTTATAGAGGCTTTAGATGTCAATTGCTTTTCTAGCATCTTTTGATGTTTATCTAGAGCTCCCTAGGATTGACTCCTCTGTTGTTGTTGTTGTTGTTGTTGTTGTTGTTGTTGTTGTTGTTGTTGTTGTTGTTGTTGTTGTTGTTGTTGTTGTTGTTGTTGTTGTTGTTGTTGTTGTAAGCTCCTCGATGCTCCTATTGTGGCCTTCATAAGTCAAAATAGTGTGGTCAACGCTTGAGCCAAATTGGAATGGGATGGCCTTAGCACTTACCACATCTCCCTTGGTCTTCTCTTCGAGCAATTTCTTGAGTCATTGACTTGGTTGGTCAATGCATCCTCCTTAGCACCTCTTGCTACTCCTTCACTCACCTTGAACAATTCTATTGAGACGAGTATCTCTCACAATATTTGGTTTGCTTCTCTATGAATGTCCAAGCCTCATCATAGTCCATCTCTATGAATGTGCCCCCGGACAATGAATTAATCTTATCACGGTTTGTGATAGCAAAAAATATGACATAGTTTAGATGTGCATATAGGTAGTTTTTCCCTTTATTCTGAGGACATGGACATACATTCATAGCATTTATTGAGCATATTCACCTATTATCTTGGAATCCAGATCTACACAAGCTTTGTTGTGATTTTAGGTGAATTGACGCTGAATTGGAGTGGAAAAGAAGCATTCACAGAGTATTGGTTGATGTGGAATTCATTAGGAAGTAGACATGGGTCCCAAACCTAAACCTAAACTGGCCCAACTCAAACCGCCGGTTTCAAACCGTCGTAAAAACCGTCGGTAAACCGTCTGTTAAACCGACGGTTTAGTAAAAAATAAATAAAAAAAGGTTCAAACCGTCGGTTAAACTGCCGGTAAAACCGAGGGTTTAACCGCCGGTTTGAACCGTCGGTTTAGGTTTGGCCGAGAGCCAAACCTAAACCTAAACCGTAAACCTCCGGTTCGACTAAACCGGCGAACCTAAACCGCCGGTTTGGTCAAATCGGTGGTTTACGCCGGTTCACAAACCTCCGGTTCGGCGGTTTGGTTTGAACCGGACCCAAGTCTATTAGGAAGCATTGGAGAGTCATAGGAAGGAGTATGAAGTGAAGCAAAGGAGAAACGCATCGAAAAGGAAGAACCACGGCCAAGAAGGAAGTTCCACGGCCGGGGTTTTGGTATTTCTTTGAATTTCACACGTGGAATGGAAGGTTGAGAGTCACCACGGGACAAACCATAGCCGTGGTTTTGTGACGTCACCCGTGGTTTTCTTCGAAAAATACCGTTCCATTATTGCCACGTCACTAAGATAAGAGGAATCCTTCAGACCTAATTTTATCTTATAAAAGGAGGTCGACGACTGCATTTTTGGGGGACGGCTTATACACCACACAATTGGATTCACTTCCATACTTCGGATTTCTCTACGTTCGAGATTGGATTGCTTTACCATCGGAGGAGATTGAAGAGTTTCCTTGATCTTGCCTTGGAGATTTTGTGAGATTTGTCTTAGGTTTTGATTATTGTCCTTAAGAACACATACTCTGGGATATTACGTTGTTTGATTCAATTATTGATTTTTGAAGATTAATTCTTGATTCATCATTATACATATTTGTGTTCTTCTTGGCTGCATCTTATTCTTGATTCCATTTCTTAATCTTGAATTGAATATGATGATGATTGTTGGCTAAGCCCCCCTGCGATTAGAGGGTGAAAGGTTGATGGTTGTGGTATAGATGATGATAGATTGAGCCTTTACAGATCGGACCCTGAGAGTTGTGAAACGAAACTCTCGAACGAGGGTTTCCACGACCTGTTCTTCAGGAACCACGACCGTGGTTTCCCAAGATCTACCCGTGGTTTCCTCTGTTTTGCATGTTTCGCCTTTTCCTTTATCCAAAGTTGAAGATTGCCTGAATCCTACCTTTGTTAAGCCTTTCTAACCCTTAGCCTTGCTTGGTTATGAGTGTTTACGAGTTCTACGAAATAGAGGATTCAAAACTCTCTATTAAGGTGAAGACTGTCAAAGCCTTTACCTTCGTCTTTCTTTTAACTTCTTTGGGTTTGGTGTTTGGTATTGAGATTGTAATCCTATCCTTAGAACCTCTTCTTGATGAGACTCAACATCCGTTAAGTAGAATTCTTTGGGTGAGAAAAAAGGTTTTCTGGAACTTTGCCGTACGATACCTACCTTAGACATATACCGTTGCTATCCAGCTCTGTCCGTACATATCCTTGGACATCTTGAATCGAACGCCACAATCAGATACTTAGATCTTTAGAATCCGCATTTTCAGTTATTCTTACTTCTATATTCTTTACATTGATCATTGCTTTGCTCGCTACACAAGTTAGATTACTCTTACTGCTTTGTTCTCACTAATTCCCTGAGATCGACTCCGGAATATTAGCCCATACTACAATTTATCTGTACACTGTGGGTTCGCTATCGTTAGGCTTCGTTCTTGGATATAAATTTAAAGCTTATTTGCGCGCACACCTTTTGGAGCAAACAAGGTTTTGGCGCCGTTGCCGGGGACTTGGTCAAGACCAATCCAGTGCACGGTTGTCTAGCTTGGTAGCTTCTTGCTTTGCTACTGATTACTCTTGATGAGTGTTCTTGCAGGATCTTTCTTTAGGTTTAAACGAAGAATGTGAGCCGGTAAATTAATTGTACCTTACGATTCTGAACCGGAAAAGACTTACAAGAAGAAGTTGAGAGAAGCTAAGAAAATGGCCGCTGCCAATAATCAAGAAGTCGAGGATCTTAGAGCTGAACTAGCTGTAACTCGAGATCAAATAAGAACTCAAGAAGAAGCTCTAAGGAAAGAGAATGCTGATCAAGTTACTCTACAGGAACAACTTCGAGCCGACATGGCCGAATTGAGAACACAGTTCCAACTGGCAAATTAGGAGGGATACGGGGATGCTAGAGTTGTGATTAATCCACCTCCACCGGCACCTATCAACATATTACCTGCAACAGTTTATGTACCACCTCCACCAAGAGTGGGGACAACTGATCCGTTTGCGGGTGTTCCACAAACACTTGGGCAACGGATGGATCCGGTCCATAAAGCCCGCCGTCCGGGCGTGCACTTGGGAGATCCGGCTGACCGTGACTACGAGTTTAGACTTCAAGTGTTTACTAAGATTCAACAAAATCACTTTGGAGGAACGGAGAGAGAGTCATCACACTAAGATCTTCAAAACTATGAGATTTTGATGGAAACTTTGAGACCTTCTAGATGTGAGAATAACAATTACAAGCTGCATGTTTTCTTTTTCTCTTTGAAGGATATAGCACTTGCGTGGTATCAATCGCTTCTTACCGAAAGGGTGAACACATGGGAGGAGATGACCGCGGAGTTTATTACCAAATTCATTCCGCCATCAAAGACGACTGACTTTAGAGCAAAGATAAATGCATTTGTGATGAAGGATGGTGAAAGCCTCTTCAAGTCATGTAAAAGGTTCAAGGACCTTTTTTGGGATTGCCCACATCACAAGATTCCAAAGATTGATCTACTGGTGGTCTATTTCAAGGGTTTGGAAGCGGAAACGCAATTCAAGCTTCAATCAATTTCAGCTGGAATGTTCATGGACAAACCAGTTGATGAAGCGTGAGATTTTGTTGAGAAACAAGCTCTCACCATTGAGAAGTACTCCCACCGGAATGCTGAAATAGGAAGTCAAAGTTCGAGAGATCCGGTGCTGAATCTTACCACCTATAGCGTCAAGGAGCTGAACACTTGAAATAGCGACATGAAGGCTTTGAAAGGCCTTTTGACAGAACGTGTACAAAATCCCAAGGAGTAGGATGTGGGCTATGTAGGAAGGGAAATCAACAAGGGAATAGGAATAATTACAACAACAACAGAAACAACCGGAACTACAACAATTGGAGATCCAATCAACAAAATTCCGGTAATCCTTATTCTCATGCTGAAAATGCATTACCCCTCCTTCTTCTTCTTCCTCTATTCCTTTGAGAAGTCAGGGACAAGCTTCATCAAGTTTGAGCTAGCCAGCGAGGGACAAGCTCGAAGCAATGATGGAGAAGATGAATGGATTAGAGAGCTCCATTACTTTGATTTCTAAGGCACAAAAAGACTTGGAAAATCAAGTATTTAGTAAGGTTGGAAAAGTTCCAAGAGATCAAGGGAAGCTTCCCGGAAAGACCGAAAATAATCCAAAAGGCCAAATGATGGCAATCACCACAAGGAGTGGTGTGACAACCGTTGATCCTGTTCCAAGAATGGATGAAAAGGGTAAGCATCCCATGGAGACCGAGGTTCCGGCTGAGAAGGAGAAGGAAAAAGCCGCTGTTTACGTACCTCCTCCAGCCTACAAACCTCCGCTGCCATTTCCATAATCTAGAGCAAGAGCGCATCTAGATAAACACTTTGCTAAGTTTGTTGAACTCATGAGCAAACTGCATATTAACATACCTTTTATCGATGCAATTTTAGGTATGCCGGCCTACGGAAAGTTCTTGAAGGAAATCCTCTCAAACAAGAGGAAGCTAGATGATTTTGGTGAGGTAAAGATGACTTCCGAGTTGTTCGCTCCAAATGGTGTGTGCAAGCTTTAAATTTATAACCCAAGATATATGCTGAAAACAAGGATGCGAACCCGCAGTGTACGGGTCAATTATAGTAAAAGCAAGAATTCCGGAGTGTCGATCTCAGGGACTTAGGTGAAACAAAACCAATATAGGTAGTCAATATTGCAACTAACCACAAAAGCAATTAAAGCAATCAAAGATGATAAAAAGTCAATTAAAGGAAATATGCAATTCTAGGGATTAAAGCATCTAGTTGTGGTTCCAACTCAAGATCTCAAGATAAGTGGACAAAGCTGAGATTTTGCAAAGGGAAGGTGTTACTAAAGTGGAATAGATCACCGGGTAAGTCTCACTACTCACAATCCCAAACCGAAGAACCTATTACCGGGTAAGTCTCAAGGTACTAAGGAAAGGAACTACAATCTCAAACCAACACTCCAACTAAGGGAATAGAATCAACCTTTACCGGGTAAGTCTCAGGCTAACTCACAAAGATGGAATGAAGGCACACTCAAACCCCAATAAAGGATAAACCTTTATTACCTACACTTATGATCTTGGGTAAACAAACAAAGGAATTACCGGGTAAGTCTCATCCTAGGCTTGCATTGAACCAGGAAAGGTGTAATAAGAATAGGATTTGGCAAACTCTAACACTTAACTCTCAGTTTCGGATCAGATAAGTCACCTCGGTCAGTCAAATTCCACCCCGGCCGAGATGTTCATCGACTGAACGAGATGTTCTAAGGTTAAGGATAAAGACTCGAGCTTTCAGGGTCCTACTAGAATTTAAGATTATTCTATCATTGTTTTTCCCACAACCTTCAGCCAATCACCCTAGAATCACACAAAGAAATTAGCCACTCATCATCATGAAAGCAATAATCAAATATATGGGAAGGGAATGAATATTTGAACACAAAAACCTTAAGAACAAGGCTTCAATAACTGAATCAAATATCACAAATATAGCGTTCCTTGGATAACAAATCCAACAAGACAATCAACAAAGGGGAATCTAAGAAAGTCTTACAAATCCCCTTAAAAAGCTATGACCAGCTATCAATCCTTCTTAGATTGATCTTCAATCTTCCTTCCTTCCTTTAACCACTATAATGATAGCGGAATTTTCGGTGATGCGCCGATGCTGAATTGTGGAAAATCCAGCCCTTTATATAGGAAAACTATCTTCCAAAGATAAAATATCTTAAAAAGATATTATCCTAATAAAATATATCCATATCTCTAAAATAGATCTTCAAAGTATATGATCTTCCTTCTAGAAATCCAGCCCAAAAATATAAGATCTCTCCTTCCAAAAATAAAAGATCTCAGCCAAGAATAAATATATCTCGCCGCGTCAGGATATTCGCCTCGGTCGAGACGCTCCTCTAGATCACCTCGATCGAGGTGATTCTGTGGTCAACTGAGGTGGCTCTAAACTGAATGTGAAATCTCTTAAATCTGGTCCAAAGTAAATCTCTAATTCAATTCCATGCTTCTTGGATTCTTCCTTAAGCTCCTGAATGTAGCTCCAATGACTCCTTAGCTCCTTTAGCTCCATTTTGATGTAAAACGTGCCATTTTACCTACGATTACAACGAAACTAGGTGTAGACCTCGATTCCCGCAAAGGTAGATGAAATGACAATATAATCACATAATATACATCCAAACATGCAGATTATTGAAGATAAAACGTCTAAACAAGTCCCAAAATATAGACTATAATTCATGCTATCAAAATACCCCATACTTGTCCCTTGCTTGTCCCCAAGCAAGTTCCAAATCTTATGTACAAGATAGAATTGATTATAAGTCATAAAGATCAATGAAAAGTATTTCAAAATATTTTTGGTGGTGTGCTCCAATCATAGATCACTCTAAGAGAATGCTTCATGGAATTTAAAATCAAAACATGCTCAAAACATTTTATAAGTATAAGAAAGTTGTTCATCTTTGCATAAAACCATAGAATGCATGATAAATCATAATTATCGAAATTAATCATGTATAATCCAGTTTAAACCACCAAGTCAATCAACAAGCTCGAGGTCTCAAGGTCTTTTCAAGAGAAGGTCAAGAAACGTGTGAGGGTGGGATGTATATAGGGAATGTGGTGCTAGAATCCGGGAAAAGGGATCTTACTTCACTTCCTTTGAACTTCAACATCATCCACCAATAAACTTTGCTTATTTTACCCTTTTTTACTTTTTTGGGATGCATGGATAGAGGTGCACAATAACCGAAGCCTAGGAGATCAGCAATCATCAATTTCTCGAGATGCCTCAAACCCTTGATGCACATACCATGACCCGTTAGGAATATCGCTCAATCCGACTTTGGCAAGACACAAACACCCGGATATGTGAATGGTGCCGAGTTACTCATCATCATGATTGACTTCCCCAAACCTATTTGTTTCTTTCTAACTTTCAGCCAACATCTCAACTTTTCTTTCACTTGCTTGCTTCTAAATTCCCGGATAGGTAAAGGGAGGCAAATATGTATATGAGGGGCTAAGCATGATCAAGAAGAAGAAGAGAAGAGAATGAATTGCCTTAATCACCCCAGGAAGAAAGTGAGAGAACTCATCATGTGGTATCAACCTTCAAACTCAACATAATTTGGATAAAAACAAAGTATTAAACATGCCACAATTTTAAACAAAGCATTTAGCAACTTAAACATATTATAAAACCTTTCAAACATATAAAGATTTCAAAACCAATCAGCAAACAAAATCTTCACTGAGGTCATATCCAGATAAGAAGCACAAAAATCGTTTAGAAAACTGTCTCAGTTAAACCACCTCGGTCGAGATGTTCTAAGTCAACCGAGGTACTGTATCTCGATTGGTCAGAGTCACATCGGTCGAGGTCAAATTTTTTTTTCTTAAACCAGTTTTTGACGTTTTTCTCAATCAAATAACCTGTATGCATGCATGTAGTCTCAGATAAGCATATAGAGCAGGATAAAATCATAAATATCCTGTATAGAGTAGGATAAAATAATAAATATCCATCAAGAGTCATACAATCATCCACATAAGTCAATAATACATATCCGCATACCCCATACTTGGGACACATTGTCCCAATGGGTCAAATAAGTCATAAGAACAGAATACTCACCGGACAAAGCTGAGCTGCAGAATAAATAAAGAAAAGAAATCCTGCAAGCTCTAATCCTGATCTGCTGGCGGTGGTGGTGGATATGGCACGTACGGATGCTGAGATGGGTCGAATGGATATCCCATCATATGCTGAAACTGGATCTCCATCATCCGGCGCTGATAGTGTTGACTCTCCAGTATCTGATGAGTCCGGCTATCCATCTCTCGGCGAAGGTCATCCAAACGTCCCCCTAGATCGACGGTCATGGCTGCGTATGAGTCAATCATCTGATCTGTCAGATCGTCGATCCGACGGTGAGCTATGGGATCCCTCTGCCTCCGAACACTACGTCTGGCAGGTCGTGCTGGTGCTGCAGTTGGCTCGTCCTCTGTCTCCTCGTCGTCCAGATCGACGACTGGTATACTGGTCCCAGCTGTATCGGTCCCTGTATCCATGGCAACACCGCCATCATCATCCTCATCAACCTCCTCATCAGCCTCCTCCCCATCCTGCTCCTGTGCTGCTGCTGCTGCGTCTCTAGCGTCCTTAATAAGAGGAATCCACGCGGTGTACCAGTACTGAGGGTCAAATACTGAGAACTGAGATGACCATCTAATACCCTGAGGGGCAGTCTGCTCCCAAGGCATTGCCACATATGGCGTAGTAAGTCCGCGTGGAACCAAGATCCTCCTCGTAATCATCTCCTGCAGCCCAAGCGGCTTGGCAGCCGCCACCATAGTACAAGCACTCAAATCTAAGTCCATGTAACTCGCGATGTGAGTCACTAGCCCTCCACAGCAGATATCTCCCTTTGCCTTCGCCTTTATCTTGTGTAAATCCTCAGCCAGCATCAATCCAAAGTCAGGAACTCCTCCGGTAACCATACAGTATAAGCTCAGAAGCTCCCCCTGTCTAATCTTCTGGGGCGTCTCAATACGCGCCAGAAGTGTCTCGCTAAAGATTCGGTGGGATAATCTAAAGGCGAGGTGGAAGATAATACGCTCCCTGGAGTCTCCAAGTCTCCACCTATCAGCATGCTCAACTATGTGAGCTATCTGGCCCCAAAACTCTCGAGCCACGACTCGAGAAGGAAAATCAGCAACTGTGGGGGTTGGGAAGCCGAAGATATCCCTCCAATGGTCCATCGGAACTAAGTAGTTCCGGTTCATCAACTGGTACTTGATGGCCTGCTCTGTAGGCAGGTAGGTCACGGAGCTCACAAACTCCAAAGTTGGCTCAAGATAAGCTGGAGCTCTAATCTCAGTAAACTGCTCCAGCTCCACCATAGAAATCATCCGCCTCAAATCATCATCTACGTAGAGGCAGTCAAAAGCAACGATATCAAGGAATCGCGGTACAATCACTGGACGCGTAGCAATGCGGTCATAATCGACCCGGTGACGCTCGTGGATCACCGGTATGGAGCGGCGAGAAGAAGAAGAAGGAGAAGGGGATGATCTATCCCTCAGAACCAGCTGTCTATCAGAACTCATCTTTCTCTCAATGTCAGACCACCTCGGTCGGTTGTCAGATCCCAAGAACACCTCGGTCGAGACGCAGGTCGATTGGACCGAGGTAGAGGGCTGTTCGATCGTAACTCTCAGAAATCCAGTTATTTTCCCCCAATATCACTACCAATTGTTCTATGGGGTACTTAATCTTTTTCTAACACAATGCAAGGGCAACCAAAGCCCAATTTGACCGAATCAGTGAAGAAAAGCGAGTTAGGGTTTTTGTTCGATTTACCCCATATTCGGTTGATTCGGAGCGTTTTTGTTGCAGATTGTCGCTTGCAAACCGATCCTCTACTCTTTCCTTGCAGTTTGGAAGCAAGAATCGTCGAAAACGATCGAGAAATGGGGAACGAGATGAATCTTTGCGCCACGGTCGAGAAGGTGAGAGAGGGAAGAGAGAGAATTCGAACCCCCTTTTATACCCTTTTTTGGAACTGCTGTCACCTCGGTCGAGATGGTCTCGACCGGACCGAGGTGATACGGACCGAGGTGGATCTTCAGTAACCCTAGTCGCCTCGGTTGCTCAAAAATTATCTCGGTCGAGGTGCTGTGGCAGCAACCGAGATGTGTCTCAATCAAACTCCGTCTTTTCAAATTCTCGAATTTTAGTCCTTCTAGAGTTGCTCCTGGGTTGTATTCCTTCCTTAGAGATTACCTGTTGTTTGTCTAGGACGCCAAAAACAAAGCAAAGCAAAGCAAAAGCAAACTATCTAAAGCGAAGCATATAAAAGGGAAAGAAAGCAATACCTTGGGTTGCCTCTCAAGAAGCGCTTGATTTAAGGTCGCTAGCTGGACCGTACGGTGTCCCTAAATATGCTGGAAAGTATCCTCACCCCATACTTCACCTCCATCATGGGGTGAGATAAGGAAGTCTATCAACCGTTCCAACAAGTGCAAGTGCTCATCGGGGAATGAATCATCTATGGGTGGTTCGTCCTTCTTGCGTGAGGATGGAGGTAGCCGACTGAGGTGATCCGCAACAGAATTTTCGGATCCCTTCTTATCGCGGATCTCTAGGTCAAACTCTTAAAGCAAGAGAATCCATCGAAAAAGACGTGGCTTGGCATCCTTCTTAGCAAGCAAGTAACGAATGGCTGCATGGTCGGTGTAAACAATAACCTTCGCCCCTACTAAATAAGAACGAAATTTCTCAAAAGCATATACAACCGTCAATAGCTCCTTTTCGGTGGTGGCGTAGTTACGCTGGGCTTCGTCTAGCGTCTTGCTAGCATAGTAAATGGCGGTGGTCCGGCCATCCTTCTTTTGTCTAAGCACTGCTCCTACCGCCACATCACTCGCATCGCACATGATCTCGAAGGGCAAGGTCCAATCCGGAGGTTGGATAATGGGAGCGGAGATCAATGCCTCCTTAATCCTGTAGAATGCATCGAGACACTCCTGCAAAAACTCAAAAACAACATCTTTATTCAAGAGTTTAGTTAGTGGTTTAGAGATCTTCGAGAAGTCCTTGATGAATCTCCTATAGAAACCTGCATGCCCGAGAAAACTCCGCACTCCCTTAACAGAACAAGGGGGAGGAAGTTTCTCAATAGTCTCGATCTTAGCTCGATCGACTTCAATACCTCTACTAGAAACGAGGTGTCCTAGCACAATGCCTTCATTAACCATAAAGTGACACTTCTCCCAATTCAAAACGAGATTAGTATCTTCACATCTTTGTAGCACTAGAGAAAGGTTAGATAGGCAATCATCAAAAGAGGAACCATATACTGAAAAATCATTCATAAATACCTCCATGATCTCCTCTATATATTCGTAAAAGATAGCCATCATGCATCGCTGGAAGGTGGCGGGTGCATTACATAATCCAAATGGCATCCTCCTATAAGCGAATGTCCCCCATGGACAAGTGAAAGTGGTCTTCTCTTGATCATCCGGATGGATAGGAATCTGAAAGAAACCACTGTAACCATCTAAATAGCAAAAATGTGAATGCTGGGCCAACCGTTCGAGCATTTGATCGATGAAGAGAAGTGGAAAATGGTCCTTCCGAGTGGCCACGTTCAGCTTCCTATAATCAATGCACACCCTCCAGCCCGTGACGGTCCTAGTTGGGATTAACTCGTTGTTCTTATTCGTCACAAAAGTCATCCCTCCTTTCTTCGGACCACATGCACCGGGCTCACCCACTTGCTGTCCGGGATAGGAAATATGATACCTGCATCCAATAACTTAAGAATTTCTTTCTTCACAACCTCTTTCATGATCGGATTTAACCGTCTTTGAGGTTCCCGTGAAGTCTTATGATCGTCCTCCATTAGTATTCTATGGATGCAGAAAGAAGGCTTAATGCCAAGAAAAACGATGACGGGATAAGTAGAATCCGGTCCAAGAAAAACGTACCTCAAGTGACTCGGGAGTTGTTTAAGCTCCACAACTGGGTGTGTTTTCTGAGGTGGATCTTTGCTCCCTCCTTCCAGTGGAGTAGATCGAAGAACTGGACTTTCAGAAGTCTCAGTTGACATCATCTCGCTTTCGACCTCAGTCGAGGTCCAGAGAGGGTGACCGAGATGTTCTTCGGTCAAGAACACCTCGCTTGGTCCAGAAAGTGCCTTGGTCGAGGTACTGCAACTGGGACCGAAACTGGAGATTTTCTTCTCTTGGATTAATCTTTCAAATTTAGCTCCTGGATCTTCTTCTAGTGCCTTTAAGCTCCGTATATCTGCATCACAAGAGGCATCTATACCTTTCTCCATTAAGCTAAAGCTAATAACTTTTTCAAGTGGATCATTAATAAGGATAGAGCTCACCAATCCTCTTGATTCTTCTTCATCATAGATGTGAAGATATCATCTCCTAGCGGCTCTCCTTTCATTGCCGCAAGCAAGGCAAACTCAACTTGATCACCGCCAATGTTGAATTGCAACTTGGCGTTCTTACAATCCACATTGCAACCCGAAGTTGCTAGAAATGGTCTCCCGAGAATGATAGGAATGGGATAATCTGCGGAAATGTCAAGCACAACAAAGTCTATAGGTAAATAGAAGTTACCTAACTTAACCGGAACGTCTTCCAAAATGCCCACGGGATGGGTAATGGAGCAGTCCGCCATGTATAGCCTTATCTTTACCGGCTTGGGCTCTCCAAGGCCGATCTTCACACATAGCTCCAGCGGGATGATACTCACGTTGGCCCCTAGATCACACAAGGCTTCACAAGTGATATCCCCAACTTGAATGAGAATGCAAAATGAGCCGGGATCCCGTAATTTGGGTGGCATCTTCTCCTTCATGATTTGAATAAGCTCCGAGGATTTAGATGTCATCCTTACTTCACCAAAGTCTTCCAACTTCCTCTTCCTTGATAGAATTTCTTTCAAGAACTTCCCATAGGCGGGCATCCCTAGAATAACATCAAGGAAAAGGATGTTAATATGTAGTTTATTCATCAAGTCAAGGAACTTACCAAAATGCTTGTCTAGATGTGCTCTGGCCCTTGACCGGGGGAATGGAAGTGGTGGTTTATATGCAGGAGGTGGAACATAAACTTCAGTTTTGTCCGACACTCTCTGAGGCTCGACCTCGGTTGGCACCTCGGCCGAAGTGTTCTTCGACTGTGCCTGGACCGAGGTGTTCTTCATCTGTACTGGCATCGACCGAGGCACTGGATCTGCAGTTTTCAGTCCACTTTTCGTCGTTATTGCCATGATCTGTCCTTTAGGGTTGCTTTCCGTCCTTGCTGGAAGCTTCCCTGGATCTCTTGGCACTTCATTCGCCTTATTAAAGAATTGTTGTTCCAAGGCTTTTTGTGCCTTCGAAAATGAAGTCATGGACGTCTCCATCGAATTTAGTTTGATCAAGATGGCCTCCAACACTGCATCTTTCTTTTCCGGCTGGGACGAGCTTGATCCAGGCTCCTGGCTCTTCAATGGAGTAGAAGAAGAAGAAGAAGAAGAAGTGAGGAAGGGATTAGAAGATTTGTTTGAATTTGAGTTAGAGTAAGAGTTACCCGATTTTTGATTGTTGGATCTCCAATTATTGCTGTTGGATCCTCTATTGTTATTGTAGTTGTTGTTTCGGGAACCGTTGTTGTTGTTCCTTGACCCTTGATATCCTCCCTCTTCCTTTTGGATTTGAGCAACCAAAAGGTCTTTCAATTGCTTCACATCATTCTTCAAAGAGGTGAGTTGATCATTGTTTGATGGAGCTTCTTGGAAGTTGACTCTTTTAACTCCACCTTCAGCTCCTTGGTGGGAGTATTTCTCCGGAGGATAGTAGTTGAAGGTTGAACTGGGTATTTCCGTCCAGTCCCTTAAAGTATATCTCCAACAACTCTATCTTTGGAATCCCATGATGTGGGCAATCCAAAAGAATGTCTTTAAATCTCTCCCATGACTTGGACAAACTCTCCTTGTCCTTCATGATGAATGCATTGATCTTCCCTCTCATTTCAGCGGTCTTAGAGGGGGGAAAGAATTTAGTCAAGAACTCCGTCGTCATCTCTTCCCAAGTGTTAATTTTTCTGGAGGGAGATATTGATACCAAGTAAGCGCCCTATCTTTCAAAGAGAAGTAGAAAGGCCTTAGCTTGTAATTGTTGTTTTCCAGCCTTGAAGGTCTCAAGGTCTCCATCAAGATCTCATAGTTTTGCAGATGTTGATGCGGAGACTCCCTCTCTAGCCCTCCAAACTGGCATTGGCGAATCATGGAAAGAACTTGCGGTCGAAGCTCATAGTCATGGTCCGCTGGATCACCTAGGTTGACTCCTGGACGCCTCAATTGCTGGTTGGGGTCCATCCTCTGCCCTAGGGTCTGTGGAATACCTGCAAAAAGAACATCTCGGACTGGCATCCGAGGTGGAAGTATCTCGGCCGGGGCAGCTGGAACTGGGTCGTGCCTCGGTCGAGGATCTGGAACTGGTCGAGGTAGATATTGGTCCCATAAAGTCTCCATATCTGCTTCGATCGCTTCCGTCCTTGCGCGAGTTTCTTCCTTTTCGAGTCGTAGTTCTTCTTTACTGAGGCGTAGTTGTTCCAATGCCTCCTTCAATTTGGCCTCAAGATCGCGATTCTCTTGATTGGCCATCTTAGCTTCTTTCAAGCGTCTTTTGTATGTCTTTTCTGGTTCGGGATCGTAAGGAACGATTTCCTTCCCAGCGCGGGTTCTTCGCATAAAACTACAAGAAAGAACCTGCGAAAGTCACTCAAGTAGAGTGGTTAGTAGAAACAGGGGCAAGTGCCCCGAAAGACTACCGCAACCGGCTCGGTCTAGACCAAGTCCCCGGCAACGGCGCCAAAAACCTGTTCGCTCCAAATGGTGTGTGCAAGCTTTAAATTTATAACCCAAGATATATGCTCAAAACAAGGATGCGAACCCGCAGTGTACGGGTCAATTATAGTAAAAGCAAGAATTCCGGAGTGTCGATCTCAGGGACAGAGGTGAAACAAAACCAATATAGGTAGTCAATTGCAATTAACCACAAAAGCAATTAAAGCAATCAAAGATGATAAAAAGTCAATTAAAGGAAATATGCAATTCTAGGGATTAAAGCATCTAGTTGTGGTTCCAACTCAAGATCTCAAGATAAGTGGACAAAGCTGAGATTTTGCAAAGGGAAGGTGTTACTAAAGTGGAATAGATCACCGGGTAAGTCTCACTACTCACAATCCCAAATCGAAGAACCTATTACCGGGTAAGTCTCAAGGTACTAAGGAAAGGAACTACAATTTCAAACCAACACTCCAACTAAGGGAATAGAATCAACCTTTACCGGGTAAGTCTCAGGCTAACTCACAAAGATGGAATGAAGGTACACTCAAACCCCAATAAAGAATAAACATTTATTACCTACACTTATGATCTTGGGTATACAAACAAAGGAATTACCGGGTAAGTCTCATCCTAGGCTTGCATTGAACCAGGAAAGGTGTAATAAGAATAGGATTTGGCAAACTCTAACACTTAACTCTCAGTTTCGGATCAGATAAGTCACCTCGGTCAGTCAAATTCCACCCCGGCCGAGATGTTCATCGACTGAACGAGATGTTCTAAAGTTAAGGATAAAGACTCGAGCTTTCAGGGTCCTACTGGAATTTAAGATTATTCTATCATTGTTTTTCCCACAACCTTCAGCCAATCACCCTAGAATCATACAAAGAAATTAGCCACTCATCATCATGAAAGCAATAATCAAATATATGGGAAGGGAATGAATATTTGAACACAAAAACCTTAAGAACAAGGCTTCAATAACTGAATCAAATATCACAAATATAGCGTTCCTTGGATAACAAATCCAACAAGACAATCAACAAAGGGGAATCTAAGAAAGTCTTACAAATCCCCTTAAAAAGCTATGACCAGCTATCAATCCTTCCTAGATTAATCTTCAATCTTCCTTCCTTCCTTTAACCACTATAATGATAGCGGAATTTTCGGTGATGCGCCGATGCTGAATTGTGGAAAATCCAGCCCTTTATATAGGAAAACTATCTTCCAAAAATAAAATATCTTGAAAATATATTATCCTAATAAAAATATATCCATATCTTTAAAATAAATCTTCAAAATATATTGTCTTCCTTCCAGAAATCCAGCCCAAAAATATAAGATCTCTCCTTCCAAAAATAAAAGATCATAACCAAGAATAAATATATCTCGCCGCGTCAGGATATTCGCCTCGGTCGAGACGCTCCTCTAGATCACCTCGGTCGAGGTGATTCTCTGGTCAACCGAGATGGCTCTAAACTGAATGTGAAATCTCTTAAATCTAGTCCAAAGTAAATCTCTAATTCAATTCCATGCTTCCTGGATTCTTTCTTAAGCTCCTGAATGTAGCTCCAATGACTCCTTAGCTCCTTTAGCTCCATTTTGATGCAAAACGTGCCATTTTACCTACGATTACAACGAAACTAGGTGTAGACCTCGATTCCCGCAAAGGTAGATGAAATGACAATATAATCACATAATATACATCCAAACATGCAGATTATTGAAGATAAAACGTCTAAACAAGTCCCAAAATATAGACTATATATCATGCTATCACGAGTCATCGGAACTCATCAAAACCATGACGGAAAAGATGCCACCCAAGCTGAGGGATCCGGGTTCGTTTTGTGTTCCCATAGGCATTGGAGAGGTCATATATGATGCTCTTTGTGATCTAGGATCAAGTGTGAGCATTATCCCACTTACATTGTGCGAGAAGTTGGTTTAGGTAAGCCTAAACCGGTGAAGATGACATTATACATGGCGGATCGATCTATCAATCGGCCCATTGGCATTCTTGAGGATGTTCCCGTAAAGCTTGGTAAGTTTTACGTTCCAATTGATTTTGTAGTTTTGGACATTCCTGTAGATTATCCAATCCCAATCATACTTGGGAGGCCGTTTCTAGCAACATCCGGTTGTTTTGTTGATTACAAGAACACCAAGCTACAATTCAATATTGGAGAGGAGAAAGTTGAGTTCATACTCTCAACTTTGATCAAGGAGCCAGCTCTAGGAGAAGAAGTCTTCAACATCCATGATGAAGAAGACTCAAGAGAGATGGTTAGTTCTATTTTGCTTAATGATTCTTTGCAGAAAGTCATTAGTATGAGCATAATGGAAGGAGGATTCAAAGAAGGTTGTGACTCCGAGGTTAAAGCTTTGGAAGTGCTATAATAGGAGCCAATTGAAGCCTTCGAAGAATTGCACGTTGGCTTGCAAACTGGCCCAAACCACGACCAAAATCAAGATTTCAAGGGGATGAAAATAATTAATTTAATTAATTCCCCCGTGGAACCACAAGTCGAATGCCACCACGGGAGAAACCACGGCCGTGGAAGTAACAGCGGCGCCGTGGACTCTGAAATTTCCGAGACTTCTGCCCCTCTTCTTGAAAACACTCTTGGACATTCTTCTACCTCTTGTACACCCTTAGGAACATCCAAGGACACTTCGGAAGGAATCATTACACCAACAAAGGAACCGCCAACATTGGAGTTGAAACCTGTCCCTACACACTTAAGGTACACATTCTTTGGACCAAACTCTACATATCCGGTCATAGTTAGTGTTGCCTTAACCGATGATGAGCATGTTAGGCTTATGAATGTATTGAAACTACATAGGAAAGCCATAGGATACATAATTGATGATCTAGCAGGTATCAAACCTTCTTTGTGCATTCATAAAATATTGATGGAGGATGACCACAAGCCTTCACGTGAACCTCAATGACGGTTAAATCCGATCATGAAAGAGGTTGTGAAGAAGGAAGTCCTCAAACTTCTTGATGCATGTATCATCTTTCCCATATCCGATAGCAAGTGGGTGAGCCCCGTCCATGTTGTTCCAAAGAAAGGGGGAATAATCGTTGTGACCAACAAGAATAACGAGTTAATTCCCATTAGAACCGTTACGGGATGGCGTGTGTGCATTGACTACAGGAAGCTGAATGTCGCCACTTGGAAGGATCACTTTCCTCTACCTTTCATCGACCAAATGTTTGAAAGTTTAGCGCAACATTCTCATTTATGTTATTTGGATGGTTATAGTGGTTTCTTTCAGATTCCCATACACCTAGACGATCAGGAAAAGACTACATTCACGTGCCCTTTGGGTACGTTTGCTTATAGGAGGATGCCGTTTGGCTTGTGCAACGCTCTAGACACCTTCCAAAGGATTATGATAGCAATATTTTCTGAGTATATCGAAAACATCATGGAGGTTTTCATGGACGACTTCTCCGTTTACGGTTCTTCTTTTGACAATTGTCTTGCTAACCTTTCCTTAGTCTTGTAGCGTTGTAAAGAAACTAACCTTGTTCTAAACTTGGAGAAGTGTCATTTTATGGTGACCGAAGGAATTGTTTTAGGTCATTTGGTCTCGAATCGTGGCATTGAGGTTGATAGAGCCAAGATCGAGACGATTGAGAAGCTACCTCCACCATCTTCAGTAAAGGGGGTAAGGAGTTTCCTTGGACATGCTGCATTTTATATAAGGTTCATTAAAGACTTTTCTAAGATTTTTAATCCATTGACTAACCTACTAATGAAGGATGTAGTCTTTGAACTTTCGAAGGTATGTCTAGATGCCTTTTACAAGATCTAGGAAGCGTTAATCTCAGCACCCATCATTCAACCTCCGGATTGGAATCTTCCATTCAAAGTGATGTGCGATCCAAGTGACATGGCTGTAGGAGCAGTGCTCAGACAGAAGAAGGATGGACGTACTCATGCCATCTATTATGCTAGCAAGACGTTAGATGAAGCTCAACAGAACTACGCCACTACAGAGAAGGAATTACTTGCAGTTGTATATGCTTTTGAGAAATTGTGTTCTTATCTTGTAGGAGCGAAGGTGATTGTCTACACCGATCATGTAGTCATACGGTATTTGCTCACCAAGAAGGATGCAAAACCACGGCTGATTAGGTGGATTCTTCTCCACCAAGAGTTTGATCTAGAGATCCGGTACAAGAAGGGATCTGAGAACTCCGTGGTGGACCACCTAAGTCGCCTTCCCCACATCATAGAGGACAACATGCCCATTGATGACTTGTTCCCTGACGAGTAGTTGCACATGATGGAAGAATGTCTCCATCACATATCTAGAGGTAACGAACCATGGTTAGCTGATTTTGTATATTATTTGGTTTATCAGGAAATACGTCCGGACTATCTTACGCTCAAAGGAAGAAGTTCTTCAAGGACGTACGGGAATATTTTTGGAATGAACCTCTACTCTTCAAGAGAGGACAGATGGCCTCATTCGAATGTGTATACGGGAAGACGAAGTAGAGAGCATCATCCGACATTGTCATTCTCTACCTTGTGGAGGACATCGTTGTTCTCACAAGACTTGTGCCAAGGTATTGCAGTCCGGTTTCTTTTGGCCTACTTTATTTAAAGACGTGCAAAGGTTTGTTTCTTATTACGATGATTGTCAAAGAACATGAAACATTTCTAGGAGGAATGAGATGCCGCTTAACAACATCCAAGAAGTGGAGATCTTTGACGTATGGGGTGTGGAATTTATGACCATTCCCATCTTCTTGCGGTAACCAATTGACCGATGGTATTTCTATGGTCGTCTATACCCAATCAAAAGTAAATCCCGACTTAGCACTGAAAACAAGTATAGTGGATAAGTAAGGGTCAAACCCTAGAGAGTTAGGGTGTTTTAGATGCAATTATCGATTATAGTAACAAGTAACAAGAAAGGGGTGGGGGGTTGGTTGAATTGATGCAGACAAGAACTTATGAAAATGATTAATGCGACAAGTAAGACAATGATGAGTGAATCTGCACTAGGTTGATTCTAAGCATGCAATTGCTACTTTGGTGAGTTTCTTTTACAAGTTTTTAAGTAATCTCCCGTCTCGATTGTATATATATGTTGAGACAACCAGCATCAACACAACTTAACAGGTGTGTTCCGTAAACCTACAAGAATAAATAACAAGCTAGCTTTCAAACAAAGACTAAGGGATATAAAGAGAAGATTAAAACCGTTAAACTTATCTTTATATTTGTGTTCCTTTTCTTTAAGTAATTACAACCCGGTATTACTTAAAGTTGCTACTAGATTAAAGACCCGAACCCGGAACCTATTAATCCTAGTTGTTTGCATGCACTTTAGAACCTAAGGTGATCAATCTCAAGCAATAGTTAACATGCAATTAGACAATGGAGATCAAGGAAACACAAAGCATTACTGATAAAAACTTATATTAAAAAGAACTTTAAACCAAAGTAATAACGCAGCTTCAAACCAACCCAATGTAGCAAGGGAGTTAGCAACTCATTACAATGGAAAACTCAATTCTAAAATGGATTTTTGTGTGAAAAAGCATGGATGATTCTAGAAATCAACCAAGGACTATTTATACTACAAAAGACACTAATTAGGAGTAAATAGCCGGCCTTAAACAGCCACCTTTAATTCCATAAAGGTGGTGTAAACAGCCGGAGTAAAGCTTCTGGCGTTAAACCGCAGGGGCGGCCTTCAAGGACCGCAGGGGCGGTTTAGGCAGAATCGGTTGATCTTCTTCAAGACCGCAGGGGCGGTTAAGCAATTCCGCTGGGGCGGATCTTTAATGCTCTTCAACGTCTGACCCTTCGTCTTCCTAGCGTTTCTGATGCCGAGCCGCAGGGGCGTCCCTATGTCAGCGTAGGGGCGGTGACACAACCTCTTCATCTTCCAACTCCCAGGTTGGGGCGCAGGTAGGGGCGCAGTGGGAGGCGTAGGGGAACTTGTCTTCGTCTCTTCAGGGCAGGTCACCGCAGGGGCGCCAAGGAATGGTGCAAGGGCGGTATCACACTTCATGGCTGGCGCTGGTGAAGGCGCAAGGAGCGCTCCTGTGTAAGGCGTTACCCGCAGGGGCGGGGACAAGGCTCCGCAGGGGCGGTGAGGCAACAAAAGCCTACTTCGTGATCGATCTTCACTCCTAAGTGCTTATAACTCCTTCCTTAGCTTCTTTTAGTCTTCTTCTTCTGGACCAAGGAGTTAGTAGCATAAACCGACACAAATGCAATAAAAAGACTCTAAAAACTACCCTAAATGATAGTGATTCCATCACCTATCAAACTCCCCCATACTTAGACCTTTTACTCGTCCTGAGTAAAAACAAATGACAGTAACTAGACTCAAAGGCCTCAAGAAGCATGGGTAAGCAAGAAAAGATAATGAAACAAGAGAAAAACCAAGAAAGAAAGAAGGAAAAGAGAGGAAATATGAGAAAAAGAAATACTACCATCCTTATCGCTCCAAGAGTGGCCTACCCGGACAACTTCCTTATGACTCCCCTTCTTATGTCTCCAAACGCCGGAAGGGAAACCTACACTCGGTGTCGCTCATTTTGCCAAGGCGCCCTTTCGGGTTTTCACCTTGCCACTCTTCTTCTTTTCTCACTTAAACTCACATTCCTCAAGTCCAATTTTGCACCAACCTAAGGTTGGTCGGACTACCTTCTTTTTACCTAAACCGCCCTTTCGGGTTTGCGGTTTATCCAAGGATTTCATGCCTCTTATCATTTCTTTGGATTTTTTTTTGTGAATTTTAAACTGAATTCAAAGATGCAAAAGAAAACAAATAAACTCAAATGAATTGTACAAGCAATGATATATACGTCCCCCCCATACTTGAAGTACACTTTGTCCTCAAAGTGGAATGAGGCAAAGATAAATGTGGGAGAAGGGAAGAGAAATGCACCCATCAGTGGGGTGGTCCGGATGGACCACCAGGACCCTCTTCTGGTGGGTAAGGAAAATGGCGGAAGAAGTGCTCCTGCCGGCGGTAGATGTCATCTATGCGGTCCTGCTGGGCTGTCATCCGGCGGCCAAAAGAGGTCTCAAAACTGGCCTGCCAAGCCAGCTGTTGAGCCTCCAGCTGCTCCTGTTGGGCTGCCTGTCAGGCCTCCTTCCTCTGGTCAAAGTTGGAGGTCATGGAGGTGGCAAAGCTGGTCTGCCAGCTTTGCTGCTTCTCTAGCATAATTCGTTGGTAATCGGACTGCCATGTCCGGTGCTGGGTCGTCATAGCCGCCATCTGAGCGTGAAGGCTCGCAAGGGCCGGATTCTCCTTTGGTGCCGCAGTGGGCATCTCCTCGTCATCTGGGATGGACATGTACTCCTCCTGATGAGCCCGGCTGGAGCTGGAAGCATGCCTCTCCACAATGGCCACTAGTGGCCGTCTCGGCACGAAGGGATCTGCCAGAATGTAAAGGTCGGAGAACTCATCCCCTAATGGTAAAGGCCGAGGGAGGTAGGTGAGGTGGCTCCCATCTACAAGGGAGATCCAAAATAGGTTCTCCCCGTCTCGCCGGAGGAGCTTGCACCTCCTGAGCATCCCCTCAGTGTAAAGAGGAGCCTCCAACCCGTCCTCTAGCCTGGACAGGTCCATCACATGTGAGGCGATCAAGGAAATCACCCCACCGCCGACAATGTCCCTCAACCCGTTCCTCCTAATCCGCTTCAAAGCGGCAAGGAAGAGGTACGGCCAATCCATCACCTTCTCTCTCTCTGTGGAAGGCATGAGTAGAGTAGTGGGAGGTCCTTGAGGGCGACCTTGTTCTCCTCTCTGTGTCCACAGAAGACACTCATCAGGATCTTGGAGAGGAGCTTCAAGAAGGGGTGAGTGATCTTGTTGGAGTACTCACCCCCAGCATGGAACTCTGACCCGGTAGCCGCCTGCCAGAACTCACACAAATCTGGGGTAGGGACTGTCTCCCACCAGCTCTCAGAGGGGTTTAAAGTCACCCCAAAGGCCTTCTGTAGCTGGAAGTAGTCCAATGTGTATTTCACCTTGTTGAACTTGAAGGTGAGGCCGGTACACATGATCCTCCTTCTCCATTGTAAAAGTGGAGATGAACTGTCTGCTGACCTCGGGATATGTTGGAGCACTCCTTTGTAGGAATTCTCCGAGCCCGACATTTGGCAAAAGGGACTACATACTCTCCAGCATGCCGAGTTTCTCCAAAGTAGGAATATGCAAAAATCGAGTTGCATACACAACTCGATCCTGCACAATCCTATAACGCTCCTTCTCTGTCTTGGACATTTTGTATTCCCTTGGTGCTTCCATTGTTAAGGATGATTGAAGCAAAAGATTAGTGAATGTTGAAACAAGGGAGAGAAATCGACCTTTCTGTTGTGTTTTCCGCAGGGGCGGATGAAGCAAACGCAGGGGCGGGGGCGGGAGAACTGCAGAAGGCGATTCGCGAGAAACTGCGAAGGTGGTGGTGTTTGGAGTTGCTCCGGTGGCGGCCTTTGGTGCAGACGTGGTGGTGAAATAGTAGAGAAAGGTGTAGTATGGTGAGAGGGTTTGCAGTGGGAGGGAGATGGTGGTAGGAATGAGAGAGGGTGGCGCAAGGGCATTGGAAGGGTGTGGACTTGGTTGTCGGAGGTGGAACAGGGGCGCGACGAGGTGGTTGGTGAGCAAGAGGGCGCAGGAGCGTGAGTGAGGGAGTAGGGTGTTTGAGGGTTCGTGTGTTTGGTGAAGAAGGTTGGTGGGTGGTGTGTGGTAGGTGTAGGCATTTTAGAGATCCACTTTTTTTTCTTTTCTGGGTAAACCCGCAGGGGCGGGAGTTTGTCGCCGCAGGGCGGTGACAAGTGAGAGGGGTCACGCAAGCTCAACCCCGGGGGCGGCGCTGAGGATGCGTGTCAAGGATGGCCGCCGCAGGGGCGTAGGGATGTCATTGCGGGGGCGGTGACAAGCATCTCGCATGTGCAGGTCCAGCGCCGGGGCGGCGCTGAGCATGAGTGTCACCGCAGGGGCGGGGATACAAAGCCGCATGGGCGGTTTATTGACAGAGGCTCCTCTTCTTATTCCTTCGGGTTGCCTCCCGAGAAGCGCCTTTGTTTTACGTCGTTGGCTCGACGTAAGACCTCTACTTCTCTGACTCTGCTTCCTCTAGCACCATCTCGTCAATCGGATCGTTCGTAACTCCTTCAAGGTAAAGCTTTAGCCTTTGTCCATTCAGCTTGAACACCTTGTATGTTTGGGGATCATAGAGATCCACGGCTCCGTGAGGGTATACTTCAGGTACGATGAACGGCTCAGGTTATCTCGAACGCAGCTTTCTAGCAAAGAGTTTTGAACGAGACTGAAAGAGAAGTACCTTATTACCTACCTTGAAGTCCTTCCGGAGTATGTTCCGGTCATGCCATGCTTTGGTCTTTTCTTTGTATGTGGTAGCATGGTCATATGCATCTAGCCTCTGTTCCTCCAGCTCTTGCAGTTGGAGCTTCCGGAATTCTCCCACTTCCTCTATGTTCATGTTGCACTTCTTCACCGCCCACCAAGCTTTATGTTCTAGTTCCACCGGGAGGTGGCACGCTTTCCCAAACACAAGCCTGAACGGAGACATCCCTATCCGAATTTTGTAGGCTGTCCGATATGCCCATAACGCGTCGTTTAACCTTGCACTCCAATCCTTCCTTCCGGGAGAAACCGTCTTTTCAAGGATGGTCTTTATTTCCCGGTTGGATACCTCAACTTGACCGTTTGTTTGAGGATGATAAGATGTTGACACTCTTTGGTGAACGTGGTACTTCTTAAGGAGAGCCCTGATCATCTTGTTGGAGAAATGGGTCCCCCTATCACTGATTAAAGCTTTTAGAATTCCAAATCTAGTAAATATATTTTCCTTAAGAAATGCTGCAACCACTTTTGAATCATCAGTTTTGGTGGCCTTTGCTTCCACCCACTTGGAAACATAGTCCACCGCAAGAAAAATATACGTGTTCCCGAATGAAGTAGGAAATGACCCCATGAAATCAATTTCCCAAACATCAAATATTTCACAAAATATAAGAGAGGATTGGGGCATTTCATGTCTCCTTGAAAGATTTCCTACCCTTTGGCATCTATCACACACTTTGCAAAATGCAAAAGCGTCTCGAAAAATGTGTGGCCAAAAAAAACCGGCATCCAAAACTTTTCTTGCAGTTTTGTTTGCCCTAAAATGCCCCCCACATGCTTCAGAATGACAGAAATTTAGGGCGGATTGTACCTCATATCCGGAATACAACGTCTGATCACTTGGTCACTACAATGCTTCCAAAGGTAAGGATCGTCCCAAACGTAGTGTCTAGCTTCAGCCTTTACCTTATCTCGTTGTGCCTTGGTGAAGTTTAGAGGATACTCTTTCCTAACAATGAAGTTCACAATGTCAGCAAACCAAGGCTTAAAAGATTGAAGCTTAAGACAAACCTCTGTCGACAATTCCGCAGGGGCGCCTAGACTGAGCCGCAGGGGCGGCTGACCGCAAGGGCGGCTGATGTGAGGCGCGGGGGCGGTTACACAACAGAGAGTTGTGTAAAATGTATCGTCTGGAAAACTTCCGGCTATCTCTCTTCTTCTCCTGGATCTTCCTCCTCTTGCACTAGCCTGCTCAAATGATCGGCCACCAGGTTCTCAGCCCCCTTCTTGTCCCTTATCTCTAGGTTAAACTCACTTAGAAGGAGCACCCATCGGATCAATCGTTGCTTTGCCTCCTTCTTTGCCATGAGGTATCTAAGAGCTGCATGGTCAGTGAAGATAATTACCTTTACCCAAGTAGGTACTGCCGGAATTTTTCAAGGGAAAAAACCACCGCCAACATTTCCTTCTCGGTGGTGGAGTAATCCCTTTGCGCTCCATTGAGTGTCATAGACGCATAATGGATCACATGGGAGGCCCTTCCGTCTTTTTGTCCTAAGACAGCTCCGACGGCGTAGTCACTGGCATCACACATGATTTCAAAAGGTTTCTCCCAATCCGGGGAACCGATGATTGGTGCGGTGGTGAGACATGCCTTCAAAGTGTCGAAAGCTTACTTGCAAACCTTATCCACTATGAAGGTTACATTTTTCTTGAGCAATTCACATAGGGGTGCCGATATCTTTGAAAAATCTTTGATGAAACGTCTGTAGAAACCTACATGACCAAGAAAAGATCGGATTTCCCGAACATTAGTAGGATAAGGTAAATTTTGAATGATATAAACCTTAGCCTTATCTATCTCTATCCCTTTTGAGGATATCACATGTCCTAGCACAATTCCTTGTTCGACCATGAAATAACATTTTTCCGAATTAAGAACTAAATTGGTTTCAACACATTTTTCAAGAACCAGTTTCAAATGCCCTAAACATGCGTCAAAACTATCTCCATGGACGGTAAAATCATTCATGAAGACTTCAATGAAATTTTCTATGTATTCGGAGAAAATACTTATCATGCACCGTTGGAAAGTGCCTGGTGCGTTGCAAAGTCCAAATGGCATTCTGCGGTATGCAAAAGTGCCAAATGGGCAAGTGAACGTCGTCTTCTCTTGATCCTCTGGTGCGATGGCTATTTGGAAATAGCCCGAATATCCATCCAGGAAACAGTAGTATTGATGACCTGCAAGACGTTCCAACATTTGATCATTAAAAGGTAGTGGGAAATGGTCCTTTCGTGTTACCTTATTCAGATTGCGGTAGTCAATGCAAACTCTCCATCCGGTTTGTGTTTTGCTTGGGACCATCTCTCCATGTTGATTTTCCACCATGGTAATGCCTCCCTTCTTTGGAATTACTTGGGTTGGGCAAACCCAAGTGCTATCCGAGATGGGAAAGATCATATCCGCTTGGAGGAGCTTCAACACCTTCTTTTTGATCACATCCATCATTGGCGGGTTCAACCTCCTTTGAGGTTGCCTAGAGGGTTTGGCTTCGTCCTCAATTAGAATCCTATGCATGCAAGTTGAAGGGCTTATCCCTTTGATGTCCGCAATGGTCCATCCAAGGGCCGTCTTGTGCTCTTTTAGTATCTTCACCAACTTGTCTTCTTGACCGGTGGTCAACTTGTTGGAGATGATCACCGGCAAGGTATTGTGTTCTCCAAGGAAAATGTACTTGAGGTGTGACGGAAGGTCCTTCAATTCTATTTCAGGTGCCTGCACTATGGACGGAACAAGCTTCTCGCTTGGGGTTAGTAAAGTGGGCCCAATGGCCAAATTAGAGATAGGTAGCCTTTTATGCCCATCTAGTTGGGCTAGGACCTCTTTCATGCTGGATGTTAATACATAATCTGATTTGAAATTATCAATGTCATGCTCAATCACATTTTTCAATTCATCAATGTCAAAGTTATCAAAAACATCTTGCACAAAAGGTTAAACAATGTCAATAGCACATAAAGAATGATCATCACTAGGAAATCTCATTGCATCGTAGATGTCAAATTCCACTACTTCTCCATCAAACTACATGGTTAATTTGCCACTAACATAATCAATTTTAGTCCTAGCCGTTTTCAGAAATGGCCTATTTAACAGAATGGGTGCAGCATGTGAATCATTTTCCATATCCATTACAAAGAAATCAACAGGAAATATTAGGTTGTCTACCATTACTAATAAATCTTCAATTATCCCTTTCGGGTACACATTAGATCTATCAGCAAGTTGTATTACAATCCTAGTTTCCATTAATGGCCCAAGGCCAAGTGATTTGTAAATCGAATATGGCAAAACATTGATAGAAGCACCGAGATCAAGCATTACTTTGTCAAAGCGGCTTTCCCCTATAACACAAGGAATGCTTACCATGCCCGGATCGCTGCACTTCTTGGGCATTCTTCGTTGGAAAACTGCCGACACATGCTCACTCACTTGCACTTTCTGTTTCTCTTTTAGCCTCTGATTCCTTTTGATAGTGCAAAGTTCCTTCAAAAAACGAGCATACTTAGGAATATTTTTCACAAACTTAAGGAGGGGAATGTTTACCTCGCATTTGGACAAAGTCTCAAAGAGGTCCTTGTCCTCAATGATTCTTCTCTCGTTCAAAGCCTTAGGAAAAGGGGCTGGCGGTTTCTCAGAGTACAGTGGCGGAAAGTTTGGCCGGAAGTAAGTATCCCTTTCAACAGAATCTTCTGTTGTGTTTTCCGCAGGGGCGTCATCTTGTAAGCGCAGGGGCGGCTCAGGGGTTATCACCACAGGGGCGGGGACATCCAGCCGCAAGGGCGTTGTTTGCTCTGTGCTGGGCGCAGTTGCAGCCGCAGGGGCGGCTGTAGGTGCAGTAAAATCGACAGAAGGTTTGCTTGGTGATTCTTTTGCTGGTTTTTGTTTGATTTGCTTCCCACTCCTTAATGTTAGGGCACTAACATTTTCCTTGGGGTTTATAAACGTCCGGGAAGGCCATCCTCCGGCAATTCTTTACTCGGTCCTTGAAATGGCTTCCACCATTTGACCAACCTGTTTTTCAAGGTTCTTGATGCTAGATTATGTTGTTTGGACATGAGTAGCAAAGTGTTTAGTCAAAACCTGCAACATATCTTCAGTTGTTTGATACTTACCTTGACTAGGCTGCTGTTGTTGGTTTTTTTGATCCCTCCAACGAAAATTTTGTTGGTCACGCCAGCTTGGCATGAAATTCTGTGCATAGGGATCGTTCCTAGATCTTTGGTGCTGTGGTTGTCCATAACCCATTGTGTTTACCTCAACATCGTCATCCTGGACTTGTGGACACATGTCCGTTGGATGGTATGGGTACGCACATACTCCACAAGCGTTGAGCTGCTGTGGGGTTCCCATAAGTGTTAGTCTCTTCACCATTTCCTTCAACTCCGCGAGCTCGGTGGAAATCTCGCTCTTCCCGGAACTCACAGCATGAACACCTTTCTTAGCCGGGGTCCTTCCAAAGTTCCGAGTACCTTCTGCTAGTTCTTGTATATTTTCCAAAGCAAGGTCAGGAGTAGAGTTAAGAATATTACCTCCGCAAGCTGCATCGACTATCCTCCTTTCAGTGTCTAGCAAGCCATTGTACAAGTACAAGACTAGATCTTGAGTTGAATATCCGTGAAAAAGATAGCTGGATCGGAGGCGTGCAAACCTCTCGAAGTACTTGTAGAGAGTTTCATTTGCCTCTTGCTCGATGTTGCTTATAGCTTTCTTCAAGCTATTCGCCTTTTTAGCTGGAAAGTATTTCTCCAAAAACGCCTTGTGAAGGTTCTCCCAAGTGTCAATACTCCCGGATGGAAGGTGGTAATACCAATCATCCGCGGAATCTTTGAGTGTGAAACCGAATGCCCTCATTTTGATTTGTTCTTCGATAATGTTGGCCGGCTTCATGCTCATACACACGGTATGAAACTTTCCAAGGTGCATGATGGGGGTCTTCACCACTTAGCCCATGGAAGGATGGAAGCAAGTGGACGAGGCCTGACTTGAGCTCAAAGTTGACTCCTTCCCCTAATGCCGGTATAGTGACCGCAAGAGGGTTTTGAGCCAAGGTGGGCTGCATAAGTTGACGAACAGTACGGTCAGCCATCTCTTGTTGAAGTTGTTGTTGTCTTTGTTTCCGGATGTGCGTCCTCCCAATTTCTGGATCAAAAGAAGCAAAGCCGGAATTAGTAGCACGGGTTTGAACCATAAAAATGGTTCAAACCAATAATCAATAATAACAATAAAACACTAAAACTCCCCGGCAACGGTGCCAAAATTTGACCGATGGTATTTCTATGGTCGTCTATGCCCAATAAAAAGTAAATGCCGACTTAGCATTGAAAACAAGTATAGTGGATAAGTAAGGGTCAAACCCAAGAGAGTTAAGGTGTTTTAGATTCAATTATCGATTATAGTAACAAGTAACAAGAAAGGGGGGGGGGGGGT
>BSUD01000002.1:47182478-47312109 GCA_033239045.1 Fagopyrum esculentum | reverse complement strand
TGGTTGAATTGATGCGCACAAGAATTTATGAAAATTATTAATGTGACAAGTAAGACAATGATGAGTGAATTTACACTAGGTTGATTCTAAGCATGCAATTGCTACTTTGGTGAGTTCCTTTTACAAGTTTTTAAGTAATCTCCCGTCTCGATCGTATATATGTGTTGAGCCAACCGGTATCAACACAACTTAACAAGTTAGTGTTCCGTAAACCTACAAGAACAAATAACAAGTTAGCTTTCAAACAAAGACTAAGGGATATAAAGATAAGATTAAAACCGTTAAACTTATCTTTATATTTGTGTTCCTATTCTGTAAGTAATTACAACCCGTTATTACTTAAATTTGCTACTAGATTAAAGACCCGAACCCGGAACCTATTAATCCTAGTTGTTTGCATGCACTTTAGAACCTAAGGTGATCAATCTCAAGCAATAGTAAACATGCAATTAGACAATGGAGATCAAGGAAACATAAAGCATTACCGATAAAAACTTATATTAAAAAGAACTTACAACCAAAGTAACAACGCAGCTTCAAACCAACCCAATTTAGCAAGGGAGTTAGCAACTCATTACAATGGAAAACTCGATTCTAAAATGGATTTTTGTGTGAAAAAGCATGGATGATTCTAGCAATCAAACAAGGACTATTTATACTACAAAAGGCACTAATTAGGAGTAAATAGCCTGCCTTAAACAACCACCTTTAATGCCATAAAGGTGGTGTAAACAGCCGGAGTAAAGTTTCTGGAGTTAAACCACAGGGGCGGCCTTCAAGGCCGCAGGGGCGGCTAAGCAATTCCGCTGGGGCGGATCTTTAATGCTCTTCAACGTCTGACCCTTCGTCTTCCTGGCGTTTCTGAAGCTGAGCCACAGGGGCGTCCCTATGTCTGCGCAGGGGCGGTGACACAACCTTTTCGTCTTCCAGCTCCCTGGTTGGGTCGCAGGCAGGGGCGCTGTAGGAGGCGCAGGCGAACTGATCTTCGTCTCTTCAGGGCAGGTCACCGCGGGGGCGCCAAGGAGTGGCGCAGGGGCAGTGACACACTTCATGGCTGACTCTGGTGAAGGCGCAGGGAGCGCTCCGGTGTAAGGCGTCACCCGCAGGGGCGGGGACAAGGCTCCGCTGGGGCGGTGAGTCAACAGAAGCCTACTTCGTGATCAATCTTCACTCCTAAGTGCTTATAACTCCTTCCTTAGCTTCTTTTAGTCTTCTTCTTCTGGACCAAGGAGTTTGTAGCATAAACCGACACAAATGCAATAAAAAGACTCTAAAAACTACCCTAAATGATAGTGATTCCATCACCTATTACCAATACATACTTCTGGCTGTAGACTATGATTCAAGATGGGTTGAAGCGGTTGCTTCTCTCACTAATGATGTTATGATGGTAGTGAAGTTCTTTATTAGAATGATCTTCCCAAGGTTTGGGACGCCCCGAACTATCATTTGTGATCGTGGAACGCACTTCATAGCTTGTAAATTTGAAACTCTACTAGCCAAGTATGGGGTGACTCACAAGATTTCCACTCCCTATCATCCTCAAACCAGCAGGCAGGTGGGGATAACGAATACAGAGATCAAGGCCATTATAGAGAAAACTGTCTCTAGAACGAGGAAAGATTGGTCACAAAAGCTCGATGATGCACTTTGGGCGTACCAGACAGCTTTCAAGACTCCCATAGGCACTACACCATACAACCTTGTGTTTGGAAAGTCTTGTCATCTTCCTGTTGAGTTAGAGCACAAGGCTTATTGGCAATCAAGTGGCTAAACTTTGACATCAAGGAGGCTGGAGAGAAATGCCTTATGGACATTAACGAGCTAGAAGAAATCTGCTTGAATGCATATGAGAATGCGCGGATATACAAATAAAGGACGAAGAAGTGGCATGACAAGCACATCATTCCTAAGGAATTGAAAGAAGGAGACCTTGTCTTTCTCTTCAACTCCCGATTTCGTCTATTTCCCGGTAAGTAGAAATCTCGTTGGACCGGACCGTTTGTAATTAAACATGTTTTCCCCATTGTGCAGTTGAAGTATGGGGTGAACAATGCGGAGCTTTCAAAGTCAATGGCCAACGACTCAAGAAGTACATACCGGAGAGTCAAATTGAGGGGATTGCACCTATCCTCCTCACTTGAGCAGCAAATAGAATGGTCTAGCTACGGACCTTAAAAAAAGCGCTTCTTAGGAGGCAACCCAAGGTATAACTTTCTTTTCCCTTTTTCTTAGGATAGGTTAGTCTAGTTTGTTTTTGTCTTTTTGTTGGTACCTTTCCGGTTTGCTTGTGTCTTTGGATGTCAGGCCTATGAATCCTCCAAAGAATTGAAGGAAAGAAAAACACCGTCAAATTTGGAATTGTGGACGAAATTAAGGATTCCACGGGTTAAAATAGGATTCCACGAGGGTGGTTTTCTACTTTTTTCCGTGGAAAGGAAAGTCGAAAGGTGCCACGGGTGAAACCACGTACGTGGTTTTGCCAGGAAGCCGTGGTTTTCTAAATTTCCACGAAAGGATAAAAGGCCACACTTCACTTCACAACTGAAACAAAAAGCCCCAAAACCACGCTCAAACTCGAGAAATCGCCTCTTCCAAACCCCGGCACCAATCCTCGCATCCAGCAACCGTTTTAAGCGATTCTTCTTCCACAATTGAAGCAAACAACATTCCATTGAAGATTCTGCATTCAAACTGCACAAACATTCATCAAATCAGCAAGCATTTGGATTTTTCAATCCAAAACCTAGGTTTTTCTCTCAAACTCGATCTTGGTTCGATTCTTTCGATTTTGCTAAAGACTTGTTAGAGAACTGGGCGGAGTTGGACTTAGAAATAGTCTAGGAGTGTTGCTTGTGAGTTTGATGCTTGTTGTTGTTGATTGCTGAAAAATCGACAGAAACCATGGGCTGATTGAGGTTTCCAAGGCCGTGGTTTTGCAAGATGTGACCGTGGTTTTGTCAGATATGGATGGTTTGCGTCGTAGTGGCCGTAAATTGTTCAGGAAAAGCAAGGGCTCCTCTTCTTCCTCCCAACCACCACCACCACATCCCCCCACAGTAACAACCACCCTTTCCTAGACTCTCCCGCATTTTGGATGAATATAAGAAAACCTACAACACTACCCAACCCCGCATCATCGTTGACCCTTGGTACTTAGTGCTTAAGGAGCTCGAATGTATGAATGTTTTGGATGATCTAAACATGATGATTGACAATGCTAGAGTTAGAGACTTCATAGGCATTAAAGAGCATGCCTACGAGGAGTTGACCATCGAGTTTCTTAGCTCCTTTGACCACAATGCTAGGGAGAGAACCGTTACGTTCCGGATGATGAACCGGAATAATAGTTTGTCGATTGGGAGGTCTGCTCTGATTTTTGGGTTTGGAGATACCGTTCACGGGACCTTCCATAGGACCACGAGGCCTAGTGCCTTTTGGGAGATCATAGCTTGGTGGTGTGTTCTGCAAATAGATGGCATCCGGCCGATTCTAAGGAAAGCTTGATCTACAACCTTTCCTTCAAGCTTGCACATCGGATTATGTCCGAATGTTTGTTTCCTAGGACCGAGACACCACTGCGGCTTAAAGCCGATGAGCTTTTCATTTTGTTCGGCATGACTACCGGCGTCACTCCTGATTATGCCACATTGCTTGCTGATAGCTTGAGGAAGATTAAGAACAAAGCTATGGGAGACATTTGTGTGGGAGGGATAGTGACTCATATTGCTTGTCACTTGGAGGTTGATTTTTCCGCCTGTGAGCTAGCCGCGGAGGCTAGACCTCTTGGTCTTCAGAGATTCATCCATAGGGGTATTCTGATTACCCGATATAGAGGTCCACCGCATGCTGCTATGCCCTGGGAGGGGAAAGGCGGGAGAGGGATTCCATGGAGGTCGGAATACTCCATTCGGAACCCTCACAACTGGAAGTTGACGTTAGAGCCGATGCACGCTGAGATGTGAGGTCCAGAGGTAGAAGAGGATGATGCCGCAACTGAGGCGGTAGGAGGATAGGGTCAGGAGGACATGGACACTGGGACGGATACCGGTTCCAATGATTATAGAGTTGAGGGAGACTTTCATAGCTTTCCGGAGCCACCAGCTGAGTTCCCGTCTATGGGAGAGCAGCATGAGCCTCCTAGGAGATCCACCGCCTGTCGACCACGAGCCAACCCATCCCAGTGACGCGCTAGCACATCCGAGCGCCCCACTTGGTTCAAGGAGACACCTCCATGGATTTCAGGACTGCAGTCACGGATGGACAACATGGACAGCCGTCTCGGCACCGTGGAGAATGGTCAACAGACATTGTGAGTTTCTGTACTTTTCTTTTCTTTTATTGCATGTTGGGGACAACGTGTAGTTCAAGTATGGGGTGATTGAAATACTTGGTCTGTAATAATTTTTGATACTTGCTTGTTTTGATTGTCCATCGTACTTCGCATTTTCATCTTCAATGTCACATGTTTCGTTATTGCCTTGCATTTTACAGCTTTGAAAAATCAGAAGAAAAAAAAAATTTGGAAAATTTAAAAACATTTGTGCTTCTAGGATTGGAGATGACCTCGATGAACAAAAATACTTGTGGATTGGATTTTTAATGATTTTTATGTGTTTAAACTAAATTGTAAATTAATTGTGAAGGATTTGAACATTTTTGCTGAATTTTCTTGCAATTTTGATAATTTGGAATTTGATCTAAATCATGTTGAGAAATTGAAGGTTGAAACCGCTTATTAGTTCTTACACTTCTTATTGATATGATTAAGGCATTTCGATTTTTATTCCTTTCTTCTTCTTGAACCCATATATATACAAATTTTTCCCCTTATTACCTATCTGGAATTAGGATGCAATTGTGCGAAAGTTGTGAAGTTGAAGTTGAAGGTTAAAGTGATGAAGTGTGTTAGAAAAATAGGTTTGGGGAAGTCAATCACGATGATGAGTTACTCGGCACCATTCACATAGCCGGCTGTTTGTGTCTTGCCAAAATCGGATTGAGTGATATTCTTAACGAGTCATTGTATATGTATCACGGTTTGAAGCAACTCGAAAAATAGAGTTAATGATGATTTCCTAGGCTTCTGTTACTGTGCACCTTTGTCTTTGATCTCAAAAAGTAAAGTAAAAAATTTTTGTGTTGAAAAAGAAGAGCAAAGCTCTCATTGGTGGTTGTTGAAGTGTGCTTTAAAAGTTTGTGATGTTATTGTCCTCTTTCCCGGATTTTGCACCACATATCCTATACATATCCCACCCTAACACGTTTCTTGACCTTTATTTGAAAGACCTTAAGATCTTTGAGATTGTTGTTTAGCTTTGTGGTCCAAATTGGATTTTTCCCATGATTGATTTTGATTTTGCTTCACGTTATGATACTTGTTTTGAAATCTTTTGCAAGATGCGATTATTCTTTTCAGGGCATGAGTCTTTTTGCTCAGATAACGGTTTTCGGAAAGCTATGAAACAAGTGTAGAGAGCGATCTGTGAATAGAAGCACGGATCCAAAAATATTGTGTTTTTCCTTGTCTTCGCATTTTATATTTCATACATCTTTGTATTCTAGATTTGAACCTTACTTAGGGACAAGCAAGAGGCAAGTATGGGGTATTTTGGTAGCATGAAATACGACGTAGTTTAGATGTGCATACATGTAGTTTTTCCCTTTCTTCTGAGGATATGGACATACATTCATAGAATTTATTGAGCATGTTCACCTATTGTCTTGGAATCGAGATCTACATAAGCTTTGTTGTGATTTTAGGTGAATTGGAGTGGAAAGGAAGCATTCACAGAGTATTGGTCGATGTGGAGTTCATTGGGAAGCATTGGAGAGTCATAGGAAGGAGTATGAAGTGAAGCAAAGGAGAAAAGCATTGAAAAGAAAGAACCACGACCAAGAAGGAAGTTCCACGACCGAGGTTTTGGTATTTCTTTGAATTTCACACGTGGAAAGGAAGGTCGAGAGTCACCACTGGACAAACCACAACCGTGGTTTTTTGACACCACCCGTGGTTTTCTTCGAAAAAGACCGTTCCGTTATTGCCACGTTAGCAAGAAAGGAAGAAGCCTTTAATTTTATCTTATAAAAGGAGGTCGACAACTGCATTTTTTGAGGACGGCTTATACACCACACATTTGGATTCACTTCCATACTTCGGATTTCTCGACATTCGAGATTGGATTGCTTCACTATCGGAGGAGATTGAAGAGTTTTCTTGATCCCGCCTTGGAGATTTTGTGAGGTTTGTCTTAGGTTTTGATTATTGTCCTTAAGAACACATACTCTAGGATATTACGTTGTTTGATTCAGTTATTGATTTTTGAAGGTTGATTCTTTATTCATCATTATTCATCTTTGTGTTCTTCTTGGTTGCATGTTATTCTTGATTCTTTTTCTTAATCTTGAATTGAATATGATGATGATTGTTAGCTGACCCCCCCTACGATTCTATGGTGAAGGGTTGATGGTTGTGGTATAGATGATAATAGATTGAGCCTTTATAGATCGGACCCTGAGAGTTGCAAGACGAAACCGTTGAACGAGGTTTTCCACGACCTGCTCTTCAGGAACCACGACCGTGGTTTCCCATGATCTGCCCGTGGTTTCCTCTTTTTTGCACGTTTCGCTTTTGTCTTTATCCAAAGTTGAAGATTGCCTAAATCCTACCTTTGTTAATCCTTTCTAACTCTTAGCCATGCTTGGTTATGCGTGTTTACGAGTTCTAGGTAATAGAAGATTCAAAACCCTCTATTAAGGTGAAGAGTGTCAAAGTCTTTCCCTTTGTCTTTCTTTTAACTTTTTTGGGTTTGATGTTTGGTATTGAGATTGTAATCCTATCCTTAAAATCTCTTCTTCACGAGACTCAATATCCGTTTAGTAGAATCCTTTGGGTGAGATAAAAGGGTGTTGGAAATTCGCCGTACGATACCTACCTTAGACATATAACATTGTTATCCAGCTCTGTCCGTACATATCCTTTGACATCTTGAATCGAACGCCACAATCAGATACTTGGATCTTTAGAATCCGCATTCCCAGTTATTCTTACTTCTATATTCTTTACATTCATCATTTCTTTGCTTGCTAAAAAAGTTAGATTACTGTTATGCTAATTAGGTAGCACAAAAAGCTTTACATTTATAAACTCCAACTAAAATCCTAGACTACCTAGAGAAACCCGCAGTGTACGGATCGTTTCGTAGAAAGGAAAGTATTCCGAGGTCGAACACAAGGACTGAGGTGAAATCAAGTCATTCAATGATCAAAGATAGTGTAAATCTAAACTAAGATGAGATGAGGAATAAAGAAAGTGCAAAACACAATATTTTTGGATGGTTTTGGATGATCAAACAAGGATCACAAATATATCAAATTTGGAATTGTGGACAAAATTAAGGATTCCACGGGTTAAAATAGGATTCCACGGGGGTGGTTTTCTACTTTTGGCCGTGGAAAGGCAAGTCGAAAGGTGCCACGGGTGAAACCATGGCCGTGGTTTTGCCAGGAAGCCGTGGTTTTCTAAATTTCCACGAAAGGATAAAAGGCCACACTTCACTTCACAACTGAAACAAAAAGCCCCAAAACCACGCTCCAACTCGAGAAATCGCTTCTTCCAAACCCCGGCACCAATCCTCGCATCCGGCAACCGTTTGAAGCGATTCTTCTTCCACAATTGAAGCAAACAACATTGCATTGAAGATTTTGTATTCAAACTGCACACACATTCATCAAATCAGCAAGCATTTTGATTTTTCAATCCAAAACCTAGGTTTTTCTCTCAAACTCGATCTTGGTTCGATTCTTTTGATTTTGCTAAAGACTTGTTAGAGAACTGGACGGAGTTGGACTTAGAAATAGTCTAGGAGTGTTGCTTGTGAGTTTGATGCTTGTTGTTGTTGATTGCTGAAAAATCGACAGAAACCATGGGCTGATTGAGGTTTCCAAGGCCGTGGTTTTGCAAGATGTGACCGTGGTTTTGCCAAATATGGATGGTTTGCGTCGTAGTGGCCGTAATTTTTCAAGAAAAGCAAGGGCTCCTCTTCTTCCTCCCAACCACCACCACCACACACCCCCACAGTAACAACCACCCTTTCCTAGACTGTCCCGCATTTTGGATGAACATAAGAAAACCTACAACACTACCCAACCCCGCATCATCGTTGCCCCTTGGTACTTAGTGCTTAAGGAGCTCGAATGTATGAATGTTTTGGATGATCTAAACATGATGATTAACAATGCTAGATTTAGAGACTTCATAGGCATTAAAGAGCATGCCTACGAGGAGTTGACCATCGAGTTTCTTAGCTCCTTTGACCACAATGCTAGGGAGAGAACCGTTACGTTCCGGATGATGAACCGGAATAATAGTTTGTCGATTGGGAGGTCTGCTCTGATTTTTGGGTTTGGAGATACCGTTCACGGGACCTTCCCTAGGACCACGAGGCCTAAGCCCTTTTAGGGGAGCATAGCTTGGTGGTGTGTTTTGCAAATAGATGGCATCCGGCCGATTCTAAGGAAAGCTTGATCTACAACTTGTCCTTCAAGCTTGCACATCGGATTATGTCTGAATGTTTGTTTCCTAGGACCGAGACACCACTGTGGCTTAAAGCCCATGAGCTTTTCATTTTGCTCGGCATGGCTACCGGCGTTACTCCTGATTGTGCCACATTGCTTGCTGATAGCTTGAGGAAGATTAAGAACAAAGCTATGGGAGACATTTATGTGGAAGGGATAGTGACTCATATTGCTCGTCACTTGAAAGTTGATTTTTCCGCCTGTGAGCTAGCCACGGAGGCTAGACCTCTTGGTCTTGAGAGATTCATCCATAGGGGTATTCTGATTACCCGATTTTTTTGGAATTTTTGAGATATATATGTATATACAATGCAAAAACATGATAAGAAACGTGTCACAATAAAACGAAACTATCCTAGATGCGATCATGCCATGCTAAGAATTATGAAGACCCCACCCCATACTTAAAAACACATTGTCCCCAATGTGCAAATCAAGTAAAGAAGAGTGAAAGAAGTCCTCACAATGTAAAAGTGGTGTCGTTCGGTATTTTGGTTCACTCATGTGGAGTGGTGGTGATGGATGATCGATCAAGCATGGTAGAGAGCTCTTCATAGTCATTCCGGCGTCGAGACCCGTGCCAAGGTGTATGCAAGATGGGAGCTCTTCCATCCCTCAAAGACACCTTATGCCGTCCAAGTCCCACGTCCGCTCCACCCATGGTTGAAAATGGGATCATCATTATCAACTTGACTTGCAAGGATTCCTCATTACCTAAAATCTACCACACAAACACCAAAAACAAAAACACACAAAAACAAAAACAAAAGCAAAAACGAAAACGAAAGAGAAAAGGGATAGAGTTGTTACCCTTGGGTTGCCTCCAAAGAAGCGCTTCTTTTAGGTCATTAGCTTGACCAAACTCCGTGGATATGTCAATCCACCTCAAATACCATGGTTTGCTTGAGGATTCCAAGCAACCATCGCTTTCCGGCATCCGTGATGACAAGCACGGGCCACTTGATGCCCAAATAAGCTTTAAGTTCTCTCTTCACGGTGAGTAGTAGACTCCTTCATCACCGCTTCCTTGATGATAGTATGGAGTTGCAACCATAGATTTCACCCCTTACTTAGACGATTTGTACTCCGCGGTCACACCGGTGAAATGCTTGCCATCCTCATCCTCTATGATCCTAAGAAAGCCGATTCTTGGAAAGAATTCTCCATTGAAGTTCTTCATAACCATCATGGATCCAACATGCTTGCCTCCATCATTCAATATGGGAGACTCCTTAGGAAACGGACTCCAATCTTTGTATGTACTCCATGAAAGCAAGAAAGGATTGGAAGGAGTTGGAGTTAACTTAAGGCTCTCAACGACAGATCTTTCCACGGGCAAAACCACGGGCGTGGTTGTGCCAGATAGGTCATGGTTCTCTCTATTTTCCTCATCCCTCGTGAGCTCTTCAAGTGTGGTTCCGGGGTTGATGGCAAGGATGTCCAGGGGTAAGATCACTTCATTGCACTCCTCCAAAGGTGAAGGAGGTGGAGGTAAGCCTTGAAGGATGGTAGGATCTCCTAACATAATTGCATGCCTAATCTCCTCAATCTCCCTCCTTATTTGTTCTTCTCTCTCGAAATTCAATCTTCTTTCATCCTTCAGGGCCAAGTCCCTTACCCTCACTTGCTCCCAAACTTCATCCAACTCTTCTTGAAGTTCCTTAATGATCATGGTTGATTCGGGCACTTCTTGGATCTCCTCATGGTGAACCTCCTCTTGTTGAAATACTTCCGCTTCAAGTACCATGTTGGAACTCGAATTGGAAGCAAGGTTACTCTCTAGATCATCCATCTTCCTCAACATTTCTTCTAGCATTGATTCCACTCGGTCATTGTGAGGTTGATGGTGAGGTTCCACATAAGGCCATGTAGTCATGTGAGCTTGATCATGGGACTCATGATAGGCATTAAACTCCTCCCAATACTCAAACTCATCATGGAGAGGTCCTAGATCTTGGCTTGTCATCCATCCCTCATACTCCATGTTGTCAAGGTCGTCTTGAAAGTACAATCCGTCCATGGCAAACGTGAAAAGGCAAAGACAAAAACAACACAAGATCAAAAGTAACAAGAAAGATATACACTAAAAACAATCAAAATCAACTGACTTAATCTAGACCTAGTCCCTGACAACGGCGCCAAAAACTTTTTAAGCTAATTAGGTAGCACAAAAAGCTTTACATTTATAAACTCGAACTAAAATCCTAGACTACCTAGCGAAACCCGCAGTGTACGGATTGTTTCGTAGAAAGGAAAGTATTCCGAGGTCGAACACAAGGACTGAGGTGAAATCAAGTCATTCAATGATCAAAGATAGTGTAAATCTAAACTAAGATGAGATGAGGAATAAAGAAAGTGCAAAATACAATATTTTTGGATGGTATTGGATGATCAAACAAGGATCACAAATATATCAACACAAACAAACAAGCAAACACACAAACACAAAGATAGGAGATAAGAGGTAAGAAAGCGGATTCTAGAGATTCGGAATTCCGATTATGACAATGGACTCATGCTTCTAAAGATCAAAGGAAAGTTGTGGTTGTTCGGAGTTGGGTGTTTCTCTAATGGGAGCAATTACAGGGTAAGTCTCATGCTCCACTAGTCTCGCACCTAAGGTCCTATTGCCGGGTAAGTCTCAAGGAACCTAAGGACGGGAATTCTACACAAACCGGCCACTAACTAAGGGTCAAACCCCTCCTTACCAGGTAAGTCTCGGAATGGGTAAGCCTTAGGCAATGATCCTAGCACACTCAATCCAATAGCGGCTTTTTTGGCTCACTACCACATAGAGTTCATCATCTTATGTATCTAAGAGAGAAAATTACCGGGTAAGTCTCATCCCTCAAAAAGGTTGCTAATATTAGGTCACCCTAAGCTAGATTAGGCTCAACAAACACTAGGATTTCAACACATCTACATCCTAACATCCAGATTTATCAATACGAGCACAACAGAGAAAATCACGGGTGGATCATGGAAACTACGGCCGTGGAATCATGAAGAACAGGCCGTGATTCTCCACTAAGTTGGGGTTTCGAACACAAATCGATCCTAAGCTAACATGGAAGTCCATACAATCATAGTTCAAAGCATAAACATCATTCTTTCACCCTAGAATCACAACTATTCATCCAACAACATACATTTTAAGATCAAACTTCACAAATAGAGCATGCTTGCAAGTCATGACTAGATAATGAAGAATAATCCAAAGAAAAGACATTAAAAGCTAGAATAGAAGTTACCTAATCTTACAAAGGCTCCAAGAGCTGTTCCAAGTTGTCCACAATGGAAACCTCACTCAAAACCACTCTAATCTCACTTTAAAATGAAAATCTACACTAATCTCTTCCAAGAACACCCACAATGGGTGCTTGGAAGAGAGGCTACAATGGAGAAGTTTTTTGGGGAAGAAGCTAGGTCAAAAAGGGAAGAGAGAGATCCCTCAATATAGCCTGCAACATCACTTAAATACTCCTCCAATAAGCAAAGGTCGGGCAAAGAGATCGTGGGACACGTGTCAAAGTGGTCCAGACAGAAACCACGTCCAAAACCACGGGCGTGGAAATGGCCTCTGGGCCGTGGATTTGCTCTAGAAACCCTCCTTGGATCACCAAGCCATGAGTTGGTGCAAGACATGCACCAACAAGGTCCTATGTGTTCTCCTTTGCTCCTAGCTTGCTCCTTAAAGAGTTCGGATGTGTGCCACCACAAGGAATGATCCTCGAATGTATCGATTAAGCTCCTAAAGCTCCCCAAAATACCTACAAAACCGACAAGAGTTCGTGTAGACGTCTATTTCGACAATATGCATGCATTAAGCGTAAACTCCACGAACTAATGCGGAAACATGCATGAATGGAAAGGAAAACTATCTAAAAGAGTGCCTAAACTAGTGTCATAAATCATGTCAACAAAATACCCCATACTTAGCACTTGCTCGTCCCCGAGCAAGGTCCAACTATAGGCTACGAGATGGCATGATTTATGAATGCAGAAAAATAGAAAAATATTTTTGGAATTGTGCTTCTAAATATTGATCACCTTCATAGTCATGTTTCATGGCAATGGACAAGCAATCATGTACTAAATGAATGAAGGCACGGAAAAACAATTATACTTAACCTGAAAGCATGCATGAAAGGTAAAAATGATGAAGTCGAGATGATCATGAGAATATCCAATCTAGATCACTAAGTCATACCCATAATGCGGAAACATGCATGAATGGAAAGGAAAACTATCTAAAAGAGTGCCTAAACTAGTGTCATAAATCATGTCATCAATTACTCTTACGGCTTTGTTCTCACCGATTCCCTGAGATCCACTCCGGAATATCAGCCCATACTACGATTGATCCGTACATTGCGGGTTTTCTATCGTTAGGCTTAGTTCTTGGATATAAATTTAAAGCTTATTTGCGCACACACCTTTTAGAGCGAACAGTTTGCATCATCCAAGCCTTTGTAGATAATCTCTAATAGCACAAGCTTCGGTTCTCCATGATGTGGGCAATCAAATAACAAGTCTTTGAACTTCTCTCAACTTTCGTACATATTATCACCACACTTCGTCTCGAAGGATGATATCTTTCTCCTCATCTCCGCCGTCCTATTTGGTGGGAAACACTTGTTGAGAAACTCATGAGATAACTCCTCCCCTGATGTGACACTTCTGGAGCCTCTCAAGAAAAACAAAAATGCTCTAAGCTTTAGCTTTGATGACTCTATTCCTCTCATCTTCACGATTTCTAGAAGCTCATTGTAAGTAGCAGCTAGGTGAAGGTGTGGATTTTCGGATGGTCCCTCTCTACAGTAATTGTGCATCACCATTTGAATTAGGGCACTCTTCAACTCAAAGTTTTGAGGCACATTATTGCCAAAGACAACTCCAAGTGGTGATATATGCTTAGCCGGATCCATCCTCTCTCCAAGAGTTCTTGCACCATAGACTCTCCCATTTTTGCCTCTTCTAGGCATTCCTCTATGCAATTCCTCATTGTACATGACATCTCTAGCAAGATCCTCTTGAGCTAATAGCACAACCTCAAGATCAACAATTAATTGCGTTTAAAGTTCCTTTCTCTCTCTCTCTCTCTCTCTCTCTCTCTCTCTCTCTCTCTCTCTCTCTAGCTTGAGTCGTGTTCCTCTCAATTTGGGCTTCTTGATCCTCTATAGCTATCCTTTCTTTTCTTTGCTTCATTAGCTTTCTCAAAGTCCTTTCAAGTTCGGGATCAAACGGTTCTAGTTCCTTGTTGGCACTTCTTAGCATACACAAGAATCACCTACAAATCACAAATACACACACAAGTGCATCAAAAGTAACAAAAAACATTTAAAACTTCTAAGGATCTCTTCTTAAACAAGTCAAGCAGTCTATAGTCCTCAGCAATGGCGCCAAAAACTTAATGTGACATAGAATGGTCTACTCAAAACCAAATATTACTGCAAGGATACGGCCTTGCCAAAGTTAGTATATGATTATAGCATCAAGGTCGAGATCCCAAGGGACTATGTATATCTTGACAAGTCTCGAGTTCAATAGAAAAGGTTCAAGTGTGTAAGAGTAACAAAAAGGGTGATCAAGTAATGAAATGCTTTGGTTGTTGGGTGACAAGTAGTCAAGTAACACGATCAAGTATCAAATATGAGAAAAACACTAGGTTTGAGGCTATTACTCCCAAACCATAGCTAGCAGAATGCTCAAACATGTTGTGTTCATTCAATGAAGGCAAGTAACACGATCAAGTACTGACATGCTTTGGTTGTTTGGCTTGTGTCAACTAGTATGCATCACATGGTGTTTGCTATTTTCACACTGGTTGATCAATCGTAGTATCAACTTATGATTATCTTAGACAATATAAGCATCACATGGTGTTTGCTATTTGCTTATATCATCCAACATAATCATACTTTGGACAATAACATCACGAGTAAGGTGATAATCCATTTGACCTTAACCACCATTACTATAGCATGATAAGTATTTTAACATTGTACAATTATCCTTGTATTACTTATCGGTCTCAACTTAGATGATTAACTCACAAATCATTCATTCATGCTTGGAAATATACAATTTGTTAAAGGAATAATCTAAACTATTTCTACGCTAGCATCCGACATTCAAAAAAAAGTCCAAACATGGATGAATAATTGGTAATTAGATCCCTCCTATATGCTACTAACATGCTTTTAGTTTCCATCAAATCATAAAAAAAGCATAAGAATAATACTAGTCTAGCATGATTTGGGAATTTTTACCCAAAACCAAGCAAGGGAACTACTCATTCATCACGGAAAATATCAACATGGAAACAATAGGACCAAGTGACATGGTAGCAAAGTAGACAACAAATAAGAAATGTAAGAAAATGAATGGACGAATTTGGACATACCAATCCAATGATATGGCCAAAACAAGATGAGAATACAATTTAGCAAGAGCAATTGTGAAGAACACCAACACTTCTTCTTTGATTCAATCCAAATTCGGCTAATACAAGTTCTCAAATGATGTTTCTAAACTACTAGAGAGAATTATATCTAAGGAAATGTGAGTTTGTGATAGGTGATGGAATCACTATCATTTAGGTTAGTTTTTAGAGTCTTTTTATCACAATAGTTTCGTTTAATGCTACTAACTCCTTGGTTCAGAAGAAGAAGACTAAAAGAAGATAAAAGAGGAGTTATAAGCACTTGGGAGTTGAAGACCATTCACGAAGCAAAGCTTCTGGTGCCTCACCGCCCCAACGGAGCATTGTCACCGCCCCAACGGTTGACACTGCACTCCGGAACGCAGCCTGCGCCTTCGCCAGCGCCCGGAACGAAGACTGTCACCGCCCTTGCGCCCCTCCATGGCGCCCCTGCGGTGACTTATCTTGAAGAAGCGAAGACCGGCGCCCCTGCGCCTCTGCCTGCGTCTCACCCTGCGGAGCTGTGAAGCCAAAGAGTCAGTGTTACCGCCCCTGCGTTGACACTGGGCCGCCCCTGCGTTTCGACATCAGAAGCGACAAAAAGATGAAGAGTCGGGCGTTTGAAGAACATTAAAGATCCGCCCCTGCGGAATTGCCAGGTCGCTCCTGCGGCCACGAAGAACTTCAAGCGTTTCTGCCTAAACCGCCCCAACGGTCCTGAAGGCCGTCCCTGAGTTTCGACGACAAAGACTTTACTCCGGCTGTTTGCAGCACGTCTATGGTATTAAAGGTGGCTGTTTTGGCCGGCCATTTACTCCCATTTAGTGCCATTTGTAGTATAAATAGACCCATGGCTGATTGCTAGAATGATCCATCATTTTCCCATTTTAATTCTCTCTTTTCTCTTGCTTCCCTTGTAATGAGCTTCTAGTTTCCTTGCTACATTGGGTTGGTTTGAAGTTGCATTGTTACTTTCGTTGGAAGTACCTTCTAATATAAGTTTTATTCAGTAATGCTTTGTGTTTCTTAATCCTCATTTTTCTAAATTGCATGTTTTATTATCACTTAAGATTGATCACCTTAGGTTCTAAAGTACATGCAAAGAACTAAGATTAGTAGATTCCGGGTTCGGGTCTTTAATCTAGTAGTAACCTTTGAGTAATAACGGGTTGTAATTGCTTAAAGGAAAAAGAACACAAATATAAAGATTAGTTTAATGGTTTTAATCTTCTCTTTATATCCCTTAGTCTTTGTTTGAAGGCTAACTTGTGACTTGTTTCTTGTAGGTTTACGGAGCACTAAACTTGTAAAGTTGTGTTGATGCCGGTTGACACAACACATACATATGATCAAGACGGGAACATTACTTGAAAACTTGTAAAAAGGAACTCACCAAAGTAGTAATCGCATGCTAAGAATCAACCTAGTGTAGATTCACTCATCATCATCATATTCATTTTAATACTTGCTTTCTAGTTTTGTGTGCATCAATTCATCCAAACCCCCCCCCCACCCCTTGTTACTTTGTTCTATAATCAATAATTGAATTTAATAAAAATATCACCAAACTCTCTTGGGTTCGACCCTTACTTAACCGCTATACTTGTTCTAGTGTTAAGTTGGGATTTATTTTGATAAGATAAAAACGACCTAAGGAAAAGTTCTTGTCAAATTTTGGCACCGTTGCCGGGGAGTTTAGTTTTATTTTTATTTCATTTTTTATTATTGATTATTGGTTTGGACCGTTTTTATGGTTCAAACCCGTGCTACTAACTCCGGCATTGTTCCCTTTGATCCAGAAATTGAGAGGACGCACATCCGGCGACGTAGACAACAACAACTCTAACAAGAAATGACTGATCGTACTCTTCGTCAACTCACTCAGCCGACTTTGGCTCAACACCCTCTTGCGGTTACTATACCGGCATTAGGGGAAGGAATCAACTTCGAGCAAAAGCCGGGTCTCATTCACTTGCTCCCATTCTTCCATGGGTTAAGTGGTGAAGACCCCATCAAACACCTTGGGAAGTTCCATACCGTGTGTATGAGCATGAAGCCGGCCAACATTACCGAAGAACAAATCAAGATGAGGGCATTTTTCACACTCAAGGATGCATCGGACGATTGGTATTACCACCTTCTATCCGGGAGCATCGACACTTGGGAGAATCTCCACAAGGCGTTTCTAGAGAAATACTTCCCAGCCAAGAAGGCCAATAGCTTGAAGAAAGCTATAAGCAACATCGAGCAAGAGGAGGACGAGACTCTATATGAGTACTTTGAGCGGTTTGCACGCCTCCGATCCAGTTGTCCTTTCCATGGATATTCAACTCTGGATCTAGTCTTGTACTTGTACAATGTCTTGCTTGACAACGAAAGGAGGATCGTAGATGTGGCTTGTGGAGGTAACATTCTTAACTCTACCCATAACCTTGCTTTGGAAAAAATGCAGGAACTAGCGGAAGGAACCCGTAACTTTGGAAGGACTTCTTCCAAGAGAGGTGTTCATGCTGTGAATTCCGGGAAGAGTGAGATCTCCAATGAGCTTGCTGAACTGAAGGAGATGGTGAAGAGATTAACGCTTATGGGAACCCCACAACAGCTTAAGGCATGTGGAGTTTGTGCTGACCCATATCACCCAACGGACATGCGTCTCCAAGCCCAACATGACGATGCAGAGGTGAATGCAGTAGGTTATGGACAACCACAACAGCAAATGCCCAGGAACGATCCTTATGTGCAGAATTTCATGCCAAACTGGCGTGATCAACAGAACTTTCGTTGGAGGGATCAACAAAACCAACAACAGCAGCCCCGACAAGGTAAGTATCAATCAACTGAGGATATGTTGAAGGTTTTGACTAAGCATATTGCTACTTATGTCCAAACAACAGAATCCAGCATCAAGAACCTTGAAAAACAGGTTGGGCAAATGGCGGAAGCCATAACAAGGATCGAAGCTAGATCCTCCGGAGGATTGCCTTCCTTGACGGTTATAAACTCCAAGGAGAATGTTAGTGCTCTAACATTAAGGAGTGGGAAACAAATCCAACAGAAACCAGCAAAAGAATTACAAGACAAACCCTTTGTCGAGATTGCCGCACCCACAGTCGCCCCTGCGACGTCAACTGCACCCAGCTCTGAGTAGACGCCACCCCTGCGGCTGGATGTCCTTGTTCGCCACTTAGCGTGCGTGCAAATAAGCTTTAAATTTATAAAACTAGAATCAAGCAAGCGAACCCGCAGTGTACGGATCGGCGTAGTAAAGCAAGAATTCCGGAGTATCAAACTCAGGGATTTGGGGGGAACAAATTCAGTTCGCAAATTGTCAAGCAAGTAAATGTTATAAGCTTTGCAAATATTGGGAAAACAACAACTCTAATGATCTAGATGTCAAATTTTGGCAATCGATTCAAGATATACTATGCATATAATGACAAAGTTAAGAATTGCAAAGGTATGCTAAAGTAAGGTAATGTATGGTGAAGTTCCAAAACCCTATATGTCTAACCCAAAGACTCTCTCTATAAAGGTTGTTGAGGCTTCAGTATAGAAAGGATCTAAAAGTAAGAATTGATCTCAAATAACCAAACTTGTAACCCAAGGATCAAGATAGGCTCAAACGGTTAAGGTTGTGACACTCGAAACCGCAATAGAGGATGTTGAGTCTCACTACTACCTAGAAAAGACAAGTCAAGGCTAGGTTAAAGCTAATCTTTAACTTTGGATTAAAGTAAAAGCAAGATTCGTAAACTAAGGTAAATCACGGGCAGATCTTGAATTCCACGGCCGTGGAAGTCCAAGAACAGACCGTGATCTTGGTTGTCGACGAGATTTCTCTAACTCTCAGGGTCCAATCCGTTTACAATCGATCTATCTTCATCTAAGCCACAACTATCAACCCTTCACCTTAGAATTGCTAAAGGGTTTTAGCCAATAACCATTGTCATGATATCAATAATCAAGTTTATGAAGAATGAAAGATGAAAACCCTCGAAAACTCGAATATAACTCAAGGTCAATCTCAAATCCGAAACACAAAGAGTAATGTTTAATGGATTCAGAATATAACACAAAACCTCACAACGATCTTAGGCAAGCACGAAGAACGGGATGCCAATCCGTCTTCAATATCAAAACCTAAGAAAAGGACGCAACTTCCGCCATACACAATCTTCAGGAATCCAAAAATGGCCGGCGCTTCCGCAAATTCTTGCCAAAAACCCTCAGGCGAACTCTCGCAAAGCGAGGTTGCTGAAAACTGCCTCCTCCCGCCTTTTTATCCCTAGAGAAAGAGGTCACTTCCAGCCCAATTACGTAGATGATGTGGCAATAAATGATTCGTCAAAGGATTGCCTAAATCACGGTCTCTTGATGTTCCACGACCGTGGTTTAGGGCGTGGAATTGGATTACGGTGTCTCTCGTCTTCCACGAGCGTACTTTAGGCCGTGTAACTTACTGGAATGCTCCACGCTCATGATGCCAAGTTCCACGGCCGTGGTTTAGAGCGTGGACTCTTCTACGGCCGTAATTTAGGGCGTGGAAGCGTAGATTGCTTGTGGTTTCCTTTGCGTCGTGACATTCTTCATCCTAACTCCTTCATTAGCTTCCTTGATGTGTTCCTAGTCCTTGGATATGATCGAATCCTCTCTTTTCTCTCTCAAATGGTCCGGTTTCAGCTCTCATTCACCTATAATCAATCACAAGACTAATGTAGACCTCCATATCGAAAATATAGGTGAACAAGCTAACAAATGCTTCAATGCCTTATCCATGAACACAATAATGAATGAAAAACAACTAGAATAAGTTCCTACAATGTCGCAATATTTCATGCTAACAAAATACCCCATACTTGTCACTTGCTTGTCCCCAAGCAAGGTTTTCAAAAGCCTAGAACACAAGTTAGGATGAAATATGCATGCAAACTCAAAAACATAACAGCTTTTAGGTGAGTATGCTTCTAGTCAATACATCATCCTCAAACCTTGCTTCATTCATCTTCAAAAACACTCATATACATAAACAAAAGAATGTAGAGGAAAGAAACATCATAAGCTGCTCAAACATCAAGACAAATATCATAACCCTTCAAGTATTGTCAAAATCAATCATAAGAAACTTCAATTTAGATCACCAAGTCAAATAACACTCCTTTGATCTTAAGGACTTCCAAGTAAGGTCTAGAATCGGAAAGGAGGGACACTTATAAGGGATGTGCTGCATAAATCCGGAAAAAAGGAATAACCCAACTCTTTTACTTTTTACTTTGATTTTGCAACACCATCAACTTAGAGCTTTGCTCTTTTCTTTTTCACATTATTTTTCGACTTTACTTTTGGAAGTATGGACATCGGTGCACAAAAACCGAAGCCTAGGAGATGGCGTTTCTCAAATTCGAGATGCCTCAAACCCTTGATGCACATACCATAATCCGTTAGGAATATCGCTCAATCCGATTTTGGCAAGACACAAACACCCGGCTATGTGAATGGTGCCGAGTTACTCATCATCATGATTGACTTCCCCAAACCTAAAATTTCTATTCTTTGAATGCAAAATTTTGCTTTCATAGCACTCCCACATCAAACATGCCAAAACTTCAACTCCTCCTAATTCCCGGATAGGTAAGGGAGGCAATTACTTTTATTGAGGAGCTAAGTGATCAAAGAAAGAAATAAGAAAATCGAATTGCCTTAATCATTTCAAAAAGGTATAAGAACGCATCTTGTGATTTCAACTTCGATTTCTGAATATGATTTAGATAAAACTCTTCACATTATGAGACTTGCAAGAAGGATAAACAACACATTCAATTTCCTTTCAATTCATGATTTCGTTTAGGCATACAATTGTCATCAAAAACTCAATCCGCAAGTAGGAACTATCATAGAAATCATCTCAAATCTTAGAAGCACAAAACCTTTTTAGAATTTTTCAAAATTTTTCGCATTTTATGGGTTTTTCAAAAGTTTTTTCATGCAATGCAATAATGAAACGTGTGACTATGAAATGAAAGATGCAAAGTGTCATCGATCAAGGCAAGCAAATGTAGTAGAGTTATTACAACACATAGTCACACCCCACCCCATACTTAAGACAAACATTGTCCTCAATGTTCAAAAAGAAATAAAGAAAAGAAAGAAGAGAAAAATGAACTCACTAGACGGAGGTGGGGCGGCTGAAACTGGTCATCATGAAATCTCGTCACTGCGGTGGATGCGGTGGTGGAAACGGGCAAAAATCAGAGCTGAAGTTCCGCCCAAACTGCTGGCGGTATATGTCTCTCATCATCCGGTCATGCTCCTCAGCCCGTGCATCATGAGTGTCCCTATGAATCTCCAAGTCTCCTACCCTCCTGGAAAGGTCGGTGGCCCAGTCCGGTAGCTGCTCATACCATGCCGGCGGCTGACTATACCATGCTGGTGCATCCTGTGGGGCCGGTGCTGCTCGTGCCTGTGCATACCATGGTGGCGGAGCTCCCATCCACTCCGGCTGTGCTCCATACCAAGTGGGGGGAGGATCCATCCATGTCGGTCTCTCACTCACACTAGCACGGCGAGAGGAGGAAGCACCGGAGGGTCTAGAAGGGCGGGGAGACTGTTGTTCGCTCCAAACGGTGTGTGCAAGCTTTAAATTTATAACCCTAGACGTAAGCTTAAAACAAGGATGCGAACCCGCAGTGTACGGGTCAATCGTAGTAAAAAGAAAGGAATTCCAGGAGTCGATCACAGGGACTTAGTGAAACAAAGTCGATAACGGTAAGCTTTAGCAATTACTAACCACAATAGCAATTAAACAATCAAAGATGATAAAAGTCAAATAAGGAAATATGCAATTAAAGGGATTAAAGCATCTAGTTGTGGTTCCAACTCAAGATCTTAAGACAAGCGGACAAAGCTGAGGTTTTTGCATGGGGAAAGTGTTACTAAAGTGGAATAGATCACCGGGTAAGTCTCACTACTCACTAATCCCAAACCATAACTCCTATTACCGGGTAAGTCTCAAGGAATTAAGACAAAGAACTATAACCTCAAACTAACACACCACCTAAGGGAATAGAATCAACCTTTACCGGGTAAGTCTCAGGCTAACTCACAAAGATGGGATGAAAGCACACTCAAACCCCAATAATGGATAAACCTTTATTACCTACACTTATGATCTTAGGTAAACAAACTAAGGAATTACCGGGTAAGTCTCATCCTAGGCTTGCATTGAACCAGGAAAGGTATAATAAAAATAGGATTTGGCAAACTCCAACACTTAACTCTCAGTTTCGGATCAGATAAGTCACCTCGGTCAGAAGAATTCCACCCCGGCCGAGATGTTCATCGACTGAGCGAGATACTTAGGGTTAAGGTTAAAGACTCGAACTTTCAGGGTCCTACTATGATTAAGATTATTCTATCATTGTTTTTCCCACAACCTTCAGCCAATCACCCTAGAATTACACAAAGAGATTAGCCACTCATCATCATGAAAGTAATAATCAAATATATGGGAAGAAAGAGAATAATTGAACAAGAAAACCTTAAGAGAAAGGCTTCAATAACTGAATCAATTATAAAACACAAGCGTTCCTTGGATAGAAATCCAATAAGACAACAAACAAGAAGGGAATCTAAGATGATCTTACAAAAACCCTTCAAAAGCTATAAACTTCCTTCTTCAACCTTCAAAAAGGTTCTTCAAATCTCCCAACTGGAGTATGGCTGCAGCGGTGTATAAACCCTGATCGGTGGTATAGCATGATATGGATTTGTGGAAAATCCAACCCTTTTTATAGGAAAATCACTCTCCAAAGATAAGATATCTTAGAAAGATCTCTTCCCATAAAAATAGGTAAAATATATGATCTAGCATATCTTCTTCCTTCTCTGGATCACCTCGGTCGAGTCGACTTCTCTGGATCACCTCGGTCGAGGTGACTCTGTAGTCAACCGAGGTGAGTCACAACTGAATGTGAAATCTCTCAAATCTGGTCCAAAGTGAATCTCTAATCCATGGCTATGCTTCCTGGATGTTTCCTTATGTTCCTGAATGTAGCTCCAATGACTCCATAGCTCCTTTTGCTCCTTTTTTATGCAAAACGTGCCATTTTACCTACGATTACACAAAACTAGGTGTAGACCTCGATTCCCGCAAAGGTAGATGAAATGGTAATATAATCACATAATATACATACAATCATGCAGATTATTGAAGATAAAACCTCCAAACAAACCCCAAAATATAGACTAAAATTCATGCTATAAAAATACCCCATACTTAGCCCTTGCTTGTCCCTAAGCAAGTTCCGCATATAAAAGGCAAGATAGAATGGATTATAAGTCAAGAAAATCAATGATAAAGTCTTTCAAAAACATTTTTATGGTGTGCTACAATCATAGATCACTCTAAGAGAATACTTCATGGAATTTAAAATCAAAACATGCTTAAAACATTTTATAAATATAAGAAAGTTGTTCATCTTTGCATAAAATCATAGAATGCATAATAAGTCATATTTATCGAAATTAATCATGCATAATCCAGTTTAAACCACTAAGTCAATCAACAAGCTCGAGGTCTCAAGGGCTTCCCAGAAGAAAGGTCAAGAAACGTGTAGGGTAGGGATGTATGTAAGGTAATGTGTTGCTAGAATCCGGGAAAAGGATATACTTCACTTTCACTTTGACTTTCAACATCTTCCACCAATAAGCTTTGCTTATTTCACACTTTTTCTTTTACTTTACTTTTTGGGATGCATGGATAGAGGTGCACAATAACCGAAGCCTAGGAAATCAGCAATCATCAATTTCTTGAGATGCATCAAACCCTTGATGCATATACCATGACCCGTTAGGAATATCGCTCAATCCGACTTTGGCAAGCCACAAACACCCGGCTATGTGAATGGTGCCGAGTTACTCATCATCATGATTGACTTCCCCAAACCTATTTATTTCTTTCTAACACTTTCACTTCCAGCCAACTTCTCAACTTTAACTTCACTTGCTTTCACCACTTCGCTTGCTTCCAAATTCCCGGATAGGTAAGGGAGGCAAAAATGTATATAAGGGGTTAAGCATGATCAAGAAGAAGAAGAGAGAAGAATGAATTTCCTTGGTCTTTCCAGGAAGAAAGTGAGAGAACTCATAATGTGGTGTCAACCTTCAAATTCAACATAATTTGGATAAAAACAAAGTATTAAACATGCCAAAAATTTCAAACAAAGCATTTAGCAACTTAAACATATCATAAAACCTTTCAAACATATAAAGATTTCAAAACCTGTCAGCAAACAAGATCTTCACTGAGATCATATCCAGATAAGAAGCACAAAAATCGTTTCGAAAACTCTCAGTTAACCCACCTCGGTCGAGGTGTTCTTAGGTCAACCGAGGTGAAGTACCTCGTTCGGCCAGAACTGCCCCGGTCGAGGTCAAATTTTTTTTTTTCTGTCCAGTTTTGACGTTTTTCTCAATAAAATAACCTGTATGCATGCATGTAATCTCAGATAAAATCCATAGAAGCAAAATAAGCATAAATATCCGATAATGTCGAGTCATACATCACATAAGTCAATAATACATAAACACCTCATACTTGGGACACACTGTCCCAGTGGGTCAAAATAAGTCTAAAGAAATAAAATACTCACCGGACATAAAGCTGAACTGCATAATAAATAAGAAAGAAAATCCTGCAGCTCTCAATAGTCACGATCCGGTGGTGGTGGTGGTGGTACATATGGATACTGAGATGGGTCGAATGGGTAGCCCATGATCTGCTGAAACTGAATCTGCGCCATCATGTGCTGGTAATGCTGTCTCTCCTACATCTCACGGATATCTAGTGATAGGGCAGCATAAGAATCGATCATCTGATCCGTCAGATCATAGATCCGACGGTGAGCCTCTGGATCTCTGTGTCGGCGTACCCTACGCCTAGCAGGTCTCACTGGTGATGTGGGTGGTGCAGGCTCGGTATCATCATCATCAATGTCAATAACCGGCGCACTCGTCCCAACAGTATCCGTCCCTGTGTCCATAGGAACTCCACCATCCCTGTCATCGTCATCATCTGTCTCCTCCTCTACCTCGTCCTCCTCAGCTGGTGCAGCTGCTGCCTCTCTATAATCCTCCATCAATGGAATCCAGGCAGTCTGCCAGTAGTGAGGGTCATAGACAGAGAACTGGGGTGACCATCTGATCCCCTGCGGTGCAGTCAGCTCCCATGGCATAGCCACATACGGTGTAGTGAGTCCTCGGGGAACCAGAATCGTCCGAGTGATCATCTCCTGTAGCCCTAGCGGCTTGGCAGCCGCCACCATAGTACAAGCACTGAGGTCCATGTCCTGATAGCTAGCAATGTGGGTCACGAGGCCTCCGCAGCAGATATCCCCCTTTGCATTGGCCTTGATCCTGTGCAGATCCTCTGCCAGCATCAAGCCAAAGTCTGGGATCCCTCTAGTCACCATGCAGTAAAGGCTGAAAAGCTCCCCCTATCGGACCTTCTGGGGCGTCTCAGTACGTGCCAGAAGCGTCTCACTGAAAATACGGTGAGCTAACCTAAAAGCTAGGTGAAAAATAATCTTCTCCCTGGAGTCTCCAGGGCGCCATCTATCTGCGTGCTCAACTACATGAGCAATCTGACCCCAGAACTCCCTAGCTACAGTCCGGGAGGGAAAATCAACAGCGGTCGGGGCCGGGAAACGAAAAATCTCTCTCCAATACTCTAAAGGAACTAGAAAGTTCCGGTTCATCAATCGGTACTTCACAGCTCGCTCTGTGGGAAGGTAGGTGAAGGAGCTGACAAACTCCAAGGTAGGCTCTAAATAGGCAGGTGCACGGATCTCAGTAAACTGATCTAGCCCTACCATCAATATCATCCGTCTAAGGTCTCCATCCACATGGAGACAATCAAAAGCCGATACGTCCAGGAAGCGTGGTGCAATCACTGGACGGGCTGCTATACGGTCATAATCGACCTGGTGTCTCTCGTGGATCACCGGTCGATAAGGTCTGGAAGAAGAAGAAGAAGGAGAAGGGGAGGATCTATCCCTAAGGACAAGCTGTCTATCTGAACTCATTCTCAACAAACTCTGTCAGATCACCTCGGTCGGTCTGACACAACTCAAGAACACCTCGGCCGAGGCACAGCACGACTGGACCGAGGCGAATAACTGCGCGACGAATTTCCTCAAAAATCCAGTTCCTTTCCCCCCAAAATCACTACAACTGGTTCCTATGGGGTACTTAATCTGTTCTTCAGCAAATGTAGGGCAACCAAAGCCCAAATCGAAGAAAAAACAGCGAGATTAGGGTTTTTTGTTTTTTCCTCGTTCGGTCGTTTCGGTTCAATTTTCTCGCAGATTCGCACTTGCAACTCGATCCTCTACGCTTTAATCGCAATTTGGAAGCGAAAATCTTCGAAAACGGGCAAGAATCGAAGAGGCGAGATGAAGGAGACTGCCGCGGTCGAGGAGGTAAGTAAAAGGAAGAGAGAGAATTTCACCCCCTTTTTATACCCTTTTTGGAACTGCTGTCACCTCGGTCGAGGTGGCCTCGACTGGACCGAGGTGATACAGACCGAGGTGATTCTTCAGAAACCCTAGTCGCCTCGGTTGCTCAAGAATCATCTCGGTCGAGGTGCTCTGACAGCAACCGAGATGTGTCTCAGTCAAACTTCGTCTTCTCAAATTCTTGAACTTCTGTCCTCCCAGTTATGCTCCTAGTTTGTACTCCTTCCTTAGATGTCACTTGTTGTCTTTCTAGGACGTCAAAACCAAAAAAAAGCAAAGCAAAAGCAAAACTATCTAAGTTAGACTAGAAAAAGGGAAAAGAAAGCAATACCTTGGGTTGCCTCCCAAGAAGCGCTTGGTTTAAGGTCGCTAGCTGGACCATACGGCGTCTCTCAAACGTGATGGGAGGTGCCCTCACCCCATACTTCACCTCCATCGTGGGGTGAAGTAAGTAAGTCTATCAAACGCTCCAACAAGTGTAAGTGCTCGTCGGGGAATGAATCGTCTATGGGTAGGTCGTCCTTCTCGCGTGAAGATGCAGGTAGCCGGCTGAGGTGATCCGCAACAGAATTTTCGGATCCCTTCTTATCGCGGATCTCTAAGTCAAACTCTTGAAGCAAGAGAATCCATCGAATAAGGCGTGGCTTGGCATCTTTCTTAGCAAGGAAGTAACGGATGGCTGCATGGTCGGTGTAGACAATGACTTTCGCCCCTACTAAGTAAGAACGAAACTTCTCGAAAGCATACACAACCGCCTATAACTCCTTTTAGGTTGTAGCGTAGTTGCGCTGGGCTACATCTAGCGTCTTGCTAGCATAATAAATGGCGGTGGTCCGGCCATCCTTCTTCTGTCCAAGCACCGCTCCTACGGCTACATCACTAGCATCACAAATGATCTCAAAGGGCAAGGTCCAATCCGGAGGTTGGATAATGGGAGCGGAGATCAACGCTTCCTTAATCCTGTAAAATGCATCAAGACACTCCTGCGAAAACTCAAAAACAACATCCTTATTCAAAAGGTTAGTTAGAGGTTTAGAAATCTTAGAGATGTCCTTGATGAATCTCTTGTAGAAACCTGCATGCCCGAGAAAACTCCTCACACCTTTAACAGAACAAAGGGGAGGGAGTTTCTCAATAGTCTCGATCTTAGCGCGATCGACCTCAATGCCTCGATTAGAAACGAGGTGTCCTAGCACAATGCCTTCATTAACCATAAAATGACACTTCTCCCAATTCAAAACGAGATTAGTGTCTTCACGTCTTTGTAGCACTAGAGAAAGGTTAGATAGGCAATCATCAAAAGAGGAACCATATAATGAAAAATCATCCATAAATACCTCCATGATCTCCTCTATGTACTCGGAAAAGATAGCCATCATGCATCGCTAGAAGGTAGCGGGTGCATTGCATAATCCAAATGGCATCCTCCTTTAAGCAAATGTCCCCCATGGACAAGTGAAAGTGGTCTTCTCCTGATCATCCAGAAGGATAGGAATCTGGAAAAATCCACTATAGCCGTCTAAGTAGCAAAAGTGTGAATGTTGGACCAACCGTTCGAGCATTTGATCAATGAAGGGAAGTGGAAAATGGTCCTTCCGAGTGGCCGTGTTCAGCTTCCTATAATCAATGCAAACCCTCCAGCCCGTGACGGTCCTAGTTGGGATTAACTCGTTGTTCTTATTCGTCACAACGGTCATCCCTCCTTTCTTCGGAACTACATGCACCGGGCTAACCCATTTGCTGTCCGAGATAGGATATATGATACCTGCATCCAACAACTTAAGAATTTCTTTCTTCACAACCTCTTTCATGATCGGGTTTAACCGTCTTTGAGGTTCCCGTGAAGTCTTATGATCATCCTCCATTAGAATTCTATGCATGCAGAAAGGACATGCATTAGTTTAGACAATTCAGGACATGCATTAGTTTAGACAATTCAGATTCGGAGAGGGAAGCGCTAACAATAACGGGATATGTGGAATCCGGTCCAAGAAAGACATACCTCAAGTGATTTGGGAGTTGTTTAAGCTCCACAACTGGGGGTGCTTTTTGAGGGGAGTCCAGGCTTCCTCCTTCCGGTGGAGTAGATCTAGAAACTGGACTTTCAGAAGTCTCAGTTGAAGTCGTCTCGCCTTCGACCTTGGTCGAGGCGCAGAGGCGTTGACCGAGATGTTCTTCAGTCGCCTCGGTCAGTCCAGAAAGTGCCTCGGTCGAGGTGGTGTAACTGGAATTGGAGCTGGAGATCTTCGTCTCCTGGATTAGCTTTTCAGTTTTAGCTCCTGGATCTTTTTCCAGTGCTTTTAAACTCCGTATATCTGCATCACAAGAAGCATCTATACCTTCCTCATTTAAACTGAAACTAATAACTCTTTCGAGTGGATCGTTAATAAGGATAGAGCTCACCAATTCTCTTGATTCTTCTTCATCATAGATGTTGAAGATATCATCACTTAGCTGCTCTCCTTTCATGGCCGCAAGTAATGTGAACTCCACTTCATCTCCACCAATGTTAAATTTCAACTTGGCGTTCTTACAATCCACGTTGCAACCCGAAGTTGCTAGAAATGGCCTCCCGAGAATAATAGGAACAGGATAATCTGCGGGAATGTCAAGTACAACAAAGTCTATTGGTAAATAGAAGTTACCTAACTTGACCAGAACGTCTTCCAAGATACCCACGGAATGGGTAATGGAGCGGTCCGCCATGTATAATCGAATCTTGACTGGCTTGGGCTCTCCAAGTCCGATCTTCACACATAGCTCCAGCGGAATGATGCTCACGCTGGCTCCTAGATCGCAGAAAGCTTCACAAGTGACATCCCCAACTTGAATGGGAATGCAAAATGAGCCGGGATCTCTCAACTTAGGTGGCATCTTCTCCTTCATGATTTGTATGAGCTCCGAGGATTTAGATGTCATCCTTACTTCACCAAAGTCCTCCAGTTTCCTCTTCCTTGATAAGATCTCTTTCAAGAACTTCCCATAGGCGGGCATCCCTAGAATAGCATCAAGGAAAGGAATGTTAATGTGTAGTTTATTCATCAAGTCAAGGAACTTACCAAAGTGCTTGTCTAGATGTGCTCTGGCCCTTGACTGGGGAAAAGAAGTGGTGGTTTGTATGCAGGAGGTGGAACATAAACTTCAGTTTTCCCCTCCGCTTGTTGTGGCTCCACCTCGGTTGGCATCTCGGTCGAAGTGTTCCTCGATTGCACCTGGACCGAGGTGGTCTTCGTAGGTACTGGCACCGACCGAGGCGCTGGATCTGTAGTTTTCAGTCCACTCCTCGTTGTTATGGCCATGATCTGGCCCTTAGGGTTGCTTTCCGTCCTTGCCTGGATCTCTTGGCGCTTCATTCGCCCTACTAGCAAGTTGTTGTTCAAAGGCTTTTTGGGCCTTCGAAAATGAAGTCATAGAAGTCTCCATAGCACTAAGCTTGATCAAGATGGCCTCTAGCACTGCGTCTTTCTTTTCCGGCTGAGACGAACTTGATCCTTGCCCTTGGCTCTTTAATGGAGTAGAAGAAGAAGGGGAAGAGAGGAAAGGATTAGAGGAATCGTTAGAATTGGAGTTAGAATGATTGTTACCAGAATTTTGGTTGTTCGCCCTCCAATTGTTGCTATTGGATCCTCTATTGTTGTTGTAGTTGTTGTTCCAGGAACCGTTGTTGTTGTTACGGTATCCATTGTTGTTGTTCCTTTGTCCTTGATCTTCCTTCTTGGTTTGAGCAACCAAGAGTTCCTTCAATTGCTTCACGTCATTCTTCAAAGACGTGAGTTGATTGTTGTTTGGCTGAGTATCTTGGAAGTTAACTCTTTTAACTCCACCTTCAGCTCCTTGATGGGTGTATTTATCCATATGAAAAGCTTGCTTATCGATAAAGTCCCAAGCTTCGTCAATCGCCATGTCCATAAAGGTACCGACGGAGAGTAGTTGGAGGTTGAACTGGGTGCTTTCGTCCAGTCCCTTGAAGTATATCTCCAACAACTCTATCTTTGGAATCCCATGATAGGGCAATCCAAAAGAATGTCTTTAAACTTCTCCCATGACTTGGACAAGCTCTCCTTGTCCTTCATGATGAATGCATTAATCTTCCCTCTCATTTCAGCGGTCTTAAAGGGGGGAAAGAATTTAGTCAAGAATTTTGTAGTCATCTCCTCCCAAGTGCTAATTTTTCCTGGAGGAAGAGATTGATACCAAGTAAGAGCTCTATCTTTTAAAGAAAAGTAAAAAGGTCTTAGCTTGTATTTATTATTTTCAATCCTTGAGGGTCTCAAGGTTTCCATCAAGATCTCATAGTTTTGAAGATGTTGATGTGGGGATTCCTTCTCTAGCCGTCCGAACTGGTATTGGCGAATCATGGACAGAACTTGCGGTCGAAGTTCGTAGTCATGGTCCGCTGGATCTCCTAGGTTAACTCCTGGACGCCTCAGTTGTTGATTGGGGTCCATCCTTTGACCTAGGGTTTGCGGGATTCCTACCAAAAGAGCGCCTCGGACTGGCATCCGAGGTGGAAGTACCTCGGCCGGAGCGTCAGGTACTGGGACCTGCCTCGGTCGAGGGTCAGCGAGTGGGACCTGCATCGGTCCAGCATCGGGAACTGGGTCTTCCCTCGGTCGAAGTTGATATTGGTCTCGTAAGGCTGCCATATCTGCTTCGATTGCTTCAGTCCTGGTGTGAGTTTCCTCTTTCTCTTGCCTTAGTTCTTCCTTGCTAAGACGTAGTTGTTCTAACGCCTCCTTCAATTCGGCCTCAAGATCGCGATTGTCTTGGTTGGCCATCTTTGCTTCTCTTAAGTGTCGTTTGTATGTCTTTTCTGGTTCGGGATCGTAAGGAACGATTTCCTTCCCAGTGCGGGTTCTTCGCATAAACCTAAGAAAGAACCTGCAAAAGTCACTCAAGTAGAGTGGTGAGTAGACACGGGGGCAAGTGCCCCAAAAGCAAACCGTAACCAGCTCGGTCTAGACCAAGTCCCCGGCAACGGCGCCAAAAACTTGTTCGCTCCAAACGGTGTGTGCAAGCTTTAAATTTATAACCCTAGACGTAAGCTTAAAACAAGGATTTGAACCCGCAGTGTACGGGTCAATCGTAGTAAAAAGCAAGGAATTCCAAGGGTCGATCACAGGGACTTAGTGAAACAAAGTCGATAACGGTAAGCTTTAGCAATTACTAACCACAATAGCAATTAAACAATCAAAGATGATAAAAGTCAAATAAGGAAATATGCAATTCTAGGGATTAAAGCATCTAGTTGTGGTTCCAACTCAAGATCTCAAGATAAGCGGACAAAGCTGAGGTTTTTGCATGGGGAAGGTGTTACTAAAGTGGAATAGATCACCGGGTAAGTCTCACTACTCACTAATCCCAAACCGTAACTCCTATTACCGGGTAAGTCTTAAGGAATTAAGATAAAGAACTATAACCTCAAACTAACACACCACCTAAGGGAATAGAATCAACCTTTACCGGGTAAGTCTCAGGCTAACTCACAAAGATGGGATGAAAGCACACTCAAACCCCAATAAAGGATAAACCTTTATTACCTACACTTATGATCTTAGGTAAACAAACTAAGGAATTACCGGGTAAGTCTCATCCTAGGCTTGCATTGAACCAGGAAAGGTGTAATAAGAATAGGATTTGGCAAACTCCAACACTTAACTCTCAGTTTCGGATCAGATAAGTCACCTCGGTCAGAAGAATTCCACCCCCGCCGAGGTGTTCATCGACTGAGCGAGATACTTAGGGTTAAGGTTAAAGACTCAAACTTTCAAGGTCCTACTGTGATTAAGATTATTCTATCATTGTTTTTCCCACAACCTTCAGCCAATCACCCTAGAATTACACAAAGAGATTAGCCACTCATCATCATGAAAGTAATAATCAAATATATGGGAAGAAAGAGAATAATTGAACAAGAAAACCTTAAGAGAAAGGCTTCAATAACTGAATCAATTATAAAACACAAGCGTTCCTTGGATAGAAATCCAATAAGACAACAAACAAGAAGGGAATCTAAGATGATCTTACAAAAACCCTTCAAAAGCTATAAACTTCCTTCTTCAACCTTCAAAAAGGTTCTTCAAATCTCCCAACTGGAGTATGGCTGCAGCGGTGTATAAACCCTGATCGGTGGTATAGCATGATATGAATTTGTGGAAAATCCAACCCCTTTTATAGGAAAATCACTCTCCAAAGATAAGATATCTTAGAAAGATCTCTTCCCATAAAAATAGGTAAAATATATGATCTAGTATATCTTCTTCCTTCCAGGATCCAAACCCAAAAATATAAGATCTCTTTCCAAAGATAAAAGATCTCAGCCAAGAATAAAATATTCTCGCCGCATCCCAAGTGTTCGCCTCGGTCGAGTCGACTTCTCTGGATCATCTCGGTCGAGGTGACTCTGTAGTCAACCGAGGTGAGTCACAACTGAATGTGAAATCTCTCAAATTTGGTCCAAAGTGAATCTCTAATCCATGGCTATGCTTCCTGGATGTTTCCTTATGTTCCTGAATGTAGCTTCAATGACTCCATAGCTCCTTTTGCTCCTTTTTGATGCAAAACGTGCCATTTTACCTACGATTACAACAAAACTAGGTGAAGACCTCGATTCCCGCAAAGGTAGATGAAATGGTAATATAATCACATAATATACATACAATCATGCAGATTATTGAAGATAAAACGTCCAAACAAACCCCAAAATACAGACTATAATTCATGCTATCAACTGTCTAGGTAAGTCCGGGAAGGTGTCCGGCTGATCCGGAAAGGTGCCAAAATCCTGCTCATCACCTCCTCCTATATCCTCATCAACATCAGCAGCTAGAATCTCATCGGGGATGTAAGGAGGTGCTGCTAACCTATTCGCATACATAGCAGCAAATGTCTCCTTCCAATTATGGCGTCCAGCCATAATGGAATACTCGGGAAGCCACGGAATGCCTCTACCTCCTCTATCCTCCCATGGCATAGCAGCAGTAGGTGGACCTCGGTGTCTAGGAAAGATCAAACCCCTAGTCATAAGACTCTTGAGACCCAAGGGTCTCGCTGCTATCCTAGTACATGCGGAGCAATCAATCCCGAGCTGCGTAGCAATGTGGGTAACCATCCCACCATACCCAATGTTCCCAGTCTTCTTGTTCTTAAGCTTACTAATGGTGGAGGTTAAGAGGGTGGCACAATCAGCGGGTCTACCGTGCATCATAGCGTAAAGAAGAAACAGCTCATCGGTCTTTATCCTTTAGGGGGTCTCGGTCCTAGGAAATAGGCACTCGGAAAGTACCCTATGAGCTAACTTCAAGGCTAAGTGGTAGATGAGCTTAGCCTTGGTGTCAGCTGGTTGCCAGCAGTCCTCGCTAGCATATATCATAGCTATGTCCTCCTAAAAGTCCTTAGCGTATACACCGCTAGGGAAACGACCGTTAAAGGTCTCATGGAACCCAAAGAAGGCTCCAAACTGCTAGATGGAGAACTCATAATCCGTCTCCATCAATCTAAAAGATACCGTCCTCTCGACGGCACTGTACTCAAAGGAAATAACAAACTCCCTCATAATCTCCTCATATGCATCCGCTCGAATAGCGGAAAAAAAAGTGCGGCCCTATCCAAGAGCCATGTCAAGTCATTCACCATATTAAGTGGCTCCAAATCCTCAAGCAAGAGTTATCTAGGTCCTATGACCGGTCTTTCCTCGATCTTTTCTAAAGCTTGGAGATAGTTTGGGTGAATGGTTGGGATTCTAGGGCGTGGAGGTGATGGTGGTTCACTAGGGGCTTGGGAAGAAGAGTAACTATCTCCCTTTCTCTTCTTTTTCTTTCCTGCACTTCTCGTGAACATTTTCTCAATTCCAGAAAAAACAACGGTATGTTCTTCCTATTTGATAGCATGAATTATAGTCTATATTTTGGAACCTGTTTAGACGTTTTATCTTCAATAATCTGCATGTTTGGATGTTTATTATGTTATTATGTTGTCATTTCATCTACCTTTGCGTGAATCGAGTTCTACACCAAGTTTTATTGTAATCGTAGGTAAAATGGCACATTTTGGACTAAAATGGAGCTAAAGGAACTAAGGAGTCATTGAAGCTACATTCAGGAGCTTAAGGAAGAATCCAGGAAGCATGGAAATGGATTAAAGATTTATTTTGAACCAGATTTAAGAGATTTCACATTCAGTTTAGAGCCACCTCGGTTGACTACAGTACTATCTCGACCGAGGTGATCTAGATGAGCGTCTCAACCGAGGCGAATACCCTGACGCGGCGAGATCATTTATTCTTGGCTGAGATCTTTTATTTTTTGAAGGAGAGATCTTATATTTTTGGGCTGGATTTCTGGAAGGAAGATTATATATTTTGGAGATCTATTTTAGAGATTGAGATATATTTTTTTAGGATAATATCTTTTCAAGATATTTTATCTTTGAAAGATAATTTTCCTATAAAAGGGCTTGATTTTCCACAATTCAGCATCGGCGCATCACCGAAAAAGTTGCAGTTAGGAAGGATTTTTGGAAGGTTGAAGGAATATTGAAGGAAGGATTGATAGCTTGTTATAGCTTTGTGAAGGGTTTTGTAAGACTTTCTTAGATTCCCTTCTCGTTGATTTGTCTTGTTGGATTGTGATCCAAGGAACGCTTATTTGTGTGATATTTGATTCAGTTATTGAAGCCTTGTTCTTAAGGTTTTTGTGTTCAAATATTCATTCTCTTCCCATATATTTGATTATTGCTTTCATGATGATAAGTGGCTAATTTCTTTGTGTGATTCTAGGGTGATTGGTTGAAGGTTGTGGGAAAAACAATGATCTAATAATCTTAAATTCCAGTAGGATCCAGAAAACTCGAGTCTTTATCCTTAACCCTAGAGCATCTCGCTCAGTCGATGAACATCTCGGCCGGGGTGGAATTCGTCTGACCAAGGTGACTTATCTGATCCGGAACTGAGAGTTAAGTGTTAGAGTTTGCCAAATCCTATTCTTATTACACCTTTCCTAGTTCAATGCAAGCCTAGGATGAGACTTACCCGGTAATTCCTTTGTTTGTTTACCCAAGATCATAAGCGTAGGTAATAAAGGTTCATCCTTTATTAGGGTTTGAGTGTGCCTTCATCCCATCTTTGTGAGTTAGCCTGAGACTTACCCGGTAAAGTTTGATTCTATTCCCTTAGTTGGAGTGTTGGTTTGAGATTATAGTTCCTTTCCCTAGTACCTTGAGACTTACCCGGTGATAGGTTCTTTAGGTTTGGAGTTAGTGAGTAGTGAGACTTACCCGATGATCTATTCCACTTTAGAAACACCTTCCCTTTGCAAAATCTCAGCTTTGTCCGCTTATCTTGAGATCTTGAGTTGGAACCACAACTAGATGCTTTAATCCCTAGAATTGCATATTCCTTTAATTGACTGTTTATCATCTTTGATTGCTTTAATTGCTTTTGTGGTTAGTTGCAATATTGACTACCTATATTGGTTTTGTTTCACCTAAGTCCCTGAGATCGACACCCCGGAATTCTTGCTTTTACTACGATTACCCGTACACTGCGGGTTCGTATCCTTGTTTTGAGCATATATCTTGGGTTATAAATTTAAAGCTTGCACACACCATTTGGAGCGAACACTATTCCATGGCCGTAGAAGTACCAAAGACCGTGATTCGTCTCTGATTGGCTCAAATTTCAACAAATTCAACAACAAACTCAGCAGAACCTGTCCTAGACTAATTCCAATCTCAATCCTATGCAATTTCTCTAAGTTCTTGCGAAAATTTAGCCCGAATTGACAAAGAAGAGGAGAAGAGTAAAAACCTAGGTTTTTGGATCTTTGAATCAAAATTCTGCCTTCTAGAGGGATTGTTCACTTGTTTTGTCGATTGGATCTTGTAGAGGAATGAAAATGCTCCACTTTAGCACCAAGAATCGTTCGAAACGATTACCGAATGAGAATTTGCGAGATGTGGAGATTTTTCGGAGTTTAGGGCGTGGAAGAGGGGCGTGGATTTGGGAATGAGGGTGTTTTTGTGAAGGAAGGTGGTTTATATAGTGGACGTAAATTTTTTGGAAAATCACGGACACTCGGGGAGTTCCACGGCCGTGGAACTGTACGGACCCGTGGTTTTGGCGCTTTTTCTCAGATTTTTGGAAGAATTACGGTCATTGTAGCTTCCACGACCGTGGTTTAGGGCGTGGAACTCTCTGTAATGTGCCAAAATCCAAGTTTCGTCAATTCCTTCCAACTTTTACTCTTTCCTTTGTCTATTATATTGCTCCTACATCCAAAAACACAACATACCGGAAGGTATCGAGGGCAAAACAAAGCAAAAAGGTCTAGACTACTCTAATCTAAGAATGAAAAACGAAAATGCAATAGCTTGGGTTGCCTCCTAAGAAGCGCTTGTTTAAGGTCCGTAGCTAGACCGTACCTGCGTTTATTCGAGTGCAGTAGGCACGAACTCCTCAGCTTGGAGTTCCGGTGAATACTTCTTGAGTCGTTGACCGTTCACCTTAAAGCTTCCGCCCTTTTCACCCCATACTTCAACTGCGCCATGGGGAAAAACATGTTTGATTATATAAGGTCCGGTCCAACGAGATTTAAGCTTACCTGGAAAGAGGCGAAGTCTTGAAATGAAGAGGAGAACTTGATCTCCTTCCTTGAGGTCCTTTAGAATGATATGCCTATCATGCCAACGCTTCGCTCTCTCCTTGTAGATCTTGGCGTTCTCGTAGGCGTTTAAGCGAAGTTCTTCAAGCTCGTTAAGGTCCAAGAGGCGCTTCTCGCCCGCTTCCTTCATGCTGAAGTTCAACCACTTTACCGCCCAATACGCCTTGTGTTCCAGCTCTACCGGTAAGTGACAAGACTTCCCATACACAAGGTTGTATGGTGTCGTTCCTATGGGAGTCTTGTATGCAGTCCGGTATGCCCACAATGCATCATCTAGATTCAAAGACCAATCTTTCCTTGTCTTTGAAACTGTTTTCTCTAGGATTCCTTTAATCTCCCGGTTCGAAATCTCCACTTGTCCACTCGTTTGTGGATGGTAAGGGGTGGCGATCTTGTGAGTCACCCCATACTTAGCTAGTAGAGCTTCGAATCGTCGGGCAATGAAGTGAGAGCCTCCATCACTAATGATAGTCCGTGGTGTCCCAAACCTTGGGAAAATAGTCTTGTTAAAGAACTTAACCACAACCATGGCATCATTAGTGGGAGAGGCAATCGCTTCAACCCATCTCGAAACATAATCTACAGCTAGAAGTATGTATTGGTTTCCACAAGATGATGGGAAAGGTCCCATGAAGTCTACTCCCCAAACGTCAAAGATCTCTACCTCCTGAATGTTGTTAAGAGGCATTTCGTTTCTCCTAGATATGTTCCCTGTTCTTTGACAAGCATCGCAGCAGGAAACAAAGGTTTGCACGTCTTTAAATAAGGTAGGCCAAAATAATCCAGATTGCAATACCTTAGCGCTAGTCTTGTTCGAGCTAGCGTGTCCTCCACAAGGTAGTGAATGACGATGACGGATGACGCTTTGCATCTCGTCTTCCGGCACACAACGTCGAGTGATGCCATCAGGACCTCTCTTGAAGAGGAGTGGTTCATTCCAAAAGTATTCCCGGACATCCTTAAAGAACTTCTTCCTTTGTGCATAGGATAATCCGGGTGGTAGTTCCTGGAAAACCAAATAGTTAACAAAATCAGCAAACCATGGTTCGTTACCTTTTGTAATCTTGTCGATGCACTCCTCTATGAAGTGTAAATGCTCGTCTGGAAAGGAGTCATCTATAGGTAGATTGTTGTCCTCTAGATGTGGTAGATGACTCAAGTGATCCGCAACAGAATTTTCCGAACCCTTCTTGTCCCAGATCTCTAGATCGATTTCTTGTAGGAGAAGAATCCATCTAATCAGCCTTGGTTTCGCATCCTTCTTTGCAAGTAGATACCGGATCGCAACATGATCCGTGTATACAATCACCTTTGCACCTACAAGATAAGAGCAAAACTTTTCAAATGCATAAACAATAGCCAGAAATTCCTTTTCAGTAGTGGCATAGTTAAGTTGCGCTTCATCTAGCGTCTTGCTAGCGTAGTAGATAGCATGGGTTCGTCCTTCCTTCTTTTGCCCAAGCACAGCTCCTATAGCTACGTAACTTGCATCACACATGACTTCGAATGGAAGACTCCAGTCCGGAGGTTGTATGATTGGGGCTGAGATTAGAGCCTCCCGGATCTTGTTAAATGCATCTAAACAATCTTGCGAAAAATCAAAAACTTCATCCTTCATCAATAGATTAGTAAGAGGTTTTGATAACTTAGAAAAGTCTTTGATAAAACGTCTATAGAATCCGTCATGTCCTAGAAAGCTTCTTATTCCCTTCACCGAAGATGGTGGAGGTCGCTTTTCTATAGTTTCTATCTTAGCCTTATCTACTTCGATCCCTCTACTAGAGATCAAGTGTCCGAGTACAATGCCTTCCTTCACCATAAATTGACACTTCTCCCAATTAAGAACTAGGTTAGTGTCTTCACACCTTTGTAGCACAAGAGAAAGGTTAGAAAGACAATTATCGAAAGAGGAACCATAAACAGAAAAGTCATCCATGAAAACCTCCATGATCTCCTCTATGTACTCCGAGAAGATAGCCATCATGCACCTTTGAAGGTGGTTGGAGCGTTGCAAAGCCCGAACGGCATTCTCCTATAAGAAAACGTACCCCATGGGCACGTGAATGTGGTCTTTTCTTGATCGTCCGGATGAATCGGGATCTGGAAGAAACCACTATAACCGTCAAGATAACAAAAATGTGAGTGTTGTGTTAACCTCTCAAGCATTTGATCGATGAATGGTGATGGGAAGTGGTCCTTCCTTGTTGCGTTGTTTAGCTTGCGGTAGTCAATGCACATCCTCCATCCCGTCACGGTTCTTGTAGGAATGAGCTCATTCTTCTTATTGGTGATGACCGTCATTCCTCCCTTCTTTGGAATAACCTGTACGGGACTCACCCACTTGCTATCGGAGATAGGGTAGATGAAACCTGCATTAAGTAGTTTAAGAATTTCCTTTTTGACAACCTCCTTCATGGTCGGATTTAACCGCCTTTGAGGTTGTCGTGAAGTCCTAAAGTCTTCTTCCATTAGTATCTTATGCATGCATAATGAAGGCTTAATTCCTACTAGATCTTCTATAGTGTAACATAAGGCTTTCCTATGTTTCCTTAGAACAACCATAAGCTTACTATGTTCATCTTCACTTAGATCGGAACTAACAATTACCGGAAAGGTAGAATTAGATCCTAGAAATGCGTACCTTAGATGTGTCGGAAGTGGCTTTAATTCCATCACTATTGGACTCTCTAATGGTTGTTGAGGAGTGTCCAATGCTTCCTTAGAAGTCTCTAAGGGTATAGAAGTTGTTGAAGAAGGCTCAAAAGCATTGGTGGAAAGGACGTAATTTTTCTCGGAATCTCCCAAAATTACGGCACCACTGTTACTTCCACGGCCGTGGTTTAGGGCGTGGAAGTCAATTACGGCACCTCTGATAGTTCCATGGCCGTGGTTTTGGCCGTGTAACTTACTGGAGTCCTCTGAATAGCTAATTACGGTCATTTTGGTGGGAACCAAGGCCATGGAATAGCACGACTGGCCGTGATTCCTCACGTTTTCTGACCCATCGTAGAGTTTTTCAAACTCTTCTTCATGCACTTCTTGTAGCTCTTCTAAAGCTTCAATCTCCTCATTGCACTCTTCTTCTTCTCCTTTCTCCGTGATACTCATAGTAATAACCCTTTGCACTGGATCTTTGAGGAGAATCGAACTTACTTCTTCTCTAGATAGCTCTTCGTCATGGATGTTAAACATATCCTCCTCAAGAGATGCCTCTTTCATCAAAGTGGAAAGAACAAACTCTACCTTTTCCTCTCCTATGTCGAAGACGAGTCTAGCATTCTTGCAATCTACCATACAACCGAATGTTGCAAGAAACGGTCTTCCGAGTATGATCGGGATCGGACTATCTGCAGGAATGTCAAGCACAACAAAATCTATTGGAACATAGAACTTAGCAAGCTTGACCGGGACGTCTTCAATGATACCGACGGGACGAGTTATGGATCGATCCGCCATGTATAACGTCATCTTTACCGGTTTAGGTTCACCTAAATCGATCTTCCTGCATAAGGCAAGTGGAATGATGCTAACGCTTGCTCCTAAATCACATAATGCATCATATGTGACATCTCCTATTCCGATTGGAACACAATATGACCCCGGATCCTTCAGCTTTGGGGGCATCTTTTCCTTCATCGTTTTGATGAGATCCGACGATTCCGAACTCATCTTGACTTCTCCAAAGTCTTCTAGTTTCCTCTTGTTAGAGAGGATCTCCTTTAAGAACTTTCCATATGCTGGCATACCTACAATTGCATCAATAAAAGATATATTAATATGCAGTTTGCTCATGAGTTCAATGAACTTACCGAATTGCTTGTCTAGACGCGCTCTTGCTCTAGATTGTGGGAATGGTAGGGCAGGTTTGTAAGCTGGAGGATAAATGTAGATGTCTTCCTTCTCCTTCCCCTTTTCCTTCTCCTTTTCGACGGCAACTTCTACAAACTTGGGCTGCGGGTCGCTGGTTGTTGCTCCGCTCCTAGTTGTGATAGCCATCACCCTTCCTTTCGGGTTATCCTCCGTCTTTCCTGAAAGTTTTCCTTGATTTCTAGGAACTTCCTCAGCATTGCTGAACATTTGGTTTTCTATAACCTTTTGGGCTTTATCAACCTTAGTGATGTGACTCTCCAACCCTTGAAGCTTTCCCAAGATCGTTTCCAGCATGGGATCGGGCTTCTCTTTCCTCGAAATGCTTCCACTATTAGATGTTTAACCCTGGCTTTTCAAAGGAATGGAAGAAGAAGATGGTGGAGTTAGTGAATTTCCTGAATTGGGATAAGAATTACCGGAGTTTTGTTGTTGGTTGGAACGCCAATTGTTGTTGTTTGAACCCCTATTGTTGTTCCAATTTTTATTCCGGTTGTTGTTCCGGTTGTTGCGATTGGTGTTCTCATTCCCATTGTGGTTATTGTTGTTTCCTAAATAACCAACATCTTGCTCCTTAGGCTTTGGAAAGCTAGCCTTGATGACTTCCTTCAATTCTTTAATCTCGGTGTTGAGAGAAAAGATTTGGGTTTGAGCAGCTTGTGTTAGCTTTGCTCCTTGCTCCACTCGATTAGCTTCCACTTTCCGGTGAGAGTATTTCCCAATGACTCGGGCTTGCTTCTCAATGAAGTCCCAAGCGTCATCTTCCCTCATGTCCATGAATGTGCCACATAAAAGGGATTGGAGCTTGAATTGTGTTTCCGCATCCAACCCCTTATAGTATATCTCGAATAACTCCAATTTGGAAATGCCATGGTGTGGGCAATCCAATAGTAAATCCTGAAATCTTTTCCAAGACTGAAACAAACTTTCATTAGATCTCATATAAAAAGCATTAATTTTACCTCTCAACTCCGCCGTCTTGGATGGCGGAAAGAACTTGATTAGGAACTCCGAAGAAAGATCCTCCCATGTGTTGAGTCTTCCATTTGGAAGAGATTGATATCAAGATAAAGCTTTCCCTTTCAAAGAGAAAAAGAATGCCTTGATCTTGTAATTGTTGGCGGTTGCATTCTTTGGCTTCATTGTTTCCATCAAGATCTCAAAATTCTGTAGATGTTGATGTGGAGATTCGACACTCGTTCCTCCAAACTGGCTTTGGCGAACGATGGTAATAACTTGTGGGTTGAAGCTAAACCCTTGAATATCGTCAGCATCAAAGTTTACAACTAGACGGCGTGGTTGCTGAAATGGATCGATTCTTTGGCCAATAGTTCTTGGCTCTTCATCTACACGAGCAGCTCTCGCACCCCCAGCCGGGATACGATAATTGGCGGCTGGTCTTGGATTATTCTGGTTCGCACTGATCGTTGGATCAATGTCCTCTAGCTACGACATGGAGGAGTCGCTCTCTTCATCGGATGAGTCGGTTCTAACCGATCTTGTCGGTTTCCTTCTCTTCTTCTTCTTGGAATCACTCATCTTCAGCCTCATTTGCAAAATCATGTCCTTGAGCTCATCAATTTGTAATTGATGACGCTCCGATTCTTCCTTGCGAGTCTTCTCACTCCATCTAAGTCGAGCTTCGAAATCTTCCAACTCCGCTTGGATGTCCCTCTCTTTACTTTCAGCCATCTTTCTTTCTTTGAGCTTCTTTCTCAAAGTCTTCTCAAGTTCTTGATCAAGAGGTAAGAGGTCTTTGTTGGTGCTAGACCTGCGCATATACCTAAGATAACCTGCAAATATCACTCAAAAGAGATATCAAATAACAAGAGCAAAGCTCCCAAGCTTGACAACCGATAGCCGAATTCGGCCTAAACCAAATCCCCGGCAACGGCGCCAAAAACTTGTTCGCCGCTTAGCGTGCGTGCAAATAAGTTTTAAATTTATAAAAGTAGAATCAAGCAAGCGAACCCGCAGTGTACTGATCGGCGTAGTAAAGCAAGAATTCCAGAGTATCGAACTCAGGAATTTGGGGGGAACAAATTCAGTTCGTAAATTGTCAAGCAAGTAAATGTAATAAGCTTTGCAAATATTAGGAAAACAACAACTCTAAAGATACGGATGTCAAATTGTGGCAATCGATTCAAGATATACTATGCATATAAGGACAGAGTTAAGAATTGCAAAGGTATGCTAAAGTAAGGTAATGTACGGTGAAGTTCCAAAATCCTATATGTCTAACCCAAAGACTTTCTCTATAAAGATTGTTGAGGCTTCAGTATAGAAAGGATCTAAAAGTAAGAATTGATCTCAAATACCCAAACTTGTAACCCAAGGATCAAGATAGGCTCAAACGGTTAAGGTTGTGACACTCGAAACCAAAATACAGGATGTTGAGTCTCACTACTACCTAGAAAAGACAAGTTAAGGCTAGGTTAAAGCTAATCTTTAACTTTGGATTAAAGTAAAAGCAAGGTTTGTAAACTAAGGTAAATCATGGGCAGATCTTGAGTTCCACGGCCGTGGAAGTCCAAGAACAGACCGTGATCTTGGTTGTCGACGAGATTTCTCTAACTCTCAGGGTCCAATCTGTTTACGATCGATCTATCTTCATCTAAGCCACAACTATCAACCCTTCACCTTAGAATTGCTAAAAGGTTTTAACCAATAACCATTGTCATGATATCAATAATCAAGTTTAAGAAGAATGAAAGAATGAAAACCCTCGAAAACTCGATTATAACTCAAGGTCAATCTCAAATCGAAACACAAAGAGTAATGTTTAATGGATTCAGAACGGGATGTCAATCTGTCTTCAATATCGAAACCTAAGAAAAGGGCGCAACTTCCGCCACACACAATCTTCGGGAATCCAAAAATGGCCGGCGCTTCCGCAAATTCTTGCCAAAAACCCTCAGGCGAACTCTCCCAAAGCGAGGTTGCTGAAAACTGCCTCCTCCCGCCTTTTTATCCCTAGAAAAAGAGGTCACTTCCAGCCGAATTACGTAGCCGATGTGGCAATAAATGATTCGTCAAAGGATTGCCTAAATCACGGTCTCTTGATGTTCCACGACCGTGGTTTAGGGCGTGGAATTGGATTACGGTGTCTTTCATCTTCCACAACCGTACTTTAGGCCGTGTAACTTACTGGAATGCTCCACGCTCATGATGCCAAGATCCACGGCCGTGGTTTAGAGCGTGGACTCTTCTACGGCCGTAATTTAGGGCGTGGAAGCGTAGATTGCTTGTGGTTTCCTTTGTGTCGTGACATTCTTCATCCTAACTCCTTCATTAGCTTCCTTGATGTGTTCCTAATCCTTGGATATGATCGAATCCTCTCTTTTCTCTCTTAAATGGTCCGGTTTCATCTCTAATTCACCTATAATCAATCACAAGACTAATGTAGACCTCCATATAGAAAATATAGGTGAACAAGCTAACAAATGCTTCAATGCCTTATCCATGAACACAATAATGAATGAAAAACAACTAGAATAAGTGCCTAGAATATCGCAATATTTCATGCTAACAGTCCCCGCCCCTGCGGTGACATCCCCTGAGCCGCCCCTGCGCCTGCAATCTGGCGCCTCTACGTAAAACTCGACAGATTGTTCTGCTGAGAAGGATTCTTACATCCGACCTGAGTTTCCACCACTGTACTCTGAGAAACCACTAGCTCCTTTTTCTGAGGCACTAAAGGAGAGAAGAATCATTGAGGACAAGTTCTTTGAGATCTTCTCCAAATGCGAGGTAAACATCCCTCACCTTAAGTTAGTGAAGAGTATTCCTAAATATGCTCGTTTCTTGAAGGAACTTTGCACTATTAAGAGGAATCAGAAGCTGAAGGGGAAACAAAACGTACAAGTAAGTGAGCATGTCTCCGCCGTTTTCGAACGTAGGATGCCCAAGAAATGCAACGACCCGGGCATGGTAAGTATCCCTTGTATCATAGGGGAAACCTGTTTTGACAAAGCCATGCTTGACCTTGGTGCTTCTATAAATGTTTTTCCATATTCTATTTACAAATCACTTGGCATTGGGCCATTAACGGAAACTAGGATTGTAGTGCAACTTGCTGATAGATCTAATGTGTACCCGAAAGGGATAATTGACGATGTATTAGTAATGGTAGACAACTTAATTTTTCCTGCTAATTTCTTTGTAATTGATATGGAAAATGACTCGCATGCTGCACCGATATTGTTAGGTAGACCATTCCTGAAAACTGCTAGGACTAAAATTGATTATGTTAGTGGCATGCTAACCATGGAGTTTGATGGTGAAGTAGTGGAATTTGACATCTATGATGCAATGAAATTTCCTAGTGATGATCATTCTTTATGTGCTATTGACATTGTTGAACCTTTTGTGCAAGATGTGTTTGATATTTCTGACATTGACGAATTAAAAAATCTAATTAAGCATGACATTGATGATTACAATTCAGAATATGCATTAACATCCACCATGAAAGAGGTCCTAGCCCAGTTGGATGGGTATAAGAGGTTACCTATCTCCACTTTGGCCATTGGGCCCACTTTACTAACTCCAAGCGAGAAGCTTGTTTCATCTATAGTGCAAGCACCGGAAATAGAGTTGAAAGACCTTCCGTCCAACCTCAAGTACGTTTTCCTTGGAGACAACAATACCTTGCCGGTGATCATCTCCAACAAATTGAGTACCGAGGACAAGTTGGTAAAATTGTTGAAAGAACACAAGACGGCCCTTGGATGGACCATTGCGGACATCAAGGGGATAAGTCCATCCACTTGCATGCATAGAATCTTACTTGAGGAGGATGCTAAACCATCTAGGCAACCTCAGAAGGTTGAATCCGCCAATGATGGATGTGGTCAAGAAGGAGGTGTTTAAGCTCCTCCAAGCGGATATGATCTTTCCTATTTCGGATAGCACTTGGGTTAGTCCAACCCAAGTAGTTCCAAAGAAAGGAGGTATCGGAATGGAGGAAAATAAACATGGAGAGATGGTTCCAAGCAAAACGCAAACCGGGTGGAGAGTTTGCATTGACTACCGCAAGCTCAACAAGGTAACACGTAAAGACCATTTCCAATTGCCTTTTATTGACCAAATGTTGGAACGTCTTGCACGTCATCCATACTACTGCTTCCTTGATGGATATTCGGGTTACTTCCAAATAGCCATTGCGCCGGAAGATCAAGAAAAGATCGATGTTCACTTGCCCATTTGGCACCTTTGCATACCGCAAAATGCCATTTGGACTTTGCAATGCCCCCGGCACCTTCAAACGGTGCATGATAAGTATTTTCTCCGAATACATAGAAAATTTTATTGAAGTCTTCATGGATGATTTTACCGTCCATGGGGACAGTTTTGATGCATGTCTAGGACATTTGAAACTAGTTCTTGAAAAATGTGTTGAAACCAATTTAGTTCTTAATTCGGAAAAATGCCATTTCATGGTAGAACAAGGAATTAGGACATGTAATATCCTCAAAAGGGATAGAGGTAGATAAGGCAAAGGTTGATGTGATTCAAAGTTTACCTTATCCTACTAACATTCGGGATATTTGATCTTTTCTTGGTCATACAGGTTTTTACCGACGGTTCATAAAAGACTTCTCAAAAATCTCGGCACCCTTATGTGAATTGCTCAAAAAAGACGTCACCTTCATAGTGGATGAAGGTTGCAAGAAAGCTTTCGACACTTTGAAGGCATGTCTCACTAGTTCACCAATCATCCATTCTCCGGATTAGGAGAAACCTTTCGAAATCATGTGTGACGCCAACGACTTGGCTGTAGGAGCAGTCTTAGGACAGAAGGATGGACGAGCCTCACACGTGATCCATTATGCGTCTATGACACTCAATGGAGCGCAAAAGAATTACTCTACCACCGAGAAGGAGATGCTGGAGTTGGTTTTTTCTCTTGAGAAATTCATACAGTACCTTCTTGGAGTGAAGATATTTATCTTTACTGACCATGCAACTCTTAGGTACCTCATGGCGAAGAAGGAGGCAAAGCCACGATTGATTCGGTGGGTGCTCCTTCTAAGTGAGTTCAACCTAGAGATACGGGACAAGAAGGGGGTTGAGAACCTGGTGGCTGATCATTTGAGCAGGCTAGTGAAGGAAGAAGAAGATCCAACAAAAGGAAAGGAAATAGCTGGAAGTTTTCCAGGCGACACCTTCTACACAACCCTCTGTTGTGTAACCGCCCCCGCGCCTCAAGCGTCCCGCCCCTGCGGCCAGCTGCCCTTGCGGCTCAACCTAGGCGCCCATGCGGAATTGACGACAAAGGTTTGTCTTAAGCTCCAATCTTTTAAACCTTGGTTTGCTGACATTGTGAACTTCATTGTTAGGAATGAGTACCCTCCAGACTTCACCATGGCACAACGAGAGAAGGTGAAGGCTGAATCTCGACACTACGTTTGGGACGACCCCTACCTTTGGAAGCATTGTAGTGACCAAGTAATCCGCCGTTGCATTCCGGATAATGAGGTACAATCTGTCCTAACCTTCTGTCATTCCGAAGCATGTGGGGGGCACTTTGGGGCCAACAAAATTGAAAAAAAAGTTTTGGATGCCGGTTTCTTTTGGCCACACATTTTTAGAGACGCTTTTGCGTTTTGCAAAGTGTGTGATAGATGCCAAGGGTAGGAAACTTTTCAAGGAGACATGAAATGCCCCAAACCTCTCTTATATTCTGCGAAATATTTGATGTATGGGGGATTGATTTTATGGGGTCTTTTCCTACTTCATTTGGGCATACATATATATTACTTGCGGTGGACTATGTTTCCAAGTGGGTGGAAGCAAGGCCACAAAAACTGATGATTCAAAAGTAGTTGCAGCATTCCTTAAGGATAATATATTTGCAAGATTTGGAATTCCGAAAGCCTTAATCAGTGATAGGGGTACCCATTTCTGCAACAAGACGATCACGACCCTCCTTAAGAAGTACCACGTCCACCAACGAGTATCAACAACTTATCATCCACAAACAAATGGTCAAGCGGAGGTGTCCAACCGGGAAATTAAGACCATCCTCGAAAAGACGGTCTCTCCCGGAAGGAAGGATTGGAGTGCTAGGTTGAACGACGCTCTATGGTCATATCGGACAGCCTAGAAGACTCCTATAGGAATGTCACCCTTCAGACTCGTGTTTGGAAAAGCTTGCCACCTTCCGGTGGAGCTTGAGCACAAAGCTTGGTGGGCGGTAAGGAATTGCAACATGAACGTAGCGGAAGTGGGAGAATTCCGGAAACTCCAATTACAAGAGTAGGAGGAATTGAGATTAGATGTGTATGACCATGCCACTGCATACAAGGAAAAAACCAAAGCATGGCATGACCGAAATATTCTTCGGAAGGACTTCAAGGTAGGTTATAAGGTACTTCTCTTTCAATCACGTTTGAAACTTTTTGCAGGTAAGTTGCGTTCAAGGTGGACGGGCCCGTTCGTAATAGCCGAAGTATACCCTCACGGCGTTGTGGATCTCTATTATCCCCAAACGCACAAGGTGTTCAAGGTAAACGGACAAAGGCTAAAGCCCTACCTTGAAGGAGTAAAGAACGATCTGATTGACGAGATGGTGTTGGAGGAGGCCCAATCAGCGAGGTAGAGTCCTTACGTCGAGCCAACGACGTAAAACAAAGGCGCTGCTCGGGAGGCAAACCGAAGGAATAAGAAGAGCAACCTCAATCAAGCCAACTGCCCCTGCGGCTAAGTGTCTCCGCCCTTGCGGTGACACACTTGCCCAACGCCCCCCGGCGTGGGGCCTGCGTTTGCAAAACCCTTGTCACCGCCCCCGGGGTGACATCCCTATGCCCCTGCGGCGGCCAGTCTTGACGTGCATTCCCAGCGCCGCCACCGGCGCTGCGCCTGCGCCTTCCTCTTCCTTGTCACCGCCCCCGCGGTGACAAGTCCCCGCCCCTTCGGTTTTATCCAGAAAAGAAAAAAAATAAAGATCCAAAAAATACCCTACACCTACCCCACCAACCTCTCTCTCTCACCTCACCTACCACCCGTCTCTCCCAAATCTCTCCCTCTCACAAACGCCCCTGCGCCCTTAACCTCTCACCATCACCACCCTTCCTCACGCCCCCTGCGCCACCTCACCGACACCACCACCACGACCTCCGACGCCCCTACGCCACCCTCTACTTTCTCACAACCATCACCACCCACAATCTCTAAAACCTTCACCCTACTATACTCCCCATCACCAACAACCCCCTTCCACCACTCTTCACCACCTCCGGCGACAACTCCACCCACCAAAAGCCACCGGAAAACAACCACAGCTCCTCCACCTTCGCAGCTGTCAAGAATCGCCTCCAAGAGTTATCCCGCCCCTGCGCCTGCAAGCTTACGCCCCTGCGCCTCTCCGCCCCTACGCCTGCAAGTTGACGCCCCTGGGTCTGGCCGCCCCTGCGCATCCTTCAGCCGCCCCTGCGGAAATAGCAACAGAGGGTTCGTCTCATTCTCCAATTTCTTAACTTTATAATTCCTTTACTTGATCATTTGCAAGAAATGGAACCACAGAGAAAATACAAGATGTCAGAGGCTGAGAAGACCCGTTATAGGATTGTGCAGGATCGGGTTGTGTATGCAACTCGGTTTTTACACGTTCCTACATTGGAAAAATTGGGCATGTTGGAGAGCATGCAGTCATTTATCACCAACACTGGGCTTGGTAAATTTCTGAACGAAAGTGCTCCAACGTACCCCGAGCTTAACCGCCAATTCATCGCCAACTTCACCATGGAGAAGGAGGACCATGTTTGTGTTGGACTTTCATTCAAGTTCAACAAGAAGAAGTATACACTGGATTACTCTCAACTGTAGGAAGCATTTGGGGTAACTCTTTGCGCCTCAAAGAACTGGTGGGAACCCATCCCGACCCCGACCTATGTGAGTTTTGGCAGGCCGCCACCGGATCCGAGTTTCATGCCGGGGGTGAGTACTCCAACAAACTTACTCACCCTTGCTTGAGGCTCCTGTCGAAGATCATCATGAGTGTCTTCTGTGGACACAAAGAGGAGAACAAGGTCGCCCTCAAGGACCTTCCATTGCTCTACGCTTGCCTTCCGATGAGCGAGAAGGTTCCGGATTGGCCATACCTCTTCCTTACCGCTTTGAAGCGGATTAGGAAGGATGAGCCAAGGGACATTGTGGGTGGTGGGGTGATCTCTTTGATCGCCTCATAGGTGATGGATCTTTCCAACTTAGAGAATGGGTTGGAGGCCCCACTATACACGGAGGGGATGCTTAGGAGGTGCAACCTCCTCAAGAGGGACGGGGAGAACCTTTTTTTGGCTTTCATTTGCAGATGGGAGCCATATCACATACCTCCCCTGGCCGCTTCTATTTGGAGATGAGCTCTCCGAGCTATACATCCCGGCTGATCCTTTCGTGCCGAGGCGGCCTCAGGTGGCCATTGTTGAGAGACACGTTACGAGCTCCATCCGAGCTCATTTTGATGACCACATGCCCATACTAGATGATGAGGAGATGCCCACTACAACACCGGATGATCGTCCGGCCATGGAGAGCCTCTAGGTTCAGATGGCAGCCTTGACTACTTAGCACCAGGCATGGCAGACCGAGTACCAGCGGACCATGCTTGAGCAGCAGCAGGCGTGGCAGTCCAGTTTTGCCTCCTCTATGACCATCCATTTTGACCGCCGGCAGGAAACTTGACAGGTGGCTCAGCAGTTGGCTTGGCAAGCCAACTTTGAGACCTCCTTTGGCAGCCGGATGGATGCTAAGCAGGCCCGCATCGACGACATCTACCGCCGGCAGGATCACTTCTTCAGCCACTTTCCGTACCCACCGGAGGAGGGTCCGGATGGTCCAGCCGGACCATCCCACTAGTGGTTTCATCATTTCTCCCTTTTCCACATTTGTCTTTGCTTCATTTTCCACTTTGAGGGCAAAGTGTGCTTCAAGTATGGGGGAGGGAATTATCATTGCTTGTGTAGTTTGTTTAAGTTGTTTTGAGTGTGTTTGCTTTGAGTTTTTATGAGTTGTAGTTCAGTTTGATTTTCATATAAAAAAAGAAGAAAAAGTCAAAGAAAATGAAAAAAGACATGAAAATTAATCCTTGGATAAACCAAAAACCCGAAAAGGCGGTTTAGGCAAAAAGAAGGTTGTCCGACCAACCTTAGGTTGGTGCAAAAATGGACTTGAGGGATATGAGGAATTTGCGAGATCAACATGAAAAGAAGAAGAGTGGCAAGGTGAAAACCCGAAAGGGCGCCTTGGCAAAATGAGCGACACCGAATGTAGGTTTCCCTTCTGATGTTTGGGGGCATAAGAAGGGGAGTCATTAGGAGGTTGTCTGGGTAGGTCACTCTTGGAGCGATAAGGATGGTAGCTATCTCACCCTTTTTTCTCACATTTTCTCTCTTTTTCCTTCTTTTCCTTGGTTTTTCTTTTGTTTCTATTATCTATGCCTCTTGCCCATGCTTCCTGAGGCCTTTGAGTCTAAATTGTTGTCATTTGTTTTACTCGGGACGAGTAAAAGGTCTAAGTATGGGGGAGTTTGATAGGTGATGGAATCACTATCATTTAGGTTAGTTTTTAGAGTCTTTTTATAAGAATAATGTCGTTTTATGCTACTAACTCCTTGGTCCAGAAGAAGAAGACTAAAAGAAGATAAAAGAGGAGTTATAAGCACTCACGAGTTGAATACCATTCACGAAGCAAAGCTTCTGGTGCCTCACCGCCCCAGCGAAGCATTGTCACCGCCCCAGCGGGTGACACTGCACTCCGGAATGCAGCCTGCGCCTTCGCCAACGTCCGGAACGAAGACTGTCACCGCCCCTGCACCCCTTCATGGCGCCCCTGCGGTGACTTATCCAGAAGAAGCGAAGACCGGCGCCCCTGCGCCTCTGCCTGCGTCTCACCCTGCGGAGTTATGATGCCAAAGAGTCAGTGTCACCGCCCTGCGTTGACAGTGGGCCGCCCCTGCGTCTTGACATCAGAAGCGACAGAAAGATGAAGAGTTAGGCGTTTAAAGAACATTAAAGATCCGCCCCTGTGGAATTGCCAGGTTGCCCCTGTGGCCACGAAGAACTTCAAGCGTTTCCGCCTAAACCGCCCCTGCGGTCCTGAAGGCTGCCCCTACGGTTCGACGACAAAGACTTTACTCCGGCTGTTTGCACCACCTTTATGGCATTAAAGGTTGTTGTTTTGGCCGGCCATTTACTCCCATTATGTGCAATTTGTAGTATAAATAGATCCATGGCTGATTGCTAGAATGATCCATCATTTTTCCATTTTAATTCTCTCTTTTCTCTTGCTTTCCTTGTAATGAGCTTCTAGTTCCCTTGCTACATTGGGTTGGTTTGAAGCTGCATTGTTACTTTCGTTGCAAGTACCTTCTAATATAAGTTTTATTCAGTAATGCTTTGTGTTTCTTAATCCTCATTTGTCTAAACTGCATGTTTTATTATCACTTAAGATTGATCACCTTAGGTTCTAAAGTACATGCAAAGAACTAAGATTAATAGATTCCGGGTTCGGGTCTTTAATCTAGTAGTAACCTTTGAGTAATAACGGGTTGTAATTGCTTAAAGGAAAAGGAGCACAAATATAAAGATTAGTTTAATGGTTTTAATCTTCTCTTTATATCCCTTATTTAGTAATGCTTTATTTGAAAGCTAACTTGTGACTTATTCTTGTACGTTTACGGAACACTAAACTTGTTAAGTTGTGTTGATGCCGGTTGGCTCAACACATACATATGATCAAGACGGGGACATTACTTGAAAACTTGTAAAAAGGAACTCACCAAAGTAGTAATCGCATGCTAAGAATCAACCTAGTGTAGATTCACTCATCATCATCATATTCATTTTATTACTTGCTTTCTAGTTTTGCGTGCATCAATTCATCCAACCCCCCCATGTTCGCCACTTAGCGTGCGTGCAAATAAGTATTAAATTTATAAAACTAGAAATCAAGCAAGCGAACCCGCAATGTACGGATCGACGTAGTTAAGCAAGAATTCCAGAGTATCGAACACAGGGATTTGGGGGGAACAAATTCAGTTTGTAAATTGTCAAGCAAGTAAATGTATGAGCTTTGCAAATATTGGGAAAACATCAACCCTAAAGATTCAGATGTCTAATTGTGGCAATCGATTCAAGATATACTAAAGAACTAAGGACAGAGTTAAGAGTTGCAAAAGTATGCTAAGGTAAAGCAATGTACGGTGAAGTTCCAACGCTTTATATGACTTATCTAAGGACACTCTCTATAAAGGTTGTTGAGGCTTCAGTATAGAAAGGATCTAAAGACAAGAATTAATCTCAAATACCCAAACTTGTAACCCAAGGATCAAGACTAACTAAACCGATTAAGGTTATGACACTCGAAATCGAAGTAGAGGTTGTTGAGGCTTCACTACTACCTAGAAAAGGGCAAGCCAAGACTAGATTAAAGCTAATCTTTAACCTTGGATCAAAGTAAAAGCAAAGTTCGTAAACTGGTACAAATTACGGGCTCATCTTGAGTTCCACGGCCGTGGAACCTCAAGAACAGACCGTGATTTTGGTTCGTCGGCGAATCTCTCTAACTCTCAGGGTTCAATCTGTTTACGATCGATCTATCATCATCTAAGCCACAACTATCAACCCTTCACCTTAGAATTGCTAAAGGGTTTTAGCCAACAACTGTCATTATAATATCAAAATCAAGTTTAAGAAGAATGAAAGATGAAAACCTTCGAAAACCTTCAATAAAACTCAAATCAATCTCAAATCCACAAACAAGGATAATAATGTATATCAGATTTGGAATAAACACAAATTAATAACAATCCTGGATAAGAACGAAGAACGGGATGTCAATCCGTCTTCTAATCAAACCTAAGGATAAAAGGCGCAACTTCCGCCACAACCAACTTCCAAATCTTCAACCTTTGTGAATCTCTGTTGCAAAATGCAAAACCTCCAGACGTCCAATGCAACCCTAAGCACGTGTAAGCCGAAGTGTCGAAATCTCTCTCCTCCAACCCTTTTATAAGGAAGGGTAAAATAACCGTCCGGCCCATATGCGTAAATGATGTGTCAATATTTTATTCGTCAAAAGATCGCCTAAATCACGGTCTCCTAGAGTTCCACGACCGTGGTTTAGAGCGTGGAAGTGGACTACGGTTCTTCATGATTTCCACGACCGTACTTTATACCGTGTAACTCTCTGGAATACTCCACGTTCATGTTGCCAAGATCCACGACCGTGGTTTTGGGCGTGGACTTCTCTACGACCGTATTTTAGAGCGTGGAAGTGTAAATTGCTTGTTGTTTCCTTTGTGTCATGCCATTCCTCATCCTAGCATCTCCCTTGGCTTCTTTCATGTGTCCTTAATCCTTGGATGTGCTCAAATCTTCTCTTTTCTCTCTCAATTGGTTCGGTTTTAGCTCTTATTCACCTATAATCAACACAAAGCTTATGTAGACCTTTATATCGACAATATAGACAAACTAGCTAACAATTGCTTCAATGCCTTATCAATGAACACTATAATGGATGAAAAACAACTAGAAAAAGTACCTAGAATATCGCAATATTTCATGCTAACAAAATACCCCATACTTGCCACTTGCTTGTCCCCAAGCAAGGTCTTTCAAAAGCTTTAGAACTTAAGTTAGGATGAATATGCATGCAATCTCAAAAACAAAACATCTTTTATGTAAATGTGCTTCTAGTCAATAGATCATTCTCAAACCTTGCTTCATTCATTCATGAGACGCTCATACACATAACCAAAGAATAAAGAGGAAAGAAACATCATGAATTTATCAAACTTCAATGTAAGCATCATAACCTTCAAACATTATCAAAATCAATCATAAGAAACTTTAATTTAGATCACCAAGCCAAATAACACTCTTTTGATCTTAAGGACTTCCAAATAAGTTCTAGAATGTGGAAGGGAAAGGGAAACTATAAGGAATGTGGTGCATGAATCCATGAAAGTGGACAACTAAGTCTTTTCTTTTTCTCTTGTGGTCTTGCAACACTTTCAACTTAGAGATTTGCTCTTCTCTTTTTACATCATTTTTCGACTTTACTTTTGGAGTTATGGACAGAGGTGCACAAAAACCAAAGCCTAGGAGATTGGCGTTTCTCAATTTTTGCGAGATGCCTCAAACCCTTGATGCACATACCATAATCCGTTAGGAATATCGCTCAATCCGACTTTGGCAAGACACAAACACCCGGCTATGTGAATGGTGCCGAGTTACTCATCGTCATGATTGACTTCCCCAAACCTACAACTTTTTTCTGTTCTTTGAATGCAAAATTTTGCTTTCATGGCCCTCCACATCAAACATGCCAAAATTCAACTCCTCCAAATTCCCGGATAGGTAAGGGAGGCAATTATTTCATTGAGGGGCTAAATGATCAAAGAAAGAAGAAAGAAAGTCAAATTGCCTTAATCATTTCAAAAAGAAGTATAAGAACTTATCATGCGATTTCAACCTTGATTTTTCAATATGATTTAGATAAAACTCTTCACGTTATGAAACTTGCAAGAAAGGAATAATCAACACATTCAATTTCTTTTCAATTCATTATTCGTTTAGGCATACAATTGTCATCAAAAACTCAATTCATAAGTAGTGATTATCATAGAAATCATCTCAATTCCAAGAAGCACAAAATTTTCAAAATTTTTCAATTTTTATGGGTTTTTCAAAAGCTTTTTCATGCAATGCGATAATGAAACGTGTGACAATGGAATGAAACATGCAAAGTGTTCTCAATCAAGGCAAGCAAAAGTGAGTAGAGTTATTACAAACGATAGTCACACCCCACCCCATACTTGAGACAAACATTGTCCCTAATGTTCAAAAAGAAATAAAGAAAAGAAAGAAAGAAAATGAACTCACAAGACGGCGGTGGAGCGGCTAATGCTAACAATCATCCATGGTCATCACTGAGGAGCTGGTGGTGGTGGAAACGGGAAGAAGCTGGAGTCAAAGTTCCGCCCAAACTGCTGGCGGTAGATGTCCCTCATCATCCTATCGTGTTCGTCGGCTCGAACATCTCTAGCATCCTGTCGGACTTCCAAAGCTCCTACTCTCCTGGAAAGGTCAGTAGCCCGATCCGGTAGCTGCTCATACCACCCCTGTGCCTGACTGTACCAAGCTAGTGCATCGGATGGTGCTGGTGCAGATGGCGGCTGTGCATGCCATGTCGGTGGAGCTCCCATCCACTCCGGCTGTGTCCTATACCAATCAGGAGGGGTCGCCATCCTTGTCGGCCTCTCACTCACGCTGGCACGGCCGAGAGGAAGAACCGGAAGGTCTAGCAGGGCGGGGAGACTGTCTAGGGAGGTCGGGAAATGTGTCCGGCTGATCCGGAAAAGTACCAAAGTCGTGCTCCTCACCTCCTCCCTCAAAACCGTTATCTCCTCTCATCTCCTCCTCGTCTGCAGCTGGCATCTCAGGGGGAACGTAAGGAGGGGCTACTAATTTGTACGCATGCATAGCTGCGAATGTCTGCTTCCAATTATGGCGTCCAGCCATAATGGAATACTTAGGAAGCCATGTACCACCTCTACCCTCCCAAGGCATGGCAGCGGTAGGTGGACCTCTATGCCTAGGAAAGATCAAACCTCTAGTCATGAGGCTCTGAAGTCCTAATGGTCTAGCTGCTATCCTAGTACATGCAGAAAAATCAATCCCCAACTGTCTAGCAATGTGGGTGGCCATCCCACCATATCCAATATTGTCAGCCCTCTTGTTCTTTAGCTTACTCATGGTAGAAGCTAAGAGGGTGGCACAGTCAGCAGGCCTACCATGCAACATACAATACAACAAAAACAACTCATCAGTCTTGATCTTCTGAGGAGTCTCAGTCCTAGGGAAGAAACACTTAGAAAGTACTCGGTGGGCTATCTTCAAGGCTAAGTGGTAGATGAGCTTAGCCTTGGTATCAGCAGGTTGCCAGCGGTCCTCGCTGGCGTAAATCATGACAATGTCCTCCCAGAAATCCTTAGCGTATACACCGCTAGGGAAACGACCATTGAAGGTCTCATGGAACCCAAAGAAGGCTCCAAACTCTAGGATCGAAAACTCATAGTTCCTCTCCATCAGCCGAAAAGAAACTGTTCTATCCACGTGACTGTGCTCAAAAGAGATCACAAACTCTCTAGTGATCTCCTCATATGCATCTTCCCGAATGGCGGAGAAGATGATCAAGCCTGCCCTATCTAACAACCAAGTAACGTCACCTACCACATTCAGTGGCTCTAACTCCTCAAGCAGCAAATATCGTGGTCCTATGACCGGTCTCTTCTCGATCCTTTCTAAGGGATCGAGGTAATCGTTATGGATTTTTGGAATTCTAGGGGGTGGGGTGATGGTGGCACACTAGGAGGTACTTGGGAGGAGGATGAAGCATCCCCTTTCCTCTTCTTGGTTCTAACAGACATTCTCCTCACCAAATCCATTTTCTGTCCAAAATTACGGCCTGTTCTTGGTTTCCACGGCCGTGGAATGCCCAGTGACCGTGGTTCGGCTCGTAATTTCTCAAAATCCACTCAATCAACACCAAAATCAACAGACAGCAGCCCTAGACTAATTCCAATCCAGTTCCAATCAGTTCTCCTAAAAATTCTTGCAAAATTGACTCAAATCGACAAAGTGAAGGAGAAAGAAGAAAACCTAGGTTTTTGGATTTTAAAATTCAAATTCCGTCTTTTCCCGTCATTGTCCACTCGATTTGTTGCTTGGATCTTGTAGATGGTTGAATTTGCTTCACTTTGGGTTCAAGAATCGTTCGAAACGATTAACGAACGAAGATTTGAGAGAAGGGGGTCGTTTTCGGCGATTTTTGGGCGTGGAATTGGGTATTTTTGGTGTTCTTTGTGAAGATACGTGGTTTATATAGTGGCCGTAAAATTTTTGGAAAATTACGGTCACTCGGGGGTTTCCACGGCCGTAGAAATGTACGGAACCGTGGTTTTGGTGATTTTTCTCAGGCTTTTGCAAATTACGGACGTCACTGTAGCTGTCACGCCCGTAATTTTGGCCGTGGAACTCTCTGTAATGTGCCAAAGTCCAAGTTTCGTCAATTTCTTCTAACTTTTCCTTCTCCCTTGCCTCTTCCATCGATCCTACATCCAAAAACACGAACATACTGGAAGGTATCGAAGGCAAAACAAAACAAAAACGTCTATGCTACACTAATCTACGAATGAAAAACAAAAATATAAGTGCAATACCTTGGGTTGCCTCCCAAGAAGCGCTTGTTTAAGGTCCGTAGCTAGACCGTACTTGCACTTATTCAAGTGCGGTAGGTGCGAACTCTTCAGCTTGGAGTTCCGGTGAGTACTTCTTGAGTCGTTGACCGTTCACCTTAAAACTTCCGCCCTTTTCACCCCATACTTCAACTGCACCATGGGGGAAAACACGTTTGATTAGATAAGGTCCAGTACAACGAGATTTAAGCTTACCTGGAAAGAGACGAAGTCTTGAATTGAAGAGGAGGACTTGATCTCCTTTTTTGAGGTCTTTTGGAATGATATGCTTATCATGCCAACGCTTCGCTCTTTCTTTATAGATCTTGGCGTTTTTGTAGGCGTTCAAGCGAAGTTCTTCAAGCTCGTTAAGGTCCAAGATACGCTTCTCTCCCGCCTCCTTCATGCCGAAGTTCAACCACTTTATTGCCCAATACGCCTTATGCTCCAACTCTACCGGCAAGTGACAAGACTTCCCATATACAAGGTTGTATGGCGTCGTACCTATGGGAGTCTTATATGCAGTCCGGCATGCCAATAATGCATCATCTAGCTTCAAAGACCAATCCTTCCTTGTCCTTGAAACCGTCTTCTCTAGGATTCCTTTAATCTCCCGGTTTGAAATCTCCACTTGTCCACTTGTTTGTGGATGGTAAGGGGTGGCGATCTTGTGAGTCACCCCATACTTAGCTAATAGAGCTTCGAATCGTCGGGCAATGAAGTGAGAGCCTCCATCACTAATGATAGTCCGTGGTGTCCCAAATCGTGGGAAAATGGTCTTGATAAAGAACTTAACCACAACCATGGCATCATTAGTAGGAGAGGAAATTGCTTCAACCCATCTCGAAACATAATCTACGGCTAGAAGTATGTATTGGTTTCCACAAGATGATGGGAAAGGTCCCATGAAGTCTACTCCCCAAACGTCAAAGATCTCCACCTCTTGAATGTTGTTAAGAGGCATCTCGTTTCTCCTAGATATGCTCCCTGTTCTTTGACAAGCATCGCAGCAGGAAACAAAGGTTTGCACATCTTTAAATAAAGTAGGCCAAAAGAATCCAGATTGCAATACCTTAGCGCTACTCTTGTTCGAACTAGCGTGTCCTCCGCAAGGTAGTGAATGACAATGACGAATGACACTTTGCATCTCGTCTTCCGGCACACATCGTCGAACGATGCCGTCAGGACCTCTCTTAAAGAGGAGAGGTTCATTCCAAAAGTATTCCCAAACATTCTTAAAGAACTTCTTTCTTTGTGTATAGGATAATCCGGGTGGTAATTCCTGGCAAACCAAATAGTTAACAAAATCAGCAAACCATGGCTCTTTACCTTTACTAATCTTGTCGATACACTCCTCTATGATATGTAAATGCTCGTCCGGAAAGGAGTCATCTATGGGTAGATTGCCGTCCTCTAGATGTGGTAGACTACACAAATGATCAGCAACAGAATTATCCGAACCCTTCTTGTCACGGATCTCTAGATCGAATTCTTGTAGGAGAAGAATCCATCTAATTAGCCTTGGCTTCGCATCCTTCTTTGCAAGCAAATACCGGATCGCAGCATGATCCGTGTACACAATCATCTTTGCACCTACAAGATAAGAGCGAAACTTTTCAAATGCATATACAATTGCTAGAAATTCTTTCTTGGTAGTGGCGTAGTTGAGTTGCGCTTCATCTAGCGTCTTGCTAGCGTAGTAGATAGCATGGGTTCGTCCTTCCTTCTTTTGCCCAAGCACAGCTCCAATAGCTACGTTACTTGCGTCACACATAACCTCGAATGGAAGATTCCAATCCGGAGGTTGAATAATCGGGGATGAGATTAGAGCTTCCCGAATCTTATTAAACGCATCTAAACATTCCTGCGAAAAATCAAAAACTGCATCCTTCATCAATAGATTAGTAAGCGGCTTTGATATCTTAGAGAAATCCTTTATAAAGCGTCTATAAAATCCAGCATGTCCTAGAAAACTTCTTATTCCTTTCACCGAAGTAGGAGGAGGAAGCTTTTCTATAGTCTCTATCTTAGCCTTATCCACTTCAATCCCTCTACTAGAGATCAAGTGTCCTAATACAATGCCTTCTTTCACCATAAATTGACACTTCTCCCAATTAAGAACTAGGTTAGTGTATTCACACCTTTATAGCACAAGAGCAAGGTTAGAAAGGCAATTATCGAAAGAGGAACCGTAAACAGAAAAATCATCCATAAAAACCTCCATGATTTCCTCTATGTACTCCGAGAAGATAGCCATCATGCACCTTTGAAAGGTGGTTGGGGCATTGCAAAGCCCGAACGGCATTCTCCTATAAGCAAACGTACCCCATGGGCACGTGAATGTGGTCTTCTCTTGATCGTCCGGATGTATCGGGGTCTGAAAGAAACCACTATAACCGTCAAGATAGCAAAAGTGTGAGTGTTGTGCTAACCTCTCAAGCATTTGGTCGATGAAGGGTAGTGGGAAGTGATCCTTCCTCATTGCGTTGTTTAGCTTGCGGTAGTCTATGCACATCCTCCATCCTGTCACGATTCGCGTAGGAATGAGCTCGTTGTTCTTGTTGGTGATGACCGTCATTCCTCCTTTCTTTGGAACTACCTGTACGGGATTCACCCACTTGCTATCGGAGATAGGGTAGATGATACCTGCATCAAGTAGTTTAAGAATTTCCTTCTTGACAACCTCCTTCATGGTCGGATTTAACCGCCTTTGAGGTTGTCGCGAAGTTCTAAAGTCTTCTTCCATTAGGATCTTATGCATGCATAGTGAAGGTTTGATTCCTACTAGATCCTCTATAGTATACCCTAAGGCTTTACTATGTTTCTTAAGAACAACCATAAGCTTACTATGTTCATCTATACTCAAATCGGAACTAACAATTACCAGAAAGGTAGAATTAGGTCCTAGAAATGCATACCTTAGATGTGCGGGAAGTGGCTTCAATTCCATTACTATAGGACTCTCTAGTGGCTCTTGAGGAGTGTCCAATGCTTCCTTAGAAGTCTCTAAGGATGTAGAAGTTGTTGGAGAAGAATCAAAAGAAGTGGCGGAAAGAACACAATTGCCTTCAGATTCACCCAAAATTACGGCTCTCCTGTTTCCTCCACGGTCGTGGTTTTGGGCGTGAAAATCAATTACGGTGCCTCTGTTTGTTCCACGGCCATGGTTTTGGCCGTGTAACTTACTGGAGTCCTCTGAATAGCTGATTACGGTCATGTTGGTGGATTCCACGGCCGTGGAATAGCACGACTGGCCGTGATTTCTCACGTTCTCTGACCCATCGTAGAGTTTCTCAAATTCTTCTTCATACACTTCCTTTTGCTTCTCTAAAGCTTCAATTTCCTCATTGCATTCCTCTTCTTCCCCTATGTCCATAATGCTCATAGAGATCACCTTTTGCAAGGGATCTTTGAAGAGAATCGAACTTACCTCCTCTCTAGATAGCTCTTCGTCATGGATTTTAATATATCATCTTCAAAAGCTGGTTCCTTCACCAAAGTAGAGAGAACGAACTCTACCTTCTCCTCTCCTATGTCGAAGGCGAGTCTAGCATTCTTGCAATCAACCATACAACCGGATGTTGCAAGAAACGGTCTTCCGAGTATGATCGGGACCGGACTATCTGCAGGAATGTCAAGCACAACAAAATCTATAGGAACATAGAACTTACCAAGCTTGACCGGGACGTCTTCAACTATGCCGACGGGACGAGTTATGGATCGATCCGCCATGTATAACGTCATCTTCACTGGTTTAGGTTCGCCAAAACCGATCTTCCTGCATAAGGCAAGCGGAATGATGCTCACGCTTGCTCCTAAATCACATAATGCATCATATGTGACATCTCCCACTCCTATGGGAATACAAAACGACCCCGGATCCTTCATCTTTGGGGGCATCTTTTCCTTCATTGTCTTAATGAGGTCCGACGAATCCGAACTCATTTTGACCTCTCCAAAATCCTCTAATTTCCTCTTGTTAGAGAGGATCTCTTTTAAGAACTTTCCATAAGCTGGCATACCTACAATTGCATCGATGAAAGGTATATTAATATGCAGTTTGCTCATTAGTTCAATAAACTTACCGAATTGTTTGTCTAGACGCGCTCTTGCTCTAGATTGCGGAAATGGTAGGGGAGGTTTGTAAGCTGGAGGAGGAATGTAGATGTCTTCCTTCTCCTTCCCCTTCTCTTTCTCCTTCTCGACGGGAACTTCCACAAACTTAGCCTGTGGGTCGGTGGTTGTTGCTCCACTCCTAGTTGTGATAGCCATCACCCTTCCTTTTGGGTTATCCTCCGTCTTTCCTGGAAGTTTTCCTTGATTCTAGGAACTTCCTCAGCATTGCTAAACATTTGGTTTTCTAAAACCTTTTGAGCTTTATCAACCTTAGTAATGTGATTATCAACTTTGGTGATGTGACTCTCCAATCCTTGAAGCTTTCCCAAAATTGTTTCCATCATGGGATCGGGCTTCTCTTTCCCCGAAGTGCTTCCACTATTAGATGCTTGTTCCTGACTTTTCAAAGGAATGGAAGAAGAAGAAGAAGAAGATGGAGTTAGTGAATTTCCTGAATTGGGATAAGAATTATTGGAATTGTGTTATTGGTTGGAACGCCAATTGTTGTTGTTTGAACCCCTATTGTTGTTCCAATTGTTATTCCGGTTGTTGTTGTTGTTCCAATTGTTCCGGTTGTTGTTCCGGTTGTTGCGGTTTGTATTCTCATTCCCATTGTGGTTATTGTTGTTTCCTAAATAACCCACATCTTGCCCCTTTTGATTTGGAAAGTTAGCCTTTATGACTTCCTTCAATTCTTTAATCTCGGAGTTGAGAGAAAAGATTTGAGTTTGAGCGGCTTGTGTTAGCTTTGCTCCTTGCTCTACCCGATTTGCTTCTACTTTCCGGTGAGAATACTTCTCAATGACTCGGGCTTACTTCTCAATGAAGTCCCAAGCGTCATCTTCCCTCATGTCCATGAATGTACCACATGAAAGGGATTGGAGCTTGAATTGTGTTTCCATATCCAGCCCCTTATAGTATATCTCCAATAGCTCCAACTTGAAAATGCCATGGTGTGGGCAATCCAATAGTAAATCCTGAAATCTTTCCCAAGATTGAAACAAACTTTCATTAGATCTCATAGAAAATGCATTTAATACCTTTAAGGCTCTTACAAACTTAAAGATTTTATTAGTATTTTTTGTAATTAGTTTTAATTACGTTTTGCATTTCTTTTTTCTTTTTTTAGAAAGAAGGCTTTTAGACAATATAAAAGCCTTCTTTAACTTTTGTTTTAGTTAGGATTTTCCAACAAAAATTGTCATTGCTTTGAGCATTGTTATCCAAAAATTCGATTAATAGAGAGAGATGTTGATTGAATTGTTGCCTTTTGCTCTTGCTAGATTGATCGTGTGTGTTAATCTCTTTAGTGATTGATGTAACTAGTTCTTCATTAGTCCCTCTTTGTTCTTGTCTTTATAGACGCTTGTGTAAGGTTAAGGTTGTAAAGGGTGAGGGTTAAGGTAAGACAATTGCTTGGGTTTTGATCATCTTTGATCACAGTTCTTGTAAGTCGATCTCATTGGTTCTTTCTTATTCAAGTCTATCTATCATCCGTCCATTATAACCCCATTTTCATCTCTTTCCATAGCCTTTTTCTATCTTATTTTAATTCTGATTTTGTGTTTGCTTGTAAGGGAAATCGTCTCTCCAAGGTGATTGTAGGACTCTTATTGAAAACTCCACCTTATTTATAATGTTTTACAGGTGTTGATGATGGAAGATTTAACACAAATGAAAGTAGTTTGATACATTAACAAATGTATTGATTATATTTTCTAGATGCTTGGTTGGTTTGATTTCAGTGCAGGAACTATCGAATGGTTTAAAAGGCCTTACTCAAGGACACAAGGAAGATAGTGATACAAAAGGACGATCTCAAAGGCCTTGAAGTTATTTAGTTGCACGAAACAAGGATTCAAAATGCAAAGAAGATTTTCCAGGAACGATTTGCTCAACAGAAAGATTTCGGAAGATCGTCCTTAACCGACGATTACAACCGAAGATTAGAGAATCTTTTCAGAAGATTTTATAAAACCAAAAAGAGTCGAGATTTGTTCTCGTTCGGTTCAACATAAAATGAGAAGATCAAGGAGCTAAGGATTCGACGTGTTCTCAGGAGTTGAAGATTTGCAACGTCTACCTTATCTCGAAACAAGAAGCGATCTTCATGGAGAACAAGATTCATCTTCAAACAGTCATCTCCTGAACGGCTAGAAGACCTTTTCATAGAAGAGTATAAATGAAGATGATGGTTGAAGAATAAAATACACGCAAGCATATACGGAAAGCATCATTACGTCTCCAAGCAACCGAAACATCTTCATTTGATTCGTTGTTTTTCTTTCTCTCATTTACGCAAAAGCTTGAATCCCCTTAGAGAGAGAAAACACAAGAGCTCCATTGGAAGATCGAAATAGTGTTATACTAGAGTATGAGTTACTCTGCGAAGTAACTAGGCTATTATAGCTAGGTTGAGAGTTGGAGCTAGATCGTAGCATTGGCTACAGTGAGAGAAGAAGGGGATTTCTTCTAGTTTGTATCTAGGACTCTTTGAAGCTGATAATAGATAGTTAGATCATAAGGCTATAACCTGGGACGAAGAGTAGGCTATTTAGAGCCAAACTTCGTAAACATATCCTCGTGCCAATCTTTTATATTCCGCACTATATTTCGCTATTGTGACTAACTTTGTTTTGCAGGAGCACGAAGTCAAGGTCCTTGAAAGTTGTTTCAAAGCCCTTGAAATCAAAGTTTCACAAAGAGCACAGATCGACATCAAGGCCCTTGAAAGGAGTTTTAAGGCCTTGATATTTGGATTGCGAAAAGGTCCCATACTCTATTCAACCCCCCTTCTAGAGTATCTTTTAACTTATTTATTTCACCTACCGGTTCTTCAATTGGTATCAGAGCTAGACTCACGTATATTGATTTAACCATTAGTGAGACTAATCATGAATCTTGTAGGTGATGGTGGATTTGCTCAAGGAAGATCCTCATCTCGACCACCACTCTTTGGTGGCAATAACTTTGCTCATTGGAGAGCACTCATGCGTATGTTCATTATTGACCAGGACATGGAGCTTTGGAGCATCATTCAAAATGGACCTAAAGTTCCAATTACAACGGTTGAAGATGTCCAAGTCCCAAAAAAGGAAGATGACTTCACACAGGCTGACTTAGACAGTGTGTCAAAGAATTACAAAGCAATGAACCTACTATACTGTGGATTATATGCAAATGAATTCAACCGCATCTCATCATGCAAGAGTGCAAAAGAAATATGGGACAAGCTTGTGGTCACATACGAAGGAACAAGTCAAGTCAGGGAAACAAAGATTAGCATCTTCCTCAGACAATACGAGCTATTCAAGATGAATCCAAATGAAGCAGTCAAAGAAATGTTCATCAGATTCACTGAGATCGTGAACAACTTGGACTCACTAGGAAAGATCTTCACAAATGAAGAGAAAGTTAGGAAGGTTCTAAGGAGTCTACCTAAAGCTAAGTGGGGACCAAAGATGACTGTTATTGAAGAAGCTCAGAATCTCACAACTCTTCCTCTTGATGACCTCCTTGGAAAACTCATCACACATGAAATGGTTCTTGGTGAAGAAGATGAAGAGCTCCCATCTAACTCCAAGAATTTGGCATTAATATCCAGAAGAGATAAATTACTTTCTGACGAAGAGGATAGTGATGACGATGATGAAGAAGATGCTATTGCCATGATCTCTAAGGGTCTCGCAAGAATTCTCAAGATAAAGAAACAATCTGCTAATAGAGAATATCCTCGAGCATCAAAACCCCGAGGTAAGTTTTCTAACTCTAATAAGAAAATGAGAGTACTGACTTGTTTTGAATGTGGTGAAACAGATCATCTGGTGAAGGATTGTCCACAAAAGAAGAGGACAAATTTCAAGAAAAGTGATCGAAAGAAGAAAGATATGGTTGCTTCTTGGAGCGATTCAGAATCATCAAATGAATCAGAAAACAAGAAAGAACAAGCAAACTTGTGTCTAATGGCCGATCATGAAGAAGATTCAAATTTGTATGTTGACAATGTGGTAAGTACAATCATGTCTCAACCTGAATCTGACCTAAAACAATTCCTTAAAGATATTATCATATGTGATAAGGAACATAGAATAAGGATAAATTCTTTAAAAGAAAAGCTACTTAAACAAGAAAATTAACTAAGTGCAATGTCTTTGGAGATTGAAAATCTTAACACAGAAAAGGTAGACCTTGATGACAATGTCAAGTCCTTGGAATCAGAGAACATGATTCTCAAGGACAACCTCTCCTCTCTTTATCGAAACTATGTCGATCTAGAGAAAGAGAAAGTTGATCTAACTTTGATGTGTCAAGACTAGAAGGTTGCACTTGTTAAGTTTACTCGTTCAAAAGCTAATCTTGAGAGAATGATGGGTGAACAACAGTCCTCCCTTAGCAAAAATGGTTTAGGTTATCATAGGAGCTTTCCTAGAAAACCTACCACCACTTTTGTCAGGGCCAAAGGAAGTATTCATATGCCTACTTGCTTCTACTGTTGTAAAAAAGGTCATGTTAAATCTACATGTCCTTATAGAAGAAATAATTCTTAAATCATTAGATATACCTATTCTGTATATTTAAGGAAACATGTCAAACAAATCTGAGTTCCTAAAGGTACTAGACCACCAAACATGATCGAACCTGAATATGAACCAAAATATGTCATTTGGTCGACCCGGAAAGGTTGATGTTTGTTGTTTTGCAGGATATCACCAAGGTAAAGGAGCACAAATGGATATTAGATAGTGGTTGCTCAAGACACATGAGTGGAAAAAGCTCATTATTCTCAGATTTAAAGAAGCAATCATCTGAAACCATTACTCTTGGTGATAAAGGAAAGTGTGATATTATTGGCATTGGTAAAATTTGCTATAATTCATCTAACTTTATTGATGATGTTTATTTGGTTGATGGTTTAAATTATAATCTGCTAAGTATTTCTCAAATATGTGATAAAGGAAATAAAGTCATGTTTGATTCAGATAAATGTGAAGTTCAAGACAAAAAGACGGGTGAAGTAGTGCTTATTGCTCCTAGATGTAATAATTTTTATTCCATGAGTACTAACCAAGTTTCAGGAACTAAGCTAAAAAAGTCTAAAGGGCTTGACTGATGATCCAAGGCTTTGGCATAGAAGACTTGGTCACGTAAGCATGCACACCATGCAGAAGCTACTTACGAAAGATTTGGTACGAGGTTTGCCAAACCTAAATTTCAAGGTTAATGATCTATGTAAGGCTTGCACTCAAGGTAAACAAACAAGAGGTTCATTCAAACCTAAGAAAACTATAAGTTCTTCTCGACCCATTGAACTCTTACACATGGATCTTTGTGGACCTATGCGTGTCAAATCTCCCAGAGGAAAACAGTACATCCTTGTTATAGTAGATGATTTCTCTCGTTTCACATGGATTTCTTTTCTACGAGAAAAATCTGAAGCTTTATTTGAGTTTTCAAAATTATGTAAGGAGTTACAAACTTTGAAAAACCTACCAATTTTTTCTATAAGAAGTGATCATGGTAGAGAATTTGATCAACTAAAGTTTAGATTTGTTTTGTGCAAAATATGGCATTTCACATAATTTTTCAGCTCCTAGAACTCCTCAACAAAACGGAATTGTAGAACGCAAGAACCGCACTCTTGAGGATATGTCTAGGACAATGCTTTTAGAAAACAATTTGCCAAAAAGTTTTTGGGTTGAAGTAGTAAACACTGTAAATTATATTTTGAATAGATGTTTAATTTGCCTTATCTTGAAAAAAACTCCTTATGAACTCTTTAAAGGAAGGAAACCAAATATTTCATATTTTAAACCCTTTGGATGTACTTGTTTTGTTCATAACAATGGCAAATATAATCTTGGGAAATTTGATTCACGTAGTGATGAAGCTATATTCATTGGATATGCTTCAAATAACAAAGCTTATCGCGTCTATAATAAACGTACCAAAATTGTTGAGGAAAGCATTCATATTATTTTTGATGAAAGCAATGATGGTACTTTGAGTGAGAGTTTTGCAGATCTAAATCTGAATCAACGAGAAGATCATAATTCGGATGAAGAGGAAGATCCTAAAGATCGAGAAAAGAATATGCAAGAAAAGATTCAAAATACCGAAGAAAATCCTCAAGACCTTGAAACACACCTTCAAGACCTTGAAACAGAAAACTGTGATAACAGAACTCCGCTTCAAGGGCTTGAAACCCAACTTCAAGGCCTTGAGATTGGATCAACAGGTAATATACCAACGGTACCTGAATCTAGTCAAACATATGAGGCTCAACCTTCTGGATCTGAAACCCAACGTCAAAAGAGAATGTGATCTCATATCCAAATGTTGGAGTTCAAACTAGATCTAAAGTGAACAATCTGTGTGCCTTCTCCGCTTTTGTATCTCTTGTCGAGCCAAAGAACTACGTTCAAGATCTTCAAGAACCTGATTGGATCATTGTCAAGCAAAATGAATTGAACGAATTTGAGAGAAACAAGGTATGGACTCTCACTTCAAGAGCAAAACATCAATCAGTTATTGGCACGAAATGGGTCTTACGAAATAAATTGGATGAAAGTGGCAAAGTCATACGAAATAAAGCACGACTTGTAGCACAAGGTTATAACCAAGAAAAAGGTATTGATTATGAGGAGACTTTTGCTCCAGTTGCCAGGTTAGAAGCCATACGTATGCTACTTGTATTTGCATCGTTTATGAGCATAAAACTTTTTCAAATGGATGTAAAATGTGCTTTTCTAAACGGCTTCTTAGAAGAAGAAGTCTATGTTTCTCAACCTCCTAGTTTTGAAAATGATGAATTTCCAGATCATGTTTTTAAACTAACAAAGCTCTGTATGGTCTTAAGCAAGCTCCTCGAGCTTGGTATGAAAGATTGTCTAAATAGCTTCTTGAAAACAAATTCAAAAGAGGCTTGATTGATAAAACATTATTTATCAAAACTAATAGCTTCTTGAAAACAAATTCAAAAGAGGCTTGATTGATAAAACATTATTTATCAAAACTAGAGGCAACGACATTCTAGTAGTACAAATCTATGTTGATGATATATTATTTGGTGCTACTAATGATTCCCTGTGCAAGAAATTTTCAAATTTTATGTGCAGAGAATTTGAAATGAGCTTAATGGGAGAGCTAAATTTATTTTTTTTGACTTCAAGTTACACAAGCAAAGAAAGCAATTTTTCTCAATCAAAGCAAGTATACTAAAGACTTGCTTAAGAAGTAAAAAAAATGGATCAATTTAAAGTTGCAAAGACTCCTAAGAGTTCAACACTTTCGCTAGATCATGACAAAAATGGAAAAAGTGTTGTACAAAAGGAGTATCGAGGTATGATCGGTTCATTATTGTATCTAACTGCTAGTCGTCCTGACATTATGTTTAACGTGTGCATGTGTGCAAGATTTTGAGCTGATCCTAAAGAGTCGCACTTGATAACTGTGAAAAGAATCTTTCGGTATCTCAATGGCATTAAGGATTTAAGGTTATGGTACCCACGTCAAAGCTCGTTTCATCTTGTTGGCTATTCAGATACAGACTTTGCAGATTATAAGGTCGATAGAAAAAGTACTTTTGGATGTTGCCAATTCTTAGGCTCATCCCTAATTAGTTGGCACTCCAAGAAGCAAAACTTTGTTGCCCTATCCACAGCTGAAGCTGAATATATAGCTGCAGGAGCTTGTTGTGCACAAATTCTTTGGATTGCTCAACAACTTCGTGATCTTGGCTTTGACTTAAAAGGTATTCCTATAAAATGTGATAATACTAGTGCTATTTCAATAACCAAAAATCTTGTGCAGTATTCAAGGACTAAGCATATTGATGTAAGGCATCACTTCATACGTGATCATGTTGAAAAAGGTGATGTTTCGATCTCTTTTATCTCATCTAACTTGCACCTTGCAGATATCTTTATCAAGCCTCTTCCTGAGGAACAATTTAATTTTATTAGATTAGAGCTTGGTGTATTGAACAAGGAAGCATTAACGTAGGGGGAGTAAACAAGTTTAATTGGTCCTACGTATGCAGCCCAATTAATGTTTTCAAGGTCCTTGAAACATGTTTCAAAGGGTATATTAATAAAATGGATCATTTAGAAATTCATTTCCTTTAGATATGGAATTATCTAATTTTTATTCTTTAAAAGGGTTTTCAAAAGGTTTTGTTATCAGATTCAAAGGATTTTGAAAAGTGGTTACCAAAATTTATGGAAAGAATTTTTATCATCAATGATTTTCCCAAGATCTTAAATCTCTTTTGATCTTACATTGATATGACTTCTTCCCTTAAAAACCTCTTCTCTTCCCTCGTTATTTCTTCCGTTTCCTTCTCCCTTTGAAAGAACAATGCTTTACTCTTTCGATTTTACAAACCCTCTTCATCTTCTTCTCGAAATTTTGTCATGGCATCCAAGAGACCTTCAATGGACGAAGCAACCTCATCTGTCCCCAAAAGACAGAGAATAGTTCAAATATCATCTGACTCCAACCCAGATTCTAGTTCAGGATCTGATTCAAGCTCGAGTTCTTCAGATTATCTAAGCGACGCAGAGATTTTTGCCAAGACTGGGCTTCCGTCGAGTTGGTTTGTAAGTCCAACGGCCGCCAAGAAATGGCTAACAAAGTTTGATTATCGCTACGAATGCATGTGTGAGCCGGTTCACAGTGAATTGTTTACCTGCTTCTCATTACCGGGGCTAGAAGTGCTTCACGCAAGCTCAATCCGGATCATGCTAAACCCAGGTGAAGCCTCTTACCCACGATTGACCAGACTGTTCTACACAAACTTAACTGCACGAAGAGAAAGAGGAGAATGGATTCTGGACTCAGTTATCAAAGGTAAGAAAATCACCATTACCACTGAGATTATTGCTGGTATTTTGGTTTTCCTCGATACGACGTCTCAGATCATTCTAACCCTGCTAGAACTATTAGATTAGCTAGAGAACAGTTTCTTCTTCCCAATGCTTTACCACAACCCACTATTACTTGCTTAACCCTTGAAGCCCGAATTATTTATGCTATTTTAGACAGATGTGTAGTACCAAGGTTTGCTAACAAGGATGTGATAACCAACACTTTACTGGCTTTAGTCTATCATGTGGTGAATGGGTTGAAAGTAAATCTGCCTGAAATTATCCTGTCTCACATGGTAAATGTCATAAATTCTCCAAACACTAGTCACTTGCCATATGGGAATCTGCTTCCCATAATCTTTAGGCATTTTTCTGTTGATTATTCTAGTGAGGAATTACACATCGTAATTGAGGATTGAATGAAGCTTTCTTTGAGACCATAAGTATTCAAAAGACTCAGGTGGATATCAGTACTATATGGGTTTTGAAGGAGCAGCCAGAATAGAATTTCACTACAGAGCAGCGTCTAGAAGGTGTAGAGAGGGAAGTGGACTCACTAAGATCCAATCTTGTCTTTTTCAGAGCTTCAGTGACCGACAAAATGGATGAAACACAAGATTTACTGGGTATTCTTAACCAGAAAATGAATCAAATGTTTCATGTTAATGCTCTGTCTCTTACAACTACTAGCAGTATTAAGCCCCTCTCAGAAGATGATGGACAAGCGACCACAAAAGATGCTGAAAAGATTATGACTCAGTGTCATAAGATTATCAAAGATAAACCCATTTGTCAACCTTTGTCATAAGATCCGGACATTCTTACTATTGAAGAGTTTGGAGTGCTCAAGAAATATGACAAAAATTCTGCACAAAGGGGAACAAATTTATCTCTCAAAGAACGTGAACTTACCGATGTTAAGGATCGATGGAGGGATATTTGTTTAAGAGAACATTATGGGAAAGGAAGTTCCTCCAGATGGTACAAGGAAAATTGAAGTTCTCTGACTGTCATGAATGTTTTTGAAAAATTCTTGATGAGGTTTTTGTGTGAAAATACTCTTTTGGGTTTGTAATTGTTTTTAACTCCCGTAATTTGACTGTTTTCCTCCCTTGTTCAAAGACAAAGGGGGAGAAATATGATCCGACATTCGATATACTGCATTCTGCATTTTAGTTTTGATTTTCATATGCATTGCTAAACTAACAAATGCAGGTTCGATAAAACATTTGTGTTGTCTTCCATCAAGGGGAAGATTGAAAACTCCACCTTGTTTATAATGTTTTACAGGTGTTGATGATGGAAGATTTAACACAAATGAAATTAGTTTGATACATTAACAAATGTATTTATTATATTCTCTAAGTGCTTGGTTGGTTTGATTTCAGTGAGGAACTATCGAATGGTTTAAAAGGCCTTGATGTCAAGGGCCTTGAAATATAACTCAAGGACACAAGGAAGATAGTGATACAAAAGGACGATCTCAAAGGCCTTGAAGTTATTTAGTTGCACGAAGCAAGGATTCAAAATGTAAAGAAGATTTTCCAGGAACGATTTGCTCAACAGAAAGATTTCGGAAGATCGTCTTTAACCGAAAACTACAACCGAAGATTAGAAAATCTTTTCAGAAGATTTTCTAAAACCAAAAAGAGTCGAGATTTGTTCTCGTTCGGTTCAACAGAAAATGAGAAGATCAAGGAGCTAAGGATTCGACGTGTTCTCAAGAGTTGAAGATTTGCAACGTCTACCTTATCTCGAAACAGGAAGTGATCTTCATGGAGAAGAAGATTCATCTTCAAACGGTCATCTCACCAACGTCTAGAAGACCTCTCCATAGAAGAGTATAAATGAAGATGATGGTTGAAGAATAAAAGACACACAAGCATATACGGAAAACATCTTTACGTCTTCAAGCAACTGAAACATCTTCATTTGATTCGTTGTTTTTCTTTCTCTCATTTACGCAAAAGCTTTAATCCCCTTAGAGAGAGAAAACACAAGAGCTCCTTTGGAAGATCTAAATAGTGTTATACTTGTAATGACCCCAATTTTTTTTTGTTATGATCTGATAAGGTTAGAGAAGTTTAGAAAAGGAAATTAAATTTTAGTGAGACTAGGGCATACCAGTTTATTTATGGAAGTCGTTTAATTAAGTACCTTGTCCTAAGTTTCGGGACGAAACTTATTTTAAGGGGGTACTGATGTAATATCCGGAATTTTTATTCCGTTTAATTCCGAATCAAATCGGACTTCGAGCCGTTGACGGTTTCTCATTCTATCTAGTATTTCTTCCTTCATAAATTTTATTATTTTATGTAGAATTTAATTCACATAAAATGATAAAATTATATCAAGCTCTAATTCTTATATTTATTCATTATTTTATGTAGAATTTAATTCACATAAAATGAAAGATTTATATCAAACCCTAGTTATTATAATTCATTCTTATCGATGACTTTAGATGAGATCATGACAAGTTGTGACGAGAACATGACTAAACTGAGACGAGGCCATGACAAAGCCCGACAAATCTGTGACAAACTCATTCATGGGCCTGACAAGGCCATGACGAGTTTTGACAAGTTTTTGACAAACTATTCAGCCCACTATTCCTACTTAATTTCAGCATCCTTTGCAGCCCACAACATCCTCAGCTGGCCTTCGCAGCCCACAATAGCCCAGCTGGCCTTCGTAGCCCACAACAGCCCACTCTCCTATGCCCAGCCAGAAGCAGCCTAGTGAGACGCTCAGCCCAACATAAAATGATCAACTGCACATCTCGTCCTCTCCACACGTACAACCGTTTCTTTTCCTGCTTCTACTCCATGTAACGGCTGATGACGATCCCTTCTGTAACAGCCGGTTTTAACGCAACATTGACACTCATTTACTTCTACAGCAGCGCTGGATCTGCATACAATCCCTTGATTTCCTTCTATCTTCTATTACGCTCAGAACAACCCCTTTTGCATCACCTCTCTCTAATTGTAGTTGCCCACTTCGAGAGCCTCTTCAACGTTATAGCAATCAGCAACCAAGGGAGGGAGGGTCACGTTTCCAGCGCCTCAGCAGCAACCATCGTTTGTGCCAGGAATAGGGGCGGGGAGTGCTATCTGTTGTGTGCCCAGAAAGACAAACAAGAGCACTCCAGCGGCTGAGCCATCAAGCAGTGCAGCCACGTCTGGGAGCCTCTTTCTGCATAGGTGAGTTGTAAACCTAATTTTCCTTACCCTATGTGCGCCCAAAACTAGTTGTTGATCGTGTATCCTTTGTGCTGAAGACTCGAGTCTTCTTGGATCAAGCGTACAGCAACCAGCTTCGTCTTAGCCCTGTCGTCAGAGGATTCTGAAGCCAAGGTCAGGTTGAGATCGTTGGTGTACGGTTTCTTCAACAACTTGCAAGTCGTGAGTAAGCACTTCCGTCTTTTCCCTTTGACAGTGATGTCTTCTATTATAGAGACTCGTTATGATAGATTGGAGTGAGTGTTTCTGGATAGGAGAGAATAAGGGACTGCTTTAAAAGAATTTGGTTTAATTGTTCTTTCAATTTTGAAGTTGAAAACTACCATTTTTATAGACCAATGTTAATGTAGAAGATCCACCGTTGAAATTTTAATAGATAATAGGTAGATATAAGTATTTTACAGTGGTAAAATTTGAGAAGAAATGAACGGTCGGATTGAGAGTTATAGGGTCTCAAAGTAGAGGAGTTGAGCTGATTTTTCCAGCATTGAATTTTGACTAAGTATAGGAACGTTTTAGTGTTATAGCCAACTTTAAAGATTTTTGTAGGATTAACGATTGAACAGTTTTAAGAAATTCTTTCTCCTATGAGTAGATTAGATATCATAGATAATTTAGAAATTTATTTTAGAATTTTTATAAGTTTATTTTAATTTCATATTTGAAGCTGTAGTTGGACCTTAGTGACTTTTCGGGAAATAGAAAATGGGTAGTTTTTCTAGTTGTTACCTAAAATCATCCTAGGGAGTAGAATATGATTTGTTAGCCTCAAGTAAGAATTTAAGTACATATTACGGGTTTTTTGGAAGTCTCGGAACCAAGGGTAAAATAGTCAGTTTACCTTAAATAAACACTGTAATAACTTCTGCACATAGAATCGTACATCTTAGGAGTTTTAGACTTCTAAGTATCCAAGGAAAAGTGTTGACCCACGTGCCTCCTTTGGCAGGCAACTGAGTTCCTGCAGCTACTGATTGAGTGTTGTTAGGAGAGACGAGATTTAATTCTGGTAAGTCCACGGACTTACTTAGCTAGCTTCCTGCATGTGTGTGATGTGTATGAGTGGTGTGTGATAGTTAAGATAAATAACGAAACCGGAATAGGCCGACTGTAGGATATTGTATAATTGACCCAAGTGTATGATAACGGCTCGTGACATCATCTGCCTAGCTCTTGCGAGAGTCTAGGAGGTTCCCTGCGACCAGCCCAGTCCGGTAGACGGTCACATGCATTAATACCATTCCGCGTTGGTAAACGGGGACAGGGGCGAGGTTTGGGAATCCCTCGTTGTTCGCTCAAAAAGTGTGTGCGTCAAAGTCTTAAATTTATATCTAGAACTCAAAGCAAAGCGAACCCGCAGTGTACGGATCGGCTGTAGTGAGGTAAGAATTCCAGAGTCGAACTCAGGGATTTGGTGAGAGTAAATTCAATATCAATTATCTAGCGAAAAGTGTGAAAAGCTTTTGTGATCAAATAAGGGTAAAATGATTCCAAGGATTCAAGTATCCGATTTCGGCTTTCGATTCAAGACACTTCTATAGATATAGGACAGAGTTTATATTGCCAAGATGAAATGTTCAAAGGTAGATATCGTACGGTGAAGTTCCGAAACCTATTTATCTAGTCCAAAGGTTCTCTTTATAAGGGTTGTTGAGGCTGCAATATAGAAAGATCTAAAGACAGGATTTATGTTCAAACTAACTATCTAAAACTCCAGGATATGACTCTCCAAAGTGAAGAATAGAAAGCACACTTAGAATCTTAATAAAGGATGTTGAGTCTCTCTATTACCCAAATCTTGTAACCTTAATCTATTAAATGTAGAATTAAGTTTGAAGTCTCTTCATACATTCAATTAGAGGTTAAAAAGGTTAATCAATGTTGGGATTTAGGCAAGGATTAGTTTTGGTTAAAGATTAATTCAATTAAAGTTCGTCAGAAGAATAAATCGGGCTGTTCATAAGAAAATCGGCCGATTTACTTCAAGAACACACCGATTTTCCTGTTGTCGCAAAACTAAAATCTAAACTCTCAGGGTCCTAATGTTTGAATGAGTTCAGTCTATCATCATCTAAGCCTTAATCATCAACTATTCTCCCCAGAATCACAAGGGTTTTAGCCAACCATTTTCAAAATCGAATCAAATTAAAGATTGAGTGAAATATCGCAAAGAAAACCGAATCTTGAATAAAAATTCAATAACCTTCAAATTTGTAAACAATCGTCAAAACTGATCAATGTATCTCTTAAGTAACTGAATTACGTGTTCAAAAAGCACAATTGCTTCAATGGATAAAGAAATCTCACAAACAAGAATCAAGATTGGCTTCCCGGCAAAAAGTCCTTCAATCCTTCTCCAAGAATCTCCAATCTCTCTCAAACGTGTAAAGATTTCCCGCTGCGGCCTCCTCGTTTTCGTTCCTAGGGTTCTCACCTATAGTTTCTTGCAAATGGGCCGTTTGGCAAAACTCTCCTCTAGCCCAAAAGAATTGGGCTTTGTGTCGTCTTTTCATTTGGCCGAAAAACAAAGGAAATCGACCCAGTCGATTTATACACAAAACCGTTCGATTTCTAGGGTAGAAAATCGTCCGATTTATATGCATATTGGCACGATTTTCTTCAACAGAAAGTGCTCTTCTTTTGGCTCGTCTTCTATGCTTCTCCTTTGCAATTCCTTAGCTCTTTGTGATCCCTTTAAGACTCCTTTAGCTTCCTTAACATCCTTAGATGCTCCTTGCTCCGCTTTTGCTTTCAATTCTACTCCATTTACCTATAATTCATCAAAAACTCGTGTAGACCTCTATTTCCGACAAATGATTGAATAGAAGATAAAAGGCACACAAAATCTCTCTAAATGCAAGGTAAACTGAGACAATCTTCTACAATATGCATGAATATGATGGTACATAATTCATGTCATCAAAATACCCCATACTTGCCCCTTGCTTGTCCCTAAGCAAGACTCAAATTTAGAATACAAGATGTCATGGATTATATATGTATGAAAACTCAAAAACTTTTCTTTTGGCAGTGCTTCCTCTTATTGGATCACCCTCAAATGGATATTTCAAGGCATAAAAAGGCAAAGTATGTATCAATGATAACTATAAGATGAACTAACTTCCTTTTCTTTCTTGAAAACACAAATAAAGGACATGATAAAGGTGTAGAGGTAATCAAAGTCAAACAAATCTAAGCCATGAAGCCTTAAACACATGCATAGAAGTCTCAAGGTCTTCTAATCAAAGGAAAGGTCCAAGAAACGTATTAAGGGAAGGAATTCTTTTTGGCAATTGTGGTGCTAATCCGGGAAAGAGGAACAACATAATACCTTCAAATTTTTTCTTCACCGCACATGCTTCGCATGTAGAAAGCTTTGTTTCCTTTATACTTTACTTTTTTGAGAGTATGGACAGCGGTGCACAAAAACCGAAGCCTAGGAGATCGGCGTTTCTCAATTTTGAGATGCCTCAAACCCTTAATGCACATACCATATCCCGTTAGGACTTGTCGTTCAATTGGACTTTGGCAAGACACAAACACCCGGCTATGTGAATGGTGCCGAGTTACTCATCCTCATGTTCAACGTCCCCAAATTTATGAATTTCTACACTTTCATTTAATACATTTTCCTTGGCCCTCCCACATCGAACATGCCTTTTTCTATCACTTATCCTAATTCCCGGATGGTAAAAGGAGGGTTACATATTTCATTGAGGGGCTAGCATGATCAAGATATGAGAAAAGAAAAGAAGTGAATTGCCTTAGTCATCCTTATATGATGTAAAAGAACTTGCAATATAGCTTCGACTATTATTTCATTCTCTTATCAAAACAACTAAATCATATAACTTATTCATGTGTTCAAGTAACAAAAGTAAACTCATTCATGCTATGATTAACATCTCAACACAACTAAGCCATCTTTTTGCCTATCCACATACACATTTCTCATCATAGAGGTCATTTCCATCATAAGAAGCACAAGAATTTTGAAAATTCATAGGATTTGAAAAAGATCATGCAAATGCAAGTGTCATAGTGGAAAGCAAGTAGTGCAAGAGTTATTACAAGCCAAATCATAGTGCAAAGTTCATAAAGTGCTAAGATGAAACAAAAGGTATTGTAAGTACCTCCACCCCATACTTAACATCCACATTGTCCCCAATGTGAAAATCAAGCATGAGATAAAGAAAAATACTTACAATGTAAAAGAAGTGGAAGCTCAATCCTCTGTCGGTGGTGGAGGTGGTGGATAAGGATACATCGGTGCACTAGGATCGTAGAAGTTGCCGAACTGGTGGAAGTATAAGTCTCTCATCTGGCCATCGTAGGATGAATGCCTAGCGTCCGTCTCCTGCCTGTAGTTCCTGAACTGAGTGTTCAGGGTGTCGTAGTCGGTGTGGAGAGCGTGATAGTCGGTGCTGAGGCTCTGGAAACTAGAGACTAGCTCCCTAAAGTGACGGGGAGGGCGACGTCCTCGTCCATGTCCTGGGGCACGTGCAAATGAGCGGCGAGGTGGCTGCATGTCATCCTCCGTCTCCTCATCGCCTCTACTAGTCCGGCTAGGACCTGCACCATGAGTGTTGGTGTCCATGGCATCCGTAGCATGACCGCTATGAGTGTCACTGATAGCATGAATTATAGTCCATATTTTGGGGTTTGTTTGGACGTTTTATCTTTCATAATCTGCATGTTTGTATGTGCATTATGTGATTTTATTACCATTTCATCTACCTTTGCGAGAATCGAGGTCTACACCTAGTTTCGTTGTAATTGCAGGTAATTTGGTACGTTTTGCATCAAAAAGGAGCAAAAGGAGTCAAGAGTCATTTGGAGCTACATCCAGGAAGCATAGCCATGGATTGAAGATTCACTTTGGAGCAAATTCGAGAGATTCCACATTCTGAGTCACCTCGGTTGACCAGAGGTTCACCTCGACCGAGGCGATCCAGAGACACCGACTCGACCGAGGCGAATACCTAGGACGCGGCGAGAATATTTTATTCTTGGAAGAGATCTTTTAATTTTGGAAAGTGATCTTATATTTTTGGGCTGAGCTTCTGGAAGGAAGGAGATATGCAGAATCATATATTTTACCTATATTTATGGGATAATATCTTCTTAAGATTTATTATCTTTGGAGGTTTATTTTTCCTATAAAAAGGGTTGATTTTCCACAATTTGAGGAGGCCGCATACAATCACGCTATACCGTCGATCAGGGTTTTTACGACGCAGCAGCCGCAGTATACTCCAAGTTGGGAGAGATTTGAAGAACCTTTTTGAAGGTTGAAGGAAGGTTGAAGATCATAGCTTTTTATAGCTTTTTGAAGGGTTTTGTAAGATTGTCTTCAATTCCTTCCTTGATTGTCTTGTCTTGTTGGATTGCTATCCAAGGAACGCTTTGTTTGTGATATTTGATTCAGTTATTGAAGTCTTTTCATTAAATTCTTCTTTGTTCAAATATTCACCTTCTTCCCATATATTTAATACTTTCATTATGATGATGAGTGGCTAATTTCCTTGTGTGATTCTAGGGTGATTGGCTGAAGGTTGTGGGAAAAACAATGACAGAATAATCTTAGATTCCAGTAGGATCCTGAAAGTTCGAGTCTTTAACCTTAACCCTAAGCATCTCGTTCGGTTGATGAACATCTCGGCCGGGGTGGGATTCTTCTGACCGAGGTGACTTATCCGACCTAAAACAGAAAGTTAAGTGTTAGAGTTTGCTAAATCCTATTCTTATTACACCTTCCTGGTTCAATGCAAGCTTAGGATGAGACTTACCCGGTAATTCCTTAGTTTGTGTATTAACGATCATAAGTGTAGGTAATAAAGGTTTACCCTTTATTGGGGTTTGAGTGTGCTTCCATCCCATCTTTGTGAGTTAGCCTGAGACTTACCCGGTAAAGGTTGATTCTATTCCCTTAGATGGTGTGTTAGTTTGAGGTTATAGTTCTTTATCTTGATTCCTTGAGACTTACCCGGTAATAGGAGTTACGGTTTAGGATTAGTGTGTAGTGAGACTTACCCAGTGATCTACTCCACTTTAGTAACACCTTCCCCACGCAAAAATCTCAGCTTTGTCCGCTTATCTATAGATCTTGAGTTAGAACCACAACTAGATGCCTTAATCCCTAGAATTGCATGTTTGCTTTATTTGACATCTTATTCATCTTTGATTGTGTTTATCGCTCTTGTGGTTAGAATTGACATTAGCATACCGTATTGACTCTGTTTCACCGAGTCCCTGTGATCGACCCCTGGAATTTTCTTGCTTTTACTACGATTGACCCGTACACTGCGGGTTCGCATCCTTGTTTTAAGCTTAAGTCTAGGGTTATAAATTTAAAGCTTGCACACACCGTTTGGAGCGAACAGTCACTCTCAAACTCAAGCATGGTCCCCTGTCCTCCATCCTCATCCTCCTCCTCAGAGTCACCTGCATCATCATCATAGTAAGTAGGAGGAGAGAACTCCTCAAGCATCAACTCGAACGTCTCCTTCCAGTTCCTCTTGTTCCGAATAGTGTATTCGGATTTCCAAATGATCTCGGATGGTTTCTTCTTCGGATCCCTGTGCCATGGCATGGGCACATGAAGGGTTCCTCTCCCTCGAGGAATCAAGACCTGTCGAACAACCAACCGTTGTGAGCCTAATGGAAGGGCACTCTCAGCTAGAGTGCATCCCGAGAAGTCTAATCCCAATGTCTTAGCCACATGAGTGACAAGATCTCCTGCACAAATATCGCCCTTAGCTTTGTTGGCTATCTTTCCTAGATAGTCAGCAAGCATGGTAGAGATGTCAGGAATGGTGGTGGATGTCATACAATAAAGAATGAAAAGCTCATCAGCCTTGAGCTTCTGTGGAGTCTCTGTCCATGCAAATAGGCTCTCACTAAGAATCCTATGTACTACCTTAAAGGAGAGGTTGTACATACTAGTCTCCTTAGAATTCCCGGGTCTCCACTTATCTCCTCCATATTCACCCACTGAAATAACCTCCCAAAAGTCACTAGCACTAACACCTCTAGCAAATGTGCCTGCATCTGAATAAGAAAAACCGAACAAGTCTCCAAAGGTATCAATAGACATAGTGTGATCTTGGCTCATAAGGCGGAAGGTGACCATCCTTTCCCTAGGATCATGCTCGAATGTACTAAGGAACTCTAGGGTGATCTCGGTATAAGCATCCTCCCTAATCGTAGCAAACTGTCTCAGCCCAGCCCTGTCAAGTATCATATCTACATCCTCTCGAACAAACAAGGAATCTAGATCATCTAACACAATGTAGTGAGGAGGGGTGAATGGGCGATCTAGGATGCGTTCATATCGTTTCGTGTGCTTGGATAGGGGAGGGGGAAGCTTAGGAATGTTTTGAGGTGGTGGTGGAGGTGGGGGAGGGGCTTTGGAAGAAGATCCCTTCTTCTTCCCCGTATTTCTAGTTATTCTCTTCACAATATCCATTTCTGCAGCAAAAAATCGGCCTGTTCTTCACAAAAATCGGATGATTTTTCTGGGTTAGGTCGATTTTTCTGTCGATTTCTACGATTCTCACAATTCTGTAAAGTGTTGTTCCAACAATCACCACATATAGTTTCCTATAGTGATTCCTAAGCAGATTCCTCAATCAATTTCAGCAAACAAACACTTCCTAAGCAAACTTCAATTTCGAATTAGAAACTTAGGTTTTGGAAAGAAAAACCTGAATTCCTTATGGAGGAGTCGATTGCCGTGCTTGTTGTTGGTAGATCCTTGTTCCTTGTTGAAAATGCTTCAGTTTGGAGCCAAGAATCACTCAAAATGATTAAGGAATGACGAATGTAGGGTATGGGCGATTTTCGGAGTTCTTGAGAGAGGGAAATCGAGAGTGGAAGGTTGTGGAATGAGGAAGATCGAGTGTTTGAGTCTTTATATAGGGTCGAGAAACTATGAAGAAAATCGGCCGATTTATAAGGTCGATTTAATCGTCGGGGCGATTTTTCTCTGAACTCAAAGAAAATCGGACGATTTTTCTTGGTAGGTCGATCTCTAGGTCGATTTTTCTTCCTGTTGTCAAAAATCGACTTGCTCTGTTACTAAATCGGACGATTTACTTTAGGTAACTCGATTTTTCTCTGAACACTTGAAAATCGGACAATTTTTCTTGGCAGGTCGATCTCCAGGTCGATTTTTCTTTCTGTTGACAAAAATCGACTTGCTTTGCTCCTGAATCGGACGATTAACTTAGTGCAGCTCGATTTCCTTCCTTATTCTTCATGGATATTGAAGATTTAACTGATTTATGCTCCCTTTCTCCATGGATCTCTCAATTTGGACCTAATTTCCTGCGATTAATGACACGACAAACCAAGAGTGCATCAAGGAACAAATAAAAAGCGAAAACAAAGAAACAAAGCGACTAATCTACTCTAACTAAGTGATGAAAGGAGGAAAAAAAAAACTATACTATCATGGGTTGCCTCCCAAGAAGCGCTTGATTTATCGTCTTTAGCTGGACGGTGTATGGTTTGTGTTCAATGGAGGAGGATAGGGGCTATCTCCTCGACCGGAGCTTCCGGTGTGTATTTCTTCAACCGTTGGCCATTAACCTTGAAACTTCTGTTTTGTTCACCCCATACTTCAACTGCACCATGGGGGAAAATTCGTTTAATTACATAAGGTCCTGTCCAACGGGATTTAAGCTTACCTGGAAATAGACGAAGCCTTGAGTTGAATAGAAGGACTTGGTCTCCCTCCTTCAAATCTTTTGGAATGATGTGCTTATCATGCCAACGCTTTGTCCGTTCCTTGTAGATCTTTGCGTTCTCATACGTATTTAGCCGGATCTCATCTAGCTCATTGATGTCTAAGAGCCGCTTCTCTCCGGCTTCTTTCATGTCAAAATTGAGCCACTTGATAGCCCAATAGGCTTTATGCTCTAGCTCTACAGGAAGATGACAGGATTTACCATAGACAAGATTATAGGGAGTCCTACCTATTGGTGTCTTGAAGGCCGTCCTGTACGCCCATAGTGCATCGTCAAGCTTCATTGACCAATCTTTTCTCGTTTTAGAGACGGTTTTCTCTAAAATTCCCTTAATCTCTCTATTGGATATTTCGACTTGTCCGCTGGTTTGCGGATGGTAAGGTGTAGCTATCTTATGGGTCACCCCATACTTAGCCAATAGAGTCTCAAATCGACGGGCTGTGAAATGCGTTCCTCCGTCACTAATGATGGTTCGGGGAGTTCCGAACCTTGGGAAGATCGTTCTATTGAAGAACTTCACCACTACCATTGCATCATTAGTAGGAGAAGCGATTGCCTCTACCCATCTTGAGACATAGTCTACGGCAAGAAGTATATATTGGTTACCGCATGAAGATGGGAAAGGTCCCATAAAATCGATGCCCCATACATCAAAGATCTCTACTTCTTGTATGTTGTTGAGAGGCATCTCATTCCTCCTTGATATATTACATGTCCTTTGACAAGCATCACAAGCAACAACAAACTTTTGCACATCTTTGAAAAGTGTAGGCCAATAGAAGCCGGAGCGAAGTACCTTAGCACAAGTCTTGTGGGAACTAGCATGTCCGCCACATGGTAGAGAATGGCAATGGCGGATGACACTATCCACCTCATCTTCGGGGATACATCTCCTGTAAATGCCATCGGGACCTCTTTTGAATAGAAGAGGTTCGTTCTAATAGAATTGCCGGACATCTCTAAGGAACTTCTTCTCTTGAGCATATGAAAGTCCGGGTGGAATCTCCTGACAAACAAGGTAATTCACAATGTCAGCAAACCATGGATCATTACCTTTTGAGATGTGTTGAAGACACTCTTCAATCTCGTGTAGCTGCTCGTCAGGGAATGAGTCGTCTATAGGAAGTTCATCCATCTCGCCGGTGAGTTGCGGAAGACGACTAAGATGATTGGCAACGGAGTTTTCCGATCCTTTCTTATCACGAATCTCTAAATCGAACTCTTGTAAGAGTAAGATCCATCTTAGAAGCCTTGGCTACGCATCCTTCTTCGTGAATAAGTATCGAATTGCGGAATGGTCCGTATAGACTATCACCTTTGCACCTACAAGGTAGGAACGAAATTTCTCAAAAGCGTATACTACGGCTAAAAGTTCATTTTCTGTGGTTGCATAATTATATTGAGCCTCGTCTAGCGTTTTGCTAGCATAGTAGATGGCATGAGTGCGACCATCTTTCTTCTGTCCAAGAACGGCTCCTATAGCGACGTCGCTTGCGTCGCACATGACCTCGAAAGGAAGAGTCCAATCGGGTCATTGAATGATTGGTGCTGAAATCAAAGCTTATTTGATCCTGCAAAAAGCATCTAAACAATCTTTCGAAAATTCGAAAGTTGCGTCTTTCATCAAAAGATTAGTTAAGGGTTTTGAAATCTTAGAAAAATCCTTTATGAATCTCCTATAGAAGCCTGCATGCCCTAAGAAACTTCTAATTCCTTTCACCGAAGAAGGGGGAGGTAACTTCTCAATGGTTTCTATCTTTGCTCTATCAACCTCTATTCCCCTTTGTGATACTTGAGAACACGATTTATGACTTAGGTTTAGGTAATCATTTAGATAGATTTCTCATTCATTCATGCATGGTTTAGCACTAATTCACGACGTTTGCACTCAATTCACGTATTTTGTCGAGATAGACGTCTACACGGACTTGTGCATTGCTTTGTAGGTATTTTGGGAGATTTAGGAGCTAAAACGATACGTTTGAGGATCATTCATCAAGATGACACACCCTCGGACTCATTAGGATGCAAGCTAGAGGCTAAGGAGGACTCATGGAACCTTGCCTACACAAGCCATGCACTAGATCATAGCTTAACGAACCAAAGCAATACTGAAGCACCAAACCACGGTTCACTGGAAGTCCACGGCCGTGGAACCACCCGTGGTTCTTGCCAGGCGGTTGTGACAGTTGTGCCATGATCTCTTGGCCAGCTCTTGCAAAGTTGTAGTATAAAAGTGGTCCTGCATTGGCTGAGAGAGGCATCCCCTATCATCCAATCAAATTGGGAATCAAAATACACTCTCAACAAGAAGATTCTTTGGAGGAGAAGGTAGAAGGAAGCTACCATTGGAGAAGAGCTTAATTGGAGAAGAAGAAGAACACACCATTGATAGACCTTGATAGCTTTGTAGTGAAGAATTTCGGAATCGATTTCTAGAGTTGTATGAACCATTTAAGCCTTCTTTAAGAAGGGTTGTGAGTCATTCTAATTCCATTTTCAGCTTGGTTTTGTTTACTTCACTTGTTCATCTCTTTCTCTTCATTATCTTGCGAATGGAAGCCATGATTTTATGTTTGATGATTTCGATTGCTATGATGAATGTTGTAGGCTAAATAGATGTGATTCTAGGGTAAGGAAAGAATGGTTATGGCTAGGACTATGATAGGATGGACTTAGATTAGCCCTTGGATGACTCACTTGCTTGGACGTAGCCTCTGTTGAAGTCCACGGATTGTTCTTGACAAACCACGGCCGTGGACTTGATAGAACAAACCGTGATTCTCCCTGGTTCGATGGATCTAGCTTTAGATTGTTAGAATGTTGAAATCCTAGTGTTTGTTGAGTTAAATCTATCCTAGGGTAACCTAGTGTTAGCAACTAAGTGTTAGGAGATACTTACCCGGTAATCCTTACTCTTAGATTCCAAAGATAACAAACCCTAGGTAGTGGTGAGCCTCGTAAGCCGCCATTGGACTAAGTGTGCTAGGATAGTTGCTTAGGATTAACCCTTTCGAGACTTACCCGGTGAGGATAGGTTAGATCTCTAGGTGACAATCCGGTTTGTGTAGAATTCCGTCCCTTAGGTTCTTAGAGACTTACCCGGTGATGAGATCTTAGGGATGGACTAGTGGACCATGAGACCTACCCGGTGATTGATCCCAATCTAGAAACACTCACTCCCAACATATCATAGTTAATCCAAGGAATGATTAGATAGCTTGAGTTCTAGGCCATAACCGGAATTTCCAACCCCTAGAATCCGCTTTTCTATCTTTGATCTATATCTCGTTTAGCTTGTTTGTTGTGTTGATTCATAGCTTAGTTGATTGTTCATTTTGCATGATTTGTGATCTTTGATTTATCACCTAAAAACCAACCAAAAACATTGAGATTTTCATTTCTTTATTTCTTTCTCTTTTCTTAACCTAGATCTTCACTAAACTTAATCATAAATCGAATCAATCTCACCTTAGTCTTTGTGTTCGACCTCGGAATACTATCCCTACTACAAACGTCCCGTACACTGCGGGTTCGCTAGGAGTTAGGATAAATATAACGAGAATATAAATTTAAAGCTTATTGCGTGCGCATCACACGGATCTTAGCGCGAACAAGTTTTTGGCGCCGTTTCCGGGGACTTGGTCTAGATTGAGTCTATTTTGTGATTGATTATAGTGTAGATCTTTCTTGTTGCTTTTGATCTCTCTTTGGTTTGTGTCTTTGCTTTTCAGGACATCTCTTACTCTTTAGGTGTATGCGAAGATCTCGTGGCAAGGATTTAGCTCCATTCGATCCCGAACCGGAGAAAACCCCTAGATCTAGATCCAAGAGCATTAAAAAGGGAAAAGAGATGGCCGGAAGAGACCTCCAAGCTGAATTGGATGAGGCTTTAGAGCAAATAAGGCTAAGAGATGAGCTCTTGGAGGAAGAAAGGAGACTTGCCAATGAGAGGCAAGAAGCAACTAGGAGGGAGATTGATGAGATTAGGCAAGCCCTTGTACAAGGGGAGCTTAATCGTCAACAACCTCCACCTCCTCCACCACCACAACCGCAGCCGGCGGCGAATGTTAGGGTTGTGCCCATTGCCATTGAAGAACCACAAACATTAGGGAGACGTATGGATCCGGCACAAAGAGCACACCGTCCGGGTGTGAACTTAGGAGATCCCGCAACCCACAACTACGAGCTCCGCCCTCAAGTTCTACAAATGATCCGGCATAATCAATTTGGAGGGATGGAAGGAGAGTCTCCTCATCAACACTTGATGAACTATGAGATTTGATGGAGACTCTTAGACCGCCAAGATTGGAGAGCAACAACCATAAGCTTAGGGCTTTTTCCTTCTCTCTTAAGGATAAAGCCTTGGCTTGGTATCAATCTATTCCACAAGGGCGAGTTAGTACTTGGGAGGAAATGACAACCGAGTTTTTGACTAAGTTCTTCCCACCTTCCAAGACTACCGAGTTAAGAGGGAAGATCAATGCCTTTGTGATGAAGGATAGAGATAGTTTATTCAAGTCTTGGGAGAGGTTCAAAGATCTTCTCCTAGATTGTCCACGCCATGGCATACCAAAAATTGAGCTATTGGAGATCTACTTCAAGGGACTTGATGAAGATAGACAATTCAAGCTCCAATCTCTTTCCGGTGGGACTTTCATGGAGAAGAATGTAGATGATGCTTGGGAGTTTGTGGAGAAACAAGCTCTAGTGATTGAAAAATACTCCGATAGGAAGAGTGAAGGGAGAAAGGCGGGAGCATATGAGGTGAGTCAAGTCACCATGAGCAATTTCAAGCTTGACGCCATCAACAATGAATTGAAGTCTTTGAGAGAGTTGTGTGCTACAACTTTGAAGAACCAAGCAACTCCTCAAGTGCTTCCACAAGCTAACTTATCTTCCAAGGAGGAAGATGTTAATTACATGGGAAGGGGCAACTACAACAATTATCAAGGCCCAAGGAACTTCAACAACAATCGGCAATTCAACAATTACCGGCCCAACCATAACCATCCCGGGTTCTCCTATTCTAACCCGGATGGAGCCTTGAACCCTCCCGCTTCCACAAGCACAACTCCACCACCGAAGGCTTCACAAGAACCTCCACCCGGATTTACTCAACCTCCAAAGGATAGGACCGAAATGATGTTTGAACAATTGCTTGGAAGGTTGAGTGGTCTTGAGAGCATGGTAACTTCCATTTCCAAGGCTCAAAAGGTGTTGGAAGCACAAGTGTTCCAAAAGGCGGGTGAAGCCCATAGAGATCCGGGAAAGCTTCCCGGAAGGACCGAAGACAACCCAAGAGGCCAAGTGTTGGCCATTACTACAAGGAGCGGGTTGAGTATGAAGGATCCTTTGCCCAAGGACAGTGCTAAGGGGAAGCAAGTGGTTATAGAGGAAGAGACTTTGCAAGAAGATGGAGGCAAGAGCAAGGATGTAGAGCAAACTTATGTGGCACCACCTCCATAAAAACCACCACTACCGTTCCCACAATCACGAGCAAGAGCTCGCTTGGACAATCACTTTGGTAAATTCCTTGAACTAATGTCTAAATTGCACATTAACATTCCGTTCATGGATGCTATTTTAGGAATGTCGGCATATGGCAAGTTCTTGAAGGAAATACTCTCCAACAAAAGGAAGTTGGAAGAGTATGGGGAAATAAGAATGACCAAGAGGTCCTCGGAATTGATCCAAACGATGAAGGAGGAGATGCCTCCTAAGCTAAGAGATCCGGGTTCCTTTTGTGTCCCAATTGGAGTGGGAGATGTGAAGTATGAAGCCCTTTGTGATCTTGGGGCAAGTGTAAGCATCATACCGCTTGCACTTTGCAACAAGGTTGGGCTAGGAGAGCCGAAACCGGTCAAGATGACCCTCTATATGGCGGACCGATCTATCACTCATTCGGTTGGGATCTTAGAAGACATTCCGGTGCAACTAGGAAGATTCTATGTGCCAATTGATTTTGTTGTCTTGGACATTCCAGCGGACTATCCGGTTCCCATCATCTTAGGAAGACCCTTCCTAGCCACTTCCGGATGCCTAGTGGATTGCAAGAATGGGACTCTCTCCTTCAACATTGGAGAAGAGAACATCAAGTTCAAGCTGTCCACAATGATGAGAGGGCCAACCCTTGATGAGGATGTCTTCAACATAGTCGAGCAAGAGGAATCTAGAGAAGTTGTGAGCTCGATCTTGATCAAGGATCCTTTGGAGAAGGTTCTTACCTTAAGTATGATGGAGGAAGGTGTTGAGGAGGCTTGCAATGAAGAAATCAAGGCCTTGGAAGCACTAGAAAAGGAGACAAGAGGTGGATTTGAGGTTCACGAAGAAGTGCTGAGCAGCAGTAGGTTCCACGGGCGTGGAAGTGGTTCCACGGCCGTAGAACTCTCTGTAAAGCCTCAACGAGCAAGGTTGGTAAGGTCCACGGCCGTGGAAGTGGAGCCAACCGTGGAGTTGACCGTGGTTTCCCCAGAATCAGACCTCATTGATGATCAAGCTTCAAGGAGCCTTGAAGGGTCATCATTTGCTTTGGATTCATCTCATCCAACGTTATTTGGATCATCTCCACTCGACAAAGGTCCTCCTAAACTTGAACTCAAACCCCTCCCTTCTCATTTGAAGTATGCTTTTCTTGGTGATAATTCAACATATCCGGTGATTGTTAATGCATGCTTGAGTGATGATGAACTTGCTAAGTTGTTGCATGAGCTAAGATTGCATAGGAAATCCATTGGCTATACTATTGATGATTTGGTTGGCATAAAACCTTCTTTGTGCATGCATAAAATATTGATGGAAGACAACCACAAACCCTCTATTGAACATCAAAGGACATTGAATCCTATAATGAAAGAGGTAGTCAAGAAGGAGATCATTAAGTTGCTAGATGCGGGGATAATCTACCCTATCTCGGATAGTAAGTGGGTTAGTCCCGTTCATGTAGTTCCTAAGAAGGGTGGGATAACCGTAGTGACCAATGAGAACAATGAACTAATCCCAACTAGGACAGTTACGGGATGGAGGATGTGTATTGACTATAGGAAGTTGAACATGGCCTCTAGGAAAGATCACTTCCCTCTCCCTTTCATTGACCAAATGCTAGAGATGTTAGCTCAACATTCTCATTTTTGCTACCTAGATGGCTATAGTGGGTTCTTCCAAATCCCTATTCACCCCGATGACCAAGAGAAAACCACCTTTACATGTCCATGGGGTACTTTTGCATATAGGAGAATGCCATTTGGGTTGTGTAATGCACCCGCCACCTTCCAAAGGTGTATGATGGCTATCTTTTCGGAATACATTGAAAATATCATGGAAGTGTTTATGGATGATTTTTCTGTTTATGGTTCTTCCTTTGATAATTGTTTGGCTAACTTGTCATTAGTATTGCAAAGATGTGAGGAGACAAATCTTGTCTTGAATTGGGAAAAATGCCACTTCATGGTAAGTGAAGGTATTGTGTTAGGACACTTGGTGTCTAACCGTGGCATTGAGGTTGATAGAGCCAAGATTGAAACGATAGAGAAGTTGCCACCACCTACCACGGTGAAAGGGGTAAGGAGTTTCTTAGGGCATGCCGGTTTCTACCGGAGGTTTATTAAAGACTTTTCTAAAATTTCTAAGCCTCTTACTAACCTACTAATGAAGGATGTTGAGTTTGTTTTCTCCAAAGAATGCCTTGAGGCTTTTTGTAGGTTGAAGAACGCCTTGATCTCCGCGCCTATCATGCAACCTCCGGATTGGAGTTTACCATTTGAGATCATGTATGCTGCAAGTGATGTAGCCGTTGGGGCTGTTTTGGGGCAAAGGAAAGATGGGCGCACTCATGCCATTTATTATGCTAGCAAGACGCTAGATGATACCCAACTCAATTATGCTACCACCGAGAAGGAGTTGCTAACGGTGGTGTATGCTTTTGAGAAATTCCGCTCATATCTTGTTGGAGCGAAGGTCATAGTTTATACGGATCATGATGTGATCCGTTACCTCCTTACAAAGAAGGATGCAAAGCCTAGGTTGATTCGGTGGATCCTTCTTCTTCAAGAGTTTGATTTGGAAATCCGGGACAAGAAGGGATCCGAGAACTCAGTAGCGGATCACCTTAGTAGACTCCCGCCATTGGAGCTTGAAAAAGATGACATCCCGATTGATGATTCATTCCGGGATGAGCAATTGCAAATGGTGGAAGAATGCTTGTTCCAAGTGTCTAGAGGAAGTGAGTCATGGTATGCCGACATTGTGAACTACTTAGTGTGTGAGGAAGTGCCTCCCGGATTGACATATGCCCAAAGAAAGAAGTTCTTCAAAGATGTGAGGCACTACTATTGGAATGAGCCACTTTTGTTCAAGAGAGGACCGGATGGAATGTTTAGAAGATGCATACCGGAGGATGAGGTGGAGAGTGTGATCCGCCATTGTCATTCCTTGCCATGTGGAGGGCATGCTAGCTCACACAAGACATGTGCGAAAGTGTTGCAATCGGGCTTCTTTTGGCCAAGTTTGTTCAAGGACGTGCAAAGCTTTGTGGTAGCTTGTGATGCTTGCCAAAGGACGGGCAACATCTCAAGGAGGAATGAGATGCCCTTGAACAACATACAAGAAGTGGAGATATTTGATGTGTGGGGTGTGGACTTCATGGGACCATTCCCTTCCTCATGTGGCAACCTCTACATCCTATTGGCGGTTGACTATGTTTCGAGATGGGTGGAGGCATTCGCCTCTCCTACAAATGACGCCAAGGTTGTGGTGCGGTTCTTCAACCGAGTGATCTTTCCTAGGTTTGGAACACCAAGGGTGATCATAAGTGATGGAGGGAAGCACTTCACCAATAGGAACTTTGGGACACTTTTGGCTAAGTATGGGGTGACTCATAAGGTGACAACACCTTACCATCCCCAGACTAGTGGCCAAGTGGAGATCTCCAACCGGGAGATAAAGGGAATTCTTGAGAAGACGGTCTCTAGAACAAGAAAGGATTGGGCTATGAAGCTCGATGATGCCTTGTGGGCATATAGAACCGCTTTCAAGACACCAATTTGCACCACTCCCTACAAGTTAGTCTATGACAAGTCTTGCCACCTTCCGGTAGAGATGGAGCATAGAGCTTATTGGGCCATTAAATGGCTAAATTTTGACCTCAAAGAGGCGGGAGAGAAGAGGTTGCTTGATATAAACGCTCTTGAAGAGATCCGGTTAGATGCTTATGAGAATGCCCGGATCTACAAGGAGAGGACTAAACGGTGGCATGAAAAACGCCTCATCCCGAAGGAGTTGAGTGAAGGCGACCTTGTCCTTCTCTTCAACTCAAGGCTGCGGCTTTTCCCCGGAAAGCTAAAATCGAGATGGACCGGGCCATATGTGGTGAAGAAGATCTTTCCCCATGGAGCTATTGAGATAGGAGGGGAGCATTGTGGAAACTTTAAGGTGAATGGGCACCGGTTGAAGAAATATATCCCGGGAGCTCCGGTGGACATGATTGCCCCACTTCACCTTGAGTAGACGCCCCCGAGTTTGGTCAAGCTAATGACCTTAAAGAAGCGCTTGGTGGGAGGCAACCCATTGGTAACCTTTTTCCCTTTTTCATTTTGTTTTTGTTCTAGATTTTTCTGTTTTTGTGTGTTTTGTGTGCTTTGTGTGTGCTAGAGCCTTAGTGGCATTGGAAGCCTTGCTTGGCATGTGAATGATGATGATGAACCCCTCATCAATTATGGGTGGAGCGGACGCGAAACTTGGACAGCTAGCGGTGCCTAGCGCGGGTCCCGACGCCTTGATGAATACTTAGAGCTCTCTACCATTGTTGATAGGATCATCCACCATCAATTCACTTGAGAAATCCCAAATACCATAGCAAACCATTTTTACATTGTGAGAACCTTCTTTCACTCTTCTTTACTTCATTTACACATTGGGGACAATGTGTTTCTAAGTATGGGGTGGGGTTTGCATGATCTTTCGCATGATTAGCATCTAGGTTAGTTTAATATTATCACATGTCTTGCATTGTATATATTCATTTCGAAAATCCCATAAAAATCAGAAAATTTAAAAAATTTTGTGCTTTCTAGGCTTGGATATGACCCTAATGATGAATCTTGTCTTGTGGATTGGCTATGGATGGCCTCATGTGTTAAATTGATGAATGTATATGTGGACTTGAAGTACTTCTCTTGAATTTCATGAATGATTTGTGATCATGATGTTTGCCTAGAATGGATTGAGTATTGAAGGTCGAAATTACATGCTAGTTCTTGCATACCATCTAGGAATGAATGAGGCAATTCATCTTTCTCTACTTCTCATCTTGATCATGTTGTTTGAGCACCTCAATTGATATAAATTTGACCTCTTTTGACCCATCCGGGAATAGGAGCATGTTAGTGTGTTGATGTGTGTAAAAAGCAAGTGTGGGGTGAAAATGTTGATGAAAGAATGTCATGAATAAAATGCTGAATTTGTTGTGAAAGTGTAGACAAAAACATAGGTTTGGGGACGTTGGTTTGAATGACAAGTAACTCGGTACACTTCACATAATCGGGTGTTGGTGCCTTGCCAAAGTCAAATAAACCGATAGTCCTAACGAGCTTTGGTATGTGTGCCCGGTGTGGATGCACCTCGAAAAATAAAAGAGCCCGAGGACGGCTAATCACCAAGGTTTCGGCTTTTGTACACCAATGCCATTGTCTCAAAAATAAAAAAAATAAAAAATAAAAAAAAATGAAAATGAAGAAAAATATACACTTGAGGGAAGTTGATCGAGGACAAGATTGTGGAGTTAGTTCCATTCCCGGATTAGCATCACATAGCCTAGAAATCCCCCACCTAGTCACAACGCTTCTTGGCCTTCTATTTCACGAGACCTTATGACCTATTTGCATGTTTGTAAGACTTAGTGATCTAGATTGGATATGCTCTTGATTATCTTGACTTCTTCATCTTTACAATTCATGCATGTTTTCAAGTTAAGTGTAATTGTCTATCCGTGCCTTCATTTATTTGATACATAATTGCTTATCCGTTGCCATGAAACATGACTATGAAGGTGATCCAATAGTAGAAGCACAAACCCAAAAATATTTTGCCATTTTTCTGCATATATAAATCATCTTATCTTGTAGTCTATAGTTGAGAATTTGCTCGGGGACGAGCAAACCTTAAGTATGGGGTAGTTTTGATAACACGATTTATGACTTAGGTTTAGGTAATCATTTAGATAGATTTCTCACTCATTCATGCATGGTTTAGCACTAATTCACGACGTTTGCACTCAATTCACGTATTTTGTCGAGATAGACGTCTACACGGACTTGTGCATTGTTCTGTAGGTATTTTGGGAGATTTAGGAGCTAAAACGATACGTTTGAGGATCGTTCATCAAGATGACACACCCTCGGACTCATTAGGATGCAAGCTAGAGGCTAAGGAGGACTCATGGAACCTTGCCAACACAAGTCATGCACTAGATCATAGCTTAACGAACCAAAGCAACGCTGAAGCACCAAACCACGGTTCACTGGAAGTCCACGGCCGTGGAACCACCCTTGGTTCTTGCCAGGCGGTTGTGACAGCTGTGCCACGATCTCTTGGCCAGCTCTTGCAAAGTTGTAGTATAAAAGTGGTCCTGCATTGGCTGAGAGAGGCATCCCCTATCATCCAATCAAATTGGGAATTAAAATACACTCTCAACAAGAAGATTCTTTGGAAGAGAAGGTAGAAGGAAGCTACCATTGGAGAAGAGCTTCATTGGAGAAGAAGAAGAACACACCATTGATAGACCTTGATAGCTTTGTAGTGAAGAATTTCGGAATCGATTTCTAGAGTTGTATGAACCATATAAGCCTTCTTTAAGAAGGGTTGTGAGTCATTCTAATTCCATTTGCAGCTTGGTTTTGTTTACTTCACTTGTTCATCTCTTTCTCTTCATTATCTTGCGAATGGAAGCCATGATTTTATGTTTGATGATTTCGATTGCTATGATGAATGTTGTAGGCTAAATAGATGTGATTCTAGGGTAAAGAAAGAATGGTTATGGCTAGGACTATGATAGGATGGACTTAGATTAGCCCTTGGATGACTCACTTGCTTGGACGTAGCCTCTGTTGAAGTCCACGGATTGTTCTTGACAAACCACGGCCGTGGACTTGATAGAACAAACCGTGATTCTCCCTGGTTCGATGGATCTAGCTTTAGATTGTTAGAATGTTGAAATCCTAGTGTTTGTTGAGTTAAATCTATCCTAGGGTAACCTAGTGTTAGCAACTAAGTGTTAGGAGAGACTTACCCGGTAATCCTTACTCTTAGATTCCAAAGATAACAAACCCTAGGTAGTGGTGAGCCTCGTAAGCCGCCATTGGAATAAGTGTGCTAGGATAGTTGCTTAGGACTAACCCTTTCGAGACTTACCCGGTGAGGATAGGTTAGATCTCTAGGTGACAATCCGGTTTGTGTAGAATTCCGTCCCTTAGGTTCTTAGAGACTTACCCGGTGATGAGATCTTAGGGATGGACTAGTGGACCATGAGACCTACCCGGTGATTGATCCCAATCTAGAAACACTCACTCCCAACATATCATAGTTAATCCAAGGAATGATTAGATAGCTTGAGTTCTAGGCCATAACCGGAATTTCCAACCCCTAGAATCCGCTTTTCTATCTTTGATCTATATCTCGTTTAGCTTGTTTGTTGTGTTGATTCATAGCTTAGTTGATTGTTCATTTTGCATGATTTGTGATCTTTGATTGATCACCTAAAAACCAACCAAAAACATTGAGATTTTCATTTCTTTATTTCTTTCTCTTTTCTTAACCTAGATCTTCACTAAACTTAATCATAAATCGAATCAATCTCACCTTAGTCTTTGTGTTCGACCTCGGAATACTATCCCTACTACAAACGTCCCGTACACTGCGGGTTCGCTAGGAGTTAGGATAAATATAACGAGAATATAAATTTAAAGCTTATTGCGTGCGCATCACACGGATCTTAGCGCGAACAATACTAGATGACCTAACACAATCCCTTCGGTGACCATGAAATGACACTTTTCCCAGTTTAAGACTAAGTTAGTGTCCTCACGTCTCTTAAGAACTAGTGAATGGTTATAGAGACAGTTATCAAAGGAAGAACCATATACCGAAAAATCGTCCATGAAGACTTCCATGATATTCTCTACGTATTCGGAGAAGATTGCCATCATACACCTTTGGAAGGTGGCTGGAGCGTTGCATAGACCGAATGGCATTCTTCTATAATCAAACGTACCCCATGGGCACGTAAAAGTTGTCTTCTCTTGATCATCCGGATGAATTGGAATCTGAAAGAAACCGCTATATCCATCTAGATAACAAAAGTAAGAATGTTGGGCTAACCTTTCCAACATTTGATCGATAAAAAGAAGGGGGAAGTGGTCCTTCCTAGTGGCCACGTTCAGTTTGCGGTAGTCGATGCACATTTGCCACCCTGTAACTGTCCGTGTGGGGATAAGTTCGTTGTTTTTGTTGGCAACAACGGTAATGCCTCCTTTCTTGGGTACTACTTGTACTGGACTCACCCATTTGCTATCGGAAATAGGGAAGATGATACCTGCATCAAGTAGCTTAAGGATTTCTTTCTTCACGACCTCTTTCATTGCCGGATTTAACCGTCTTTGAGGTCGGCGTGAAGGTTTGTAATCCTCTTCCATTAGAATTTTGTGCATACATAGGGAAGGCTTTATTCCTACTAAATCATCAATAGTATAGCCTAATGCTCTCCTATGTTGTTTCAAAACATGCATAAGTTTCTCTAGTTCAGCATCATTCAAATTCGCATTGACTATGACCGGATATGTGGAATTAATGCCAAGGAATACGTACCTTAAATGCGTGGGGAGTGGCTTCAATTCTAATGATGGAGGTACCTTGATTGATGATGAATCGTGGCCTTCGGATGTTGTGGGAGAGGCCTCTAGAGGTGGGGGGGTACTGCATCATTAGATTCGAGAACAGCTGTGGTGAAGTTTGGAGAATCCAGAAAATTTCCCTCTGGATCGACCTCCCCTGAAGTAAATCGGTGGATTTGAGGCACGATTTTTCTTTCTGTTGAAAAAAATCGGGTTGCCTTTTCACAAATCGGACGATTTAGTTTAGTCAGGTCGATTTTTCTTTCTGTTGACAAAAATCGGGTTGCCTTTTCACAAATCGGACGATTTGCTTTATGCGGGTCGATTTTCTTCACAGTTTCCGGAGTTAATTCTAGTTCTTCAATTCTTGTTCCTAGTTCTTCCTCCACATCATTTAATGCTTTCACATCCTCATTGCAATCATGTTCCACTCCTTCCTCCATGATGCTTATACTAAGAACCTTTTGAAGAGGGTCTTTCATCAAGATTGAACTTACTACCTCTCTAGACTCTTCTTCATCAAAAATATCAAAAACATCATCTCTCAAGGCTGGCTCCTTGATTAAGGAAGAGAGTATGAATTCTACCTTTTCTTCACCTATATGGAAAGACAGCTGGCCATTCTTGCAATCGACCATGCATCCGGATGTTGCAAGGAATGGTCTCCCAAGAATGATGGGAACCGGATAATCTGCAGGGATGTCAAGAACGACAAAATCTATAGGGATGTAAAACTTACCGAGCTTTACCGGAATGTCTTCTAATATCCCCACCGGCTTAGTGGTGGAACGATCAGCCATGTAGAGTGTGATCTTCACCGGTCTAGGCTCTCCTAGACCAACTGCTTTGCATAGAGCAAGGGGTATGATACTCACACTCGCTCCAAGATCACAAAGTGCATCATAGGTAGCTTCTCCCAAAGTGATGGGTATGCAAAAGGATCCTGGATCACGGAGCTTAGGTGACATATTCTCCGTCATAGTCTTGATGAGTTCGGATGACTCCATACTCATCTTGACTTCTCCTATGTCTTCCAATTTCCTCTTGTTAGAGAGGATCTCCTTGAGGAATTTCCCATAAGCTGGCATACCTAAAATTGCATCCATAAAAGGTATATTAATATGCAGCTTACTCATAAGTTCAACAAACTTACCAAAATGTTTATCTAGGCGTGCACGCGCTCTAGATTGAGGGAAAGGTAGAGGTGGTTTGTAAGCGGGAGGAGGAACATAAACTTCTTCCTTCTCTTTTGCATCTCCTTCTTTAGTGGTGGTTTCGACTACTTTAGGTTGAGGGTCGGTAGTTGTTTTGCCACTCCTATTAGTTATTGCCATAACCCTTCCCTTTGGGTTATCTTCCGTCTTCCCGGGAAGTTTCCCTTGGCCTCTTGGAACTTCTCCGGCCTTGTTGAATACTTGGTTTTCTAAAGCTTTGTGAGCTTTGTCAACCGAAGTTATATAACTCTCCAACCCTTGTAGCTTGCCTAGGATCGTCTCTAGCATGGGATCGGGTTTGTTTGATCCGCTTGATTGTCCCTGGCTTGTTAAAGGAGTAGAAGAAGATGGAGATGTTAGACCCTTTTCAGCATGAGAGTAAGGATTACTTGGATTTTGCTGATTTGACCTCCAATTGTTGTTATTTGAGTTCCTATTGTTGTTGTTCCAATTGGAGTTCCGGTTGTTATTGTTGTTGTTGTTCCAATTGGAGTTCCGGTTATCATTCCTTTGATTGTTGTCCCTCCCCATGTAGTTGGCTTCTTGCTCCTTAGTCTTTTGAAGACTCGTTTTGAGCACTTCCTTGAACTCTTTGATCTCATTGTTGAGGGAGAATATTTGCGTTTGAGCAGCTTGGTTCAACTTGGCTCCCGGATCGCCTTGATTCCGGCTATTTGAGTCCACCTTCCGGTGGGAATACTTCTCAATCACTTGGGCTTGCTTCTCAATGAAGTCCCAAGCATCATCCTCTCTCATGTCCATGAATGTGCCACAAGAGAGAGATTGGAGGTTGAATTGTGTTTCCACATCCAATCTTTTGTAGTAGATCTCCAATAATTCGAGCTTGGAGATGTCATGGTGTGGGCAATCCAACAAGAGATCTTGAAACCTTTCCCAAGATTGAAACAAGCTTTCATTAGGTTTCATAGAAAAAGCATTTATTTTACCTCTCAATTCCGCCGTTTTGGATGGCGGAAAGAATTTGGTGAGGAATTCCGAAGACAATTCCTCCCATGTAGCCAGCTTTGCAGCTGGAAGTGTTTGGTACCAAGCTAGAGTCTTGTCCTTCAAAGAAAAGAAGAACGGTTTTGTTCGCTCCAAACGGTGTGTGCAAGCTTTAAATTTATAACCCTAGACTTAAGCTTAAAACAAGGATGCGAACCCGCAGTGTACGGGTCAATCGTAGTAAAAAGCAAGAAATTCCAGGGGTCGATCACAGGGACTCGGTGAAACAAAGTCAATAACGGTAAGCTTCGTGAATACTAACCACAAGAGCAATTAACACAATCAAAGATGAATAAGAAGTCAATAAAGCAAACATGCAATTCTAGGGGTTAAAGCTTCTAGTTGTGGTTCCAACTCAAGATCTAAAGATAAGCGGACAAAGTTGAGATTTTTGCAAGGGGAAGGTGTTACTAAAGTGGACTAGATCACCGGGTAAGTCTCACTACTCACTAACCCTAAACCTTAACTCCTATTACCGGGTAAGTCTCAAGGAATCAAGATAAAGAACTATAACCTCAAACTAACACACCATCTAAGGGAATAGAATCAACCTTTACCGGGTAAGTCTCAGGCTAACTCACAAAGATGGGATGGAAGCACACTCAAACCCCAATAAAGGATAAACCTTTATTACCTACACTTATGATCGTTGGTAAACAAACTAAGGAATTAACGGGTAAGTCTCATCCTAAGCTTGCTTTGAACCAGGAAAGGTATAATAAGAATAGGATTTGGCAAACTCTAACACTTAACTCTCAGTTTAGGATCAGATAAGTCCCCTCGGTCAACCGAATTCCACCCCGGCCGAGATGTTCATCGACTGAACGAGATGCTTAGGGTTAAGGTTAAAGATTCGAACTTTCAGGATCCTACTGGAATCTAAGATTATTCTATCATTGTTTTTCCCACAACCTTCAGCCAATCACCCTAGAATCACACAAGGAAATTAGCCACTCATCATCATTATGAAAGTATTAAATATATGGGAAGAAGGTGAATATTTGAACAAGAAGAATTTAATGAAAAAGACTTCAATAACTGAATCAAATATCACAATAAAAGCGTTCCTTGGATAGCAATCCAATCAAGACAAGACAACAAGGAAGGGAATTAAAGACAATCTTACAAAACCCTCCAAAAAGCTATAAAAGCTATGATCTTCAATCTTCCTTCAACCTTCAAAAAGGTTCTTCGAATCTCCCCAATTGGAGTATGCTGCTGCTGCGTTGTATGCGAGATCTTCCGGCTGTATGCAGGCTTGTTTTTCGGTGTAAGCGGGATGTTGGATTTGTGGAAATCCAACCCTTTTTATAAGAAAATAACCCTCCAAAGATAATAAATCTTAGAAAGATATTTTCCCATAAAAATAGGTAAAATATATGATTCTGCATATCTTCTTCCTTCCAGGAGCCAAGCCCAAAAATATAAGATCACCTTCCAAAGATAAAAGATCTCAGCCAAGAATAAAATATTCTCGCCGCGTCCTAGGTGTTCGCCTCGGTCGAGTCGGCGTCTCTGGATCACCTCGGTCGAGATGAATCTCTGGTCAACCGAGGTGAGTCATAACTGAATGTGAAATCTCTCAAAACTGGTCCAAAGTAAATCTTTAATTCATGGCTATGCTCCCTGGATGTAGCTCCAAATGACTCATGACTCCTTTTGTTCCTTTTTGATGCAAAACGTGTCATATTACCTACGATTACAACAAAACTAGGTGTAGACCTCGATTCTCGCAAAGGTAGATGAAATGGTAATATAGTCACATATTATACATGCTAACATGCAGATTATTGAAGATAAAACGTCCAAACAAACCCCAAAATATAGACTATAATTCATGCTATCAAAATACCCATACTTAGCCCTTGCTTGTCCCCAAGCAAGTTCCTCATATAAAAGACAAGATAGAATGGATTAATAGTCATAAAAATCAATGAAAGGTCTTTCAAAAACATTTTTTTGGTGTGTTACAATCATAGATCACTCTAAGAGAATACTTCATGGAATTTAAAAACTTAATATGTTCAAAACATTTTATAAATATAGGAAAGTTGTTCATCTTTGCATAAAATCATAGAATGCATAATAAATCATAATTATCAAAATTAATCATGTATAATCCGATTTAAACCACTAAGTCAATCAACAAGCTCAAGGTCTCAAGGGCTTCCCAAAAGAAAAGGTCAAGAAACGTGTAGGGTAGGGATGTATGTAAGGTAATGTGGTGCTAAAATCCGGGAAAAGGATGAACTTCACTTTCACTTTGACTTGCAACATCTTCCACCAATAAGCTTTGCTTATTTCACACTTTTTCTTTTTACTTTACTTTTTGGGATGCATGGACAGAGGTGCACAATAACCGAAGCCTAGGAAATCAGCAATCATCAATTTCTCGAGATGCATCAAACCCTTGATGCACATACCATGACCCGTTAGGAATATCGCTCAATCCGACTTTGGCAAGACACAAACACCCGGCTATGTGAATGGTGCCGAGTTACTCATCTTCATGATTGACTTCCCCAAACCTAAAATTACTTTCTAACACTTCACTTCCAGCCCACTTTTCAACTTTACTTTACTTGCTTTCACCACTTCGCTTGCTTCCAAATTCCCGGATAGGTAAAGGGAGGCAAAATGTATGTGAGGGGCTAAGCATGATCAAGAAGAAGAAGAAGAAAAGAATGAATTGCCTTGGTCTTCCCAAGAAGAAAGTGAGAGAACTCATAATGTGGTGTCAATCTTCAAATTCAACATAATTTGGATAAACATAAAGTATTAAACATGCTAATAATTTCAAACAAAGCATTTAGCAACTTAGACATATTATAAAACCTTTTAAACACATAAAGAATTTAAAACCAGTAGGTAAACAGAATCTTCACTGAGATCATATCCAGATAAGTAGTACAAAATCGTTTTCGAAAACTTTTTGTTACGTACCTCAGTCGAGGTGTTCGTAGGTCAACCGAGGTGAAACACCTTGTTCGGCCAGAATCTCCCCGGTCGAGGTCAAAAAAAATTTTTTAAAACCATTTTTTTCGGTTTCGACGTTTTTCTCAATCAAATAACCTGTAGGTATGCATGTAATATCAGATAATCATATAAATGCAGAAGTGAAGCATAAATAAAATATCCGATAAAATGTTATACATCAAAATAGTCAAATAAGTACATCGAAGTCATCACATAAATACAAACACCCCATACTTGGGACACACTGTCCCAGTGGGTCAATATAAGTCTAGAGACAAGAGTACTCACCGGATAAATAGCTGAACTGCATAAAAATATAATAAAGAAAATCCTGCAGCTCCTCAATAGTCGCGATCCGGTGGTGGTGGTGGTGGCACGTATGGATACTGCGTCGGGTCGAACGGGTAACCCATGACACGCTCGAACTGAAGCTGGGCCATAATGTGTTGATAGTGCTGCCGCTCCTGCATCTCGCGGATATCCAACGATAATGCAGCATACGAATCAATAACCTGATCCGTCAGGTCATCGATCCGTCTGTGGGCAGCTGGATCTCTCGCTCCGCGCCTTCTGCGTCTAGCAGGTCTGACCGGAGAAGTCTCAGCTGGTGCAGGCTTAGTCTCATCATCGTCATCAAGATCTATGATCGGCGGCGCGCTCGTACCTGCAGTATCCGTCCCTGTATCCATCGGGACTCCACCATCTCTCTCATCTACTGTCTCCTCGTCATCGTCAGCCTCCTCCTCCTCGTCCTCAGCTGGGGCAGCTGCTGCCTCCCTATGATCCTCCATTAGTGGAGCCCAGGCGGTCTGCCAATAATGTGGATCGAAAACTGTGAACTGGGCAGACCAGCGGATCCCCTGTGGTGCAGTCCGCTCCCACGGTATAGCAACATATGGAGTGGTCAGACCTCGGGGAACCAAAATCCTCCGAGTGATCATCTCCTGCAATCCAAGGGGCTTCGGAGCCGCCGCCATCGTACAAGCACTGAGGTCCATTCCATGAAAAGCAGCTATGTGGGTGACAAGACCTCCGCAGCAAATGTCTCCCTTCGCTTTGGCCTTGATCTTGTGCAGGTCCTCTGCCAAGATCAAGCCAAAGTCCGGGAAACCCCCCGTAACCATACAGTAAAGACTAAAAAGCTCGCCCTGTCGGATCTTCTGGGGCGTCTCAGTACGCGCCAGAAGTGTCTCGCTGAATATCCTATGGGCTAATCTGAAGGCTGGGTGGAAGATGACCTTCTCCCTGGAATCTCCAGGGCGCCATCTATCTGCATGCTCAGTAATATGGGCAATCTGCCCCCAGAACTCCCTAGCTACAGATCGGGAAGGGAAGTCAGTGGCGGTGGGCTCAGTAAAGCCGAAAATCTCTCTCCAAACCTCTAAAGGAACTATGAAGTTCCGGTTCATCAACCGGTACTTCACATACTGCTTTGTGGGAAGGTAGGAAAAGGAGCTAACGAACTCTAGGGTCGGCTCCAAGTAGGCTGGGGCTCGGATATCAGTAAACTGATCCAGTCCAACTGTGGTAATCATCCTCCTAAGGTCTTCATCTAACCCTAGGCAATCGAAAGCGGACACGTCCAGGAAACGTGGTGCAATCACTGGACGGCTAGCTATACGCTCATAATCTACCCGGCATCTCTCGTGGATCACCGGGCGGTAAGGTCGGGAAGAAGAAGAAGGAGGGGAAGGTGAGGATCTATCTCTGAGGGCGAGGTGACGTTCGGAACTCATTTTCTCTTAGCTACTGTCAGATCACCTCGGTCGCTGACAATCCTCAAGAATCACCTCGGTCGAGATGCAGTTCGACTGGACCGAGGCGTAACAGTTTGCGATTCAAATCTCAGAAATCCAGTTCTTTTCCCCCAAAAATCACTACAATTGCTTCCTATGGGGTACTTAAGCCTTTTCTCAGCAGATTCAAGGGCAACCAAAGCCCAAATCGAAACGAATGAACGAGTTAGGGTTTCGACTGTTTTTACCTCGTTTCGGTCGATTCGTTCGATTTCTTCGCAGATCTGCACTTGCAATAGGATCCTCTACCCTTCAATCGCAGTTTGGAAGCGGAAATCTTCGAAAACGAGCAAGAACCGAGGAAGCGAGGTGAGAAGCGCCGCGGTCGAGTCGAAGAAGGTAAAAAAGTGAAAAATAAATTTTTCCCCTTTTTATACTGTTTCTGGATCTGCTGTCACCTCGGTCGAGATGGTCTCGACTGGACCGAGGTGGTACGGACCGAGGTGGCTTTGCAGAAAACCCTAGTCGCCTCGGTTGCTCAAGAATCGTCTCGGTCGAGGTGCTCTAACAGTAACCGAGATGCTTCCGTCTTCTCAAAATCTCGAACTTCTGTCCTTCCAGTTATCCTCCTTCCTTAGATGTTTCCTGTTGTCTGTCCAGAACGCCAAAAACAAAGCAAAGCAAAGCAAAAACAAAAACTATCTAAACTAGACTAGAAAACGGGAAAAGAAAGCAATACCTTGGGTTGCCTCCCAAGAAGCGCTTGATTTAAGGTCGCTAGCTGGACCATGATGCGTCTCAAACAAGGTATATCGGTGCAACCTCCTCAACCGGCATTTCCGGTTGGTATTTCTTAAGTCTATGACCGTTGACCTTGAAGCTTCCGCTAGTTTCGCCCCATATCTCAACTGCACCATGAGGGAAAACATGTTTCACAACATAAGGTCCGGTCCATCTAGATTTCAACTTACCTGGAAAAAGGCGGAGGCGGGAGTTGAAGAGTAGAACTAAGTCTCCTTCGTTAAGCTCCTTTGGGACGATACGCTTGTCATGCCATCTCTTCGTCCTTTCCTTGTAGATTTTGGCATTCTCATAAGCGTTCAAACGCAGCTCCTCCAGCTCGTTGAGTTCCAATAGTCGCTTCTCGCCAGCCTCTTTGATGTCAAAATTCAACCATTTGATCGCCCAATACGCTTTGTGTTCCAATTCGACGGGCAAATGGCAAGACTTCCCATATACCAAATTATAAGGGGTGGTACCTATGGGAGTCTTGAATGCGGTCCAGTACGCCCAAAGAGCATCGTCCAATTTCATGGACCAATCCTTCCTCGTTCTAGAGACGGTCTTCTCCAAAATTGCCTTGATTTCTCTATTCGAGATCTCGACCTGTCCACTAGTTTGAGGGTGATAAGCTGTTGATACCTTATGGGATACCCCATACTTCGATAGAAGTGCCTTGAACTTCCGGTTGATGAAATGCGTTCCTCCATCGCTAATGATGATGCGTGGAGTTCCAAACCGTGGAAAGATAGTTCTATTCAAGAACTTCACAACCACCTTGGCGTCATTAGTGGGAGAACCAATGGCTTCAACCCATCTAGAGACGTAATCAACTACAAGGAGAATGTAGAGGTTTCCTCCGGAGGATGGGAAAGGTCCCATGAAGTCAATCCCCCATACATCAAAGATTTCTACTTCTTGGATGTTATTAAGTGGCATCTCATTTCTCCTTGATAAATTTCCTGTTCTTTGGCATGCATCACAAGAGACAACAAAAGATTGCACATCTTTAAATAATGTAGGCCAAAAGAAACCAGAACGTAATACCTTAGCGCATGTTTTATCTGTGCTAGCATGTCCCCCACAAGGAAGTGAATGACAATGCCTTATGCCGCTATTAACTTCATCTTCCGGAATGCACTTTCGAAGCATCCCATCCGGCCCGCGCTTGAATAGCAGCGGCTCGTCTCAGTAATAGTGGCGTACCTCCTTGAAGAATCTCTTTCTTTGAGAGTACGTCAATCCGGGCGGTATCTCCTGGCAAACAAGATAATTCACAATATCAGCATACCAAGGACCTTTATTATCAGAAAGTTGGTGGATGGAATGTTCCACCAACAGTGGATGAATGTCAGAGAAGGGAGTAAGAAATTCGTTATTCTCGGCAATATCAGTTGACATCATCTCGCCATCGACCTCGGTCGAGGCGCAGAGGCGTTGACCGAGATGTTCTTCAGTCGCCTCGCTCAGTCCAGGAAGTGCCTCGGTCGAGGTACTGCAACTGGAACCGAAACTGGAGATCTTCGTCTCCTGAAGTAGTGTCTCAATTTTAGCTCCTGGATCCTCTTCCAGTGCCTTTAAGCTCCGTATATCTGCCTCACAAGAAGCATCTATACCTTCCTCTATTAAACTAAAACTAATAACTCTTTCGAGTGGATCGTTAATAAGGATAGAGCTCACCAATTCTCTTGATTCTTCTTCATCGTAGATGTTGAAGATATCATCAGTTAGTTGCTCCCCTTTCATGGCTGCAAGTAGTGCGAACTCCACCTCATCGCCACCAACGTTGAATTTCAACTTGGCGTTCTTGCAATCCACGTTGCAACCCAAAGTTGCTAGAAATGGCCTCCCGAGAATAATAGGAACAGGATAATCTGCGGGAATGTCAAGTACAACAAAATCTATAGGTAGATAGAAGTTACCTAACTTGACCGGAACGTCCTCCAAGATGCCCACGGGATGGGTAATGGAGCGATCCGCCATATAAAGTCGAATCTTGACCGGCTTGGGCTCTCCAAGACCGATCTTCACGCATAGCTCCAGCGGGATGATGCTCACACTGGCTCCTAGATCACAAAGGGCTTCACAAGTGACATCCCCAACTTGAATGGGAATGCAAAATGAGCCGGGATCTCTCAATTTAGGTGGCATCTTCTCCTTCATGATCTTGATAAGCTCTGAGGATTTAGATGTCATCCTAACTTCACCAAAGTCTTCCAATTTCCTTTTCCTTGAAAGGATCTCCTTTAGGAACTTCCCATATGCGGGCATTCCTAGAATAGCATCAAGGAAAGGAATGTTAATATGCAGCTTATTCATCAAGTCAAGGAACTTACCAAAGTGCTTGTCTAGATGTGCTCTGGCCCTTGACTGGGGGAATGGAAGCGGTGGTTTGTATGCAGGAGGTGGAACATAAACTTCAGTTTTCCCCTCCGCTTTCTGTTGCTCCGCCTCGGTTGGCATCTCGGTCGAGGTGTTCTTCGACTAGATCTGGACCGAGGTGGTCTGCGTCGAACGAGGTACTGGATCTGCAGTTTTAAGTCCACTCCTCGTCGTTATGGCCATACACTGGCCCTTAGGGTTGCTTTCCGTCTTTGTTGGAAGCTTCCCTGGATCTCTTGGCGCTTCATTCGCCCTACTTGCAAGTTGTTGTTCGAAGGACTTTTGGGCCCTCGAAAATGAAGTCATAGAAGTCTCCATAGCACTAAGCTTGATCAAGATAGCCTCCAGAACTGCGTCTTTCTTTTCCGGCTGAGACGAACTTGATCCTTGCCCTTGGCTTTTTAATGGAGTAGAAGAAGAAGAAGGGGAAGAGAGGAAAGGGTTAGAGGAATTATTAGAGTTGGAGTTAGAATAATTGTTACCAGGGTTCTGGTTGTTTTGATTGTTCGTCCTCCAATTGTTGTTATTGGATCCTCTACTGTTGTTGTTGTAATTGTTGTTTCGGGGACCGTTGTTGTTGTTACGGTACCCGTTGTTGTTGTTCCTTTGCCCTTGCTCTTCCTTTTTGGTTTGAGAAACCAAAAGTTCCTTCAATTGCTTCACGTCATTTGTCAAAGACGTGAGTTGATTGTTGTTGGATTGAGTCTCTTGAAAGTTGACTCTTTTAACTCCACCTTCAGCTCCTTGGTGGGTGTATTTCTCCATGTGCAAGGCTTGCTTCTCGATGAAGTCCCAAGCTTCGTCAACCGCCATGTCCATAAAGGTGCCGGCGGAGAGTAGTTGGAGATTGAACTGGGTGCTTCCGTCCAGCCCTTTGAAGTATATCTCCAATAACTCTAGTTTTGGAATCCCATGATGTGGGCAATCCAAAAGAATGTCCTTGAACCGCTCCCATGATTTGGACAAGCTCTCCTTGTTCTTCATGATGAAAGCATTAATCTTCCCTCTCATTTCGGCTGTTTTTTAGGGGGGGAAGAATTTGGTCAAGAAATCTGTTGTCATCTCCTCCCATGTGCTGATTTTTCCTGGAGGAAGAGATTGATACCAAGTAAGAGCTCTATCTTTTAAAGAAAAGTAAAAAGGTCTTAGCTTGTAGTTATCGTTTTCGATTCTTGGAGGTCGCAAGGTCTCCATCAAGATCTCATAGTTTTGAAGATGTTGATGTGGTGATTCCTTCTCTAGCCCTCCAAATTGGCATTGGCGAATCATGGATAGAACTTGCGGTCGAAGTTCATAATCATGGTCCGCTGGATCTCCTAGGTTCACTCCTGGACGCCTTAGCTGTTGATTAGGGTCCATCCTTTGACCTAGGGTTTGCGGGATTCCTGCAAGAAGAACATCTCGGACTGGCCTCCGAGGTGGAAGTACATCGGCCGGGGCGTCAGGTATTGGAACCTGCATCGGTCGAGGGTCAGCTACTGGATCCTGCATCGGTCGAGGATCAACAGGAGGATCTTCCCTCGGTCGAAGTAGAATCTGGTTTCGTATGACTGCTATCTCCGCTTCGATTGCTGCAGTCTTGGTGCGATTCTCTTCTTTCTCTTGCCTTAGTTCTTCCTTGCTGAGGCGTAGCAGCTCTAGCGCCTCTTTCAATTCGGCCGCAAGATTGCGGTTGTCTTGTTGGGCCATCTTCGCTTCTCTTAAGCGTCGCTTGTATGTCTTTTCTGGTTCGGGATCGTAAGGAACGATTTCCTTCCCAGTGCGGGTTCTTCGCATATACCTAAGAAAGAACCTGCAAAAGTCACTCAAGTAGAGTGATTAGTAGACACGGGGGCAAGCGCCCAAAGAGCAAACCGTACCGGCTCGGTCTAGACCAAGTCCCCGGCAACGGCGCCAAAAACTTGTTCGCTCCAAACGGTGTGTGCAAGCTTTAAATTTATAACCCTAGACTTAAGCTTAAAACAAGGATGCGAACCCGCAGTGTACGGGTCAATCGTAGTAAAAAGCAAGAAATTCCAGGGGTCGATCACAGGGACTCGGTGAAACAAAGTCAATAACGGTAAGCTTCGTGAATACTAACCACAAGAGCAATTAACACAATCAAAGATGAATAAGAAGTCAATAAAGCAAACATGCAATTCTAGGGGTTAAAGCTTCTAGTTGTGGTTCCAACTCAAGATCTAAAGATAAGCGGACAAAGTTGAGATTTTTGCAAGGGGAAGGTGTTACTAAAGTGGACTAGATCACCGGGTAAGTCTCACTACTCACTAACCCTAAACCTTAACTCCTATTACCGGGTAAGTCTCAAGGAATCAAGATAAAGAACTATAACCTCAAACTAACACACCATCTAAGGGAATAGAATCAACCTTTACCGGGTAAGTCTCAGGCTAACTCACAAAGATGGGATGGAAGCACACTCAAACCCCAATAAAGGATAAACCTTTATTACCTACACTTATGATCGTTGGTAAACAAACTAAAGAATTACCGGGTAAGTCTCATCCTAAGCTTGCTTTGAACCAGGAAAGGTATAATAAGAATAGGATTTGTCAAACTCTAACACTTAACTCTCAGTTTAGGATCAGATAAGTCACCTCGGTCAACCGAATTCCACCCCGGCCGAGATGTTCATCGACTGAACGAGATGCTTAGGGTTAAGGTTAAAGATTCGAACTTTCAGGATCCTAGTGGAATCTAAGATTATTCTATCATTGTTTTTCCCACAACCTTCAGCCAATCACCCTAGAATCACACAAGGAAATTAGCCACTCATCATCATTATGAAAGTATTAAATATATGGGAAGAAGGTGAATATTTGAACAAGAAGAATTTAATGAAAAAGACTTCAATAACTGAATCAAATATCACAATAAAAGCGTTCCTTGGATAGCAATCCAATCAAGACAAGACAACAAGGAAGGGAATTAAAGACAATCTTACAAAACCCTCCAAAAAGCTATAAAAGCTATGATCTTCAATCTTCCTTCAACCTTCAAAAAGGTTCTTCGAATCTCCCCAATTGGAGTATGCTGCTGCTGCGTTTTATGCGAGATCTTCCGGCTGTATGCAGGCTTGTTTTTCGGTGTAAGCGGGATGTTGGATTTGTGGAAATCCAACCCTTTTTATAAGAAAATAACCCTCCAAAGATAATAAATCTTAGAAAGATATTTTCCCATAAAAATAGGTAAAATATATGATTCTGCATATCTTCTTCCTTCCAGGAGTCAAGCCCAAAAATATAAGATCACCTTCCAGAGATAAAAGATATCAGCCAAGAATAAAATATTCTCGCCGCGTCCTAGGTGTTCGCCTCGGTCGAGTCGGCGTCTCTGGATCACCTCGGTCGAGATGAATCTCTGGTCAACCGAGGTGAGTCATAACTGAATGTGAAATCTCTCAAAACTGGTCCAAAGTAAATCTTTAATCCATGGCTATGCTCCCTGGATGTAGCTTTAAATGACTCATAACTCCTTTTGTTCCTTTTTTATGCAAAACGTGCCATTTTACCTACGATTACAACAAAACTAGGTGTAGACCTCGATTCTCGCAAAGGTAGATGAAATGGTAATATAGTCACATATTATACATGCTAACATGCAGATTATTGAAGATAAAACGTCCAAACAAACCCCAATATATAGACTATAATTCATGCTATCAAGGTTTGATCTTGTAATTGCTTGTTGTAGCCTTCTTCGGCTTCATAGTCTCCATGAGAATCTCAAAATTCTGCAAGTGTTGGTGTGGAGATCCGTTGCCCCAAAGTTTGGGGTCTATCACCGTCATTAGCAACTCTCACGTCCCTAGTTGGGATGCGAGGAACAACCCGTGGTTTTGGGGTGTTCCGAACAGGACGAAGTAATGGATCGATCTCCTCAAGTTCCGGCATGTCCGGATCAATCTCTTCATCATCGGATGAGTCATTTCTAATGGATTTAGTTGGCGTCTTGACTTTCTTCTTCTTCCTGGATTCGTTCAATTCCAACTTCAAGTCCAACATCATAGCTCTTAGTTCATCAATCTGAAATTGATGACTCGTTTCAGCATCTTTTCGTGCTTTCTCACTCAACTGAAGTTGGCGTTGAGCTTCGTTCAGTTCAGCTTGGAGGTTTTTCTCGTTGTTCTCAGCCATTTTCTTTTCCTTCAACTTTCTCCTCAAAGTTTTCTCCAATTCGGGATCGAAAGGAACTAGATCTTTAGTGGATCTAGTCTTTCGCATATACCTAAAGAACCTGCAAAGATCACTCAAGTAGACAAATCAAATCACAAGAGCAAGAGCTCTCAAGCTAGACAACCGAAAACCGAATTTGGTCTAGACCAAATCCCCGGCAACGGCGCCAAAAACTTGTTCGCTCAAAAAGTGTGTGCGTCAAAGTCTTAAATTTATATTTAGAACTCAAAGCAAAGCGAACCCGCAGTGTACGGATCGGCTGTAGTGAGGTAAGAATTCCAGAGTCGAACTCAGGGATTTGGTGAGAGTAAATTCAATTTCAATTATCTAGCGAAAAGTGTGAAAAGCTTTTGTGATCAAATAAGGGTAAAATGATTCCAAGGATTCAAGTATCCGATTTCGGCTTTCGATTCAAGACACTTCTATAGATATAGGACAGAGTTTATATTGCCAAGATTAAATGTTCAAGGTAGATATCGTACGGTGAAGTTCCGAAACCTATTTATCTAGTCCAAAGGTTCTCTCTATAAGGGTTGTTGAGGCTGCAATATAGAAAGATCTAAAGACAAGATTTATGTTCAAACTAACTATCTAAAACTCCAGGATATGACTCTCCAAAGTGAAGAATAGAAAGCACACTTAGAATCTTAATAAAGGATGTTGAGTCTCTCTATTACCCAAATCTTGTAACCTTAATCTATTAAATGTAGAATTAAGTTTGAAGTCTCTTCATACATTCAATTAGAGGTTAAAAAGGTTAATCGATGTTGGGATTTAGGCAAGGATTAGTTTTGGTTAAAGATTAATTCAATTAAAGTTCGTCAGAAGAATAAATCGGGCTGTTCATAAGAAAATCGGCCGATTTACTTCAAGAACACACCTATTTTCCTGTTGTCGCAAAACTAAAATCTAAACTCTCAAGGTCCTAATGTTTGAATGAGTTCAGTCTATCATCATCTAAGCCTTAATCATCAACTATTCTCCCCAGAATCACAAGGGTTTTAGCCAACCATTTTCAAAATCGAATCAAATTAAAGATTGAGTGAAATATCGCAAAGAAAACCGAATCTTGAATAAAAATTCAATAACCTTCAAATCTGTAAACAATCGTCAAAACTGATCAATGTATCTCTTAAGTAACTGAATTACGTGTTCAAAAAGCACAATTGCTTCAATGGATAAAGAAATCTCACAAACAAGAATCAAGATTGGCTTCCCGGCAAAAAGTCCTTCAATCCTTCTCCAAGAATCTCCAATCTCTCTCAAACGTGTAAAGATTTCCCGCTGCGGCCTCCTCGTTTTCGTTCCTAGGGTTCTCACCTATAGTTTCTTGCAAATGGGCCATTTGGCAAAACTCTCCTCTAGCCCAAAAGAATTGGGCTTTGTGTCGTCTTTTCATTTGGCCGAAAAACAAAGGAAATCGACCCAGTCGATTTATACACAAAACCGTTCGATTTCTAGGGTAGAAAATCGTCCGATTTATATGCATATTGGCACGATTTTCTTCAACAGAAAGTGCTCTTCTTTTGGCTCGTCTTCTATGCTTCTCCTTTGCAATTCCTTAGCTCTTTGTGATCCCTTTAAGACTCATTTAGCTTCCTTAACATCCTTAGATGCTCCTTGCTCCGCTTTTGCTTTCAATTCTACTCCATTTACCTATAATTCATCAAAAACTCGTGTAGACCTCTATTTCCGACAAATGATTGAATAGAGCATAAAAGGCACACAAAATCTCTCTAAATGCAAGGTAAACTGAGACAATCTTCTACAATATGCATGAATATGATGGTACATAATTCATGTCATCACTCGTGTCACAAAATAAGTATCATTAGTAATGACGTATCACTTAATTAAAGATAATAAAAAGGAATGAGTGTTGCATGTTGATTGCGTATGTTGTGTGTTTGTGCTTTTACCTTTATACTTATGCATAGAATGTTAGCTAACGGTTTTATACCGCTTGTAGATGCCTTGCAGGTTAGGGAGGCGATCGAGTGATCCGGCGGTAGTGGGCAGCCGGGGTTCCGTGCATTATAGGACGGGACTGTTATATTTTATTTTATGAATGTTGAGACTGATGCTGGTATTTTTGGTTTTGAGACTTGGCTGAATTGTTTTCAGATTTGGATTTTTATTTCGCTCATGTTATATAACTCAATGTTTTGCCTTTTTATTTGTGCCGTGTTGTAAGGTCCGATGAAGTTGTTGCCAGGGTAAGGGCCGGGACCCATTGTGAGGTCCCAGCTCGTAGCATTTCGAGTCCTCTAGGATTCGGGGTGTTACAATACTAGAGTGTGAGTTACTCTGCGAATTAACTAGGCTATTATATCTAGGTTGAGAGTTGGAGCTAGGTTGTAGCATTGGCTACAGTGAGAGAAGAAGGGGATTTCTTCTAGTTTGTATCTAGGACTCTTTCAAGCTGATAATAGATAGTTAGATCCTAAGGCTATACCCTGGGACGGAGAGTAGGCTATTTAGAGCTGAACTTCGTAAACATATCCTCGTGTCAATCTTTTACATTCCGCACTATATTTCGCTATTGTGACTAACTTTGTTTTGCAGGAGCACGAAGTCAAGGTCCTTGAAAGTTGTTTCAAAGCCCTTGAAATCAAAGTTTCACAAAGAGCACATATCGACATCAAGGCCCTTGAAAGGAGTTTCAAGGCCTTGAGATTTGGTTTGCGAAAAGGTCACATACTCTATTCAACCCCCCTTCTAGAGTATCTTTTAACTTATTTATTTCACCTACCGGTTCTTCACTTATCTAAATCAAGTCTATTGCAGCCTCAACCCCACATCATTAAGCCCTACTCTCAAGGATGGATTTGGGGTAAAAGGGGGGGGGGTGATCATTTGGTTGTTTTTTTTTTTTGCGTTTGTATTAGGTATGATGCATGGGAACTTCTTAGTATTTCCGTTTCACGTGTGGAAACTCGAAAAATTTCGGAAGCTTCCAGAAACTTCTTGGACACAGTCAAAATAGGAAGGACTCGGTCAGGACACCTTTCCTACATCGAAAACGAACCAGACACAACCAAACCATGGTCACAGATGGTGGCTAAACGTGGGATATATGAAGGATACGAAATAGATGAACAAGACATCCATGAATGCTACATTCTATTTTCTTTTTTTGGAATTCAAGATGAACATGGCATCCATGGTTGCTACTACAATATCACTTAACGCAACCAATTGCTTAGTTCTCGATATTTCTACAACTAAAGACACATTCATATGTCATTGGTTTAATCATGTATGTGTTTCTTCTTGTTATATATGAATTTATCCTCACAAGAGCTTAAAAAGACATACTATTTATATATTCCGCCGTAGTATCCCATATCCTATCATTTTTAGGATTGTCGCTCCCCCTTTCTCGTCATGTCCGTTTCCTATACCTGATTCCGTTTCCGCGCAACATAATTGAGAAATAACCTAGTGACAAAAAATTATATATAAATTAAAAAGTGAAAAGTGAAATACTTTATCATACATTATATTATAATAATTAACGAAAAAAACTAATTTAGACAATAATAACGATGAAGTCATTCTACACGTTTTTTAAAAAAATAATTGTTTATATATGAGTAGAAAAACTCTGAAATAATATAAATTAACAATCCTAAAATTATCATATATACATTTCATACTTAAGGATTTAAATACATTAAAAAATTTCTTATAAATTTTTATGATTTACTATTAGTTTATAGTTAAATAAAAGATTTCATACAATAAAAAAAATTTGGTTTATATAATTAGTTGAAGAACCGTTAGGTGATATAATTAATATAGATAATACTCTAGAAGGGGGGGGGGTTGAATAGAGTATGGGAACTTTTCGCAAACCAAATCTCAAGGCCTTGAAACTTCTTTTAAGGGTCTTGATGTCTGATAACGTGATTTATGACGTTAGTATAGGCATATATTTAGATAGTTTTTCCCGTTATTCATGCACGGTTTGACATTAGTTCACGACGTTTACGCTTAATTCATGCATATTTCTAGAAAAGACGTCTACACGAGCTTTTGTCAGTTTTGTAGGTATTTCGGGGATCTTTTGGGCATTAATCGATACATTCGAGGGTCAAGCCTCATGGTGGTACACATCCGAGGCTTTGAAGGAACATAATTGGAGCAATGAAGGACACAAAGACCCTTATTGGTGCAAGCAATGGAGCAACTCATGGCTAGACGATCATAACAAGTTTCTGTTGAAGAAAATCGACCTACATTCAGGAAAATTGGCCGATTTATTTGACTGGGTCGATTTTTGGCCTTTGACAGCTTAAGCCACGTGTCCCACGATCTCTTTGTCCGGCCTTGCTCTTGGTGGAGAATATAAGTGGTCCTGCAAGCTGTTGCTGAGGAGAAATCCATCTCCCAATCTCTCCCTCTCCCACATCCTCTAGCATCTTCCCAAAAGACTCTTAGATTGTAGCCTCTCTTCAAGGCACCCTTGTGGGTGTTCTTGAGAGAGATTAGTGTGGATCTTAATTTCGTAGTGAGATTTGAGTGATTTTTGTGAAGAAACTTGTTGAAGGTTGTAAGATCTGACTTGGAGCTACATTTGGTGTGTTGAAAGACTTGTTTTGAGCTCAAATCCAGCTAAGTTTCATTGCTTTCATTTCCTTACTTTATCTTCTTGCTATGGATTCCATGTATGCTTGTATGATGATTTTAGATCTTGAAATGCATGTTGTTGGCTAGTTTATTGTGATTCTGGAGTGATGGATTGATGGTTATAGCTTGGGTGATGATAGAATGGACTTACATGTTAGTTTAGGATGATTTTTGTGCCCGAAACCTAAACCAGAGGAGAAAAATCGACTTGTTCTTCAGAGTAAATCGGCCGATTTTTACTATGATCCACCCGATTTTTCCTTTTGTTGCTCTTTAATTGATGAATCTGTATGTTAGGATGTTAGATTGTTGAATTCCTAGTGTTTGTTGAGCATAATATAGCTTAGGGTGACCTAATGCTAGCAAACTAAGTGAGGAAAGAGACCTACCCGGTGATTTCCGATCTTAGATACCAAAGATGATGAACTCTAGGTAGTAGTGAGCCTCACAAGCTGCTATTGGATTGAGTGTGCTAGGATTATTGCTTGAGACTTACCTTTTCCGAGACTTACCCGGTAAGGAGAGGTTTGCCCCTTAAGTAGTGTCCGGTTTGTGTAGAATTCCCAACTTTACCTCCTTGAGACTTACCCGGTAATAGGAGTTTGGTGCGGGATTAGTGAAGCATGAGACTTACCCGGTAATTGCTTCCATTAGAGAAACACCCTTTCCCAACACCGCAACTTTGTCCTTAGAATCTTTAGAAGCTTGAGTCCAATGCCATAACCAGAAATCTTGACCTCTAGAATCCACTTTTCTCTCTTTGATCACATATCTTGTGTTTGTGTTGCTTGTTTATTTTGCTAGCTTGAGTTGTTAGTTTGATTCATTATCTTACTTGATTTGTGATCTTGCTTGATCACCACAAAAACCCAACCAAAAATATCGTGATTTTCATTTCTTTATTTCTTTCTCTTTTCTTAGACTAGATTCACACTATCTTTGATCATTGAATGACTTGATTTCGCCTCAGTCCTTGTGTTCGACCTCGGAATACTATCCCTACTACAAAACGTCCCGTACACTGCGGGTTCGCTAGGAGTTAGGAGAAATATATCGAGTATAAATTTAAGGCTTATTGCGCATCTATTCCTAGACGTAACAATGTCAATCTGTGTTACTAGTGAAACTTCGATTTCAAGGGCTTTGAAACTCAATTTCAAGGGCCTTGACTTCTTGCTCCTGCAAAACAAAGTTAGTCACAGTAAAACTTATATGGTGCGGAATTGAAAAGATTGACACGAGGATATGTTTACGAAGTTCGGCAATAAATAGCCTACTCTCTGTCCCAGGGTATATCCGTAGGATCTAACTATCTATTATCAGTTTCAAAGAGTCCTAGATATAAACTACAAGAAATCCCCTTCTTCTCTCACTTGTAGCCAATGCTATGATCTAGCTCCAACTCTTAACCAAGCTATAATAGCCTAGTTACTTCGCAGAGTAACACACTCTAGTATAACACTTTTTAGATCTACCAATGGAGCACTTGTGTTTTCTCTCTCACTGAGGGGATAAGACTTTTACGTAATTGCGAGAAAGAAAAACAACGAAAGAAGATGATTAGGTTGCTTAAGGATGCGAAGATGTTTTTCCAATGTAGGCTTGTATCTATTCTTCTTCATCGATCATCTTCATTTATATCTTCTATGGAAAAATCTTCTAACCGTTATAGAGATGACCGTTTGAAGATCACCCTTCTTTTCCATGAAGATCGTAAGATAGACGTTGCACGTCTTCGATCCTACGAACACGTTGAGTCTTTTACTCCTTGATCTTCTCGTCTTTTGGTGGATAAGAGAGAGAAAATATTTGTGCCGTTTGTTGTTTAGAGAATATCCTTCGGTTGAGATCTTCCTTTGGTTGACAAAATCTTTGTTTGATAAGATCTTCTTGTTGCCGAATCTTTAACGAAGATCTTCAATATATTTGAATCATTTGTTCCGTGCATCTTGGATTTCAAGGCCCTTGAACTTTGTCTTTTTGAACTTGTTCTTCAATCCGACTTCAGGGCCCTTGACATGTGAATATACAACCTGTACCTGCAGTGAATTCAAACCAAACATCTAGAAATATAATCAAGTACATTGTTAGAGATCCAACTGCTATATTTGTGTGAAGTCTTCCATCATCAACACCTGTAGACCAGTAAATCAAGGTGGAGTTTTCAATCTCCCCCTTGATGGAAGACAACACAAATTTTCGTACCTGCAATTGTTAGTTTAGCAATGCATATATCAATCTCAAAACTAAAAATGCAGCATGCAATATATCGGAAATGTCGGATCATATTTCTCCCCCTTTGTCTTTCAACAAGGGAAAAAAAACATATTTAAAACAGGAAGTCTTAAAACCGTTTACAAACTCAAAACAAATGTATTTCAAAAACCATAAAAATGTCAAAAACTCATGATATGCCAAGATCTTCAATCCTCCTTGTACCACTTTGAGGAACTGCCTTTTCCATAGTAATCTCCGAGGCATGTATCTCTCCATCGATCTTTTGCATCAGCAAGATCACGTTCCTTGAGAGACAAGTTTGTTCCTCGTTGAGTAAAATCCTTGGCATACTTCTTTACAACCCCAAACTCTTCAATTGTCAAGATATCTCGATCCTCTGGCATAGGCTGTCGAATTGGCTTATCCTTGACAACCTTGTGACACTGATCCATAACTTTCTCAGCGTCCTTATGGGTTTCCTTGCCATCTTCCTTTGATAGTGGTTTGATACTACTTGCAGTTGTTAAGGACATAGCACTTACATGAAATAACTGGTTAATTTTCTTATTCAGAATTCCCAGCAAATCTTGAGCTTTGTCCATTTGATCAGTCATTGACGCTCTAAACTCTATAAAATCACAAACTAATGATTTCAATGAGCCTTCCACAAAATTCAACCTCTTCTGAGTAGTAAAATAACATTCGGGCTGATCCATTAACACCCACACATTACTAAAGCCCACTTTAGCTTTTTTGATGCCTATTGTCTCAAAGAAGGTTTCATCTAGTCCATCATGGTAAAGATGCATCACCTCATCAGAATAATCAACTGAAAAATGTGTAAATATTATAGGAAGCAAACTCCCATAAGGTAGATGACTGGTGCTTGGAGAATTTATCACATTTACCATATGAGACAAAATAATTTCAGGCAGATTCACCTTCAACCCATTCAAGGCATTGTAAGTCAACATCAGCACAAAATTGTTCAAAATTTCTTTGTTGCCAACTCTAGGAACAATGCATCTATCTATAACAGAATATACTATTCTGGCTTCCAGGGTTAAACATGTAATGGTTGGGGGTGATAAGGCACTGGGAAGGAGAAGTTGTTCTTTTGCTAGCCTTAAAGTTCTAGCAGGGTTTGAATCATCTGAAGCAGCATACAAAGGAATCCCAAAAATATCATGATTTCAGGAGTGAGGGTGATTTTCTCACCTTTGATAAATGTGTTTAGAATTCATTCCCCTACGTCTAGCCGACAAGTTGGCGTAGAACAACCTTGTCAGTCGAGGATAAGATGATTCCCCTGGATTCAGCATGATCCATATTGAACACGCTTGAAGTGCTTCCATCCCTGGCAGAGATAAGCATGTAAACAGTTCATAGTGCACTTCTTCACACATGCACTAAGGACGGTCATCATATTCCTTGACCCACTTTCTGGCAGCTGTGGGGTTGATGAACCAACTAGATGGTAGTCCTGTTCTAGCAAAGATTTTGGCGTCATTTGAGAACCCTGACGAACTCGAGCTTGAGCTTGACCCAGATTCAGAACTGGAGTCAGAGTCGGATGAAACTTGTACGACCCTTAGCCTTTTTGGAGTTGATGAAGATGTGTCGTTGGCTGAAGATCTCTTGGGAGCCATTGAGAGATTTTGAGAAATCGATGAAGAGGGTTTTGGAAATTTTGAAAAGTAAAGCACCGTTTTTTCGAAAGCAAAGGGAAGCAGAAGAGAGAAAGAGGGAAGAGAGGAGGTATTTAAGGAAAGAAGTCCAATCAACATACGATCAAAATATTTTAAAGATCTTGAGTGATAAAAATTTCTCCCATAAATTTAGATAACCTCCTTTCAAAATTCTTTGAATCTGAAAACAAAACCTTTGAAATCCCTTTAAAAATTAGATAATTCAATATCTAAAAGATATGAATTTCTAATTGATCTTCTTTATTTATGTACCCTTTGAAATATGTTTCAAGGCCCCTTGAATTTTATTTCAAGGCCCTTGAAAACATCAATTGGGCTTGCATACGTAGGATGATTAAAACTCGTTTACTCCCCCTACGTTAATGCTTCCTTGTTCAACATACCAAGTTTCAATCTAATAAAATTAAATTATTTCTCACGAAGAGGCTTGGTAAGGATATCTGCAAGCTGCAAGTTAGTTGAGATAAAAGAGATCGAAACATCACCTTTCTCAACATGATCACGTATGAAGTGATGCCTTACATCAATATACTTAGTCCTTGAATGCTGCACAAGATTTTTGGTTATAGAAATAGCACTAGTATTATCACATTTTATAGGAATATCTCTCAAGTCAAAGCCAAGATCACGAAGTTGTTGAGCAATCCAAAGAATTTGAGCACAACAGGCTCCAGCAGCTATATATTCAGCCTCAGTTGTGGATAGGGCAACAAAATTTTACTTCTTGGAGTGCCAACTAATTAGGGATGACCCTAAGAATTGACAACATCCAGAAGTACTTTTTCTATCGACCTTATAACCTGCAAAGTCTGCATCTGAATAGCCAACAAGATGAAACGAGCTTTGACGTGGGTACCATAACCCTAGATCCTAAGTACCATTTAGATACCGAAAAATTATTTTCACAACAATCAAGTGTGACTCTTTAGGATCAGCTTGAAATCTTGCACACATGCACACACTAAACATAATGTCAGGACGACTAGCAGTTAGATATCACAATGAACCGATCATACCTCGATACTCCTTTTGTACTACACTTTTTCCATTTTTGTCATGATCTAGCGAAAGTGTTGAACTCATAGGAGTCTTTGCAACCTTAGATTGATCCATTTTGTACTTTTTAAGCAAGTCTTTAGTATACTTGCTTTGATTGAGAAAAATTCCTTTTTTTGCTTGTGTAACTTGAAGTCCAAGAAAGAAATTTAACTCTCCCATTAAGCTCATCTCAAATTCCCTACACATAATATCTGAAAACTTCTTGAAAAGGGAATCATTAGTAGCACCGAATAATATATCAATAACATAGATTTGTACTACTAAGATGTCGTTGCCTCTAGTTTTGATAAACAATGTTTTATCAATCAAACCTCTTTTGAAATTGTTTTCAAGAAGATATTTAGACAATCTTTCATACCAAGCTCGAGGAGCTTGCTTAAGACCGTAAAGAGTTTTGTCTAATTTAAAAACATAATCCGGAAATTCATCATTTTCAAAACCAGGAGGTTGAGCAACGTAGACTTCTTCTTCTAAGAAGTCGTTTAGAAAAGCACATTTTACATCCATTTGAAAAAGTTTTATACTCATGAAAGATGCAAATGCGAGTAGCATACGTATGGCTTCTAACCTTGCAACAGGAGCAAAATTTTCCTCATAATCAATACCTTCTTCTTGGTTATAGCCTTGTGCTACAAGTCGTGTTTTGTTTCGTATGACTTTGCCACTTTCATCCAATTTGCTTCGAAAGACCCACTTCGTGCCAATAACTAATTGATGCTTTGGTCTTGAAGTAAGAGTCCGTACCTTGTTCCTCTCAAATTCATTTTATTCATTTTGCATGGCAATGATCCAGTCTGGTTCTTGAAGAACTTGAATGTAGTTCTTTGGCTCGACAAGTGATACAAAAGCGGAGAAGGCACAAAGATTATTCACTTTTGATCTAGTTTGAACTCCAGCATTTGGATCTGAGATCACTTTTTTTGTGGATGATACGAGGAATGTTGAACTTTTCTTCTTTTGACAGATGATGTAGATCCAGAAGGTTGAGCTGAATATGTCTGACTTGATTCATGTAACACCCCAACTTCTGGGAACTCGAAGCGCTACGGGATAAGACCGCACAATAGGTCCCGACCCTCAAAGTAGCAACAACAAACTGATCTTACAACAAGGCACAAACGAATAAAAACAAAACTCAATATAAAACCAAATGTTTAAACCAAAAGAAAACACAAAACTCCACAACCGGGTTCAAAACAAAAGGGAAACAACAAACGAAACATAAACCCGATCCCGTCCTATAATGTACGGGAACCCCGGCTGACCACACCGTCCGGATCACTCAGCAGCATCATGAACCTGCGGAACATCTACAACGACGGTATAAACCGTTAGCTAACATTCTAGGTATAAGCAAGAGTGTAAAGGCACAAACACACATAATGTAAGATAATCATATAGCATGCTTGCACTCAACCGGTTATTATCTTTCATTAAGGTTATCCATTACTAATTCAACTTCTTTTGTCACACGAGAATCTCCCGAAACTCGCCTCCGTTTCCATCTGCCAATAGGAATAGATCAGTACTATCCGTTACCTACGGGCCTTGGTTGCAAGAGCACATTCTAGTTTCCTGGAGAACTAGACAAGTGGTCACCGCCCGGTTATAATACACTTGGGCCAATTAAGGTTATCAAAGGGTGAATCCTATTTTCAATTATTCGTTATAAACATGATAGCAGCACAAACAAGCCAATACAATCCAACTAATACGCAGAATGAAGCTAAGTAAGTCCAAGGGACTTACCTCACACGAAGGTAACACAAGAGATCGGCGAACAAATCAGAAAACACTCAAGGAAGCTCAGCTTCCCTCAGGAAAGGAGCAAGGAGAGCCTGTACGAACAAGCAACACGAATCAGGAACGAAACGGTTGCTAGAAGTCTTTGACTTCTAGTCTCAACGATCTTTAAGAGATCAACACATGCTAAGGGCTCAACCTTAGTCTTACAACCACTCAGGGAACAAGAACAACCGTAAGGAACCAAGGAAGGAATGAGGAAAGGAAGGAAGGAAGAAAGCAACTCACCAAAGAAGGGAGCTACTGTAGAGAAACCGCAGGGGCGGCTAGACAGATGCGCAGGGGCGGCTGTACAGAGGCGCAGGGGAGGATCTGTGCAGGCGCAAGGGCGGCGGTGTGACAAAAAGTGTTGTCGGCTTTCTTCTTCGACAGAACTCATAGCAAGGGCAACCAAAGCTCGAACCTTTGGTTCCAAAACGTCGAGACTCCACTCTAGAGAGCCTGAGAACAACGAAGGGTCAACAACGAAACACTCCACAAGAATCAAGGCTCATGCTTGATCCTTGGAGAAGAAGGAAAGAGAATAATGAAAAGGAAGAAACCAAAATAGAAGGGAAGGCATGCAGTGCTAAAGGAACGTGAGGAAGAACCAGAAAAGATGCACTTACACGTTCAGCGGGATTGTAGGAAGCAAGGACGGTTGTAGCTCTCTAGGGTTGAAGAAGATGATAGCAAGGAACGGGAAAAAGGGGAGAAAGAAGAGAATATATAGGGAGGGCTAGAACTCTAAACGGAAAGGGAGTCTAGGGTTAGAAAGAAAACAAGGAAACCGGCCCATAAGATAGAATATCGGGTATTCTATCTATGGAAGAAAGATAAAACGACGAAAACAGATCGGCGCGGTCTGTCACACGATCCGCAGGGGCGAATATCACTGCCGCAGGGGCGGCTGGCCGCAGGGGCGGCTTGCCGCAGGGGCGGCCCTCTTCACCGCAGGGGCGGTGAAGGAAAAAACCTAGGATCTTACAATTCAGGTATCGTTTTGCATTACTTGGTGTTCCAATCTCAAGGCCTTGAAGTTGGGTTTCAAGCCCTTGAAGTGGAGTTATGTTTTCACAGTTTCCAGTTTCAAGGTCTTGAAGGTGTGTTTCAAGGTCTTGAGGATTTTTCTTTGGTATCTTGAATCTTTTCTTGCATATACTTGTCTTGATCTTTAGGATCTTCCTCTTCATCCGAAATATGATCTTCTCTTTGATTCAGATTTAACTCTTGTGTACAAGCTTTACATAGGTCATCAACCTTGAAGTTTAGGTTTGGCAAACCACGTACCAAATCTTTTGTAAGTAACTTCTGCATGGTGTGCATGCTTACGTGGCCAAGTTTTCTATGCCAAAGCCTTGAATCATCAATCAAGGCCTTTAGACATTTTAGCTTAGTTCCTGCAACTTGGTTAGTACTCAAAGAATAAACATTATTACACCTAGAGCAGTAAGCAATACTTCTCTTGTCTTTATGTTTTGAACTTCACATTTTTCTGAATCAAACATGACTTTATTGCCTTTATCACAAATTTGAGAAATACTTAGCAGATTGTATTTTAAACCATCAACTAGATAAACATCATCAATAAAGTTGGATGAATTATAGCAAATTTTACCAATGCCAATTATGTCACACTTTCCTTTATCACCAAGAGTAATAGTTCCAGATGATTGCTTCTTTAAATCTGAGAATAAAGAACTCTTTCCACTCATGTGTCTTGAGCAACCACTATCTAAAATCCATTTGTGCTTCTTTACCTTGGTGATATCCTGCAAAACAGCAAACATCAACCTTTCCGGGTCGACCAAATGGCATATTTTGGTTCATACTCAGGTTCGATCATGTTTGGTGGTCTAGTACCTTTAGAAACCCAGATTTGTTTGACTTGTTTCCTTAAACATAGAGGATAGGTGTTTCTGATAATATAAGGATCATTTCTTCTATAAGGACATGTAGATTTAACATGACCCTTTTTACAACAATAGAAGAAGGTAGGCATGTGAATGCTTCCTTTTGCTGTAATAAAAGTGGTAGTAGGTTTTCTAGGAAAGCGTCTATGATACCCTATACCATTTTTGTTAAGTGAAGATTGTTGTTCACCCATCATTCTTTCTAAATTAGCTTTTGAACGAGTAAACTTAATGAGTGATGTCTTCTGGTCTTGACACATCAAAGTCAAATCAACTTTCTCTTTCTCTAGATCGATATAGCTTCGATGTAGAGAAGAGAGGTTGTTCTTGAGAGTCAGATTTTCTGATTCCAAGGCCTTGATATTGTCATCAAGTTCTTCCTTTTCTGTGTTAAGATTTTCAATCTCCAGAGACATTTCACTTAATTGTTTATCTTGTTCATGAAGTTTTTCTTTGAAAGAATTTATCATCATTCTATGTTCCTTATCAGTTAAGATAACATCCTTGAGAAATTGTTTAAGGTCAATCCCGTGTTGAGACAAGATTTTACTTACCATATTGTCGATGTAAAGATTTGAGTTATCTTCATGATCGGCCATAAGACACAAGTTTGCTTGTTCTGTTCATCTTCTGATTCATTAGTTGAATCTGAATCACTCCATGATACAACCATGGCTTTCTTATTTCGATCATTCTTCTTGAAGTTGGTCCTCTTCTTTTGTGGACAATCCTTCACCAAATGATCTGTTTCACCACATTCAAAACAAGTCAGTACTTTCGTTTTCTTATTCGAATTAGAAAACTTACCTCGGGGTTTTGATGCTCGTGGAAATTCTCGGTTTGCAGATTGTTTCTTTATCTTGAGAATTCTTGGTAAACCTTTAGAGATCACGGCGAGAGCATCTTCTTCATTATCATCCTCACTATTTTCTTCATCAGAAAGTAACTCATTTTTTCTGGATTTCAATGCTAAATTCTTGGAGTTGGAAGGAAGTTCTCCATCTTCTTCGCCAAGAATCATTTCATCTGTGATGAGTTTTCCAAGTAAATCATCAAGAGGAAGAGTAGTAAGATTTTGAGCTTCTTCAATAGCAATCATCTTTGGTCCCCATTTAGCTTTAGGTAAACTTCTTAGAACCTTTCTCACTTTTTCTTCATTTGTGAAGGTCTTTCCAAGTGAGTCTAGATTGTTCACTATCCCAGTGAATCTGGTGAACATTTCTTTGACTGGTTCACTTGGATTCATCTTGAATAGCTCGTATTGTCTGAGAAAGATGTTGATCTTTGTTTCCTTGACTTGACTTGTTCCTTCATAAGTGACAACAAGCTTGTCCCATATTTCTTTTACACTTTTGCATGATGAGATGTGGTTGAATTCATTAACATCTAATCCACAGTAAAGTAGATTCATTGCTTTGTAATTCTTTGACACACTGTCCAGATCAGCTTGATTGAAGTCTGATTCCATCTTCGGGACTTGGACGCCTTCAACCGTTGTCATTGGAACTTTTGGTCCATCTTGAATAATGCTCCAAAGCTCCATATCCTGGTCAATCAGGAACATACGCATTAGTGATCTCCAATGAGCGAAGTTGTTGCCACAAAAGAGTGGTGGTCGAGATGAGGATCTTCCTTGAGAAAATCCACCATCACCTATAGGATTCATGATTAGTCTCACTGATGGTTAAATCAATAAACGTGAGTCTAGCTCTGATACCAATTGAAGAACCGTTAGGTGATATAAATAATATAGATAATACTCTAGAGGGGGGGTTGAATAGAGTATGGGAACTTTTCGCAAACCAAATCTCAAGGCCTTGAAACTTCTTTCAAGGGCCTTGATGTCAATCTGTGTTACTAGTGAAACTTCGATTTCAAGGGCTTTGAAACTCAATTTCAAGGGCCTTGACTTCTTGCTCTTGCAAAACAAAGTTAGTCACAGTAAAACTTATATGGTGCGGAATTGAGAAGATTGACATGAGGATATGTTTACGAAGTTCGGCTCTAAATAGCCTACTATCCGTCCCAGGGTATATCCGTAGGATCTAACTATCTATTATCAGCTTCAAAGAGTCCTAGATACAAACTAGAAGAAACCCCCTTCTTCTCTCACTTGTAGCCAATGCTACGATCTAGCTCCAACTCTTAACCTAGCTATAATAGCCTAGTTACTTCGCAGAGTAACACACTCTAGTATAACACATTTTAGATCTACCAATGGAGCTCTTGTGTTTTCTCTCTCACTAAGGGGATAAGACTTTTACGTAATTGCGAGAAAGAAAAACAACGAAAGAAGATGATTAGGTTGCTTAAGGATGCGAAGATGTTTTTCCAATGTAGGCTTGTATCTCTTCTTCTTCTTCGTCGATCATCTCCATTTATATCTTCTATGAAAAAATCTTCTAGCCGTTGTAGAGATGACCGTTTGAAGATCACCCTTCTTTTCCATGAAGATCGTAAGATAGACGTTGCACGTCTTTGATCCTACGAACACGTTGAGTCTTTTACTCCTTGATCTTCTCGTCTTCTGGTGGATAAGAGAGAGAAAATATTTGTGTCGTTTGTTGTTTAGAGAATATCCTTCGGTTGAGATCTTCCTTTGGTTGACAAAATCTTTGCTTGATAAGATCTTCTTGTTGCCGAATCTTTAACGAAGATCTTCAATATATTTGAATCCTTTGTTCCGTGCATCTTGGATTTCAAGGCCCTTGAACTTCGTCTTTTTAAACTTGTTCTTCAATCCGACTTCAAGGCCCTTGACATGTGAATATATAACATGTACCTGGACTGAATTCAAACCAAACATCTAGAAATATAATCAAGTACATTGTTAGAGATCCAACTACTATATTTGTGTGAAATCTTCCATCATCAACACATGTAAACCATTCAATCAAGGTGGAGTTTTCATTAGTGTTAAAGTATATGATAGTCATTTATCTAAAAATATAATAAATTCGAGGGAAGAAAAACTCCCCATGATCATTAGACTCTCCACCTGCAACATCACCTCCAAAATAAGATAACACTTGTGACTTTTTTACATACTTCACTATATTGTTTATTCATGTGGCTTAGAGTTAGTCCACCTTTAGATCCGTGTTTGCCTACCCTTCAAGATTACAGCCGTGATATAATTCTTTGGAAAAATTCTAACAATGTAATTACAGAAAAGATACAAAAATGAAATTAAAAATAAATATTATGTATTGGATTATTTAGTGAATCAATGAAAATAAGTGTAAAAATCTGTTAAAAATAAAACTTCTCTTTCACTTATTGAAAATGATTTACTATAAGTTGATGCTAATAAATGTTACTTGAAATAATTAAAAATAATCTACTAGTGCTACTCTAAAATACGCGATGAAGATGATCTTATGCAAGTTTGGTGAACACAAGCTTGAAGAGTGAGGCCACGAGTCTAACACGAGCAAAAAGACAAACAATGACTATATGAACTCACAAGCTTGAGGATGACTCACAACAAATGTCACATGCACCAGGCTGCCTGCCAATGCCCTTGCTAAGTTCTAGGCAACTATTTGTTGCTCTAGTGTAGAGGTCGGAAATTGGGGAGCCGCCATTGTGGTGACTGAGTGCAAACCAACTTTGGATCTCCTTACGTGTTACTATTAATTTATCTGTTATATCCGGCGGATCTAAAACGGGGAGAGAATGCACGCTAATGTAAACTTATCTACAAGGCTTCACGTTTTTGTTCCAAAATTAATTGGCAATTGAAAAAGTAGCTATAGGGTTCATGTATTAGGTTCAGGTGGTATCATAATATCGACGTGGGACATTTCATACATCTCAACAGTTACAATGTTATATTTCCCGTACCATCACGATGAGTTACGTTCGGGTAAAAACCCACCGTCCACTTATCGTATGTTATAAAGCAAGAAAATGTGGTCCTCACGGATGTTTCATGTGTTTTGTGTTGTGATTGTAAAGATAATAAGTGGGTCGGTGGTAAAAAAAAATGTAATTCAATTGATAAAAAGGCCTTTAGTGCGAAATGAATAAGATTAGGGAGGATTTTCATAATTTAAATACACGTGTATGTCGAGGGTGGCAGAGAAGTGTCAATGGTTTGTTTTAGGCTAACGTTAAATGTACGGGTGAAAATTTTTATTTTTTATTACAACTACATACTTCGCGTGCATAGTTGAGATTTTTCTAATTACGTATATGAGGTCATAGTTGGAGTGTAAAAAAAATAAATTTATTCTAATGACGCACTCTATATGCATAGATAGTTTTCACCCAACTATGCATGCAAAGTGCGTAATTATGGTGAATAAGCATGTACACCAATGGTTTTTTAACCCAATTTTTTAATTTATTCTTCATATCTCTCTCTTCTACTTATTTTAACAACTACTCTTGATTTTCTACACACTAGTGATTTCTTAATTTTAGTTTTAAACTAGTTTATAAGGTGCGGGTATATTTATATATTGGATTTTTGAGTAATATGTCATGAGCTTGTATGTATATATGAACTAATGATATATTTACGAAACATTATAATATTTTTATTTTAATTATTCTCACGATGATAAAATATTTAGAATAAAGAAGTGTCTCATTATTTAGACTTTAATTTAAATCTTATATAACATATCCATTTTTTAATCTTATAAATAAATTACCCTAATTATGCTCATGCATATTAATTGTTGTCAAAAAATTTAGGCACTACAAATGAGTAAGGCGCTAAAAGTTTGTGAGGAAGGATTCAAATTTCATATATGAAAAATTAAAAATAATATTTTTGATTGGTAAAATAATGATTGAGTAAGTTATAATTACGAAACTTATAGTAAAAGTTAGCTAAGATTTCTTCAAAAATTTACAAATTATTTATATTATACAAAATTAATTTGGATTTTTAACATTCAACAAAATT
>BSUD01000002.1:47061174-47182145 GCA_033239045.1 Fagopyrum esculentum | reverse complement strand
TCTGAATATAAAAAAAATACGATTCCAAGAAAATTTTATAAAGTAACATAAGATTTGCAATCGAAATTTTTTAAAAAAAACGAATAGGAAAATTTTTTCCAAAATTAAAGAACTTTCTTATGAAAGCTAATGCATTTGAAATTTATGTATGGATAAAATAAATCCTCAATTTAGTATTTTAATTAAGTTGTTAGCTAATAAACAAACTCACACCTAAAGGGTCTATTTTAATTAATTTAGTATTTTCAATTAAGTTGTTAGTTTGTAAAATTTATAATCCAATATAATAATTTTAAAACAAAATTAATTAGGAATAAGCAAAAGACTATTTTTGGTTAAAAAAAATAATCCATAAAATATATAATTGATATGATATATTAAAAATACATTAAATAGATTATTGTTAGAAGTCTGTAAAATATATTGACGTGATCTTGAGTTGTTATAAATGGTTGTAGATTTGGTAACAAATAAAATCTATTGTTATAACCATAAGATATTGAAGATGATGATGATGAGATGAAATTCTTTTTGTTGAATTGGCAAGATCAGAAGGAAAATGTTTTAATTTTGAATTAAAATTGTAATTAAAATATGGCAAATCCTATAATTAACATATGGCAAATTCGTAATTATTTGCCAAAAAATCTTAGATGGAATGGTTAATGTGTTGACATGTGGATTAACAGGGTTGTGTTTTAGTAGTACATGTAGATCTATCTCTATTTGTACTTTTTCATACTAAATAAATGCAAAATATTATGATATGTGCTTTATTTAATTTTTAAAGGGTTGTGTAGTAGACAATCATAGTTTGATTGTTTAACAAAAATTAGAAATTTTATAAAAAATTTAATATAAACAAAGGTTAAAAACACTTAGTGTAGGTACTCTAATATAGATTTTCACCGATGACTTTAGAAACCACGATATTTTATGATGGTAATACAAGGCATCTACCACTCATTGTACCCTTTTTCCCTGCAACCACCGTGGCGGACCACCCCCTCTATTTCTTTTTTTTTTTTTTTGCCATTTTGGTTACTCAAAGTTTTACCAATTCACTGTTTAACCCTAAAACGAATTGGTAGTAGTTTAAACCTAAAACGAAGTATCTAGTAGTTACTAGGTAATCATATACGTATAAGACGTTGGGTTGAAAGTTTGCGAGAATAAAAAAGGAGGGGGACAAAGACATGAAATTTGTACAAGATGATGCTCTTCTGCTCAGCTTGACTACAGGGTGTTCTTCAGATTGGTGGGGAAAGAAATACAACACTCACATCACCACCTCCCACGCGCAGTTTTTACTGCTTAATGATTTACCACTTGGCTAATACTAGTATTTGGTTTGCAATTCTTTTTACATTTACACAAACAATTTTTCTTTATTTTGACAGTGGATAGATAGTAAGAATAAGAAATGTTTATAAGGGTCGCTCGCTCTTGGGCTTTCCTTCACATTCAGGTCCAATTCGGCGTCACAAAAACGGCTAATACGTAAACCAATTGGAACTAGCCTTCCAATTCCCCCCAAAACATGTCAAACCAATTGCCATACGATAAGTTGTGATCACCTTCTATCCCAAAAGTTTAAGCTTACTTCTCCGCCCGGCTACTCCTCATCTTACCTTATATTCAACTTGATTTCAATGTTGAAGGTGACAACTCCCCAACAGACTGACCATCCAGAGACAGGTGCAAGGGTCTAACAGAGGACTGATCATCCAGAGAGTGCGAACAGGGATGTATAACAGCAGTGGCCAAGGGAAAACCCATGTCAACTGCCAGAAGAAGAGAGCAAAACGGGAAATTCGACTTTGAGTCCCTCAATCCCTCTGTCTTACACATAACATTCTAGTGCCACAACCTTATGAAATCACTTTCTATCTGGTTCAGTTCCGGATAATACCAAAACAAAGTTCACACAGTTGAGTTAGTTTGACATACATAAGCTAAGTCAAAAACACAATCCCAGCATGTTACACAGTTATTTGAGCAGAAACCTAAGTGCATCAGCTTTCCAATTATCTTATCCTTCACAAGCTATGACATTCAACCCTAAATTATATATTCCTCAATCCCGGATACACCACATTTTTCACCCTCAAGAAAAGATTTCCTCGCTTTTCTATCCCCTTCAATCTTTCTAGTAAACAGGTTGCAAATATAATAGAGGTCTATCAAATTCCATCAAACCTGCATGTAGTTTTAGATTCTAATTTACTAAAGGGGTATCTTAGGGCCTTCATTATGAGACTCTGTTGTTTATCCTTCTATACCCGTTGCTTATTTGGTAGAAGTACATAAAGTTCCACAAAGAGTTCAGCACAACAAAGCTCCATGTAGTGATTCTAATTTACTAAATGGGTATCTTAGGGCCTTCTGTTATGAGGCTCTGTTGTTTATCCTTCTATACCTGTTGCTTATTTGGTAGAGGTCCATATAATTCAACAAAGAGTTCAACACATCAAATTTCCTATTTCAGAAAGAAAAAAGTAAAAAAAGACACCACCTTATGCCACTAAGCTAATAAATAGCAAGCTCATCCTCGTCATGAACACCTTCTAGATATATGCAAGCCACAATGGCAATTCTCGAGCACATCAAATAGTAACCATGTTAAGCATTTGGACAACAGTGTCACCGCCAACATATGCAAACCGCAATTTTCAAGCTACTTTCCTATCAATCAATATTGAACCATGATTTTCTTATTAATACAAACCATCTGAAAGGGCATCAGCCCAAACTATAAAGCAAAAACCTGGAGAACAGTGAATCTTTCAAGACCTAAAATTAAATATGAGAAGCAAAAAAGGGACATCAACCTTATGCAGTCATACTGGTCAATGTGGAAACAACAGCTTCAACAACTTCAGAAGGTCAATTCAACCCTCTTTCACCAATATTCAGACAAAAAACTACAAGCTAAAATCGAAATAATATCACTGAATTGGGAAACCTTACCTTTTGACTGCTCAAATAAAACAGCACTTCCATTTCTCTCATTCCATTATAGCCTTAGCTCCAACAGCCTTGAGCTTCTCAATGATCTTCTCGGCTTCATCCTTTGAAACCCCACTCTTGAAAACAGCAGGAGCTTTCTCCACCAAATCCTTGGCTTCTTTTAGCCCTAATTCAGTAAACCCTCTAATTTCCTTGATCACCTTTATCTTTGAGGCTGCCTCAAACGACTCCAATTTCAATTCAAACACAGTCTTCTCTTCCTTCTTCTCTTCCTGGGCCGCCGCAGCAGGTGCCTTCCCCATCATCCCGGCCAATCCGGCCATGGCACCAGGCTTCATTACCCCAACAACAGGAGGCTCCTTCATTCCCATCTTATCCATCAATATAGAAGATAACTCGGCAACTTCAAGCAATGTCAATGAAGAAACCTCGTCTACAAGCTTAAAGACCCGATCAGTTGGAGGACTTCGGTGGGAAGAGGGATCGAAATTGTTGGGATCATAATCAGCAGGTAGTTTCCTAGGGTCAATCTCTATTTCCTCTTCTTCCAATTCTTTGACAGCAGCCTGAGCATAACCTCGGAAAATCTTACTAGGGTTTAAGGGTTTTGAGGCTACTATTGATTGGAGGATGTTGGGTTTGGGGATAAACCCAGATTGCAGTTGATGCCTTAGTCTAAAAATCAAGCTCATAGTTCCGAGATTTGAGACAAGAGATAGTGTAAGGATTCAAATTTGATACCAATAAAAATTGTCTATTAGGTGTAAAACCACACTAAAACCATTGCTGAAATCGGGAAATTTGCACAGCCTGAAGAGACGGAAATTATAACCGGAGATCATCAGGGTTATTGCATTTATAGAAATAAGTCATCGCAACGAAGAATAAGAAGACGAAATGGTACCTGCAAAGCAGCGAGATGCAGAAAACCAAGTGCAATGGCGTAAGCCTGCGAAGAGTTTGAACAGAAGACAGCGAGCAAGGATGCAAGAGGACGCTACAGGCTCACGGTGGATCCGTTCCCCCTCTGATTTTTCACTCTTTTGTTCGAGGAGGGTTTTGGGCCTCCTGGCCCAGTGCGTAGTTGCACTATTGGACCGTGTACGAGAGCTTTCTACCCATCTTTCCATAGATTTATTGCCTTTATTTTTTAAAATTAATTATTTTTATATATTTTTAACTTTGTTTATAAGTAATATTTAATATTAATTTCACCGGATCAAGCCCAAAAAAAAGAAAAAAGAAAAGAAGATATTGGATCAGTTTGGTAACGTAAGATTGCGGAGATGAAAATGATGATGAAGAGAATTATTTAGATAAAGAATTAAGGGGATGAAATTGTTTAAGAGGATGAGTATGAAAATAAGTGAAATGAGTGGTACAAATTAATATGATTTTGGGTAAAATTACAAAAAAGTACGTGTTAAATTTTTTTATAGATGAAAGTGATGGGAAAAAAAAGGTAAAAAGTGAGATTTTAACCTCAATAATCTTCGTAATCCTTATAATCAAAGTTTTATAGGACTACAAAATTTCCATAATTTAATTCCCTTAATCTCCATAATCTAGTCCCTTTAATCTCCTAATTCCTTTACCAAACGAGATTACGATAATTATTTCTCCCTTTTAATTCTCATAATCTTAATCTCTTTAATTTATACACAAACCAAACGGAGCCATTTACGGGTAAATTTGATAAGTATGCATTTATTTTATAGTGTGTACAAAGTATGCACTTTTGTAAATAAAGGGTATTTTAAATAATTTTAGGAAAAAGGTGGGAAAAAAATATTTTTTCGTTAAATGATATTTTTTTAATGATTCTAAGAGGAAGGGAAAAATAATCTTTCATTATTGTTACCCAATATATTAATACCCAAGTGTGGTATATAATATGTTAATACTCAACTATAACACCCCAAGTTCTGGGAACTTGAAGTGCTACGGGCTAGGACCGCACTATGGGTCCCGACCCTTCGAGTAGCAACAGTAAACGGATCTTACAACAAGGCACAGACGAATGAAAACAAAACTCAATATAAAAGTCAAAGGTTCAAACAGAAGAAAACACAAAAGCTCCACAGCCGGGTCAACACAAAAGGGAAACAACAAACGAAACAAAAACCCAATCCCGTCCTATGATGTACGGGAACCCCGGTTGACCACACCGTCCAGATCACTCAGCAGCTTCCTGAACCTGCGGAACATCTACAACGACGGTATAAACCGTTAGCTAACATTCTAGGTATAAGCAAGAGTGTAAAGGCACAAGCACACATAAGGTAAAGAAAACACATAACATGCTCACACATCAACCGGTTATTATCTTCCATTAAGGTTATCCATTACTAATTCAACTTCTTTTGTCACACGAGAATCTCCCGAAACTCGTCTCCGCTTCCGTCTACCAATAGGAATAGATCAGTACTATCCGTTACCTACGGGTCTGGGTTGCAAGAGCACATTCTAGTCTCCTGTAGAACTAGACAAGTGGTCACCGCCCAGTTATAATACACTTGGGCCAGTTAAGGGTAACAAAGGGTGAATCCTATTTCCAATTATCCGTTATAAACACGATAGCAACACAAACAAGCCAAAACAATCCAACTAATACGCGGAATGAAGCTAAGTAAGTCCAAGGGACTTACCTCACACGAAGGTAGCACAAGAGATCAGCGAACAACTCAGAAACACACAAGGAAGCTCAGTTTCCCTCAGGAAAGGAGCAAGGAAAGTCTGTACGAACAAGCAACACGAATCAGGAACAGAACGGTTGCTAGAAGTCTATGACTTCTAGTCTCAAAGATCTCTAAGAGATCAACACATGCTAAGGCCTCAACCTTAGTCTTACAACAACTCAGGGGAACAAGGAACAACCATAAGGAACCAAGGAAGCAACGAGGAAAGGAAGGAAGGAAGCAACTCACCAAAGACGTGAGTCACTACAGAGAAACCGCAGGGGCGGCTAGACAGATGCGCAGGGGTGGCTGAACAGAGGCGCAGGGGCGGCTCTGTGCAGGCGCAAGGGCAGATCTTCGTCAGAAGCTACTGTCGGGCTTTTCTTCGACAAATCTCACACCAGGGGCAACCAAGGCTCGAACCTTTGGTTCCAACACGTCAAGACTCAACTCAAGAGAGCCTGCGAATAATGAAAGGTCAACAACGGGACACTCCACAAGAATCAAGGCTCATGCTTGATCCTTGAAGAAGAAGGAAAGAAAGGAACGAAATGAAGAAACCAAAACAGAAGGGAAGGCATGCAGCGCTAAAGGAACTTGAGGAAGAACCAGAAAAGATGCACTTACACGTTCAGCGGGATTGTAGGAAGCAAGGACGGTTGCAGCTCTCTAGGGTTTGAAGACGCTAGCAAGGAACGGGAAAAAGGAGAGAAGGAAGAGAATATATAGGAAGGGCTGGAACGCTAGACGGAAAGGGCGTCTAGGGTTAAAAAGAAAACAAGGAAACCGGCCCAAAAGATAGAATATCGGGTATTCTATCTATAGAAGAAAGATAAAACGACAAAAACAGATCGGCGCGATTTGTCGCACGATCCGCAGGGGTGGATCTCATAGCCGCAGGGGCGGCCCTCTTCACCGCAGGGGCGGTGAATGCAAAAACCTAGGATCTTACATCACCCGTAATACCAAAAATGTTAATACACAACATAATTATTTAATACCCAACGTAATACTCGGGTGTGATACAAAATATGTTAATACCCAAAATAATACCCAGTATGGTAATACTCAACGTATCTTAATACCCAAGTGTAGTACTCAATATGTCAATATTCAACCGTAATACTCAATATGTTAATAGTCAAGTCTGATACTCAATATATTAGTGTCAAGTCTGATACTCAATATGTTAATACCCAACGTAATAATGTAATACTAATATGTTAATATCCAGCTTTTACGTACTCAAAAGTGAAGTTTAACCAAACGTACATGTGCATGAACAATAAATTGTTCAACTAACTTGAACACGAACGTACATGTGCATGAACACGGATGTGTATGAACATGAACATGAACGTGCATGTATATGAACACGGAGAGATGAACGTGCATGTAATATGAACATGAGATGAACGTCCATGTAATATGAACGTGAATTGAGACGAAAGTCAAAGTTGATATGTGAACTAAAAAAAGTAGTATTTGTGACCAAGAGATGAACGTGCATGTAATATGAACGTGAATGTTCATTGCGATCCTCATTTAAAACTAGGTAGTGCATGTGTCTAAGTGTTGTCAAATGAACTTTATTATTGTTAGGATTCTAGTTTAAACCCGGTTCGAGTTTATCTTGTTGAGTGGGTCAGAAGGTATGTACGTATTAGGCCGGGTTTGGTAAGTTGGGTCATGGTACTTGGGTTGAATTACTGATGGGTTGAATGCAGAGTGTTGGGCCTAGTTGATCGGGGTCCATCGTATACTCTAGCATATCTTCTGAGCATGTGTGAAAAACATGATCACTTAAGTTGTGAAACGTTGCGTAGGTGATGAAACACATTGTTGCTTGAGGGTTGTTTCTGGTCGTCGAGTAGTTAAGCTTACCTTGTCTTCACCAAACCGAGCGCGCCGAAACATTTCAGCTCCTAAAACCCTAGATTTGAGAGAGAAGAGAGAAACGCAGATGAGTATCGTAGTGAGACAGAGATCTGAGCCGAGTGCTTCACACAAGACTGTTCTTGAGTGTTCTTTGTCGTCTTGATCTTTCTTTGTTCAAAGCAGAGATTTGTAGCCTAGAAGGCTTCTTCAAACCTCTTCCTTATCCATCTTTTTCTTGTCTTTGGTTATGTCTTAGATTTGTGATGTTAGTTCTATTATTGTTTTTACCTCTCTGGTACACTTATTCTATATTGTAATCTGCTTAGTGGATTGGGCTGCCTCTCCCCTCCTAAGATCCCATAGAGTAGGGCTTATCCCGAACTGCGTCACCAAATCTTTGTGTTTTCTAAAGCGTTTTGACTTGTTGGATCGATCTACATCCAATATCTGTTATCGAATCATTTATAGAGTTTTATCAAATTGGTATCAAAGCCACATGTTTTTTTGGATCTGGTTTACGTCTTTAAAAGATCTTGACCATGTTTTTTCTTGGTCTTTAACCCTAAAAACTCTATGTTCTTTTGCTTCCGTTGTTCTATATTGATTTGATTTCTGAAAACCTTCCGAAAAATCTTCTATTTTACCTTTTGTTCTTGTGTTTAAGATACAGAAAAGAGAAAGCAATCTTCCTTGAGGAGCCCTAAATTTGGAATTCATAAAAAGATTGAAAACTTGTAGTGTTTTCGATCTTTGAAATTCCACATTCTGACGAGTACTTTGGTACAAGACTCGTCTTATATAGAAATAGTTATGACATCTGGGATCGTGTCTCTTTAGAAACGGGACTATGTCAGAAAATACAGTCTGGATTAAGCCTTTCGATGGCACATCTGACTTTGCCATTTGGCAGCTTAAGCTAAAGGCAATCGTGATCAAGGAGAAATGTTGGAGTACATTGCAAGGAAAATTCCCTCCAGATACCTCACATGATAGGAGACAGGAGCTTGAGGAACAAGCTCATTCTAAAATTTTTATACGATTAGTTGACGACGTGGCTCGTCAAGTTGTGAGTCTTACTAACCCTGCTATACTTTGGAAGAAATTAGAAGATATGTATCTTAAAAAATCTTTGCCAAGTCGTATATCTCTTTTGTGTAGATTATTCAATTTTCACATGAATGTCAGCTTTTCTTTGCATGATAATCTTGATATATTTCTTAAATTGACACAAGACCTAGAAAAATGAAATAAGATCTCTAATGATCACTCTGCTATTCTTTTATTAATTGCTTTGCCTAGTCAGTTTGGCAATTTTAAAGATGTGATTCAGTTCAGTCATGGTGAAATATCTAAAGATAAAATTCTAGAACAAATCATATAGAAAAATGAAGTGTAAAAGTCTTTAAAAATGGTCATAAAAACTGATGATAAATCTGAGCCTCTCATGATGAAAGGAAATAAAAAGAATAGGAATAAGTATAAGCAGAAGAACAAGCTAGATAAGGACAAGACTAAATTCTCAAATGATTTTGATGAAAGAAATTAAAAAAAGTGCTTCTATTGTAGTAAATTAGGGCATTATCAGGAAGAATGTAGAAAGAAAAAGAAAGATGAGGCTAATAAGGATAAATCTTCTCATTTTGCATCTATTGGTGAATCTGAATACCTTGATGACCTGTTTGTATGCTCGTCTAAACATAAATATTCTAAGTTTCATATGCCTATATCTAAACATGTGTATCATCATGAACTATTAATGCGTGCTTCCAAACCTGCTATCATAAATGACTGGATGCTACTTTTGATAAATCTATTTTTAGTAGTATAAGATTGTACAATGCTGGAGAGGTTATTGATAGCATGAATTATAGTCTATATTTTGGGGTTTGTTTCGACGTTTTATCTTCAATAATCTGCATGTTTGTATGTATATTATGTGAATATATTACCATTTTATCTACCTTTCCGGGAATCGAGGTCTACACCTAGTTTTGTTGTGATCGTAGGTAAAATTGCACGTTTTGCATCAAAGAGGAGCAAAAGGAGCTATGGAGTCATTGAAGCTACATTCAGGAACATAAGGAAACATCCAGGAAGCATAGTCATGGATTAGAGATTCACTTTAGACCAGATTTAAGAGATTTCACATTCAGTTGTGACTCACCTCGGTTGACTACAGAGTCACCTCGACCGAGGTGATCCAGAGAAGTCGACTCGACCGAGGCGAACACCTGGGACGCGGCGAGAATATTTATTCTTGGCTGAGATCTTTTATCTTTGGAAAGAGATCTTATATTTTTGGGTTTGGCTCCTGGAAGGAAGAAGATATGCTAGATCATATATTTTACCTATTTTTATGGGAAGAGATCTTTCTAAGATATCTTATCTTTGGAGAGTAATTTTCCTATAAAAAGGGTCGGATTTCCCACAAATCCGACATCCGCTATCACTTGGAACATCCTGCATACATCCGAATACACCGCTGCAGCCATACTCCAGTTGGGAGATTTGAAGAACCTTTTTGAAGGTTGAAGGAAGAAAGTCTATAGCTTTTATAGCTTTTGAAGGGTTTTTGTAAGATCATCTTAGATTCCCATCTTGTTTGTTGTCTTGTTGGATTTCTATCCAAGGAACGCTTGTTGTTTTGATAATTGATTCAGTTATTGAAGCCTTTCTCTTAAGGTTTTCTTGTTCAATTATTCTCTTTCTTCCCATATATTTGATTAATACTTTAATGATGATGAGTGGCTAATCTCTTTGTGTGATTCTAGGGTGATTGGATGAAGGTTGTGGGAAAAACAATGATAGAATAATCTTAATCACAGTAGGACCCTGAAAGCTCGAGTCTTTACCTTAACCCTAAGCATCTCGCTCAGTCGATGAACATCTCGGCCGGGGTGGAATTTGGTTGACCGAGGTGACTTATTAGATCCGAAACTGAGAGTTAAGTGTTAGAGTTTGCCAAATCCTATTCTTATTACACCTTTCCTGGTTCAATGCAAGCCTAAGATGAGACTTACCCGGTAATTCCTTAGTTTGTTTACCAATGATCATAAGTATAGGTAATAAAGGTTTATCCTTTATTGGGGTTTGAGTGTGCTTTCATCCCATCTTTGTGAGTTAGCCTGAGACTTACCCGGTAAAGGTTGATTCTATTCCCTTAGATGGTGTGTTAGTTTGAGGTTATAGTTCTTTATCTTAATTCCTTGAGACTTACCCGGTAATAGGAGTTACGGTTTGGGATTAGTGAGTAGTGAGACTTACTCGGTGATCTATTCCACTTTAGAAACACCTTACCTATGCAAAAACCTCAGCTTTGTCCGCTTATCTTTAGATCTTGAGTTGGAACCACAACTAGATGCTTTAATCCCTAGAATTGCATATTTCCTTTATTGACTTTTATCATCTTTGATTGTTTTAATCGCTTTTGTGGTTAGTAATTGCTAAAGCTTACCGTTATCGACTTTGTTTCACTAAGTCCCTGTGATCGACCCTTGGAATTCCTTGCTTTTTACTACGATTGACCCGTACACTGCGGGTTCGCATCCTTGTTTTAAGCTTACATCTAGGGTTATAAATTTAAAGCTTGCACACACCGTTTGGAGCGAACAAGTTTTTGGCGCCGTTGCCGGGGACTTGGTCTAGACCGAGCCGGTTACGGTTTGCTTTTGGGGCACTTGCCCCCGTGTCTACTAACCACTCTACTTGAGTGACTTTTGCAGGTTCTTTCTTAGGTTTATGCGAAGAACCCGCACTGGGAAGGAAATCGTTCCTTACGATCCCGAACCAGAAAAGACATACAAACGACGCTTGAGAGAAGCAAAGATGGCTAACCAAGACAATCGCGATCTTGAGGCCGAGTTGAAAGAGGCGCTAGAACAGCTACGTCTCAGCAGGGAAGAACTAAGGCAAGAGAAAGAAGAAACTCGCACCAGGACTGAAGCGATCGAAGCAGATATGGCAGCCCTACGAGACCAGTATCTACTTCGACCGAGGGAAGATCCAGTTCCCGGTGCTGGACCGATGCAGGTCCCAGTTGCAGACCCTCGACCGAGGCAGGTCCTAGTACCTGACGCCCCGACCGAGGTACTTCCACCTCGGATGCCAGTCCGAGGCGCTCTTTTTGCAGGAATTCCGCAAACTCTAGGTCAAAGGATGGACCCCAATCAACAACTGAGGCGTCCAGGAGTTAACCTAGGAGATCCAGCGGACCATGACTACGAACTTCGATCGCAAGTTCTGTCCATGATTCGCCAATGCCAGTTCGGAGGGCTAGAGAAGGAATCTCCGCATCAACATCTTCAAAACTATGAGATCTTGATGGAGACCTTGAGACCCTCAATAATTGAAAACAACAACTACAAGCTAAGACCTTTTTACTTTTCTTTAAAAGATAGAGCTCTTACTTGGTATCAATCTCTTCCTCCAGGAAAAATTAGCACTTGGGAGGATATGACTACAGAATTCTTGACTAAATTCTTTCCCCCCTCTAAGACCGCTGAAATGAGAGGGAAGATTAATGCATTCATTATGAAGGACAAGGAGAGCTTGTCCAAGTCATGGGAGAGGTTTAAGGACATTCTTTTGGATTGCCCACATCATGAGATTCCAAAGATAGAGTTGTTGGAGATATACTTCAAAGGACTGGACGGAAGTACCCAGTTCAACCTCCAACTACTCTCCGCCGGTACATTTATGGACATGGCGATTGACGAAGTTGGGACTTTATCGAGAAGCAAGCTTTGCATATGGAGAAATACACCCATCAAGGAGCTGAAGGTGGAGTTAAAAGAGTTAACTTCCAAGATACTCAGCCTAACAACAATCAACTCTCGTCTTTGAAGAATGACGTGAAGCAATTGAAGGAACTCTTGGTTGCTCAAACCAAGAAGGAAGATCAAGGATCAAGGAACAACAACAATGGATACCGTAACAACAACAACAACAACGGTTCCCGGAACAACAACTACAACAACAATAGAGGATCCAACAACAATAATTGGAGGGCGAACAACCAAAATTCTGGTAATAATCATTCTTACTCCAATTCTAACGATTCCTCTAATCCTTTCCTCTCTTCCCCTTCTTCTTCTTCTACTCCATTAAAGAGTCAGGGGCAAGGATCAAGTTCGTCTCAGCCGGAAAAGAAAGAAGCAGTGTTGGAGGTCATCTTGATCAAGCTTAGTGCTATGGAGACCTTTATGACTTCATTTTCGAAGGCCCAAAAGGCCTTTGAACAACAACTTGCTAGTATGGCGAATGAAGTGCCAAGAGATCCTGGGAAGCTTCCAACAAGGACGGAAAGCAACCCTAAGGGCCAGATCATGGCCATAACAACGAGGAGTGGACTAAAAACTGCAAATCCAATGCCTTTGTCGGTGCCAGTACTGACGAAGACCACCTCGGTCCAGGTACAGTCGAAGAACACTTCAGCCGAGATGCCAACCGAGGTGGAGCCACAGAAAGCGGAGAGGAAAACTGAAGTTTATGTTCCACCTCCTGCATACAAACCACCACTTCCATTCCCCCAGTCAAGGGCCAGAGCACATCTAGACAAGCACTTTGGTAAGTTCCTTGACTTGATGAATAAACTACACATTAACATTCCTTTCCTTGATGCTATTCTAGGAATGCCCGCCTATGGGAAGTTCTTGAAAGAGATCCTATCAAGGAAGAGGAAACTGGAGGACTTTGGTGAAGTAAGGATGACATCTAAATCCTCAGAGCTTATTCAAATCATGAAGGAGAAGATGCCACCTAAGTTGAGAGATCCCGGCTCATTTTGCATTCCCATTCAAGTTGGGGACGTCACTTGTGAAGCCCTATGTGATCTAGGAGCCAGCGTGAGCATCATTCCGCTGGAGCTATGTGTGAAGATCGGAATTGGAGAACCCAAGCCGGTCAAGATTCGATTATACATGGCGGATCGCTCCATTACCCATCCTGTGGGAATTTTGGAAGACGTTCCGGTCAAGTTAGGTAACTTCTATCTACCTATAGACTTTGTTGTACTTGACATTCCCGCAGATTATCCTGTTCCTATTATTCTCGGGAGGCCATTTCTAGTAACTTCGGGTTGCAACGTGGATTGTAAGAACGCCAAGTTGAAATTCAACATTGGTGGAGATGAAGTGGAGTTCGCACTACTTGCGGCCATGAAAGGAGAGCAACTAAGCGATGATATCTTCAACATCTACGATGAAGAAGAATCAAGGGAATTGGTGAGCTCTATCCTTATTAACGATCCACTTGAACGAGTTATTAGTTTCAGTTTAATGGAGGAAGGTATAGATGCTTTTTGTGATGCAGATATACGGAGCTTAAAGGCACTGGAAGAAGATCCAAGAGCTAAAACTGAGAAGCTAATCCAGGAGACGAAGATCTCCAGTTTCGGTTCCAGTCACACTACCTCGACCGAGGCATTTCCTGGACTGAGCGAGGCGACTGAAGAACATCTCGGTCCACGCCTCTGCGCCTCGACCGAGGTTGAAAGTGAGACGACTTCAATTGAGACTTGCAAAAGTCCAGTTTCTGGATCTACTCCACTGGAAGGAGGAAGCCAAGATTCCCCTCAGAAAGCACCCCCAGTTGTGGAGCTTAAACAACTCCCAAACCACTTGAGGTATGTCTTTCTTGGACCGGATTCCACTTATCCCGTTATTGTTAGCGCTTCCCTCTCCGAATCTGAAGTGTCTAAACTAATGCATGTCCTTAGAAAGCATCAAAAGGCTTTGGGTTATATTATAGATGATCTTATTGGCATTAAGCCTTCTTTCTGCATGCATAGAATTCTAGTGGAGGATGATCATAAGACTTCACGGGAACCTCAAAGACGGCTAAATCCGATCATGAAAGAGGTTGTGAAGAAGGAAATTCTTAAGTTGTTGGATGCAGGTATCATATATCCTATCTCGGACAGCAAATGGGTTAGCCCGGTGCATGTAGTTCCGAAGAAAGGAGGGATGACCGTTGTGACGAATAAGAACAACGAGTTAATCCCAACCAGGACCGTCACGGGCTGGAGGGTTTGCATTGATTATAGGAAGCTGAACACGGCCACTCGGAAGGACCATTTTCCACTTCCTTTCATTGATCAAATGCTCGAACGGTTGGCCCAACATTCACACTTTTGCTACTTATACGGCTATAGTGGATTCTTCCAGATTCCTATCCATCCGGATGATCAGGAGAAAACCACTTTCACCTGTCCATGGGGGACATTTGCTTATAGGAGGATGCCATTTGGATTATGCAATGCACCCGCTACCTTCCAGCGATGCATGATGGCTATCTTTTCCGAGTACATAGAGGAGATCATGGAGGTATTTATGGATGATTTTTCAGTATATGGTTCCTCTTTTGATGATTGCCTATCTAACCTTTCTCTAGTGCTACAAAGATGTAAGGACACTAATCTTGTTTTGAATTGGGAGAAGTGTCATTTTATGGTTAAAGAAGGCATTGTGCTAGGACACCTCGTTTCTAATCGAGGCATTGAGGTCGATCGCGCTAAGATCGAGACTATTGAGAAACTCCCTCCCCCTTGTTTTGTTAAAGGTGTGAGGAGTTTTCTCGGGCATGCAGGTTTCTACAGGAGATTCATCAAAGACTTCTCTAATATTTCTAAACCTCTAACTAACCTTTTGAATAAGGATGTTGTTTTTGAGTTTTCGCAGGAGTGTCTTGATGCATTTTACAGGATTAAGGAAGCGTTGATCTCCGCTCCCATTATCCTACCTCCGGATTGGACCTTGCGCTTTGAGATCATGTGTGATGCTAATGATGTAGCCGTAGGAGCGGTGCTTGGACAGAAGAAGGATGGCCGGACCACCGCCATTTACTTGCTAGCAAGACGCTAGATGTAGCACAACGCAACTACGCTACCACCGAGAAGGAGTTATTGGCGGTTGTATATGCTTTCGAGAAGTTTCGTTCTTACTTAGTAGGGGCGAAAGTCATTGTCTACACCGACCACGCAGCCATCCGTTACTTGCTTGCTAAGAAAGATGCCAAGCCACGCCTTATTCGATGGATTCTCTTGCTTCAAGAGTTTGACTTGGAGATCCGCGATAAGAAGGGATCCGAAAATTCTGTTGTGGATCACCTTAGCCGGCTACCTGCATCTTCACGCGAGAAGGACGACCCACCCATAGACGATTCATTCCCCGATGAGCACTTACACTTGTTGGAGCGTTTGATAGACTTACTTACTTCACCCCGCGATGGAGGTGAAGTATGGGGTGAGGGCACCTCCCATCATGTTTAAGAGATTTCATTTGGTCCAGCTAGCGACCTTAAACCAAGCGCTTCTTGGGAGGCAACCCAAGGTATTGCTTTCTTTTTCCCTTTTTCTAGTCTAGCTTAGACAGTTTGCTTTTGCTTTGCTTCATTTTGTTTTTGGCGTCCTAGATAGATAACAGGTAACATCTAAGGAAGGAGTACAAACCAGGAGCACAACTAGAAGGACATAAGTTCGAGAATTTGAGAAGACGGAGTTTTGACTGAGGCACATCTCGGTTGCTGTCAAAGCACCTCGACCGAGATGATTCTTGAGCAACCGAGGCGATTAGGGTTTCTGAAGAACCACCTCGGTCCGTACCACCTCGGTCCAGTCGAGACCACCTCGACCGAGATGACAGCAGTTCTAGAAAGGGTATAAAAGGGGGGCTGAATTTCTCTCTCTTCTTTTTACCTCTCCTCGACCGCGGCAGCCCCTCGCCTCGCTTCGTCCTTCTTCGATCGTTTTCGACGATTCTTGCTTCCAAATTGCAAAGAAAGGATAGAGGATCCCAGTGCAAGCGTCAATCTGCGAGAAAAACGAACCGAATCGACCGAATCAGGGTAAACATCGAAAAAACCCTAATCTCGTTCTCTTCACTATTTTGCTTCGAATTGGGCTTTGGTTGCCCTTGCACTTGCTGAGAAACAGATTAAGTACCCCATAGGAACCATTTGTAGTGATTTTGGGGGAAAAGAACTGGATTTTTGAAGAAATTCGTCGCGCAGTTCTTCGCCTCGGTCCAGTCGTTCTGTGCCTCGGCCGAGGTGTTCTTGAGTTGTGTCAGGCCGACCGAGGTGATCTGACAGAGTGTTGAAAAATGAGTTCAGATAGACAGCTTGTCCTGAGGGATATATCCTCCCCTTCCCCTTCTTCTTCCTCCTCTAGACCTTATAGACCGGTGATCCACGAGAGACACCAGGTCGACTATGACCGTATTGCAGCCCGTCCAGTGATTGCACCTCGCTTCCTGGACATTTCGGCTTTTGATTGTCTCCATGTGGATGGAGACCTTAGACGGATGATCTCGATGGTAGGGCTAGATCAGTTTACTGAGATCCGTGCACCTGCCTATTTAGAGCCTACCTTGGAGTTTGTTAGCTCCTTCACCTACCTCCCCACAGAGCGTTCTGTGAAGTACCGATTGATGAACCGGAACTTCCTAGTACCCTTAGAGCACTGGAGAGACATTTTTGGTTTCCCGGCCCCGACTGCTGTTGATTTTCCCTCCCGGACTATAGCTAGGGAGTTTTGGGGTCAGATTGCTCACGTAGTTGAGCACGCAGACAGATGGCGCCCTGGAGACTCTAGGGAGCGTATCATATTTCACCTAGCCTTTAGGTTGGCCCACCGTATTTTCAGTGAGACTCTTCTGGCGCGTACTGAGACGCCCCAGAAGGTCCGACAGGGGGAGCTTTTCAGCCTTTACTGCATGGTGACTGGAGGGATCCCCGACTTTGGCTTGATGTTGGCAGAGGATCTGCACAAGATCAAGGCCAAGGCGAAGGGGGATATCTGCTGCGGAGGCCTCGTGACCCGCATTGCTAGCTATCAGGACATGGACCTCAGAGCTTGTACTATGGTGGCGGCTGCCAAGCCGCTAGGGCTACAGGAGATGATCACTCGGAGGATACTAGTTCCCCGAGGACTTACTACGCTATATGTGGCGATGCCATGGGAGCCGACTACACCACAGGGGATCAGATGGTCGCCCCAGTTCTCTGTTTATGATCCTCACTACTGGCAGACTGCTTGGATTCCATTGATGGAGGATGCTAGAGAGGCTGCAGCTGCACCAATTGAGGAGGATGAGGTAGAGGAGGAGACTGCTGATGATGATGACAGGGATGGTGGAGTTCCTATGGATACAGGGACGGATACTGCTGGGACGAGTGCGCCGGTTATTGACATAGATGATGATGATACTGAGCCTGCACCAGCCACATCACCAGTGAGACCTGCTAGGCGTAGGGTACGCCGACACAGAGATCCAGAGGCTCACCGTCGGATCGATGATCTGACGGATCAGATGATCGATTCTTATGTTGCCCTATCACTGGATATCCGTGAGATGCAGGAGAGACAACATTACCAGCACATGATGGCGCAGATTCAGTTTCAGCAGATCATGGGCTACCCGTTCGACCCATCTCAGTATCCGTATGTACTGTAATATCCGGAATTTTTATTCCGTTTATTTCTGTAATAAACCCGATCTCGATCAGTTGATCCATATCCGTCTACTTAGTTAGACACATTATTATAAAATTTATCATTTTATGTAGATTCCCTTCACATAAAATGATAGAATCTTTTAAAAAGTTTATCATTTTATGTAGCTTACCTTCACATAAAATGATAGGATTCTTATAACCAATCCTAAACTATAACAAAATCCGTATCCGTCTATTCCGTACATTCATTTGTCGTGATCTTGTTTCCGGACTACAACTAGCATGGGATGCTGTTCCCTTGCGCCTGCCCAACAGCAGCTTGCCCAGCCAGAAGCCCGCCAGCAGCTTGCCAGCCCAGAAACTCGCCAGCTTCAGCAGCTTGTCCGCAGCCCAGCAGCATGTGTTGTTGTCTTACCTCTTCAGCCCAGCGCTAGCCCAGCCCAGCGGAGTGTGCAGCTGCCTTACCTTCTTCAGCAGCTTCAGCCCAGCGCCATCTACAGCCCATCTTCAGCCCCAGCGGATCCAGCTTCCAACAACTCAGTAAATTGCCCAGCGTTCAGCCCAGCTACATGAAGACAGGAGCAGCCGTTACACGAGATTTACTCCCTCTGCACACGATCTGAACCTTCCTTCCCCAACGATCTCCTTCCTTATACACTCCTCCTCCTAATTATGTCCAGATTCACGCCATTCCTAGTTCTGTATCGAGTCCTGCCTCATGCTCTAAGTCTGTCCAGATCCGGATACACTACAAGCTCCAGCCCTGCAGAAGAGTTGTTATTTTCGACCCTCAGCCTATGCGACAACAGGAGCTTCGACATTTCAGTCCCGGAACTCGTTCACCTCAAGCTCCAATCTGTACGGGTGAGTAATGTCCTCTTCTGCTACCTTGTTTCTGTCTCGAGTGAGCATCTTCTTGAATATCCGTCTCGACATGAGTTTAACAGGGCCGCTTGGATCTACTTGGTTACGGATCTAGTAAGCAGCAGACTCTCCTCACATTTTGACTATAGCGTACCTCCCTGTCCATCGGGTAAGGCCAGCCGACAAGTCCCTCCTCCTCTCCCTACTGTCTTAGTGTACAAGTCCTTAACTGTGTCTATTTCAGTGTGCACAGCAAGGCTTAAAGAGCCGTCCCATAGCTCCTACAGCGAAGCCAGCCTCGAGCAGTGGCAAGACCTTTCTCTGCACCACTGCAGTCCGGTAAATAAAGAACCCTCTACTACTTATTCTTTGAGCAATTTAGATTTAATCGATAGATGTATAGGTTGAAGAGTATCACCATGGACGGAACGTAGGATGGATGAGAGTAGATGTGATGAGGCAGAATAGTGGACAGTGTATATCGAACCTAGGATCCCCTAAACTCACTATGTCCGGAATTGTATTCTACTCGTTCTTTTTGTAGAAACTGCCTATCTTGTCGACCAATGTTTAAGAGTTTGAATGAAGATCCACCGTTGAAATTTTAATAGATGATAGATGGATATATGTAGTTTAGTATATTAAAATTTGAGAAGAAATGAACGGTCGGATTAGAAGTTATAAGCTTCCAAAGTAGGGTAGTTAAGCAGTTTTTGTAAACATTGGAATTTTGGCTAAGTATAGGAATTGTAAGTGAAGTAGTCAACTTTGAGAATTTTTATAAAAATGATGGATGAACTGTTTTGAGAAATTCTTGCTCCTAAGGTTAGACGGAACATCATAGATAATCTAGGGAATTATTTCGGAATTTTTATAAGCTGTTACGAATTTTATATTTGAAACCGAAGTTGGACCTTTACGATCTTTTGAAAAATAGGAAAATAGGAAAGGTACCAGTTTGTAACTAAACTAAACTTTAGGAGTTAGAATATGATTTTAGAGTCTCAAATAGAAGTTTAGACATGAATTTTGGAAATTCTGGGAGTTTCGGGACCAAGGGTAAAATAGTCATTTTACCCTAAATTAGTACTGTAATTAGTTATGTCCTATTACGATTTTCTATCTTAGAAGTCTTAGACTTCTAATTACTTTGGGAGTGTGCTAATGCACGTATCTCCTTTGACAGGCAACTGAGTTGCTACAGTTACATAACGAGTTTGATTTACAAAGAATCAAGAATTTTAACAGGTAAGTCCTTTGGGCTTACTTAGCTGACTTCTAAATATGAGCATGAATGATGATAGTGGTGTGTGATTGAGATGTTTAGAGTTATAGGTTGTGATAGATATTTACCGACCTATACTTGGCCTAAGAGTAACGGGCGGTGGCATTCTGCTCAGTTAGCTTGCGGGCGTTGGGGGTTTCTTTAGGGACTAGTCCATACTCGGTTTGTAGTGATGCTACCGGCGGAGGTCAGCTAGACCTACACCCAGTTGGATAAGGAACGGAGGCGAGAACTGTTAATAGCTCTCGTGCCACAACTGTAAAATTGGATAAGATGAATCACCTAAATAATAGATAATAAACGGTTGTGTGCCAGCATGATGTTTGTTTATAATTTTTCTGCGTGTGTTTGTGCTGTTGTTATTCTACTTATATTTGGATAGTTAGCTAACAGTTGTTATGTTGTGTAGACTTACCACAGGTTAGAGCAGATGCCGAGTGATCCGGATGGTAGTGGTCAGCCGGGGTGTCGTACTTTTAGGACGTGTTGCAGTTTCTTTATTTGTGGGATTTCCAGTTGGACCTTGGTTCTTTTCTTTCTTTCTGTACTTTGTTATCTTATGTTTTCCGGCTGTCAGTTGTTCTGGTCACATTCATACATTGTTAAGATTTATTTTATGATTTCTGGTTTTCCTAATCTGTGCCTTGTTGCAAGATCTTGTTAAGTTGTTGTCAAACTAAGGTCGGGACCCACTGTGCGGTCCTAACCAGTAACTCCCCGAGTTGAAAATTTTGGGGTGTTACATGTACCACCACCACCACCACCGGATCGTGACTATTGAGAGCCGCAGGATTTTCTTTCTTATTTTTTATGCAGCTCAGCTTTATGTCCGGTGAGTATTTTATTTCTTTAGACTTATTTTGACCCATTGGGACAGTGTGTCCCAAGTATGGGGTGTTTATGTATTTCATTGACTTATGTGATGTATGACTCTACATTATCGGATATTTATGCTTATTTTGCTTCTATGGATTTTATCTGAGATTACATGCATGCATACAGGTTATTTGATTGAAAAAAAAAAACGTCAAAAACTGGACAGAAAAATTTTTTTTGACCTCGACCGGGGCAGTTCTGGCCGAACGAGGTACTTCACCTCGGTTGACCTAAGAACACCTCGACCGAGGTGGGTTAACTGAGAGTTTTCGAAACGATTTTGTGCTTCTTATCTAGATATGATCTCAGTGAAGATCTTGTTGCTGACTGGTTTTGAAAGCTTTATGTGTTTAAAAGGTTTTATGATATGTTTAAGTTGCTAAATGCTTTGTTTGAAATTTTTGGCATGTTTAATACTTTGTTTTTATGCAAATTATGTTGAATTTGAAGGTTGACGCCACAAGATAAGTTCTCTCACTTTCTTCCTGGAAAGACCAAGGCAATTCATTCTCTTCTCTTCTTCTTCCTGATCATTCTTAGCCCCTCATATACATTTTTGCCTCCCTTTACCTATTCGGGAATTTCGAAGCGAGCAAAGTGGTGAAAGCAAGTGAAGTGAAGTTTGAGAAGTTGGCTGGAAGTGAAAATGTTAGAAAGAAATAAATAGGTTTGGGGAAGTCAATCATGATGATGAGTAACTCGGCACCATTCACATAGCCGGGTGTTTGTGTCTTGCCAAAGTCGGATTGAGCGATATTCCTAACGGGTCATGGTATGTGCATCAAGGGTTTGATGCATCTCAAGAAATTGATGATTGCTGATTTCCTAGGCTTCGGTTATTGTGCACCTCTGTCCATGCATCCCAAAAAGTAAAGTAAGAAAAGAAAAGTGTGAAATAAGCAAAGCTTATTGGTGGAAGATGTTGAAAGTCAAAGTGAAAGTGAAGTGATATCCTTTTCCCGGATTCCAGCACCACATTACCTTACATACATCCCTACCCTACACGTTTGTTGACCTTTCTTTTGGGAAGCCCTTGAGACCTCGAGCTTGTTGATTGACTTAGTGGTTTGTTAGCATGAAATATTGTGACACTTTAGGCACGTTTTCTAAACGTATTTGATTCATATTGATAGTCTTTGATTGAGCATTGTTACATTAGTGAGCTAGTTCGCCTATATTGTCGATATGGATGTCTACACTAGTTCTATGTTGATTATAGGTGATTGGGAGCCATTTCCGAACGGAATTTAGCAAAGAAGAGTTGATCAAGTATGTCCATGGATTGAGGGCATTCTTAGGAGCAAAATGGAGTTCAACTTGAGGAATGCACGAGGCTAGGGAAGAATCACGTTCTTGCCCTAAATCACGCTCTAAAATACGGCCGTACTACAAACCACGTTCAGTTCCACGGCCGTGGATCCTTGCAAGAGAGGCGTGATGCATTCCAGTAACTATTACGGTCGTGGAATCCATGGTTCAAACCGTGACACTTTCCACGCTCTAAATTACGGTCGTGGAACCTTCCACGACCGTGATCTTGACGATCTTTTTCGCCACACTTTGAAGCCACGATCTTTTGAAGATTGGGCCGGGCCGATATTTTATCTTGCCCTATAAAAAGACGGACGAAGAGAGATTTCGGCATCACTGCTTATCCACGGATAAATCTCGCTTTAGGCTTACACTTACGACACCACCGCTTACACGCGTTTAGATCGCCACTATTCGCTTGGGATCGGCGTTCGTGCCTGGATTTGCCCTAATCTCGCACTTTGGTGGAGATTATCGTTGGGACTTCCAGATTTCCCGGATTGACGGAAGATTCGGAAGATTGTGCAAGAAGACTTCTCTTCTTGTTTAGGTTTGATTTATAAGACGGATTGACATCCCGTTCTTCCTTCTTGCCTAAGATTGTGTTTCATTGTTCTATTCTGGAATTAGTGACATTATTCGTTCTTGATTGTAATTTTGAGATTGGTTTGGAGTTTATTGGAAGTTTTCGAAAGTTCTCATCTTTCTATCTTATAATTCTTGAATTGATATCAACATGACTGTTATTGGCTAAAAACCCTTAACAATTCTAAGGTGAAGGGTTGATAGTTGTGGCTTAGATGATGATAGATCGATCGTAATTAGATTAGATCCTGAGAGTTAAAGAGAATCGTCGACGAACCTAAATCACGGTTTGTTCTTGAGTTCCACGACCGTGGAATCTCAAGAACTACCCGTAATTTCCCTTAAGTTTACGAACCTGCTTTTACTTTAATCCAATGTTAAAGATTTGCTTTAACTTAGTTTAGGCTTGCCTTTTCTAGGTGGTAGTGAAGCCTCAACAACCTCTACCTCGATTATGAGTGTCATAACCTTAATCGGTTAAGTTAGTTTTGAACCTTTGGATTGTAAGTTTGGGTATTTGACATTAATTCTTATCTTTAGAACCTTTCTATATTGAAGCCTCAACAACCATTATAGAGAGTGTCTTGTAGGTGAGTCATATAAGGTTTTTGGAACTTCACCGTACGATTACCTTACATTAGCATACCTTTGCATATCTCTACTCTGTCTTATATCATTAAGTATATCTTGAATCGATTGCCACAGCTGGATACTTGGATCTTTAGGATTGTTGTTTTCCCAATATTTGCAAAACCTCTCATACTTACTTGCTTGATAATCTGCAATTGAATTTGTTCCCACCCAAATCCCTGTGTTCGATACTCTGGAATACTTGCTAATCTACGCTGATCCGTACACTGCGGGTTCGCTTGCTTTTATTCTAGTTTTATAAATTTAAAGCTTGATTGCACGCACGCTAAGGGGCGAACAAGTTTTTGGCGCCGTTGCCGGGGATTTGGTTTCGGCCGAATTCGGTAGCCGGTTGTCGAGCTTGGGAGCTTGCTCTCGTTATTTGATATTACTTTGAGTGCATGCGCAGGTCTAGGAACACCGAAGATCTCTTACCTCTTGATCAAGAGCTAGAGAAAACTTTAAGGCAAAAGCGCAAGGAAAAGAAGATGGCTGAAGAACACGAACGTGATCTTCAAGCGGAGTTGGCGGAGAAGGAAGCTCAACTCCAATGGAACGAGAATCTCCGCCGGGATGAAATGGATCGTCATCAATCTGAAGTTAACAAACTACAGGATACGATGTTCCAAATGAGGATAGAGTTAAGCGACCTTAAGAATAAAGGAAGCAAGAAATCCTCAAGAAGGGCATCAAGATCTAGAAGAAGAAGAAGTCATTCATCCACTGATGATAGTGACTCTTCCATGCCACCGCTAGAAGAAATTGATCCCACGATCAATGCGAATCCTTTTCATCCACAAGGAGCTGCTAATCGCCGCATTCCACCCCGGAACGCAAGGATCGAGCGTGTGGATGATGAGCCAAGAACTCTTGGCCAGCGGATGGATCCAACGCAACAACCACGCCGCTTGGGCGTGAATTTTGATGCTGAAGATGTACAAGGGTTTAGTTTCAACCCTCGAGTTATTACTCTTGTTCGCCAAAACCAATTTGGCGGGACAAGCGCTGAATCTCCACACCAACACTTGCAAAACTTTGAGTGTATGATGGAGACGATGAGACCGAAGAATGCTACTACCAACAGCTACAAGCTCAAACCCTTCTTCTTCTCTTTGAAGGGAAAAGCGTTGTCTTGGTACCAAGCTCTTCCTAGTGGGAAACTAGATACGTGGGAAGACCTTTCCGCGGAGTTCCTCACCAAATTCTTTCCGCCTTCCAAAACGGCGGAACTTATAGGTAAGATTAATGCTTTTTCCATGAGACCTAACGAAAGTTTGTTTCAATCTTGGGAAAGGTTTCAGGATTTGCTCTTGGATTGCCCTCATCATGGCATATCCAAACTTGCCTTGCTGGAGATTTACTACAAGGGGCTGGATGCGGGAACGCAATTCAACCTCCAATCCCTCTCATGTGGAACGTTCATGGATATGAGAGAAGATGACGCTTGAGACTTCATTGAGAAGCAAGCAAGAGTCATAGAGAAATATTCCCACAGGAAAGTGGAGGGAAATCGTGTGGAGCAAGGAGCAAAGCTCACACATGAAGCTCAAAATCAGATTTTCTCCCTCAACAATGAGATCAAAGAGTTGAAGGAGGCTATCAAGACCAACTTCCCAAAGCAACAAGGGAAAGATGTTGGCTATTTGGGCAACAACAATGGCGGTGATAACACAAACCGCAACAACAACAACAACCGGAACAATAACCGGAGCAACAATTGGAATGGCAACAACAACAATAATAACGGCCGGAACAACAATTGGAACAACAATAGGGGTTCAAGTAACAACAATTGGCGCTCCAATCAACAAAATTCCGGTAACTCTTATCCTTCCAATTCTAATTCACTAACTCCACCTTCCTCTTCCTCTACTCCTTTGAAAAGCCAGGGGCAATCATCTAATGGAGGAAACAATTCGGGGAAGGAGAAGCCCGATCCCATGTTGGAAACGATCTTGGGGAAGCTTCAAGGTTTGGAGAACTGCCTCATCAAGGTTGATGATCAAGTTTCCAAGGTTGATAAAGCTCAAAAAGTTTTAGAGAACCAAATGTTCAACCATGCGGAGGAAGTTCCTAGGAATCAAGGGAAACTTCCAGGAAAGACGGAGGACAACCCTAAGGGAAGGATAATGGCAATTACGACTAGGAGCGGAGTGACTACAACTGATCCGCAGCCTACGTTCGTTGAAGTCCCCGTAGAGAAAGACAAAGAGAAGGGGAAGGAGAAGAGAGATGTCTACGTTCCTCCTCCAGCTTACAAACCTCCCCTACCATTCCCTCAATCTAGAGCGCGAGCGCGCCTAGATAAACAATTTGGTAAGTTCATAGAACTCATGAGTAAGCTGCATATTAATATACCCTTTATCGATGCTATTGTAGGTATGCCGGCTTATGGAAAGCTCTTGAAGGAGCTCCTCTCCAATAAGAGGAAGCTAGAAGACTTCGGTGAGGTCAAGATGAGTTCGGATTCTTCGGATCTCATCAAGACCATGAAGGAGAAAATGCCACCAAAATTGAAGGATCCGGGGTCATTTTGCATTCCCATAGGAGTGGGAGACGTCACATATGACGCTTTATGTGACTTAGGAGCAAGTGTGAGCATCATACCACTTGCATTGTGCAGGAAGATCGGTTTAGGCGACCCTAAACCGGTGAAGATGACGTTATACATGGTAGATCGATCCATCACTCGCCCCGTCGGTATTGTATAAGACGTCCCGGTCAAGCTAGGTAAATTCTTTGTTCCCATTGATTTTGTCGTGCTTGATATTCCTGCAGATAGTCCGGTCCCGATCATACTCGGAAGACCGTTTCTTGCAACATCCGGCTGCATAGTCGATTGCAAGAATGGGAGACTCGCTTTTGATATAGGAGAAGAGAAAGTAGAGTTCGTTCTTTCCACTCTAGTGAAGGAGCCAATCTTCGATGAGGATATTTACGATGTCCAAGATGAAGAAGGTCTATCTAGGGAGGAGGTAAGTGCGATTCTCTTTAACGATCCTTTACAAAAAGTCATTACTATGAGTCTAACAGATGTAGGGGAAGAAGAAGAGTGCAATGAGGCAATTGAAGCCTTAGAAGCACAAGAAGAGATGCATGAAGTGGAGTTTGAGAAACTCCACGATGAGGCTGAGAACGTGAGAATTCACGGTCATACCCTATATTCCACGACCGTGGATTTCACAACCAAAACCGTCCTCCACTCCAGGGAGTTATACGGTCGTGGAGAAGATGTGACAACCGTATTTCCCTTCCACGCCCTAAACCACGGCCGTGGAGAACATGATCCACCCGTAATTTTGGCCGTGGAAGAGAGTGATCGGGACACTTCTTCAACTTCTTTTGGTTCTTCTCCAACACGCTCAATACCCTTAGAAACTTCTAAGGAGACATCGGATGCTCCTCAAGGATCGTTGGAAGCTCCGAAAGCGATTGAACTAAAACCACTTCCTACTCATCTAAGGTACGCTTTTCTAGGACCTAATTCTACCTTTCCGGTTATCATTAGTTCCGAACTAAGCATAGATGAACATGAACAGCTCATGATTGTCCTTAGGAAACATAGGAGAGCCTTAGGCTACACTATAGAGGACTTAGTAGGAATTAAACCCTCCCTATGCATGCATAAGATACTAATGGAGGAGGACTTTAGAACTTCAAGACAACCTCAAAGGCGGTTGAATCCGACCATGAAGGAGGTTGTCAAGAAGGAAATTCTTAAACTGCTTGATGCAGGTATCATCTACCCTATTTCCGATAGTAAGTGGGTGAGTCTAGTTCAAGTGGTTCCGAAGAAGGGAGGAATGACGGTCATCACCAACAAGAACAACGAACTCATTCCTACCCGAACCGTGACGGGATGGCGGATGTGCATAGACTACCGCAAGCTCAACAATGCAACGCGGAAGGATCACTTCCCCTTGCCATTCATTGATCAAATGCTTGAAAGGTTAGCACAACATTCACATTTTTGCTACCTTGACGGTTATAGTGGTTTCTTTCAGATTCCGATACACCTGGATGATCAAGAGAAGACCACATTCACGTGCCCTTGGGGTACGTTCGCTTATAGGAGAATGCCGTTTGGGCTTTGCAACGCCCCAGCCACCTTTCAACGGTGCATGATGGCCATCTTCTCCGAATACGTAGAGGAAATCATGGAAGTCTTCATGGACGACTTCTCCGTATACGGTTCCTCTTTTAACGATTGCCTTTCTAACCTTTCTCTTGTTTTGCAAAGATGTGAAGACACTAACCTAGTTCTTAATTGGGAAAAGTGTCAATTTATGGTTAAGGAAGGAATCGTATTAGGTCACTTAGTCTCTAGTAGAGGGATAGAGGTAGACAAGGCTAAGATAGAGACCATAGAGAAACTTCCTCCCCCAATTTCAGTGAAAGGGATAAGAAGTTTCCTAGGACATGCTGGATTTTATAGACGTTTCATTAAGGACTTTTCTAAGATATCAAAACCTCTCACTAATCTATTGATGAAGGATGCGGTTTTTGAGTTTTCACAGGAATGTTTGGATGCGTTTAACACCATTCGGCAAGCTCTAATTTCAGCACCTATTATCCAACCTCCGGATTGGACTCTTCCCTTTGAGGTTATGTGCGATGCTAGTGACGTAGCTATTGGAGCTGTTCTTGGACAACGAAAAGAAGGGTGAACCCATGTCATATACTATGCTAGCAAGACGCTAGATGAAGCACAGCTCAACTACGCCACTACCGAAAAAGAGTTTTTAGCCATTGTCTATGCTATTGACAAGTTTCGCTCTTATCTTGGAGGTGCAAAGGTGATTGTCTACACGGATCATGCTGCGATCCGGTACCTCCTTGCGAAGAAAGATGCGAAGCCAAGGCTAATTAGATGGATTCTTCTCCTACAAGAATTCGATCTTGAGATCCGTGACAAGAAAGGTTCCGAAAATTCTGTTGCGGATCATTTGAGTCGCCTAACACATCTAGAGGACGACCATCTACCCATTGATGACTCCTTCCCGGACGAACACCTACACATCATAGAGGAGTGCATCAACGTGATCTCCAAAGGTAACGAACCATGGTTTGCTGATTTTGTTAACTATTTGGTTTGCCAGGAGACACCACCCGGACTATCCTACGCACAAAGGAAGAAGTTCTTTAAGGATGTTCGGGAATACTATTGGAACGAGCCTCTCCTCTTTAAGAGAGGTCCGGATGGCATCATTCGGCGATGTGTTCCGGAAGATGAGATGCAAAGTGTCATCCGCCATTGTCATTCACTTCCTTGTGGAGGACACGCTAGTTCGAACAAGACTAGCGCAAAGGTATTGCAATCTGGATTCTTTTGGCCTACTTTATTTAGAGATGTGCAATCCTTTGTTTCTTGCTGCGATGCTTGTCAAAGAACAGGCAATATTTCTAGAAGGAATGAGATGCCCCTCAACAACATCCAAGAGGTGGAGATTTTCGACGTTTGGGGAGTTGATTTCATGGGACCATTCCCATCTTCTTGTGGAAACCAATACATACTATTGGCGGTAGACTACGTTTCTAGATGGGTGGAAGCAATTGCCTCTCCCACAAATGATGCCATGGTAGTGGTCAAGTTCTTCAACAAGACCATCTTCCCGCGATTTGGGACGCCAAGGACTATCATTAGTGATGGAGGTTCTCACTTCATAGCCCGTCTCTTTGAAGCACTTCTAGCTAAGTATGGGGTTACTCACAAGGTCGCTACCCCCTATCATCCACAAACAAGTGGACAAGTTGAGATATCAAATAGGGAGATCAAAGGAATTCTGGAGAAGACGGTTTCAAGGACTAGGAAGGATTGGTCCTTGAAGCTTGACGATGCATTATGGGCGTACCGGACTGCGTACAAGACTCCCATAGGAACCACACCATACAATCTTGTGTATGGGAAGTCTTGTCACTTGCCAGTAGAGTTGGAGCACAAAGCGTTTTGGGCTATCAAGTGGCTGAATTTCGGCATGAAGGAAGCGGGAGAGAAGCGTCTCCTAGACCTTAATGAGCTGGATGAACTCCGCTTGAACGCTTATGAAAACGCTAAGATCTACAAGGAGAGAGCAAAGCGTTGGCATGATAAGCATATCATTCCAAAGGACTTCAAGGAGGGAGATCAAGTTCTCCTCTTCAATTCAAGGCTTCGTCTCTTTCCAGGTAAGCTTAAATCCCATTGGACCGGACCTTTTCTAATTAAGCGTATTTTCCCCCATGGTGCAGTTGAAGTATGGGGTGAAGTGAGCGGAAGTTTTAAGGTGAACGGCCAACGACTAAAGAAGTACACGCCGGAACTCCAAGCTGAAGAGTTCGCGCCTACCGCAATCGAATAAGTGCGAGATTGGTCTAGCTACGGACCTTAAACAAAGCGCTTCTTGGGAGGCAACTCAAGGTATTGCATTTTCGTTTTTGTTTTCGATTCATAGTTTAGCTTGGTATTGACGTTTTTGCTTTGTTTTTGCCCTCGATTTCTTCCGGTATGTTCGTGTTTTTGGTTGTAGGATCGATGGAGAAGAAAAAAGGAAGGATAATGTTGAAGAAAAGCAACGAAATTTGGACTTTGGAGCTTTACAGAGAGTTCCACGGCCTAAATTACGGTCGTCACAGCTACAGTGCCCGTAATTTCCAAAAGCCTTTGAAAAATCACCAAAACCACGGTTCCGTACACTTCCACGGCCGTGGAACACCCCGACAGACCGTGATTTTCAAAAATTTTTCCTGTGACTATATAAGCCACATTCTTCACAAAAACCACCCCAAACCCCTCTTTCCACGACCTAATTGCCGAAAATCCACGACCCTTTCTCAAATCCTCGCTTCCTAATTGTTTTCAACGATTCTTCTTCCTAAACTGAAGCAAATTCAACCACAAACAAGATCCAAGCGACGAATCGAGCGGAAATTCACCAACGAATGCACAATTCGGAATTTTCAATCCGAAAAATAGGTTTTTTCTCTCTTCTTGATTCTTGCCAATTTGGTTCGTTTTTGTTAGAGATTTTTAGGGAGAACTGATTGAGATTGGAAGAAATTAGACTAGGACTGCCTGTTATGGTGATTGATTGTTGATTTGCTGAGATTTGTGATTTTCTGAGACGAATCACGGTCTCTGGGAGAATTACGGTCGTGGTTTCTGAAGAACAGACCGTAATTTTGAGCAGAATGGATTTTGTGAGAAGAGTTTCGGGGAGGATAAAAGAGAAGAAGAATGGTCAGAATAAGAAGAGGAAGGGTAATCCCTCCTCCTCCTCATCCTCTAGGGCACCACCACCCTCTTCTCCTTCACCTCCATCCTCACCTTCACCTCCATCTTCACCCCCTCACCCTAGACTCCCGACCATACACGACGATCATCTTGATGCACTCGATAGGATCAAGGAGAGGCCAGTGATTGGCCCTAGGTACTTGTTGTTGGAGGATCTAGCTCCTCTCAACATTGTGGAGGATCTTACTTGGCTCTTGGATAGAGCCGGACTAGTTGTCTTCTCGGCTATCCGAGAAGACGCTTATGAGGAGATTACACGGGAGGTTGTGACGTCTTTTGAGCACAACCACGTAGACAGGACCGTCTCTTTCCATCTCATGGAGAGAGACTACCATTTTAGCATCCGTGAGTTTGGGACCATTTTCGGGTTTCATGAGACCTTTAATGGTCGATTTCCTAGTGGCGTTTACGCCAAAGACTTTTGGAAGGAGGTTGCGATGATTTACGCCGACGAGGACCGTTGGCAACCCGCTGATACCAAGGCTAGGTTCATGTACCACCTAGCCTTGAAGATAGCTCACCGTGTTCTTTCGGAGTGTCTCTTTCCTAGGACGGAGACGCCCCAAAAGATCAAGACGGATGAGCTGTTCTTGCTTTACTCCATGCTGTATGGACATCGTGCTGATTGTGCTACTCTCTTGGCTGCTACGATGAGCAAGCTCAAGAAAAAGAAGAAGGGCAACATAGGATATGGTGGGATAGTTACCCACATTGCTAGGAGCTTGGGTGTTGATTTTTCTGCTTGCACCCGTATACCGGCCGTACCTTTAGGGCTACATGCTTTCATGACTAGGGGTCTCATTTTCCCCACACATAGAGGTCCGCCTTATGCGGGCATGCCTTGGGAGAGTAGGACGGGCAGGGGTATAGAGTGGCTGCCGGAGTACTCCATTATGGCGGGACGCCATAATTGGAAGGAGACGTTCGCTGCTATGCATGCGAACAGGATAGTAGCTCCCCCGTATGTCCCACCACCGGTTGTTGAGGAGGAGGATATGAGAGATCAGTTTGAGGGTGGAGGAGCCGAGCAGGACTTTGGCACGTTTCCGGATCAGCCGGAGGCGGCCCCCGCTACACCCAGACGTTCTCCACGTCCATCTAGAGCTTCAGGCTCGTCTTCTCGCCGCGCTAGCGTGAGTGAGAGGCCTACATGGATGACCACACCTCCCACATGGTATGGCGTTCCCCCTCCTTGGTCCACAGAGCAGACAGCAGCACCAGCACCAGCTCCATCCGACGCTCCAGCATGGTATAGTCAGGCTCCGGGATGGTACGAGCAGATGCCAGATTGGGCTACTGGCCTTTCAGAGAGAGTTGGAGCATTGGAGATCCGAGCCGATGCTAGAGACGGACGCTTAGACGACCTCGACCACATGATGAGGGATGTCTACCGCCAGCAGTTTGGGCGGTTCTATGATCCTAGCTTCTCTCCATTCCCGCCTCCGCCGGCACCGCAGTGATTTGATGCATGACCGTTCGCTTTAGACATTCCGCCTCCATTTTGTGAGTTTCTTTTTCTTCTCTTTCTTTTCTTTCTTTCTTGTGAACATTAGGGACAATGTTCGTCCTAAGTATGGGGTGGGATGTACTAAAAGTTTGTAATAACTTCTACTCACTATGTTTGCTTTCATTCGAGACTATCATTGCATGTTCATTATGTGTTTCACGTTTCATTATTGCATTGCATGAAAAAGAACTTGAAAAACCCATAAAAATTGAAAAAATTTTGAAAATTTTGTGCTTCTAATGAATTGAGATGATTTCCATGATAATCACTACTTGTGAATTGAGTTGATGACAATTGCATGCTAAAACGATTAGTGAATTGAAAAGGATTTGAATGTGTTGATTATACCTCTTTTGCAAGTTTCATAATGTGATTATGTTACCTAAATCATGTTGAGAAATTGAAGTTGAAATCACATTATAAGTTCCTATGCTTCTTATTGAGATGATTAAGACAATTCGATTTTTCTTTCTTCTTTCTTTGACCATTTAACTCCTCATTGAAATATTGACCTCCTTTACCTATCCGGGAATTATGGAGAAGTGAATGAAAAAGGCATGTTTGATGTGGGAGGGCCATGAGAGCAATTATATTGCAATCAAATGAATAGAAAGAAATTGTAGGTTTGGGGAAGTCAATCATGATGATGAGTAACTCGGCACCATTCACATAGCCGGGTGTTTGTGTCTTGCCAAAGTCGGATTGAGCGATATTCCTAGCGGATTATGGTATGTGCGCTAAGGGTTTGAGGCATCTCATAAAAATTGAGAAACGCCAATCTCCTAGGCTTCGGTTTTTGTGCACCTCTATCCATAACTCCAAAAGTAAAGTCGAAAAATGAAAGGAAGAGAGCGAAGCTCTAAAGTGCTACGGAAACCGCAAAAGAAGAAGAAGTGAGTAGTTGTCTAATTTCCCGGATTAATGCACCACATTCCCTAAAGGTTTCCTTCCCTTCCACATTCTAGACCTTTTCTTTGAAAGTCCTTAAGATCAAAAGAATGTTATATGACTTTGTGATCTAAATTGAAGTTTCTTATGATTGATTTTGATAATGTTTGAAGGTTATGATGCTTGTTTAGAAGTTTAATCGATTCATGAGTTTTCTTTGCTTTTTACTCCTTGATTAAGCGTGTAAAAGTTTGATAAACGATTGAAGCAAGGTTTGAGAATGATCTATTCTTTAGAAGGCACATTCATCCAAAAGAAGTATTGCTTTGAGAAGGTACACATATTTCATCCTAACTTTTGTTTAGAGCTTTTTGAAAGACCTTGCTTAGGGACAAGCAAGTATTAAGTATGGGGTTATTTGTTAGCATGAAATATTGTGACACTTTAGGCACGTTTTCTAAACGTATTTGATTCATATTGATAGTCTTTGATTGAGCATTGTTACATTAGTGAGCTAGTTCGCCTATATTGTCGATATGGATGTCTACACTAGTTCTATGTTGATTATAGGTGTTTGGGAGCCATTTCCAAACGGAATTTAGCAAAGAAGAGTTGATCAAGTATGTCCATGGATTGAGGGCATTCTTAGGAGCAAAATGGAGTTCAACTTGAGGAATGCACGAGGCTAGGGAAGAATCACGTTCTTGCCCTAAATCACGCTCTAAAATACGGCCGTACTACAAACCACGTTCAGTTCCACGGCCGTGGATCCTTGCAAGAGAGGCGTGATGCATTCCAGTAACTATTACGGTCGTGGAATCCATGGTCCAAACCGTGACACTTTCCACGCTCTAAATTACAGTCGTGGAACCTTCCACGACCGTGATCTTGGCGATCTTTTTCGCCACACTTTGAAGCCACGATCTTTTGAAGATTGGGCCGGGCCGATATTTTATCTTGCCCTATAAAAAGACGGACGAAGAGAGATTTCGGCATCACTGCTTATCCACGGATAAATCTCGCTTTAGGCTAACACTTACGACACCACCGCTTACACGCGTTTAGATCGCCGCTATTCGCTTGGGATCGGCGTTCGCGCCTGGATTTGCCCTAATCTCGCACTTTGGTGGAGATTATCGTTGGGACTTCCAGATTTTCCGGATTGACGGAAGATTCGGAAGATTGTGCAAGAAGACTTCTCTTCTTGTTTAGGTTTGATTTAGAAGACGGATTGACATCCCGTTCTTCCTTCTTGCCTAAGATTGTGTTTCATTGTTCTATTCTGGAATTAGTGACATTATTCGTTCTTGATTGTAATTTTGAGATTGGTTTGGAGTTTATTGGAAGTTTTCGAAAGTTCTCATCTTTCTATCTTATAATTCTTGAATTGATATCAACATGATTGTTATTGGCTAAAAACCCTTAACAATTCTAAGGTGAAGGGTTGATAGTTGTGGCTTAGATGATGATAGATCGATCGTAATTAGATTAGACCCTGAGAGTTAAAGAGAATCATCGACGAACCTAAATCACGGTTTGTTCTTGAGTTCCACGACCGTGGAATCTCAAGAACTACCCGTAATTTCCCTTAAGTTTACGAACCTGCTTTTACTTTAATCCAATGTTAAAGATTTGCTTTAACTTAGTTTAGGCTTGCCTTTTCTAGGTGGTAGTGAAGCCTCAACAACCTCTACCTCGATTATGAGTGTCATAACCTTAATCGGTTAAGTTAGTTTTGAACCTTTGGATTGTAAGTTTGGGTATTTGACATTAATTCTTATCTTTAGAACCTTTTGTTACGCTAAAAAGTGTGCACGCAATAAGGCTTAAATTTATACTCGTTATAATTATCCTACTTCTAGCGCACCCGCAGTGTACGGGACGTATGCAGCAAGATAAGTATTCCAAGGTCGAACACAAAGACTAAGGTGAAATCGAATTAAATTGTGATTGAATTTAGCAAGACCTAAGTCTAAAGGAAAGGAGAAAATAAAGGAAATAAAACCTCAATTGTTTTGGTTATTTTTAGGTGATCACATCAAAGATCAAATGCATGCAAACAATCAATCAAACTAAATCGGAAGATTAGCACAAATAAACAAATCAAACAAGATATTGATCAAGAGAAAGGAAAGATGGATTCTAGGGGTTGGAAATTCCGGGTATGGCATAAGACTCAAGTTATCTACTCATTCTTTGGATTGATTATGATATGTCGGGATTAAGTGTTCCTAAAATGGGATCAATTACCGGGTAAGTCTCATGATCAAACTAGTCCACACCTAAGGTCTCATTACCGGTTAAGTCTCTAAGACCCTAAGGATAGGAGTTTAACACAAACCGGATTGTTTAATTAGGGATCTAACCTATCTTTACCGGGTAAGTCTCGGAAAGGGAAGTCCTAATCAACTATCCTAGCACATTTAATCCAATGGCGGCTTATTAGGCTCACCATTACCTAAGGTTTTGCTATTTTAGATTCTAAGGGCAAGGATTACCGGGTAGGTCTCTCCTAGCACTTAGTCGCTACACTAGGACACCCTAGGGTAGGTTAAACTCAGCAAAGACTTAGGGTTTCAACAATTTTATGGATCTAAGGTAAGATTCTTCGAACCAGGAAGAATCACGGTCTGTTCTACAGAAACCACGACCGTGGTTCTTCAAGAACTACCCGTGATTTCTAACAGTAGCTACGTTCATAAGCAAGAATCATCCAAAGGTAAAGTCTGTCCTATCATAGTTCTAGCCACAACCATCCTTTCCTTACCCTAGAATCACATCAATCTAGCCTACAACATTCATAATAGGAATCAAAGCAAACAAACATAGATTCATAACCTCTATTGCAAGAAAATGAGAGAAAGAAGATGAACAAATGAACTTTAAACACAATCCAAATCTGAAGATCGAATTAAGAAAACTTACAACCCTTCCAAAAGAAGGTTCAAGAGTTCATAAATCTCTAGAAATAAATCCGAAAATACAAGAGCTAAGTGTGTCTTCTCCTCCCCTCTTCAATGGCTCCTTCCTTCTTCTTTTTGCACTTTCCTTCCTAGAAAAAAATTCCTTCTTCTTCTTGGAATATCTTTTGTTAAAGAAAATAGAGAATGTGTGAGTTGCTCCCAAACTACCTCTAATTCCCAGCTGCCTCAAACAACCATCAAGGACCACTTTTTATAACCAATTCTTCATGTGCTGGCCATGAGAGTCGTGGCACAGCTGTCACGAGAATCTGGCAAAAACCACGGTCATTTCCACGGCCGTGGTTCTTCAGAGAACCGTGATTCTGTGCAGAAACTTTGCCTTGGACAATTAGGCTGTGGTTTGGTGCATGGCTTGTGTAGGAAAGGTTCCTTGAGTCTCCTCAACCCTTAGCTTGCGTTCCCATGAGTTTGGAAACGTGTCCTCTGAATGAGCGACCCTTAAACGCATCGTTTTAGCTCGAAACTTCCCGAAATACCTACAAAACGCACACAAGTCCGTGTAGACGTCTATCTCGACAAAATATATGTTTTGAGTGCAAAACGTATTGGACTAGTGCTAGATAATGCATGATTGAGCGAGAATCCTATCTAAATGTACACCTAAAACTATGCTATAAATCGTGTTATCAAAATACCCCATACTTAAGGTTTGCTCGTCCCCGAGCAAATTCCCAACTATAGACTAAGAGATGACATGATTTATGTATGCAGAAAACTGGCAAAATCTTTTTGGTTTTGTGCTTCTACTATTGGATCACCTTCATAGTCATGATCATTGGCAATTGGATAAGCAATTATGTATCAAACAATAAGGGCATGGAAAGACAATTGTACTTAACTCAAAAGCATGCATGAGATGGGAGGACGAAGATGTCAAGAAGATCAAGAGTCTATCCAATCTAGATTACTAAGTCTTACAAACATGCAAGTAGGTCATAAGGGCTTGTGACATAAAAGGCTAAGAAACGTTGTAATTTGGGAGGGGAGTTTTCTAGGTATGTAATGCTAATCCGGGAATGGAACTAACTTCACTTCCTTGTCCTCGATCAACTTCCCCCAAGTGTATATTTTTCCCTATCTTGCTTTCTTTTCTTTTTCTTTAACTCATTTTTGAGACAATGGCATTGGTGTACAATAGCCGAAACCTCGGTGATTAGCCATCCTCGGGCTTTTTCTCTTTTTCGAGGTGCATCCACACCGGGCACACATACCAAAGCTCGTTAGGGCTATTGGTTCATTTGACTTTGGCAAGGCACCAACACCCGTTTATGTGAAGTGTACCGAGTTACTTATCATTTAAACCAACGCCCCCAAACCTATTTTGGCTACACTTCCACCATAATTTCAGCATTCCATTCACGACATTCTTTTCATTACATCTTCACCCCGCACTTGCTTTTTACACATTCAAACACACTAGCATGCTCCTATTCCCGGATGGGTTTAAAGGAGGTCGATTTTATATCAATTGAGGTGCTCAAGCAATCATGATAAAGATGAGAAGTAGAGAAAGATGAAGTGCCTCATTCATTCCTAGATGGTATGCAAGAACTTATCATGTAATTTCGACTTTCAATACTCAATCCATTCTAGGCAATCATCATGATCTCAAGTCATTCATGGAATTTAAGAGAAGTAGTTCAAGTCCACATATGCATTTATCAATTCAACACATAAGGCCATTCATAACCAATCACAAGACAAGTTTCATCATTAGGATCATATCCAAGCCTAGAAAGCACAAAAAATTTTTAAATTTTCTGATTTTTATGGGATTTTCGATTTATTATGTACAATGCAAGACACATGCAAATATTAACCTATCCTAGATGCTCATCATGCAAAGGATCATGCGAACCCCACCCCATACTTAGGAACACATTGTCCCCAATGTGGTATACAAGTAAAGAGAGTGAAAGAAGGTTCTCACAATGTAAAAGTGTTTGCTATGGTATTTGGGAATTCTCAAATGGATTGATGTTTGATGATCCTTTCAACCATGGTAGAGAGCTCTAAACATCCATCAAGCTTTGAAACCCGCGCTAGGCACCGCTAGCCGTCCAAGTTCCGCGTCCGCTCCACCCATAATTGGTGAGGGTTTCATCATCATCATTTCCGAGAGAGGCTTCCGACGCCATTAATGCTTCTAGCATACACATGAAGTAGACAAAACACACAAAGCACACAAAAACAGAAAAATCTAAGCAAAAATGAAGGAAAAATGTTACCGATGGGTTGCCTCCCACCAAGCGCTTCTTTAAGGTCATTAGCTTGACCAAACTTCGGGAGCGTCTATTCAAGGTGGAGCGGGGCAATCATGTCTATCGGGGCTCCCGGAATATACTTCTTCAAGCGATGCACATTCACTTTGAAATCTCCACAATGCTCCCCTCCTATCTCAATAGCTCCATGGGGAAAGACCTTCTTTACCACATATGGCCCGGTCCATCTTGATTTGAGCTTTCCGGGAAAAAGTCTTAGCCTCGAGTTGAAGAGAAGGACAAGATCTCCTTCACTCAACTCCTTTGGAATAATCCTCTTGTCATGCCATCTTTTGGTTCTCTCCTTGTAGATCCGGGCATTCTCATAGGCTTCCAACCGGAGCTCCTCAAGGGCATTGATATCAAGCAATCTCTTCTCTCCCGCCTCCTTGAGGTCAAAATTCAGCCACTTAATGGCCCAATAAGCTCTATGCTCCATTTCCACCGGAAGATGGCAAGACTTGCCATAGACCAACTTGTAAGGAGTGGTGTCAATAGGTGTTTTGAAGGCGGTTCTATATGCCCATAGTGCGTCATTGAGCTTCATAGCCCAATCCTTCCTTGTCCTAGACACCGTCATCTCGAGGATGGCCTTGATCTCACGGTTGGAGATCTCCACTTGACCACTAGTTTGGGGGTGATAAGGTGTTGCTACCTTATGAGTCACCCCATACTTAGCCAAAAGTGCTCCAAAATTCCTATTTGTGAAGTGCTTCCCTCCATCACTAATGATCACCCTTGGTGTTCCAAACCTAGGGAAGATCACTCGGTTGAAGAACCGCACCACCACCTTGGCATCATTGGTAGGAGAGGCGATGGCCTCTACCCATCTTGACACATAGTCCACCGCCAATAGGATGTAGAGATTGCCACATGAGGAAGGGAATGGTCCCATGAAGTCTACACCCCACACATAAAAAATCTCAACTTCTTGGATGTTGTTCAAGGACATTTCATTCCTCCTTGAGATGTTCCCCGTTCTTTGGCAAGCATCACATGCCGCTACAAAACCTTGCACATCTCTAAACAAGTTAGGCCAATAAAAACCGGATTGCAATACCTTTGCACACGTTTTGTGTGAGCTAGCATGGCCTCCACATGGTAAGGAGTGACAATGCCGGATCACACTCTCCATTTCATCTTCCGGTATGCATCTTCTAAGCACCCCATCCGGGCCTCTCTTGAATAGAAGTGGCTCACTCCAATAGTAGTGCCTTACATCGTTGAAGAACTTCTTCCTTTGTGCATATGTAAGCTCGGGAGGTACTTCCTCACACACCAAGTAATTCACAATGTCGGCATACCACGGCTCACTTCCTATAGCCACGTGGAACAAACATTCTTCCACCATTTGCAATTGTTCATCCCGGAATGAGTCATCTATCGGGATGTTGTCTTTCCCAAGCTCCAATGGTGGGAGTCTACTAAGGTGATCCGCTACGGAGTTCTCGGATCCTTTCTTATCTCGTATCTCCAAATCAAACTCTTGGAGAAGGAGGATCCACCGAATCAACCTTGGTTTGGCATCCTTCTTTGTAAGTAGATAACGGATCGCCGCATGATCCGTGTAAACTATGACCTTCGCTCCAACAAGGTACGAGCGGAACTTTTCAAATGCATACACCACCGCCAACAACTCCTTCTCGGTGGTAGCATAGTTAAGTTGGGCTTCATCTAGCGTCTTGCTAGCATAATAAATGGCATGAGTGCGCCCTTCCTTTCTTTGCCCTAAAACGGCCCCAACGGCCACATCACTCGCATCACACATGATCTCAAACGGTAAACTCCAATCCGGAGGTTGCATGATGGGTGCGGAGATCAAGGCGTTCTTCAACCTACAAAACGCTTCAAGACAATCTTTGGAAAAAACAAAATCAACATCTTTCATTAGTAGGTTAGTGAGAGGTTTAGAAATTTTAGAGAAATCTTGAATAAATCTCCGGTAGAAACCGGCATGCCCTAAGAAACTCCTTACCCCCTTCACCGAGGTAGGTGGTGGCAACTTCTCTATCGTTTCAATCTTAGCCCTGTCAACCTCGATGCCACGGTTAGACACCAAGTGTCCTAACACAATACCTTCACTTACCATGAAGTGGCATTTCTCCCAATTTAAGACAAGATTTGTCTCCTCACATCTTTGCAACACTAATGACAAATTAGCCAAGCAATCATCGAAAGAAGAACCATAAACAGAGAAATCGTCCATGAACACTTCCATGATATTTTCTATGTATTCCGAAAATATAGCCATCATACACCTTTGGAAGGTGGCGGGTGCATTACACAACCCAAATGGCATTCTCCTATATGCAAAGGTACCCCATGGACATGTAAAAGTTGTTTTCTCTTGGTCATCGGGGTGGATAGGGATTTGGAAGAATCCACTATATCCATCTAGATAGCAAAAGTGAGAGTGTTGAGCTAATCTTTCTAGCATTTGGTCAATGAAGGGGAGGGGAAAGTGATCTTTCCTAGAGGCCATGTTCAATCTCCTATAATCTATACACATTCTCCATCCCGTGACCGTCCTAGTCGGTATTAGTTCATTGTTCTCATTAGTTACTACCGTCATTCCACCCTTCTTAGGTACCACATGAACGGGGCTAACCCACTTACTATCCGAGATAGGGTAGATAATTCCCGCATCTAGCAACTTAATGATTTCCTTTTTGACCACCTCTTTCATTATAGGATTCAATCTCCTTTGATGTTCAATAGAGGGTTTGTGGTTATCTTCCATCATTATCTTATGCATGCACAAAGATGGCTTAATGCCAACCAAATCATCAATAGTATAACCAATGGCTTTCCTATGCAGTCTTAGTTCATGCAGCAATTTAGCAAGTTCATCATCACTCAAGCATGCATTAACAATCACCGGATATGTAGAATTATCACCAAGGAATGCATACTTTAAATGAGAAGGGAGGGGTTTGAGTTCAAGTGATGGAGGACCTTTATCGGTTGAAGATGATCCAAATAAGATTGGATGAGATGAATCCAAGGCAAAAGAAGACTCTTCTTGGCTCCTAGAAGTTTGATCACCATCAAGAGCTGATACAGGGAAAACCACGGTTGGAAACACGGTTTGCTCATCTTCCACGGCCGTGGTTCTTGCCAAGCTTGCTTCTCGGAGTTGTCCAGAGAGTTTGACGGCCGTGGAACCTGAATCTCGACCGTGGAACTTGCAGCTGTTCACAATTTCTTCGTGGCTCTCAAATCCAACTCTTGGTTCCTCTTCCAAGGCCTCCAAGGCTTTGATCTCTTCATTGCATTCCTTTTCAATGTCTTCCTCCATCATACTCAAAGTAAGAACCTTCTCCAAGGGGTCCTTGACCAAGATCGAGCTTACTATTTCTCTAGATTCTTCTTGCTCGACTATGTTGAAGATATCTTCATCAAGGGTTGGCCCTTTCATCATTGTGGACAGTTTGAACTTGATGTTCTCTTCTCCAATGTTGAAGGAGAGAGTCCCGTTCTTGCAATCCACTAAACATCCCGAGGTGGCTAGGAAAGGTCTTCTTAGGATCATGGGAACCGGATAATCCGCCGGAATGTCCAACACTACAAAGTCAATGGGCACGTAAAATCCTCCCAATTGCACCGGAATGTCCTCTAGAATCCCAACCGGATGAGTGATAGAACGGTCCGCCATATAGAGGGTCATCTTGACCGGCTTTGGCTCTCCTAGCCCGACCTTGTTGCTAAGTGCAAGCGGTATGATGCTTACACTCGCCCCAAGATCACAAAGGGCCTCGTATTTCACATCTCCCACTCCTATTGGGACGCAAAAAGAGCCCGGATCTCTTAGCTTGGGAGGCATTGCTTCCTTCATTGTTTGGATTAACTCCGAGGATCTCTTGGTCATCCTAATCTCCCCATACTCCTCCAACTTCCTTTTGTTGGAGAGTATTTCCTTCAAGAACTTTCCGTATGCCGGCATTCCTAAGATGGCATCCATGAACGGAATGTTAATATGTAACTTGGACATTAGTTCAAGGAACTTACCAAAGTGATTGTCCAAACGAGCTCTTGCTCTTGATTGTGGGAATGGTAGTGGTGGCTTGTATGGAGGCGGTGCCACATAAGTTGGCTCTACATCCTTGCTCTTCCCTCCATCTTTATGCTTTCTTCCCTCTTCTACCACTACTTGACTCCCCTTAGCTTGGTCATTGGGCAAAGGATCCTTCATACTCAACCCACTCCTTGTTGTGATAGCCAAAACTTGACCTCTTGGGTTGTCTTCGGTTCTTCCGGGAAGCTTCCCCGGATCTCTATGTGCTTCACCCGCTTTTTGAAAGACTTGTGCTTCCAAGACTTTTTGAGCCTTAGAAATTGAAGTGACGGTGCTCTCAAGTCCACTCAATCTTCCTAGCAATTGTTCAAACATGACTTCGGTCCTATCCTTTGAAGGTTGAGTAAAACCGGGTGGAGGTTCTTGTGAAGCTCTTTGTGGTGGAGTTGTACTTGTGGAGGCGGGAGGGTTCAAGGCTCCATCCGGATTAGAGTAAGAAAATCCGGGATGGTTGTGGTTTGGCCGGTAATTGTTGAATTGCCGGTTGTTGTTGAAATTTCTTGGGCCTTGGTAATTGTTGAAGTTGCCCCTTCCCATATAATTCACATCTTCCTCCTTGGAACACAAGTTAGCTCTTGGAGGTGCTTGAGGAGTTGCTTGGCTCTTCAAGGTGGTAGTACATAACTCTCTCAAGGATTTCAACTCGTTGTTGATGGCGTCAAGCTTGAAATTGCTCATGGTGACTTCACTCACCTCATACGCTCCCGCCTTTCTTCCCTCGCTCTTCCTATGAGAGTACTTTTCAATCACTAGAGCTTGCTTCTCCACAAACTCCCAAGCATCATCTACATGCTTCTCCATAAATGTCCCACCGGAAAGAGATTGAAGCTTGAATTGGCTATCTTCATCAAGCCCTTTGAAATAGATCTCTAATAGCTCAATCTTTGGTATGCCATGGTGCGGACAATCTAGGAGAAGGTCCTTAAATCTCTCCCAAGACTTGAACAAACTTTCTCTATCCCTCATCACAAAGGCATTAATCTTTCCTCTTAATTCGGTGGTCTTGGAAGGTGGAAAGAACTTGGTCAAGAACTCGGTTGTCATCTCTTCCCAAGTACCAACTCGCCCTTGCGGAATAGATTGATACCAAGCCAAGGCTTTGTCTTTAAGAGAGAAGGAAAAGGCCCTTAGCTTATGGTTGTTGCTCTCCAATCTTGGTGGTCTAAGAGTCTCCATCAAAATCTCATAGTTCATCAAATGTTGGTGAGGAGACTCTCCTTCCATCCCTCCAAACTGATTATGCCGGATCATTTGAAGAACTTGAGGGCGGAGCTCATAGTTGTGGGTTGCGGGATCTCCTAGATTCACACCCGGTCGGTGTGCTCTTTGTGCCGGATCCATACGTCTCCCTAGGGTTTGTGGCTCCTCAATAGCAATGGGAACAACCCTAACATTGGCCGCCGGCTGCGGCTGTGGTGGAGGTGGTGGAGGTTGTCGGCGATTAAGCTCTCCTTGAACAAGGGCTTGCCTAATCTCCTCAATCTCCCTCCTTGTTTCCTCTTGCCTCTCATTGGCAAGTCTCCTCTCTTCCTCTAAGAGCTCATATCTTAGCCTTATTTGCTCTAAGACTTCATCCAATTCAGCTTGAAGATTCCTACCGGCCATCTCTTTCTCCTTTCGGATGTTCTTAGATCTAGATCGAAGGGTTTTCTCCGGTTCGGGATCAAATGGAGCTAAATCCTTGCCACGAGATCTTCGCATACACCTAAAGAGCAATAGATGTCCTGAAAAGCAAAGACAAAAACCAAAAAGAGATCAAAAGAAACAAGAAAGATCTATACTAGAAACAATCACAAAATAGACTCAATTTAGACCTAGTCCCCGGCAACGGCGCCAAAAACTTGTTACGCTAAAAAGTGTGCACGCAATAAGCCTTAAATTTATACTCGTTATAATTATCCTACTTCTAGCGCACCCGCAGTGTACAGGACGTATGCAGCAAGATAAGTATTCCAAGGTCGAACACAAAGACTAAGGTGAAATCGAATTAAATTGTGATTGAATTTAGCAAGACCTAAGTCTAAAGGAAAGGAGAAAATAAAGGAAGAAAACCTCAATTGTTTTGGTTATTTTTAGGTGATCACATCAAAGATCAAATGCATGCAAACAATCAATCAAACTAAATCGGAAGATTAGCACAAATAAACAAATCAAACAAGATATTGATCAAGAGAAAGGAAAGACGGATTCTAGGGGTTGGAAATTCCGGGTATGGCATAAGACTCAAGTTATCTACTCATTCTTTGGATTGATTATGATATGTCGGGATTAAGTGTTCCTAAAATGGGATCAATTACCGGGTAAGTCTCATGATCCAACTAGTCCACACCTAAGGTCTCATTACCGGTTAAGTCTCTAAGACCCTAAGGATAGGAGTTTAACACAAACCGGATTGTTTAATTAGGGATCTAACCTATCCTTACCGGGTAAGTCTCGGAAAGGGAAGTCCTAATCAACTATCCTAGCACATTTAATCCAATGGCGGCTTATTAGGCTCACCGTTACCTAAGGTTTTGCTATTTTAGATTCTAAGGGCAAGGATTACCGAGTAGGTCTCTCCTAGCACTTAGTCGCTACACTAGGACACCCTAGGGTAGGTTAAACTCAGCAAAGACTTAGGGTTTCAACAATTTTATGGATCTAAGGTAAGATTCTTCGAACCAGGAAGAATCACGGTCTGTTCTACAGAAACCACGACCGTGGTTCTTCAAGAACTACCCTTGATTTCTAACAGTAGCTACATTCATAAGCAAGAATCATCCAAAGGTAAAGTCTGTCCTATCATAGTTCTAGCCACAACCATCCTTTCCTTACCCTAGAATCACATCAATCTAGCCTACAACATTCATAATAGGAATCAAAGCAAACAAACATAGATTCATAACCTCTATTGCAAGAAAATGAGAGAAAGAAGATGAACAAATGAACTTTAAACACAATCCAAATCTGAAGATCGAATTAAGAAAACTTACAACCCTTCCAAAAGAAGGTTCAAGAGTTCATAAATCTCTAGAAATAAATCCGAAAATACAAGAGCTAAGTGTGTCTTCTCCTCCCCTCTTCAATGGCTCCTTCCTTCTTCTTTTTGCACTTTCCTTCCTAGAAAAAAATTCCTTCTTCTTCTTGGAATATCTTTTGTTAAAGAAAATAGAGAATGTGTGAGCTGCTCCCAAACTACCTCTAATTCCCAGCTGCCTCAAACAACCATCAAGGACCACTTTTTATAACCAATTCTTCATGTGCTGGCCATGAGAGTCGTGGCACAGCTGTCACGAGAATCTGGCAAAATCCACGGTCATTTCCACGGCCGTGGTTCTTTAGAGAACCGTGATTCTGTGCAGAAACTTTGCCTTGGACAATTAGGCTGTGGTTTGGTGCATGGCTTGTGTAGGAAAGGTTCCTTGAGTCTCCTCAACCCTTAGCTTGCGTTCCCATGAGTTTGGAAACGTGTCCTCTGAATGAGCGACCCTTAAACGCATCGTTTTAGCTCGAAACTTCCCGAAATACCTACAAAACGCACACAAGTCCGTGTAGACGTCTATCTCGACTAAATATATGTTTTGAGTGCAAAACGTATTGGACTAGTGCTAGATAATGCATGATTGAGCGAGAATCCTATCTAAATGTACGCCTAAAACTATGCTATAAATCGTGTTATCACCTTTCTATATTGAAGCCTCAACAACCTGTATAGAGAGTGTCTTGTAGGTGAGTCATATAAGGTTTTTGGAACTTCACCGTACGATTACCTTACATTAGCATACCTTTGCATATCTCTACTCTGTCTTATATCATTAAGTATATCTTGAATCGATTGCCACAGCTGGATACTTGGATCTTTAGGATTGTTGTTTTCCCAATATTTGCAAAACCTCTCATACTTACTTGCTTGATAATCTGCAATTGAATTTGTTCCCACCCAAATCCCTGTGTTCGATACTCTAGAATACTTGCTAATCTACGCCGATCCGTACACTGCGGGTTCGCTTGCTTTTATTCTAGTTTTATAAATTTAAAGCTTGATTGCACGCACGCTAAGGGGCGAACATGGTTTAAACTGGATTATGCATGATTAATTTCGATAATTATGACTTATTATGCATTCTGCGATTTTATACAAAGATGAACAACTTTCTCATATTTATAAAATGTTTTGATCATATTTTGATTTTAAATTCCATGAAGTATTCTCTTAGAGTGATCTATGATTGTAGCACACCATAAAAATGTTTTTGAAAGACTTTTTCATTGATTTCTTGACTTATAATCCATTCTATCTTGCCTTTTATATGCGGAACTTGCTTGGGGACAAGCAAGGGCTAAGTATGGGGTATTTTGATAGCATGAATTATAGTCTATATTTTGGGGTTTGTTTAGACGTTTTATCTTTCATAATCTGCATGTTTGTATGTATATTATGTGATTATATTACCATTTCATCTACCTTTGCGGGAATCGAGGTCTACACCTAGTTTTGTTGTAATCGTAGGTAAAATGGCACGTTTTGCATCAAAAAGGAGCAAAAGGAGCTATGGAGTCATTGGAGCTACATTTAGGAACATAAGGAAACATCCAGGAAGCATAGCCATGGATTAGAGATTCACTTTGGATCAGATTTGAGAGATTTCACATTCAGTTGTGACTCACCTCGGTTGACTACAGAGTGACCTCGACCGAGGTGATCCAGAGAAGTCGACTCGACCGAGGTGAACACCTGGGACGCGGCGAGAATATTTTATTCTTGGCTGAGATCTTTTATCTTTGGAAAGAGATCTTATATTTTTGGGCTTGGCTCCTGGAAGGAAGAAGATATGCTAGATCATATATTTTACCTATTTTTATGGGAAGAGATCTTTCTAAGATATCTTATCTTTGGAGAGTAATTTTCCTATAAAAAGGGTCGGATTTCCCACAAATCCGACATCCGCTATCACTCGGAACATCTTGCATACATCCGAATACACCGCTGCAGTCATACTCCAGTTGGGAGATTTGAAGAACCTTTTTGAAGGTTGAAGGAAGAAAGTTTATAGCTTTTATAGCTTTTGAAGGGTTTTTGTAAGATCATCTTAGATTCCCTTCTTGTTTGTTGTCTTGTTGGATTTCTATCCAAGGAACGCTTGTTGTTTTGATAATTGATTCAGTTATTGAAGCCTTTTTCTTAAGGTTTTCTTGTTCAATTATTCTCTTTCTTCCCATATATTTGATTAATACTTTCATGATGATGAGTGGCTAATCTCTTTGTGTGATTCTAGGGTGATTGGCTGAAGGTTGTGGGAAAAACAATGATAGAATAATCTTAATCACAGTAGGACCCTGAAAGCTCGAGTCTTTACCTTAACCCTAAGCATCTCGCTCAGTCGATGAACATCTCGGCCGGGGTGGAATTTGGTTGACCGAGGTGACTTATTAGATCCGAAACTGAGAGTTAAGTGTTAGAGTTTGCCAAATCCTATTCTTATTACACCTTTCCTGGTTCAATGCAAGCCTAGGATGAGACTTACCCGGTAATTCCTTAGTTTGTTTACCAATGATCATAAGTATAGGTAATAAAGGTTTATCCTTTATTGGGGTTTGAGTGTGCTTCCATCCCATCTTTGTGAGTTAGCCTGAGACTTACCCGGTAAAGGTTGATTCTATTCCCTTAGATGGTGTGTTAGTTTGAGGTTATAGTTCTTTATCTTAATTCCTTGAGACTTACCCGGTAATAGGAGTTACGGTTTGGGATTAGTGAGTAGTGAGACTTACCCGGTGATCTATTCCACTTTAGAAACACCTTCCCTATGCAAAAACCTCAGCTTTGTCCGCTTATCTTTAGATCTTGAGTTGGAACCACAACTAGATGCTTTAATCCCTAGAACTGCATATTTCCTTTATTGACTTTTATCATCTTTGATTGTTTTAATCGCTTTTGTGGTTAGTAATTGCTAAAGCTTACCGTTATCGACTTTGTTTCACTAAGTCCCTGTGATCGACCCCTGGAATTCCTTGCTTTTTACTACGATTGACCCGTACACTGCGGGTTCGTATCCTTGTTCTAAGCTTACATCTAGAGTTATAAATTTAAAGCTTGCACACACCGTTTGGAGCGAACAGTTATGCCCAGAGATAACACCAATTCAGCTATAAAAGGAATTAGAAATGTACCTTTGTGTATGCATGATGGTGTTACTAGAATATTACAAAATGCTAGATGAGTTCCCAAGCTTAGAAGAAACTTGTTATTAGAATTTGTCTTTGATAATTTAAATTGTTCTATAGTCACCCAGAAATGGTGTGAAAGATGTGATTAGGAATGATGGTGTAAGGGGACTTATACCCTGTTGTTACATCACCTCAAATTAATCTCACTAAAACATCTGATCATATGACTTTAGCTCAAACTTCACTTCTGCATAGTAGATTGGGTCACATGGGTAATAAGGGAATGCTTAGTTTATTTCAGCAAGGTTTGATAGATAAGAAACCTGCTAATCTAGAAATGTGTGAAACCTGTGTCTTAGGGAAGAAAACCAAACATAGTTTCACTCCCTCTAGTTATGTAGTCAAACAACCTCTAGAATATATTCACTTTGACCTCTAGGGACCTGCATAGGTAGACACCATAGGGGGCAGGAGATATTTATCTCCATCATTGATCACTACTCTAGGAAAGTTTGGGTATATCTTCTTAAAACAAAAGATGAAGCTTTTGAAATCTTTAAGAATTGGAGGACTCTTGTTGAAACACAAACTAATAACATAGTTAAATGTCTAAGAACTGATAATGGCATTGAAATTTGTAATAAAGAATTTAATGAATTCTGCAAAGAGAAAGGTATTAAAAGACACTTAATTATTCCTAAAGAATGGTACCGCTAAAAGAATGAATAGAACCTTGCTTGAAAAAGCAAAATGCATGCTAGTTAGTGCTAGTCCCAAACCTTCCCTATGGAGAGAAGTTGTTACTACAGCTTCACATCTCATTAATAGATCGCCCTCCTCAGTTTTAGGTTTCAAAACCCCTTCTGAGTTATGGTCTAACAGGATACCTAATCTAACATACCTTAAGCCCTTTGGATGCACGGCCAACACTCATGTGAGTGAAGGCAAGCTGCAACCAAAAGCTAAAAAGGGTATCATGTTAGGTTATCCTGAGGGTGTAAAAGGTTATAAGCTTCCCCTTATTCAACCTGGTGGGTATAAGGTAGTTGTGTCTAAGAATGTTACATTTAATGAAAATGAATTTCACTTTTTAAAAACAAACATTCCGGTGAGATCAATAGCACTGCTGGTGAGACTGAGGAGAATTCCAATAATGGGACCCCCTTTTACATGCCCAGTGCTAGTGACAACAATGTTGAAGAAGAATTTGACATTGAATGACTATATTGAAGGTAGTTTACTACCTAGTGATGACACTACTGCTAGTGAAAGCAATAGTGTTCCTTCACAACAATTAAATGACAACATTAATCTAGATATTTAACAATTAAGGGGGGGAAATAACTCTAAAATTATTCAGAATTCTAGTGATAATCACCTGTCCACTGCTAGTGGGACCTGTCATGAGACTCAAAATGGCGTGAGTCCCCCTGGTACAAGTCTTGATCATGAGAGTAACTCACATTATTTTGGTTCTCATGATCTGTACTAGCTAACAAGGGGCATGGTTCCTAGGACTATAATCCATAATAAGGAATATGCTAATATTGTTGAATATGCTTGGATTACTGCTTTTGTTGTGAAAAATCTCTATACTCTTGAAACTTATGAACAAGTTGTTGATTGTAAAGATGCAAAACTATGGATAGTTGTTATGAAAGATGAAATTGATTCTATACATGCTAATGATACCTGGACCTTAATTAAGAAACCTAATAGTTCTAAGCTAGTTCAGTGTAGGTTGATTTATAAAATCAAAGAAGGCTTATCTTTGAATGAACCTAACAAATATAAGGCTAGATTGGTAGCAAAAGGATTTACTCAAAGAGAAGGCATTGACTATAATGACATTTTTGCTTCAGTGGTTTAGTATAAAACTTTGAAACTTATGCCTGTTATGATTGTTGTGTTTGATTGGGAATTAGAACAGATGGATGTCAAGACGGTTTTCCTGCATGGCGAGTTAATTGAAACTATATACATGTCTAAACCTAAAGGTTTTGTTGACTCTGCAAATCTCAATGCTTGTTGTCTGTTTAAAAAATCTAACTATGGACTGAAACAATCTCCTACACAATGGAACCTAAAATTTGATCCTTGCATGATTAAACTAGGTTATGTCAGAAGTGAATATGATATTTGTTTATATTTTAAGAATGTGAAGAAGAATGATCCTTTGTATGTGTTACTATATGTTGATGACATATTACTCATATCTTCTTCTAAATTCTGATTGCTAGTATAAAACTTGATCTGAAAAAACACTTTGACGTGAAAGACCTTGAACATGCTAAAAAGATCTTAGGAATATCCATCATTAGAGATAGATCTAAGAAATCCATGTTGATGTCCCAAACGGACTATGTACATAAGGTGCTCCAAAAGTTTAACATGCTTAATTGTAAACTTGTGCCTACACCTTTAGGAGGGCACCTAGAATTATCTAAAAAGGACGTTCCTACCAGTGAAGAAGGTAAACATAAAATGTCAAAAGTGTCTTATGATGTTGATGTTGGTTATGTGATGCATGCTATGTTGTGCACTCAATCTGATCTTGTTTTGGTATATATGTGTTGAGTAGATATATGTCTAATTCTGGGTTACTTTACTAGGATGCCATTATGTCCGTTACGGACAAATATGCGGTATTTAGTAAATTTCTTCAATTTGTCCGTCACGGACAACCACATTATGTCCGTTACGGACAACCACGTTATGGCCGTTACGGACAACCACATTATGTCCGTTATAGACAACCCGTGACACTAGAATCCGGAAACGCTTCAACCGACTTATCTTTTTATTTAGATAAAATAAGAAAAAGGTTATTTTCGGATAAATAATATCATCATTTCCATAATTTAACAACCATAAATCTTATTTTCGGATAAAGAATATCATTATTTCCATAATTTAACAACCATAAATCTTAAATCATTTTTTTTTCATCCTATAAAAACCGTAGTCAATCCCCTTCGACCTTAATTTCATACCTGTTTCTCAAATTCAACCAGTAGACGGTCTATTCTTTTTGAAAAAACAACTTAACAATGTCATACGAGGAAGATTATGATATTGATAATGAAGAAATATCTTTGAGTTTTGAGAACGAAGACGAAGATAATATTGAGGTAAGTAAATTTGGCTTTTTTGATTAATAAAGTTGAAAACTTTAATCGTAGTTTAGGTTTTCAATCGTGATTAAACTTAGATTTTTAACCATTGATCGATCCTAGCCATGTTTTGAAAGATTGGAACGTTATTTTGGTTTTGTAACGAAATTCGGAAAACAACCTATCCGTGACGGACAAAGTAATTTTGTCCGTGGCAGACATTCTTATTTTCTCCGCTATGGACAACACTATAACAGAATGAACATTAACCGATTTTTTTTATTTTTTTAGGGTTTAGAGGAGATAGATGCGGACGTTGATAATCTCAGCATAGATGAAGGACCAACAGAAAACGTAAATGCATCCGCCTCAGAAGCGAGGAGTAAGGATTACTATAGCCTGTTCACAACCGACAAAAGCTTCAATAGTCGACCGGAGGTCATGGAATGGGTTCGAAAAGTCGGAGAGGAAAATAAAATGGTTTTTTCTGTTAGTCGCGTACAGAAGTCGGTCCTCGGAAGTTTGGGAAAGACATGGCTTTCGTGCGAGAAATATGGCGTATATAACCCAAAAAGGTGCAGCCAGCTCAGAGGAAGAATGCATCGACGAAGAAGAGTGGGTGTGAATTCATAATTAGGGTTTATGAGACTTACCAAGATTTATGGAAAGTTCACGTGCAGTGTGGTGTTCACAACCACAAGCTTGGAAGAAATTTAAAGGGTCATGCATTTGCGGGAAGGATGAATGAGGAGGAGAAGAAGTTAGTAAAGAACATGTGGACCAGTAATTGCACCCCTGCCCAAATTGTCAGTGCTTTGAGCATTGATAAGGGTAACAACATTTGCTTCGCACATCCGGAATTAGTTTTCCTCCTTAAGGCATTCCCTTACGTATTGATAATGGACTCAACATACAACACCAACACGTAAGCTTTTACAGTTGTTAACTTTTCCGTAAGATGCCCTTTTTTTATGTATGTAAATTTTAACGTTTTGATGATATTTTTTTACAGATACAAGATGTCATTTTTTGAAATTGTTGGGTTTACATCGACATGGCTGAACTTTAACGTTGCCGGTGCATTTCTATCCACGGAGAAGGAAGAGAATTATGTCTGGGTGATTGACCAACTTGCAAAGCTTTCTAAGCGCGTCGAGAGGACACCAACTACAATTGTCACGGATCGAGAGAAGACTCTTATGAATTCTCTTGATCGTATTTTCCCAAAAACCCACTTTTTGTTATGTCGCCGTCACATATAGAAAAACATTGAAGGAAGGGCTAGCAATAATCACATGGATAAAGAACTCGCTCGAATATTTGCCAATAGTTACATGGATTTATTTAAATCCAAAACAGAAGAGTCTTATGAGAGACGGTTAACTCAAATTGAAAACAAGTGGAAAAGGAGAGGACATGTTCTACAATATGTGAGGACGCAATGGCTAGATCCTTACAAGAGACGAATTGTTTCCGCGTGGACGAATCAATATCTGAACTTCGAAAGTAACACGACGAACAGGTACGTATTCACAACAATTTAAATTTTTTGTCCCTAACGGACAATTATATTTACCCGATTTGACATTAACTCTGTTATTTCTCAACATGGCAGAAACTGCGCACTCTGTTCTGAAACAATTCATGAAAACAAATTCGGCAAAGTTGGATACAATTTTCAGGTTCTATCACTCTTTGATGAGGATTCAGTTAGACAAGATCCTCGGTTCGTTTAACGAGAGAATGTCGAAAAAGATCACATGGACTTCTTGTGTTAAACAATTTTAGTCGTTGCACCACAACATCTCCCGCAAGGCATTTTTACTTATTATCGATCAGTTAATAAAGCTCATGTTGACAAGCCCGATGGTCCGTGCACATGTTCATTTCTGACGACTCATGGTCTGCCGTGCATGCACTTTTTTGGGGTTATATGAAGAAAGGAATGCATATCCCTCTTACAGATGTGCATGAATTGTGGAAAAAGTTAGATGTCAATGACGTGGTTCCGGAATCAGAAGAAGGACGAGAAGCTGATAGCATGAATTATAGTCTATATTTTGGGGTTTGTTTAGACGTTTTATCTTTCATAATCTGCATGTTTGTATGTATATTATGTGATTATGTTACCATTTCATCTACCTTTGCGGGAATCGAGGTCTACACCTAGTTTTGTTGTAATCGTAGGTAAAATGGCACGTTTTGCATCAAAAAAGAGCAAAAGGATCTATGGAGTCATTGGAGCTACATTGAGGAACATAAGGAACCATCCGGGAAGCATAGCCATGGATTAGAGATTCACTTTGGACCAGTTTTGAGAGATTTCACATTCAGTTATGACTCACCTCGGTTGACCATAGATTCACCTCGACCGAGGTGATCCAGGGAAGTCGACTCGACCGAGGCGAATACCTAGGACGCGGCGAGAATATTTTATTCTTGGCTGAGATCTTTTATCTTTAGAAAGTGATCTTATATTTTTGGGCTTGGCTTCTGGAAGGAAGAAGATATGCTGGATCATATATTTTACCTATTTTTATGGGAAGAGATCTTTCTAAGATATCTTATCCTTGGAGGGTTATTTTCCTATAAAAAGGGTTGGATTTCCACAAATCCAACATCTTGCATACATCTCGCTTACACCGAAAGATCCGCTATCACCTATTACGCAACAGCAGCCATACTCCAGTTGGGAGATTTGAAGAACCTTTTTGAAGGTTGAAGGAAGATTGAAGATTGTAGCTTTTATAGCTTTTGGAGGTTTTCTTGTAAGATTACCTTAGATTCTCTTCCTTGTTGTCTTCTCTTGTTGGATTTATAGCCAAGGAACGCTTTTGTTGTGATATTTGATTCAGTTATTGAAGTCTTTTCATTAAATTCTTCTTGTTCAAATATTCACCTTCTTCCCATATATTTGATTAATACTTTCATGATGATGATAAGTGGCTAATTTCCTTGTGTGATTCTAGGGTGATTGGCTGAAGGTTGTGGGAAAAACAATGATAGAATAATCTTAGATTCCAGTAGGACCCTGAAAGTTCGAGTCTTTAACCTTAACCCTAAGCATCTCGTTCAGTCGATGAACATCTCGGCTGGGGTGGAATTTGGCTGACCGAGGTGACTTATCTGATCCTAAACTGAGAGTTAAGTGTTAGAGTTTGCCAAATCCTATTCTTATTATACCTTTCCTGGTTCAATGCAAGCCTAGGATGAGACTTACCCGGTAATTCCTTAGTTTGTGTACCTAAGATCATAAGTGTAGGTAATAAAGGTTTATCCTTTATTGGGGTTTGAGTGTGCTTCCATCCCATCTTTGTGAGTTAGCCTGAGAGTTACCCGGTAATGGTTGATTCTATTCCCTTAGATGGTGTGTTAGTTTGAGATTATAGTTCTTTATCTTGATTCCTTGAGACTTACCCGGTAATAGGAGTTACGGTTTTGGATTAGTTAGTAGTGAGACTTACCCGGTGATCTATTCCACTTTAATAACACCTTCCCCATGCAAAAACCTCAGCTTTGTCCGCTTATCTTTAGATCTTGAGTTGGAACCACAACTAGATGCTTTAATCCCTAGAATTGCATATTTCCTTTATTGACTTCTTATATCATCTTTGATTGTTTTAATCACCTCTTATGGTTAGTATTTACATAAGCATACCGTGATTGGACTTTGTTTCACTAAGTCCCTGTGATCGACCCCTGGAATTCCTTGCTTTTTACTACGATTGACCCGTACACTGCGGGTTTGCATCCTTGTTTTAAGCTTACGTCTAGGGTTATAAATTTAAAGCTTACACACACCGTTTGGAGCGAACAAGTTTTTGGCGCCGTTGTCGGGGATTTGGTTTAGGTCGAATTCAGTTATCGGTTGTCAAGCTTGGGAGCTTTGCTCTTGTTATTTGATATCCTTTTCTTGAGTGTTCTTGCAGGTTTGTTCTTAGGTACATACGAAGTTCTTGTTCCAGCAACGGAACAGAGTTTTGCCAAAGAACAAGTTTTTGGTGCCGTTGCCGGGGACTTGGTCTAGACCGAGCCGGTTACGGTTTGCTCTTGGGGCACTTGTCCCCGTGTCTACTAACCACTCTACTTGAGTGACTTTTGCAGGTTCTCTTTTAGGTATATGCGAAGAACCCGCACTGGGAAGGAAATCGTTCCTTACGATCCCGAACCAGAAAAGACATACAAGCGACGCTTAAGAGAAGCGAAGATGGCCCAACAAGATAACCGCGATCTTGAGGCCGAGTTGAAAGAGGCGTTAGAGCTGCTACGCCTCAGCAGGGAAGAACTAAGGCAAGAGAAGGAAGAAACTTCCACCAAGACTGAAGCAATCGAAGCAGAAATGGCAGCCATACGAGACCAGATTCTACTTCGACCGAGGGAAGACCCAGTTCCCGATGCTGGACCGAGGCAGGTCCCAGTTGCTGACCCTCGACCGAGGCAGGTCCCAGTACCTAACGCCCCGGCCGAGGTACTTCCACCTCGGATGCCAGTCCGAGATGTTCTTCTTGCAGGAATCCCACGAATACTAGGTCAAAGGATGGACCCCAATCAACAACTAAGGCGTCCAGGAGTTAACCTAGGAGATCCAGCGGACCATGATTATGAACTTCGACCGCAAGTTTTATCCATGATTCGCCAATGCCAGTTCGGAGGGCTAGAGAAGGAATCACCACATCAACATCTTCAAAACTATGAGATCTTGATGGAAACCTTGAGACCTTCAAGGATTAAAAACAACAACTACAAGCTAAGACCTTTTTACTTTTCTCTAAAAGATAGAGCTCTTACTTGTTATCAATCTCTTCCTCCAGGAAAAATCAGCACATGGGAGGAGATGACAACGGAGTTCTTGACCAAATTCTTTCCCCCCTCAAAGACCGCTGAAATGAGAGGGAAGATCAACGCTTTCATCATGAAGGACAAGGAGAGCTTGTCCAAGTCATGGGAGCGGTTCAAGGACATTCTTTTGGATTGCCCACATCATGGGATTCCAAAGTTAGAGTTATTGGAGATATACTTCAAAGGACTGGACGGAAGCACCCAGTTCAATCTCCAACTACTCTCCGCCGGTACCTTCATGGACATGGCGATTGACGAGGCTTGAGACTTCATCGAGAAGCAAGCCTTGCATATGGAGAAGTACACCCACCAAGGAGCTGAAGGTGGAGTTAAAAGAGTTAAGTTCCAAGAAACTCAGCCCAACAACAATCAACTCACGTCTTTGAAGAATGACGTGAAGCAATTGAAGGAACTCTTGGTTGCACAAACCAAGAAGGAAGATCAAGGGCAAAGGAACAACAACAACGGATACCGTAACAACAACAACGGTTCTCGGAACAACAATTATAACAACAACAATAGAGGATCCAATAGCAACAATTGGAGGGCGAACAACCAAAATTCTGGTAACAATCATTCAAACTCCAACTCTAACGATTCCTCTAACCCTTTCCTCTCTTCCCCTTCTTCTTCTTCTTCTACTCCATTAAAAAGCCAGGGGCAAGGATCAAGTTCGTCTCAGCCGGAAAAGAAAGACGCAATTCTGGAGGCTATCTTGATCAAGCTCAACGCTATGGAGACTTCGATGACTTAATTTTCGAAGGCCCAAAAGGCCTTTGAACAACAACTTGCAAGTAGGGCGAATGAAGCGCCAAGAGATCCAGGGAAGCTTCCAGCAAGGACGGAAAGCAACCCTAAGGGCCAGATCATGGCCATAACTACGAGGAGTGGACTGAAAACTGCAGATCTAGTGCCTCGGTCGGTGCCAGTACCGACGAAGACCACCTCGGTCTAGGTGCAGTCGAAGAACACTTCGACCGAGATGCCAACCGAGGTGGAGCCACAGAAAGCGGAGGGGAAAACTGAAGTTTATGTTCCACCTCCTGCATACAAACCACCACTTCCATTCCCCCAGTCAAGGGCCAAAGCACATCTAGACAAGCACTTTGGTAAGTTTCTTGACTTGATGAATAAGCTGCATATTAACATTCCTTTCCTTGATGCTATTCTAGGAATGCCCGCCTATGGGAAGTTCTTGAATGAGATCCTATCAAGGAAAAGGAAATTGGAAGACTTTGGTGAAGTTAGGATGACATCTAAATCCTCGGAGCTCATACAAATCATGAAGGAGAAGATGTCACCTAAATTGAGAGATCCCGGCTCATTTTGCATTCCCATGCAAGTTGGGGATGTCACTTGTGAAGCCCTATGTGATCTAGGAGCCAGCGTGAGCATCATCCCGCTGGAGCTATGTGTGAAGATCGGACTTGGAGAGCCCAAGCTGGTCAAGATTCGACTTTATATGGCGGATCGCTCCATCACCCATCCCGTGGGAATCTTGGAGGACGTTCCGGTCAAGTTAGGTAACTTCTATCTACCTATAAATTTTGTTGTACTTGACATTCCCGCAGATTATCCTGTTCCTATTATTCTCGGGAGGCCATTTCTAGCAACTTTGGGTTGCAACGTGGATTGCAAGAACGCCAAGTTGAAATTAAACATTGGTGGCGATGAGGTGGAGTTCGCACTACTTGCAACCATGAAAGGGGAGCAGCTGAGCGATGATATCTTCAACATCTACGATGAAGAAGAATCAAGAGAATTGGTGAGCTCTATCCTTACTAACGATCCACTTGAAAGAGTTATTAGCTTCAGTTTAATGGAGGAAGGTATAGATGCTTCTTATGATGCAGATATACGGAGCTTAAAAGCACTGGAAGAGGATCCAGGAGCTAAAACTGAGAAGCTAATCCAGGAGACGAAGATCTCCAGTTTCGGTTCCAGTTGCAGTACCTCGACCGAGGCACTTCCTGGACTGAGCGAGGCGACTGAAGAACATCTCGGTCAACGCCTCTGCGCCTCGACCGAGGTCGATGGTGAAACGATTTCAACTGAGACTTCCGAAAGTCCAGTTTCTGGATCTACTCCACTGGAAGGAGGAAGCAAGGATCCCCCTCAGAAAGCACCCCCAGTTGTGGAGATTAAACAACTCCCAAATCACTTGAGGTATGTCTTTCTTGGACCGGATTCCACTTATCCCGTCATTGTTAGTGCTTCCCTTTCCGAAACGAATTGTCTAAACTAATGCATGTCCTGAGAAAGCATCAAAAGGCTTTGGGTTATACTATAGATGATCTTATTGGCATTAAGCCCTCTTTCTGCATGCATAGAATTTTAATGGAGGATGATCATAAGACTTCACGGGAACCTCAAAGACGGTTAAATCCGATCATGAAAGAGGTTGTGAAGAAGGAAATCCTTAAGTTGTTGGATGCAGGTATTATTTATCCTATCTCGGACAGCAAGTGGGTTAGCCCGGTGCATGTAGTTCCGAAGAAAGGAGGGATGACCGTTGTGACGAACAAGAACAACGAGTTGATCCCAACTAGGACCGTTACAGGCTGGAGGGTTTGCATCGATTATAAGAAGCTGAACACGGCCACACGGAAGGACCATTTTCCACTTCCCTTCATTGATCAAATGCTCGAGCGGTTAGCCCAGCATTCACACTTTTGCTACTTAGACGGCTATAGTGGATTCTTCCAGATTCCTATCCATCCGGATGATCAGGAGAAGACCACTTTCACTTGTCCATGGGGGACATTTGCTTATAGGAGGATGCCATTTGGATTGTGCAATGCACCTGCTACCTTCAAGCGATGCATGATGGCTATCTTTTCCGAGTACATAGAGGAGATCATGGAGGTATTTATGGATGATTTTTCTGTATATAGTTCCTCTTTTGATGATTGCTTATCTAACCTTTCGCTAGTGCTTAAAAGATGTGAAGACACTAATCTCGTTTTGAATTGGGAGAAGTGTCATTTTATGGTTAGTGAAGGCATTGTGCTAGGACACCTCGTTTCTAATCGAGGCATTGAGGTCGATCGCGCTAAGATCGAGACTATTGAGAAACTCCCTCCCCCTTGTTCTGTTAAAGGTGTGAGGAGTTTTCTCGGGCATGCAGGTTTCTACAGGAGATTCATCAAGGACTTCTCTAAGATTTCTAAACCTCTAACTAACCTCTTGAATAAAGATGTTGTTTTTGAGTTTTCGCAGGAGTGTCTTGATGCTTTCTACAGGATTAAGGAAGCGTTGATCTCCGCTCCCATTATCCAACCTCCGGATTGGACCTTGCCCTTTGAGATCATGTGCGATGCTAGTGATGTAGCCGTAGGAGCGGTGCTTGGACAGAAGAAGGATGGACGGACCACTGCCATTTACTATGCTAGCAAGACGCTAGATGTAGCACAACGCAACTACGCTACCACCGAGAAGGAATTATTGGCGGTTGTATATGCTTTCGAGAAATTTCGTTCCTATTTAGTTGGGGCGAAAGTCATTGTCTACACCGACCATGCAACCATTCATTACTTGTTGGCTAAGAAAGATTCCATGCCACGCCTTATTCGATGGATTCTTTTGCTTCAAGAGTTTGATCTAGAGATCCGCGATAAGAAGGGATCCGAGAATTCTGTTGCGGATCACCTCAGCCGGCTACCTGCATCTTCACGTGAGAAGGACGACCCGCCCATAGACGATTCATTCCCCGATGAGCACTTACACTTGTTGGAGCATTTGATAGATTTACTTACTTCACCCCACGATGGAGATGAAGTATGGGGTGAGGGCACCTCCCATCACATTTGAGACGCATTATGGTCCAGCTAGCGACCTTAAACCAAGCGCTTCTTGGGAGGCAACCCAAGGTATTGCTTTCTTTTCCCTTTTTCTAGTCTAGCTTAGATATTTTTTGCTTTTGCTTTGCTTTGTTTTGTTTTGGCGTCCTAGACAGATAAAAGGAGACATCTAAGGAAGGAGCATAACTGGAACGACAGAAGTTCGAGAATTTGAGAAGACGGAGTTTGACTGAGGCATCTCGGTTGCTATCAAAGCACCTCGACCGAGATGATTCTTGAGCAACCGAAGTGACTAGGGTTTTCTGAAGAATCACCTCGGTCCGTACCACCTCGGTCCAGTCGAGACCATCTTGACCGAGGTGACAGCAGTTCCAGAAAAGGGTATAAAAGGGGGATTTATTTTCTCTCTCTTCCATCTCACCCTTCCTCGACCGCGGCGACAGTTTCACCTCGCCTCCTTCGATTTCTGCTCGTTTTCGACGATTTCTGTCTCCAAACTGCGATTGAGACTCAGAGGATCCCAGTGCAACATCGATCTGCAAGAGAATCGAACCGATTCGGCCGAACGAGGTAAAAATAAAACCGAAACCCTAACTCGCTTTTTCGCTTCGATTTGGGCTTTGGTTGCCCTTGCATTTGTTGAGAAAAGGCTTAAGTACCCCATAGGAAGCAATTGTAGTGATTTTGGGGGAAAAGAATTGAATTTTCAGAAGGAATTAGAACCCAGTTTTCCGCCTCGGTCCAGTCGAGCTGTGCCTCGGCCGAGGTGATTCTTGAGTGTTGTCAGTTGATCGAGGTGACCTGACAGTGACTATATTGAAAATGAGTTCTGACCGACGCCTTGTCCTTAGGGATAGATCCTCACCTTCCCCTTCTTCCTCTTCTTCCCGACCATATCGACCTGTGATCCATGAGCGACACCAGGTCGATTACGACCGTATTTTTGGCCGTCCAGTGATTGCACCACGCTTCCTGGACGTGTCTGCTTTTGATTGCCTCCAGGTAGACGGAGACCTTAGGAGGATGATTTCTACAGTTGGGGTGGATCAGTTTACTGAGATCCGAGCCCCAGCCTATTTGGAGCCGACCTTAGAGTTCGTTAGCTCCTTCACCTACCTTCCCACAGAGCAGTCTGTGAAGTACCGGTTGATGAACCGGAACTTCTTAGTGCCACTTGAGTACTGGAGAGATATTTTTGGCTTTCTGAAGCCCACAGATGTTGACTTCCCGTCCCCATCAGTAGCTAGGGAGTTTTGGGGACAGATTGCCTACATTACTGAGCACGTAGATAGATGGCGCCCTGGAGATTCCAGGGAGAAGGTCATCTTCCATTTAGCCTTTAGGTTAGCCCACCGCATATTCAGCGAGACACTTTTGACGCGTACTGAGACGCCCCAGAAGATCCGAGAGGGAGAGCTTTTCAATTTGTACTGCATGGTTACTGGAGGTATCCCGGACTTTGGCTTGATGTTGGCAGAGGATCTGCACAAGATCAAGGCCAAGGCGAAGGGAGACATCTGCTGCGGAGGGCTTGTCACCCATATAGCTAGCTATCAAGACATGGATCTCAGCGCTTGCACGATGGTGGCGGCTGCGAAGCCGCTTGGGCTCCAGGAGATGATCACTCGGCGGATTCTAGTTCCCCGAGGTTTGAGTACACCGTACGTGGCTATGCCGTGGGAGCTGACTGCGCCACAGGGGATCAGGTGGTTTGCCCAGTTTTCTGTTTATGACCCTCACTATTGGCAGACCGCTTGGGCTCCACTGATGAAGGATTACAGAAAGGCAGCAGCTGCCCCAGCTGAGGAGGAGGCAGATGATGAGGAGACGGTTGATGAGAGAGAGGGTGGAGTCCCGATGGATAGAGGGACGGATACTGCTGGACCCAACACACCAGTTATAGATCTGGATGAGGAGGACACTGAGCCTGCACCTGCTACTTCTCCAGTGAGACCTGCTAGGCGTAGGACACGCCGACACAGGGATCCAGATGCTCACAGACGGATCGATGACCTGACGGATCAGGTTATTGATTCATATGCTGCTTTGTCACTGGATATCCGCGAGATGCAGGAGCGGCAGCACTACCAGCACATGATGGCCCAGATTCAGTTTGAGCTCATCATGGGCTATCCATTCGACCCGTCCCAGTACCCGTACGTGCCACCACCACCACCACCACCGGATCGCGACTATTGAGAGCTGCAGGATTTTCTTTATTATTATGCAGTTCAGCTTATTATCCGGTGAGTATTTTTATCCTTTAGACTTATTTTGACCCACTGGGACAGTGTGTCCCAAGTATGGGGTGTTTATGTGATGTATTATTTGACATTTGATGTATGACTTCACTTAACCGGATATTGATATTTTATGCTTCACTTTTGCTTCTATATGTTTATCTGAGATTGCATGCATACTTACAGGTTATTTGATTGAGAAAAACGTCGAAACTGAAAAAAAATTGGTTTTAAAAAAAAAAAATTTTGGACCTCGACCGGGGCAGTTCTGGCCGAACGAGGCGTTTCACCTCGGTTGACCTAAGAACACCTCGACCGAGGTGGGTTAACTGAGAGTTTTCGAAAACGATTTTTGTGCTTTTTATCTGGATATGATCTTAGTGAAGATGTTGTTTACTGACTGGTTTTAAATTCTTTATGTGTTTGAAAAGTTTTATAATATGTTTAAGTTGCTAAATGCTTTGTTTGAAATTGTTGGCATGTTTAATACTTTGTCTTTGTCTAAATTATGTTGAATTTGAAGGTTGACACCACATTATGAGTTCTCTCACTTTCTTCCTGGAAAGACCAAGGCAATTCATTCTTCTCTCTTCTTCTTCTTGATCATGCTTAGCCCCTCATATACATTTTGCCTCCCTTTACCTATCCGGGAATTTGGAAGCAAGCGAAGTGGTGAAAGCAAGTGAAGTAAAGATGAGAAGTTGGCTGGAAGTGAAAATGTTAGAAAGTAATCTTAGGTTTGGGGAAGTCAATCATGAAGATGAGTAACTCGGCACCATTCACATAGCCGGGTGTTTGTGTCTTGCCAAAGTCGGATTGAGCGATATTCCTAACGGGTCATGGTATGTGCATCATGGGTTTGATGCATCTCAAGAAATTGATGATTGCGGATTTCCTAGGTTTCGGTTATTGTCCACCTCTGTCCATGCATCCCAAAAAGTAAAGTAAAAAGAAAAAGTGTGAAATAAGCAAAGCTTATTGGTGGAAGATGTTGCAAGTCAAAGTGAAAGTGAAGTTCATCCTTTTCCCGGATTCTAGCACCACATTACCTTACATACATCCCTACCCTACACGTTTCTTGACCCTTCTTTTGGGAAGCCCTTGAGACCTTGAGCTTGTTGATTGACTTAGTGGTTTAAACTGGATTATACATGATTAATTTTGATAATTATGACTTATTATGCATTCTATGATTTTATGCAAAGATGAACAACTTTTCTATATTTATAAAATGTTTTGATCATATTTGGATTTTAAATTCCATGAAGTATTCTCTTAGAGTGATCTATGATTGTTGCACACCATAAAAATGTTTTTGAAAGACTTTTCATTGATTTTCTTGACTTATAATCCATTCTATCTTATCTTTTATATGCGGAACTTGCTTGGGGACAAGCAAGGGCTAAGTATGGGGTATTTTGATAGCATGAATTATAGTCTATATTTTGGGGTTTGTTTAGACGTTTTATCTTTCATAATTTGCATGTTTGTATGTATATTATGTGATTATATTACCATTTCATCTACCTTTGCGGGAATCGAGGTCTACACCTAGTTTTGTTGTAATCGTAGGTAAAATGGCACGCTTTGCATAAAAAGAAGCAAAAGGAGCTATGGAGTCATTGGAGCTATGTTAGCATGAAATATTGTGATATTTTAGGCACGTTTTCTAATCGTACTTGATTCATATTGATAGTCTTTGATTGAGCTTTGTGCATATGTGAGCTAGTATTACCTATATTGTCAATATGGATGTCTACACGAGTTCTATGTTGATTATAGGTGATTTGGAGCTATTTCCGAACGGAATCGAGCAAAGGAGAGTTGAGTTGATGTGTCCATAGTTGAGGACACTTTTTGAAGCATTTTGGAGTCTTAGATTGAAGAATGCACGAGTTAAGGAAGAATCACGTTCTTGATTACGCCCTAAAACACGGCCGTATCACAAAACCACGTTCTTGCCCTAAATTACGGCCGTGGATTTTGAGTCAGAATTTGATGTTCATTCCAGGGAATTCTACGGCCGTGGAACTAACCGTAGTAGTTTCCACGCCCAAAAATTACGGTCGTGGAATCTTCCACGACCGTGATCTTGGCGAATCTTTTCGCCATGTTTCGAAGCCATGATCTTTTAAAGATCGGGCCGGGCCGACACTTTGCCCTGCATTATAAAAAGACGGAAGAAAGGAGATTTCGTCATCACCGCTTACATTTCCGCTCTAGGTTTACACTTGCGACATCACCGTCGAAGACGAGCACGTTTTGCCTAGCTTGCTTGGAAGCAATTGAGATCTCTTTGAAGAGATCGAAGTTCGTGTTTGGATTTCCTGGAATCTCGTACTTTTGGTGGAGATTGCCGTAGAGATTCCCAGGAATTGCGGAAGATCGAAGTTCTTGGAAGATTTTGCAAGAAGATCTCTCTTCTTGATTAGGTTTGATTTGAAAAACGGATTGACATCCCGTTTTCTTTTCTTTCCTAGGATTACGATTATTTGTTCCATTGTGAATCTTTGACATTGTTTGTTCTCTTTGTGATTTTGAGATTAAGTTGAAGATTATTGAAAGTTCTTGAAAGTTTTCATCTCTTCATCTTTTAATTCTTGAATTGAAATTAATATGACTGTTATTGGCTAAAAACCCTTAACAATTCTAAGGTAAAGGGTTGATAGTTGTGGCTTAGATGATGATAGATCAATCGCAAACAGATTAGACCCTGAGAGTTAGAGAATTATCGCCGACAACCCTAAATTACGGGCTGTTCTTGAGTTCCACGACCGTGGAATCTCAAGATCCAACCGTAATTTCCTTAAGTTTACGAGCTTGCTTTTACCTTAATCCAAAGTTAAAGATTTGTTTTAGCTTAGTTTAGACTTGTCTTTTCTAGGTGGTAGTGAAGCCTCAACAACCTCTACCTCGATTGTGAGCCTCAACAACCTCAATCGGATAAGTTAATCTTGATCTTTAGATTATAGGTTTGGGTATTTGATGCTAATCCTTGTCTTTAGAACCTTTCTATATTGAGCCTCAACAACCTGTATAGGGAGTGTCTTTTAGGTGAGTTACATAAGGTTTTTGGAACCTCAACCGTACGATTACCTTACATTAGTATACCTTTGCATATCTCAACTCTGTCTTTATATCATTTAGTATATCTTGAATCGATTGCCACAGCTGGATTCCTGGATCTTTAGGATTGTTGTTTTCCCAATAATTTGCAAAGCTCCACATATTCACTTGCTTGATAACCTGCAACTGAGTTCGTTCCACCCAAATCCCTGTGTTCGATACTCTGGAATTCTTGCTTAACTACGTCGATCCGTACACTGCGGGTTCGCTTGCTTGATTCTAGTTTTATAAATTTAAAGCTTATTTGCACACACCTCTAGGGGCGAACAAGTTTTTGGCGCCGTTGCCGGGGATTTGGCTTCGTCCGAATCCGGTAGCCGGTTGTCAAGCTTGGGAGCTTGCTCTCGTTATTTGATTTCTCTTTGAGTGCATGCGCAGGTCTAGGAACACCGAAGATCTCTTACCTCTTGATCAAGAGCTAGAGAAAACCTTGAGACAAAGACGCAAGGAAAAGAGGATGGCTCAAGAGAACGAACGCGATCTTCAAACTGAGTTGGCAGAGAAGGAAGCTCAACTCCGATGGAATGAGACTCTCCTCCAGGATGAGATGGATCGTCATCAATCTCAAGTTAACGGTCTACAAGACATGATCGCCCAAATGAAGATAAAGATGAGCGATCTTGAAAATAAGGTGGGCAAGAAGTCCTCGAAAAGGAGAACAAGGTCTAGAAGAAGAAACCACTCATCCACCGATGATAGTGATTCTTCCATGCCTCCGTTAGAAGAGATTGATCCCACGATCAACATAAATCCTTTCAATCCACAAGGAGCTGCTAACCGCCGCATTCCACCTAGGAATGCGAGGGTCGAACGTGTGGATAATGAGCCGAGAACTCTTGGCCAGCGGATGGATCCAACACAACAACCACGCCGTTTAGGTGTGAACTTTGATGCTGAAGATGTACAAGGGTTTAGCTTCAACCCTCAAGTTATCACTCTTGTTCGCCAAAGCCAGTTTGGCGGTACAAGCGCTGAATCTCCACACCAACACTTGCAAAACTTTGAGTGTATGATGGAGACGATGAGACCAAAGGGCGCTACTACCAACAGCTATAAGCTCAAACCTTTCTTTTTCTCTTTGAAAGGGAAAGCGCTATCTTGGTACCAAGCTCTTCCTAGTGGGAAACTAGAAACGTGGGAAGACCTCTCCGCAGAGTTTCTCACCAAGTTCTTTCCGCCCTCCAAAACGGCGGAACTTAGAGGAACGCAATTCAACCTCCAATCCCTCTCATGCGGAACGTTCATGGACATGAGAGAAGATGACGCTTGGGACTTCATTGAGAAGCAAGCAAGAGTCATAGAGAAGTATTCCCACCGGAAAGTGGAGGGAAATCGTGTGGAGCAAGGAGCAAAGCTCACACATGAAGCTCAAAATCAGATTTTCTCCCTCAACAATGAGATTAAAGAGTTGAAGGAGACTATCAAAACCAACTTCCCAAAGCAACAAGAGAAGGATGTTGGCTATTTGGGCAACAACAACGGCGGTGATAACACCAACCGCAACAACAATAACCGGAACAATAACCGGAACAACAATTGGAATGGAAACAACAACAACCGGAATAACAACAATTGGAACAACAATCGGGGTTCGAACAACAACAATTGGCGCTCCAATCAACAAAATTCCGGTAACTCCTATCCTTCCAATTCCAATTCACTAACTCCACCCTCTTCTTCCTCTACTCCTTTGAAAAGCCAGGGGCAATCATCAAATGGAGGAAACAATACGGGAAAGGAGAAACCGGATCCCATGTTGGAAACAATCTTGGGAAAGCTTCAAGGGTTAGAGAACCGCATCATCAAGGTTGATGATCAAATTTCTAAGGTTGACAAAGCTCAAAAGGTTTTGGAAAATCAAATGTTCAACCATGCGGAGGAAGTTCCTAGAAATCAAGGGAAACTTCCAGGAAAGACGGAGGATGTTAGCATGAAATATTGTGACATTTTAGGCACGTTTTATAACCGTATTTGATTCATATTGATAGTCTTCGATGGAGCTTTATGCATATATGAGCTAGTATTACCTATATTGTCGATATGGATGTCTACACGAGTTCTATGTTGATTATAGGTAATTTGGAGCTATTTCCGAACGAAATCGAGCAAGGGAGAGTTGAGTTGAAGTACTTCCAGATTTAGAACACCTTTTGGAAGCAATTTGGAGTATTAGATTGAGGAATGCACGAATGAAGGCGAAAATCACGGTTTGACCCTAGATTACGGCCGTGGAGTATGATGCAGAATTCGATGTTCATTCCAGGGGATATTACGGCCGTGGAACACAACCGTATTTCTCTTCACGCCCTAAAATACGGTCGTGGAATCTTCCACGACCGTGATCTTGGCGAATCCTTTCGCCACGTTTCGAAGCCATGATCTTTTGAAGATCGGGCCGGGCCGACGTTTTGCCCTGCATTATAAAAAGGACGGATGAAGCAAGATTCCGTCACCTCGCTACACCTCGCTTTACCCCGCTACCTAGCTTACGACTTTTCAAAACCCTAAGTTGGGCGGCAAGAACGGAGCTTAGCAAGACAAAAACCTTCATTCTTGGAGGTGATTTCTGGGGGGATCTTATTGAAGATCAAAGTTCGTGATTGGAAGATTGTGGTGAGCGTCCTTCGCGTTGAGGAAGATCGAAGTTCTTGGAGGATTTTGCAAGAAATCTTCTCTTCTTGCTTAGGTTCGATTTAGGATCGGATTGACATCCCGTTTCCTTTCTTTCCTAAGATTGTTATTGATTGTTTGATTTGAATCTCTTGACAAACACTTGTTTTCGATTGTGATTTTGAGATTCGTCTGAAAGGTTATTGAAGGTTCTTGAAAGTTTCCATCTTCTATCTTATAAATCTTGAATTGATTTCAAATGGCTGTTATTGGCTAAAAAACTCTTAACAATTCTAAGGTGAAGGGTTGATAGTTGTGGCATAGATGATGATAGATCGATCGCAAACAGATTAGACCCTGAGAGTTAGAGAAGTGTCGCCGACAACCCTAAATTACGGGTTGTTCTTGAGTTCCACGGCCGTGGAACCTCAAGATCCAACCGTAATTTCCATAAGTTTACGAGCCTGCTTTTACCTTAATCTAAAGTTAAAGATTTGCTTTAGCTTAGCCTAGACTTGTCTTTTCTAGGTGGTAGTGAAGCCTCAACAACCTCTACCTCGATTGTGAGCCTCAACAACCTCAATCGGATAAGTTAGTCTTGACCTTTAGATTGTAGGTTTGGGTATTTGATACTAATCCTTGCTTTTAGAACCTCTTTATATTGAGCCTCAACAACCTGTATAAGGAGTATCTTTTAGGTGAGTTACATAAGGTTTTTGGAACCTCAACCGTACGATTACCTTACATTAGTGTACCTTTGCATATCTCTACTCTGTCTTTATATTATTAGTACATCTTGAATCTGTTGCCACAACTGAATACCCGGATCTTTAGGATTGTTGTTTTCCCAATATTTGCAAAACTCTCATATTTATTGCTTGATAACCTGAAATCGAATTTGTTCCCACCCAAATCCCTGTGTTCGATACTCTGGAATTCTTGCTTAACTACGTCGATCCGTACACTGCGGGTTCGCTTGCTTGATTCTAGTTTTATAAATTTAAAGCTTATTTGCACACACCTCTAGGGGCGAACAAGTTTTTGGCGCCGTTGCCGGGGATTTGGCTTCGTCCGAATCCGGTAGCCGGTTGTCAAGCTTGGGAGCTTGCTCTCGTTATTTGATTTTTCTTTGAGTGCATGCGCAGGTCTAGAAACACCGAAGATCTCTTACCTCTTGATCAAGAGCTAGAGAAAACCTTGAGACAAAGACGCAAGGAAAAGAGGATGGCTCAAGAGAACGAACGCGATCTTCAAACTGAGTTGGCGGAGAAGGAAGCTCAACTCCGATGGAATGAGACTCTCCTCCAGGATGAGATGGATCGTCATCAATCTCAAGTTAACGGTCTACAAGACATGATCGCCCAAATGAAGATAAAGATGAGCGATCTTGAAAATAAGGTGGACAAGAAGTCCTCGAAAAGGAGAACAAGGTCTAGAAGAAGAAACCACTCATCCACCGATGATAGTGATTCTTCCATGCCTCCGTTAGAAGAGATTGATCCCACGGTCAACATAAATCCTTTCAATCCACAAGGAGCTGCTAACCGCCGCATCCCACCTAGGAATGCGAGGGTCGAACGTGTGGATAATGAGCCGAGAACTCTTGGCCAGCGGATGGATCCAACACAACAACCACGCCGTTTAGGTGTGAACTTTGATGCTGAAGATGTACAAGGGTTTAGCTTCAACCCTCAAGTTATCACTCTTGTTCGCCAAAGCCAGTTTGGCGGTACAAGCGCTGAATCTCCACACCAACACTTGCAAAACTTTGAGTGTATGATGGAGACGATGAGACCAAAGGGCGCTACTACCAACAGCTATAAGCTCAAACCTTTCTTTTTCTCTTTGAAAGGGAAAGCGCTATCTTGGTACCAAGCTCTTCCTAGTGGAAAACTAGAAACGTGGGAAGACCTCTCCGCAGAGTTTCTCACCAAGTTCTTTCCGCCCTCCAAAACGGCGGAACTTAGAGGTAAGATTAATGCTTTTTCTATGAGACCTAACGAAAGTTTGTTTCAATCTTGGGAAAGGTTTCAGGATTTGCTCTTGGATTGCCCTCATCATGGCATATCCAAGCTTGCCTTGCTGGAAATTTACTACAAGGGGCTGGATGCGGGAACGCAATTCAACCTCCAATCCCTCTCATGCGGAACGTTCATGGACATGAGAGAAGATGACGCTTGGGACTTCATTGAGAAGCAAGCAAGAGTCATAGAGAAGTATTCCCACCGGAAAGTGGAGGGAAATCGTGTGGAGCAAGGAGCAAAGCTCACACATGAAGCTCAAAATCAGATTTTCTCCCTCAACAATGAGATTAAAGAGTTGAAGGAGACTATCAAAACCAACTTCCCAAAGCAACAAGAGAAGGATGTTGGCTATTTGGGCAACAACAACGGCGGTGATAACACCAACCGCAACAACAATAACCGGAACAATAACCGGAACAACAATTGGAATGGAAACAACAACAACCGGAATAACAACAATTGGAACAACAATCGGGGTTCGAACAACAACAATTGGCGCTCCAATCAACAAAATTCCGGTAACTCCTATCCTTCCAATTCCAATTCACTAACTCCACCCTCTTCTTCCTCTACTCCTTTGAAAAGCCAGGGGCAATCATCAAATGGAGGAAACAATACGGGAAAGGAGAAACCGGATCCCATGTTGGAAACAATCTTGGGAAAGCTTCAAGGGTTAGAGAACCGCATCATCAAGGTTGATGATCAAATTTCTAAGGTTGACAAAGCTCAAAAGGTTTTGGAAAATCAAATGTTCAACCATGCGGAGGAAGTTCCTAGAAATCAAGGGAAACTTCCAGGAAAGACGGAGGACAACCCTAAGGGAAGGGTAATGGCGATTACAACTAGGAGCGGAGTGACTACCACCGACCCGCAGCCTACGTTCGTTGAAGTCCCCGTAGAGAAAGGCAAAGAAAAGGGGAAGGAGAAGGAGGACGTCTATGTTCCCCCTCCAGCTTTCAAACCTCCCCTACCGTTCCCTCAATCTAGAGCGCGAGCGCGCCTAGACAAGCAATTCGGTAAGTTCATAGAACTCATGAGCAAACTGCATATTAATATACCTTTCATTGATGCTATTGTAGGTATGCCGGCTTATGGCAAGTTCTTGAAGGAGCTCCTCTCTAACAAGAGGAAGCTAGAAGATTTTGGAGAAGTCAAGATGAGTTCGGATTCTTCGGATCTCATCAAGACTATGAAGGAGAAAATGCCCCCAAAGCTGAAAGATCCGGGGTCATTTTGCATTCCCATTGGAGTGGGAGAGGTCACATATGACGCTTTATGTGACTTAGGAGCAAGTGTGAGCATCATACCACTTGCATTATGCAGGAAGATCGGTTTAGGCGACCCTAAACCGGTGAAGATGACGTTATACATGGCAGATCGATCCATTACTCGTCCCGTTGGCATTGTAGAAGACGTCCCAGTCAAGCTAGGCAAGTTCTTTGTCCCCATTGATTTTGTCGTACTTGACATTCCTGCAGATAGTCCGGTCCCGATCATACTCGGAAGGCCGTTTCTTGCAACCTCCGGCTGCATGGTCGATTGCAAGAATGGGAGACTCGCTTTTGATATTGGGGAAGAGAAAGTAGAGTTCGTTCTTTCCACTCTAGTGAAGGAGCCAATCTTTGATGAGGATATTTACAATGTCCAAGACGAAGAAGGTTTATCTAGGGAGGAGGTAAGTGCGATTCTCTTTAACGATCCCTTACAAAAGGTTATTACTATGAGTCTAACCAATGTAGGAGAAGAAGGAGAGTGCAAAGAGGAAATTGAAGCCTTAGAAGCACAAGAAGAGATGCATGAAGTGGAGTTTGAGAAACTCCACGATGAGGCTAAGAATACTCGAATCCACGGTCATACTCTGTATTCCACGACCGTGGATTCCACGACCAAAATCAACCTCCATTCCAGAGGATATTACGGCCGTGGAATACCAGAGGAAACCGTAATTTTGACCGTGGAAAAAGACGATCGGCATACTTCTTCAACTTCTTCTAATTCTTCTCCAGACCATTCAACATCCTTAGAAACTTCTAAGGAAACATCGGAAGCTCCTCAAGGATCATTGGAAGCTCCGAAAGCAATGGAACTTAAACCACTTCCTACTCATCTAAGGTACGCTTTTCTTGGATCTAATTCCACCTTCCCGGTTATCGTTAGTTCCGAATTAAGCATAGATGAACATGAACAGCTCATGATTGTCCTTAGGAAACATAGAAAAGCCATAGGTTATACTATAGAGGACTTAGTAGGAATTAAACCCTCCCTATGCATGCACAAGATACTAATGGAGGAGGACTTTAGAACTTCAAGACAACCTTAAAGGCGGTTGAATCCGACCATGAAGGAGGTTGTCAAGAAGGAAATTCTTAAACTTCTTGATGCAGGTATCATCTATCCTATCTCCGATAGCAAATGGGTGAGCCTGGTTCAAGTAGTTCCGAAGAAGGGAGGAATGACGGTCATCACCAACAAGAACAACGAACTCATTCCTACCCGAACCGTGACTGGATGGCGAATGTGTATAGACTACCGCAAGCTCAACAACGCAACGCGGAAAGATCACTTTCCATTGCCATTCATCGATCAAATGCTTGAAAGGTTAGCACAACATTCATACTTTTGCTAACTTGACGGTTATAGTGGCTTCTTTCAGATTCCGATACATCCGGATGATCAAGAGAAGACCACATTCACGTGCCCTTGGGGTACGTTCGCCTACAGGAGAATGCCGTTCGGGCTTTGCAACGCCCCAGCCACCTTTCAACGGTGCATGATGGCCATCTTCTCCGAATACGTAGAGGAAATCATGGAAGTCTTCATGGACGACTTCTCCGTTTACGGTTCCTCTTTTAACGATTGTCTTTCTAACCTTTCTCTTGTTTTGCAAAGATGTGAAGACACTAACCTAGTTCTTAATTGGGAGAAGTGTCAATTCATGGTTAAGGAAGGAATCGTGTTAGGTCACTTAGTCTCTAGTAGAGGGATAGAGGTGGACAAAGCTAAAATAGAGACCATAGAGAAACTTCCTCCCCCAATTTCGGTGAAGGGAATAAGAAGTTTCCTAGGACATTTCATTCAAGACTTTTCTAAGATATCAAAACCTCTCACTAATCTATTGATGAAGGATGCAGTTTTTGAGTTTTCACAGGAATGTCTGGATGCATTCAACACCATTCGGCAAGCTCTGATTTCAGCACCCATTATCCAACCCCCGGATTGGACCCTCCCTTTCGAGATTATGTGTGATGCTAGTGACGTAGCCATTGGAGCTGTTCTTGGGCAACGAAAGGAAGGACGAACCCACGCCATATACTACGCTAGCAAGACGCTAGACGAAGCTCAGCTCAACTACGCCACTACAGAAAAGGAATTTTTAGCCATTGTCTACGCTATTGACAAGTTTCGCTCTTATCTTGTAGGTGCAAAGGTGATTGTTTACACGGATCATGCTGCGATCCGGTACCTCCTTGCGAAGAAAGATGCGAAACCAAGGCTGATTAGATGGATTCTTCTCCTACAAGAATTCGATCTAGAGATCCGCGACAAGAAAGGCTCGGAAAATTCTGTTGCGGATCATTTGAGTCGTCTAACACATCTAGAGGACGACCATTTGCCCATTGATGACTCCTTTCCGGACGAACACCTACATATCATAGAGGAGTGCATCAAGGTAGTCTCCAAAGGTAACGAACCATGGTTTGCTGATTTCGTTAACTATTTAGTTTGCCAGGAGATACCACCCGGACTGTCATACGCACAAAGGAAGAAGTTCTTCAAGGACGTCCGGGAATACCATTGGAACGAGCCTCTCCTCTTTAAGAGAGGTCCGGATGGCATCATCCGACGATGTGTGCCGGAAGATGAGATGCAAAGTGTCATCCGTCATTGTCATTCACTACCTTGTGGAGGACACGCTAGTTCAAACAAAACTAGCGCAAAGGTATTGCAATCTGGATTCTATTGGCCTACTTTATTTAAAGATGTGCAATCCTTTGTTTCTTGTTGCGATGCTTGTCAAAGAACAGGCAACATCTCTAGAAGGAACGAGATGCCCCTCAACAACATCCAAGAGGTGGAGATTTTCGACGTTTGGGGAGTCGATTTCATGGGACCATTCCCTTCTTCTTGTGGAAACCAATACATACTATTGGCGGTAGACTACGTCTCTAGATGGGTCGAAGCAATTGCCTCTCCCACGAATGATGCCATGGTGGTGGTTAAGTTCTTCAACAAGACCATCTTTCCGCGATTCGGGACGCCAAGGACGATCATTAGTGATGGAGGTTCTCACTTCATAGCCCGTCGCTTTGAAGCTCTTCTAACCAAGTATGGGGTTACTCACAAGATCGCCACCCCTTACCATCCACAAACGAGTGGAAAAGTTGAGATCTCAAATAGGGAGATCAAGGGAATTCTAGAGAAGACAGTTTCAAGGACTAGGAAGGATTGGTCCTTGAAACTAGATGATGCATTATGGGCATACCGGACCGCATACAAGACTCCCATAGGAACCACACCATACAACCTTGTGTATGAGAAGTCTTGTCATTTGCCGGTAGAGCTAGAGCACAAAGCGTTTTGGGCTATCAAATGGCTGAATTTCGGCATGAAGGAAGCGGGAGAGAAGCGTCTCCTAGACATCAACGAGCTGGATGAACTCCGTTTGAACGCCTATGAAAACGCTAAGATCTACAAGGAAAGAGCAAAGCGTTGGCATGATAAGCATATCATTCCAAAGGACTTCCAAGAAGGAGATCAAGTTCTCCTCTTCAACTCGAGACTTCGCCTCTTTCCAGGTAAGTTAAAATCTCGTTGGACTGGACCTTTTCTAATTAAGCGTATTTTCCCCCATGGTGCAGTTGAAGTATGGGGTGAAGCTAGCGGAAGTTTTAAGGTGAACGGCCAACGACTCAAGAAATACTCACCGGAACTCCAAGCTGAGGAGTTTGCACCTACCGCACTCGAATAAGTGCAAGATTGGTCTAGCTACGGACCTTAAACCAAGCGCTTCTTGGGAGGCAACCCAAGGTATTGCATTTTCGTTTTTGTTTTCGATTCATAGTTTAGCTTAGAATAGAAGTTTTTGCTTTGTTATGCCTCGATTTTCTTCCGGTATATTCGTGTTTTTGGTTGTAGGATCAATGGAAAGGGAGAAAAGGAGGATAATGTCAAAAAGAAGTGACGAAATTTGGACTTTGAAGCTTTACAGAAGGTTCCACGGTCTAAATCACGGTCGTCATAGCTACAGTGGCCGTAATTCTCAAAGGCCTGTGAAAAATCACCAAAACCACGGGTCCGTACACTTCCACGGCCGTGGAATGCCCCGATAGACCGTGATTTTTGAAAATTTGCCTGCGAGTATAAAAGCCACACTTCATCACAAAAACACCACAATTCTTCCCCAAATTCCACGCCCTAAATACCGAAAACCCGCAGCCTCTCCCAAATCTTCGTTCTTTAATCGTTTTCAACGATTCTTCGCTCCAATCTGCAGCAAATCCAACCAAGAAGAAGATCCAAGCAACAAATCGAGTGGAAAACGATCAACAAACCCGCATTTTGGATTTTTCAATCCGAAAAAGAGGTTATTTCCTTCTCTTCGATTCTAGTGGATTTGGTTCGTTTTTGCCATAGATTTTTAGGAAGAACTGATAAAGATTGGAAGGAATTAGATTAGGGCTGCTTGTTGTGGTGAAATTTGGTGAATTTGTTGAGATTCACAAGATTCTGTGTCGAATCACGGTCTTTGGAGGTTCCACGGCCGTGGTTTCTGAAGAACAGCCCGTAATTTTGAACAGAAATGGATTTTGTAAGGAGGATGTCGGGAAGGATTAAGGAAAAGAAAGGGGAGCAAAACAAGAAAAGAAAGGGCAACCCCTCAACCTCTAGGGCACCACCACCCTCATCTCCCTCACCACCCTCATCTCCCTCACCACCATCATCACCTTCACCTCCATCTTCACCCCCTCCTCCTAGCATCCCGACCATACACGAAAACCACATAGTTGCATTTGAGAAAATAGAGAAGAGGACAGTGATAGGTCCTAGATATTTGTTGTTGGAGGATCTACATCCTCTCAACATAGTAGATGACCTTACATGGCTCTTGGATAGAGCCGGATTGCTTGTCTTCACGAACATTCGTGAAGACGCTTATGAGGAGATCACCCGAGAGGTTGTGACATCTTTCGAGCACAGCCATGTTGATAGGACCGTCTCCTTCCGTCTCATGAACAGAGACTACCATCTGAGCATTGTTGAGTTCGGGACCATTTTTGGGTTCCATGAGACCTATAACGGTCGATTTCCTAGAGGCGTTTCCGCCAAGGACTTTTGGGCGGAAGTGGCCATGATTTATGCCGACGAGGACCGTTGGCAACCAGCTGATACCAAGGCTAGATTGATGTACCATCTAGCCTTGAAGATAGCTCACCGTGTTCTTTCGGAGTGTCTCTTTCCTAGGACGGAGACGCCCCAAAAGATTAAGACGGATGAGCTATTCCTTCTCTACGCTATGCTTTATGGATGCCGCGCAGATTGTGCTACTCTTTTGGCGGCGACGATGAGTAAGCTCAAGAATAAAGCGAAGGGGAACATTGGATATGGTGGGATAGTGACCCACATAGCTAGGAGCCTTGGTGTAGACTTTTCAGCTTGCACCCGCATACCCGCTGTACCTCTAGGACTACATGCATTCATGGTTAGGGGACTCATCTTCCCCACACACAGAGGTCCGCCTTATGCGGGCATGCCCTGGGAGAGTAGGACAGGCAGGGGTATTGAGTGGCTGCCAGAGTATTCCATTGTGGCGGGACGCCACAATTGGAAGGAGACGTTCGCTGCGATGCATGCGAACAGGCTTGTAGCTCCCCCCTACGTTCCACCACCGGCTGAGGATGAGGAGGACATGGGAGAGCAGTACGAGAGTGGTGGAGGAGCAGAGCAGGAGTTCGGCACGTTTCCGGATCAGCCGGAGGCGGCCCCGGATGTACCTAGGCGCTCTCCACGCCCAGCTAGAGCTTCAGGCTCGTCATCTCGCCGCGCCAGTGTGAGCGAGAGACCCACGTGGATGACTACACCTCCCACCTGGTACGACACACCTCCTCCTTGGTCCACGACGCAGCCAGCAGCACCACCGCCACCAGCACCGGCCGATGCCCCCACATGGTATGATCACGCCCCGGGATGGTATGAGAGGATGCCGGAGTGGGCTACCGGACTTTCTGAGCGAGTCGGAGCACTAGAGATCCGGGCGGATGCTAGAGACGGACGCTTAGACGACCTTGACCACATGATGAGGGACGTCTACCGCCAGCAGTTTGGGCGGTCCTATGATCCGAGTTTCTCTCCATTCCCACCTCCACCGGCGCCGCAGTGATTGATGACCGGACCGCTCGTTTTTAGACATTCCCGCCACCATTTGTGAGTTTCTTTTTCTTTTCTTTCTTTTGTTCTTTCTTGTGAACATTAGGGACAATGTTCGTCCTAAGTATGGGGTGGGATGTACTAAATGTTTGTAATAACTCTACTCTATATGTTGCTTTCATTCCGAGACTATCATTGCATGTTCATCATATGTTACACGTTTCATTCTTGCATTGCATGAAAAAGAACTTTAAAAACCCAAAAAAATTGAAAAATTTTGAAAATTTGATGCTTCTAACGAATCGATATGATTTCCATGATAATCACTACTTGCGAATTGAGTTGATAACAATTGCATGCTTGAAAGGATGGTAATTCGAAAAGAAATTGAATGAATAAATTTTACTTCTTTTGCAAGTTGTATAATGTGAAAATGTTACCTAAATCATGTAAGAAATTGAAGTTGAAATCACATTATAAGTTCCTATACTTCTTGTTGAAATGATTAAGGCAATTCGATGCTTTCTTTCTTCTTTCTTTGATCATCTAACTCCTCATTGAAATATTAGCCTCCCTTACCCATCCGGGAACTTGGAAAGTGAATGAGAAAAAGGCATGTTTGATGTGGGAGGGCCATGAGAGCATATATTTGCGATCAATTGAATAGAAAGAAATTATAGGTTTGGGGAAGTCAATCATGACGATGAGTAACTCGGCACCATTCACATAGCCGGGTGTTTGTGTCTTGCCAAAGTCGGATTGAGCGATATTCCTAGCGGATTATGGTATGTGCGCTAAGGGTTTGAGGCATCTCTTGCAATTTTGAGAAACGCCGATCTCCTAGGCTTCGGTTTTTGTGCACCTCTGTCCATAACTCCAAAAGTAAAGTCGAAAAATGAAAAGGAGAGAGTGAAGCTCTAAGTGAAGTGTTGCGGAAACCGCAAAAGAAGAAGAAGGTAGTTGTCCACTTTCCCGGATTTATGCACCACTCTCCCACAAAGTTTCCCTTCCCTTCCATACTCTAGACCTTTTCTTTGAAAGTCCTTAAGATCAAAAGAATGTTATATGGCTTGGTGATCTAAATTGAAGTTCTTATGATTGATTTTGATAATATTTGAAGGTTATAATGCTTGTTTGGAAGTTAAATTGATTCATGAGTTTTCTTTACCTTTTACTCTCTAATTAAGTGTGTGAAAGTTTGAAAAACAATTGAAGCAAGATTTGAGAATGATCTATTCTTTAGAAGCCACTTTCATCCAAAAAAGGTACACATATTTCATCCTAACTCTTGTTTAAAGCTTTTTGAAAGACCTTGCTTAGGGACAAGCAAGTGCTAAGTATGGGGTTATTTGTTAGCATGAAATATTGTGATATTTTAGGCACATTTTCTAATCGTACTTGATTCATATTGATAGTCTTCGATTGAGCTTTGTGCATATGTGAGCTAGTATTACCTATATTGTCAATATGGATTCTACACGAGTTCTATGTTGATTATAGGTGATTTGGAGCTATTTCCGAACGGAATCGAGCAAAGGAGAGTTGAGTTGATGTGTCCATAGTCGAGGACACTTTTTGAAGCATTTTGGAGTCTTAGATTGAAGAATGCACGAGTTAAGGAAGAATCACGTTCTTGATTACGCCCTAAAACACGGCCGTATCACAAAACCACGTTCTTGCCCTAAATTACGGTCGTGGATTTTGAGTCAGAAATTGATGTTCATTCCAGGGAATTCTACGGCCGTGCAACTAACCGTAGTAGTTTCCACGCCCAAAAATTACGGTCGTGGAATCTTCCACGACCGTGATCTTGGCGAATCTTTTCGCCATGTTTCGAAGCCATGATATTTTAAAGATCGGGCCGGGCCGACACTTTGCCCTGCATTATAAAAAGACGGAAGAAAGGAGATTTCGTCATCACCGCTTACATTTCCGCTCTAGGTTTACACTTGCGACATCACCGTCGAAGACGAGCACGTTTTGCCTAGCTTGCTTGGAAGCAATTGAGATCTCTTTGAAGAGATCGAAGTTCGTGTTTGGATTTCCTGGAATCTCGTACTTTTGGTGGAGATTGCCGTAGAGATTCCCAGGAATTGCGGAAGATCGAAGTTCTTGGAAGATTTTGCAAGAAGATCTCTCTTCTTGATTAGGTTTGATTTGAAAAACGGATTGACATCCCGTTTTCTTTTCTTTCCTAGGATTACAATTATTTGTTCCATTGTGAATCTTTGACATTGTTTGTTCTCTTTGTGATTTTGAGATTAAGTTGAAGATTATTGAAAGTTCTTGAAAGTTTTCATCTCTTCATCTTTTAATTCTTGAATTGAAATTAATATGACTGTTATTGGCTAAAAATCCTTAACAATTCTAAGGTGAAGGGTTGATAGTTGTGGCTTAGATGATGATAGATCAATCGCAAACAGATTAGACCCTGAGAGTTAGAGAATTATCGCCGACAACCCTAAATTACGGGCTGTTCTTGAGTTCCACGACCGTGGAATCTCAAGATCCAACCGTAATTTCCTTAAGTTTACGAGCTTGCTTTTACCTTAATCCAAAGTTAAAGATTTGTTTTAGCTTAGTTTAGACTTGTCTTTTCTAGGTGGTAGTGAAGCCTCAACAACCTCTACCTCGATTGTGAGCCTCAACAACCTCAATCGGATAAGTTAATCTTGATCTTTAGATTATAGGTTTGGGTATTTGATGCTAATCCTTGTCTTTAGAACCTTTCTATATTGAGCCTCAACAACCTGTATAGGGAGTGTCTTTTAGGTGAGTTACATAAGGTTTTTGGAACCTCAACCGTACGATTACCTTACATTAGTATACCTTTGCATATCTCAACTCTGTCTTTATATCATTTAGTATATCTTGAATCGATTGCCACAGCTGGATTCCTGGATCTTTAGGATTGTTGTTTTCCCAATAATTTGCAAAGCTCCACATATTCACTTGCTTGATAACCTGCAACTGAGTTCGTTCCACCCAAATCCCTGTGTTCGATACTCTGGAATTCTTGCTTAACTACGTCGATCCGTACACTGCGGGTTCGCTTTCTTGATTCTAGTTTTATAAATTTAAAGCTTATTTGCACACACCTCTAGGGGCGAACAAGCTACATTGAGGAACATAAGGAACCATCCGGGAAGCATAGCCATGGATTAGAGATTCACTTTGGACCAGTTTTGAGAGATTTCACATTCAGTTGTGACTCACCTCGGTTGACCATAGATTCACCTCGACCGAGGTGATCCAGGGAAGTCGACTCGACCGAGGCGAATACCTAGGACGCGGCGAAAATATTTTATTCTTGGCTGAGATCTTTTATCTTTGGAAAGTGATCTTATATTTTTGGGCTTGGCTCCTGGAAGGAAGAAGATATGCTGGATCATATATTTTACCTATTTTTGTGGGAAGAGATCTTTCTAAGATATCTTATCTTTGGAGGGTTATTTTCCTATAAAAAAGGGTTGGATTTCCACAAATCCAACATCTTGCATACATCCCGCTTACACCGAAAGATCTGCTATCACCTATTACGCAGCAGCAGCCATACTCCAGTTGGGAGATTTGAAGAACCTTTTTGAAGGTTGAAGGAAGATTGAAGATTGTAGCTTTTATAGATTTTGGAGGTTTTTTTGTAAGATTACCTTAGATTCTCTTCCTTGTTGTCTTCTCTTGTTGGATTTATATCCAAGGAACACTTTTGTTGTGATATTTGATTCAGTTATTGAAGTCTTTTCATTAAATTCTTCTTGTTCAAATATTCACCTTCTTCCCATATATTTGATTAATACTTTCATGATGATGATGAGTGGCTAATTTCATTGTGTGATTCTAGGGTGATTGACTGAAGGTTGTGGGAAAAACAATGATAGAATAATCTTAGATTCCAGTAGGACCCTGAAAATTCGAGTCTTTAACCTTAACCCTAAGCATCTCGTTCAGTCGATGAACATCTCGGCCGGGGTGGAATTTGGCTGACCGAGGTGACTTATCTGATCCTAAACTGAGAGTTAAGTGTTAGAGTTTGCCAAATCCTATTCTTATTATACCTTTCCTGGTTCAATGCAAGCCTAGGATGAGACTTACCCGGTAATTCCTTAGTTTGTATACCTAAGATCATAAGTGTAGGTAATAAAGGTTTATCCTTTATTGGGGTTTGAGTATGCTTCCATCCCATCTTTGTGAGTTAGCCTAGGACTTACCCGGTAATGGTTGATTCTATTCCCTTAGATGGTGTGTTAGTTTGAGATTATAGTTCTTTATCTTGATTCCTTGAGACTTACCCGGTAATAGGAGTTACGGTTTTGGATTAGTGAGTAGTGAGACTTACCTGGTGATCTATTCCACTTTAATAACACCTTCCCCATGCAAAAACCTCAGCTTTGTCCGCTTATCTTTAGATCTTGAGTTGGGACCACAACTAGATGCTTTAATCCCTAGAATTGCATATTTCCTTTATTGACTTCTTATATCATCTTTGATTATTTTAATCACCTCTTATGGTTAGTATTTACATAAGCATACCGTGATTGGACTTTGTTTCACTAAGTCCCTGTGATCGACCCCTGGAATTCCTTGCTTTTTACTACGATTGACCCGTACATTGCGGGTTCGCATCCTTGTTTTAAGCTTACGTCTAGGGTTATAAATTTAAAGCTTGCACACACCGTTTGGAGCGAACAGAAGCGCGTCGAGTTGCAAGAAATCTAATGTTGGAGTTCTACGAGAAAGATTTTCCAAATCTGAGCCCTACTCGTTAGTTGGAAGTTGTAAATAAAGCTATAGAAACTGCTTTTTCGGAGAGGACCAGTTTGCGGGAACCTGCTAGGGTTGTGTCTAAAGGAAGACCAAAAGACAGTCCAAACAAAAGATTGCCATCCGATTGGGAGCTAGGGGGTACCCCACCCAAAAAACAAAGAGGTCGACCCCGAAAGAACCTTATAGCACCCAGTAAACCATCGAAAAATCCAACACCAGTGCCAAGTCCATCTCCTAATACCGATTTACCACCCAAAACTCCTTCAAAGAGAACTAAACTCAGGCAAACTCCAACTCATAACCCTGATATTTTAGTAGAATGGATTGGGGTCGTTCCCATTTGGATGAAAGAGTATGTAATCAGTTGGAGTAATGTTAGAGGGGATGAAAACTGTGTTTTTAGAACACTACATCATGCAATGTATGACACAGACACAAACACAGACGAGGGGTGGCGGATGATTAGGCGACTGATGTTGCAGGAGCTCAATTCTCATCGCGAGTTCCATGAGTGTTTTTTTCATAAACGTGACGTCGATGCGACGTTTAAGGCACTTGGATGGAATGGGAATGATTTTGCACCACCAAAATACTGGTTTATTGTGACGGACATGGGGTGTTTAGCTGCGACTACATTGCAGTGTATTGTCGTAGCGCACGGTGCGTGCAACTACACATATGTCCCACTATATCGTCGGGAAGAAGGAAGCACTTCGAACTTGAGGATACCAAAAATCCATATATCAATAGTTCACAACCAGTTTCATTACATCAGGGTATGTTCTCTAAAATCTTTTCATTTATGCTTTTTGGCTTCCCTCTTCACAACATATATACTAATATTTTTTTTTTTTCTCTTTGTTTTAGCTAACACTTGCAGAGGATTGTCCGTTACCAAAGATTCTTAAAACTTGGTCGCGCAGCCATAACAACACCGTAGATGATATTGAAGTCAGATTAGCTCATCGCCTCGCTCGATGGAAGGAGTTACAATTACCATATTTACGGGCAATAGAGCAATATCTTGGCACAATTAGCGCAAATTGACTTAATGTTTAAGAATGCTTATGTTCACTTTTTTAGTTAAACTTTACAATCAGGCATATTTTCTTAAGGTTTTGTCATTTATATTATGTTAAGATTTAGTCATTTATATAGTCGTCGTATATACTTTTTAAATATAACGCAAAAAGTTAAAACGTAACCTTACAAGTTTAAATAATACACAACAAGGACAAACATTACACAAAAGTTTAGACATAAAATACAAAAGTTTAAACATACAATACAAAACCCACAAGTCTACTCGTCATCGTCATGACGAGTACCACTAGCCTGTTCATGATCGTAAGAACCGTATGAATAATCTCGCAGATCAGGAAAAAAAATCTACATAAGTACGTAGGTCTTGATGCAAAGGAGGAGGAACAACAAGATCACCAATGTACGGCCTAAACCGTGTAGCATAATCATATGGGTCGAGTCCACCGTATGCCGGAGGTGGAGGGATCTGCTGAGCACCTGACCGTATAAACCGGTGCGATCTGTCTATATACCACGCCCTATAATCGTCGGTGGAGGTAAACCCAGGGCCGTAACGTGCAGCCATCTCCGCAACCGTGATGTGATGGTGCTCCCATCTATCCCACACCCAACTACCTCGAGGATAGCCCACTTTGTAGCTCCTGGGTTCCTCGACCCTAAAAGCGTACTCAGGTTGTACGGCCGTAGGCGGTATCGTCTGAATGTAGCCAAAAGCCCTCATGTTCCTGTATGGATTGAAGGGCTCTGACGCGTCCATAAACTTCAACAACCCGTGAAACAACGAACGCCATAACTCCCCCTGAGTGAAGTCCAACTGGCCATATGGCTGCTAGTTCACGTGTTTAACATATAAACAACATTGTTATAGAATAAACACGTAAGTTGACAAAAAGATTACAATATTACACATGTATTGAACTTGCCTGATCTACAGTCATCTCATCCAAGATCCGTCTGTAATCACGGGTGTCCCTCCTAACAGGCTTGATGTTAAACCTCGTTGCCCAAGGCGTCCCAGTATAAATTAAGTTACGAGATAAAATTTAGACAAACAGTATAAATTAAGTTACGAGATAAATAATATAACTATAGAGGATATATTATACCTACAGCAGTGTCAAACAACCACACATCTGGCGACAGTCGACCCGAGTCGCCTCGCCCATACGCTTATACAAGAAGGCGAGTGCCGCCGTACCCCAAGATATGCTAATCACCCAATTCAGATCCTCCACTAGTATCAGCAAATCCGGTGAAATCTTGTGTTGAGATTTGTCGGTGAAGAGCGTCGATCCCAGCAGGTACAGTAACACCCAAACGTTGTAGTCGTCGGATACATGTGGGCATAACCGTCGCACTGATCCAGTAAGAAGGCATGTGACAGCCCGCGACGACGCACATCTCCAGCACTCATCTGAACATCAGTAAACCCAAAAAATTCCTGCACACGCTGGGCAGCATCAGGTCTGGCGATCACCTGAGTAACAGAAGTCCCGAAGATGGGTATACCCCGGATGAGATGGATATCATGGAGAGCAATCGTCATCTCACCCCAAGGCATGTGCAATTGGTTCACCGCTGGCTGTCATCTCTCAATGAATGTGTCTAGTAGATGCACATTGAGTTGCTTGTACATAAGACCTTGAAGATTGGTCAGTCCACTTCCATGAGCTAAACCCGACCACAACTCCTCATCCAACGGCCAAGCGTCCAGCTGACTGGCTCTGGTTTGGTAGTGTAGCGTATCCCGATTCTACATAAAAATCAAATTTAATAAATTACTAAAAATATTATAACATTAAAAATGCATTCATTGAACATAGTTATTGCGTACTCACCATGCCATGCCAAACGGGGAGAGTGTTGTGAGCTTGGAAGCTCCTAAGAATCTCTGGGATATGAGGTCCCCCTCCACAAGGACCTCGAAGATCGGGCTGAAAGGTATGCCGAGTAACAGCTACTGGTATGGGACGATCTCCCGGAGCACGAGGAAGTACCTCCTCAATGGCATCCTCCACCGGAGCTGGCGAAGGTGGCCACCTCGCTCGGCGCCTCCTCGTAGCAAGCTGCTGTTGTTGGGAAGGAGCAGGTTGCTGCTCCTGCTCCGAAGGATAAGCCATCTGCTCCGAAAGATAATCTATCGGCTCCTGCTGGGAAGGAGCCGGTTGTTGCTCCTACTAGTAAGGAGCATACTGGTGCTCCTGAATGAAAGGAGCATACTGTTACGAAGGAGCATACAGGTCCTCTGCCTGAGAATAACCCCCTCTGTAAGGGGTCTACTCTCCATGGGCTGATGAGATGAAGTGTGGGTGTCCAGCAGAAGTGATGTTATGTCTGCCTCTAGCAGAAACCTGGTGAGGAGGGCTGGGTGGAGCAATGTCGAGTGGGATGCCAGAAATACTATGCCGCGTGACACCCGACTCCTGTGTCGGGAACTGCTCCTCCACCGAAGCACCTCCAGCATATGGAACCGGTTGTTGGGCCTCATGTCTCGAATGGACCTCGCATTGTCCCTTGAGAGAACGCATGCCGTTGTGGAAAACCTTCCGGAAATACCCCAATTCGGTGAATTTTTTACCGTCTTTGTTGTTGTTTCTGTCCATTTGCAAACAAAAGACAATCACTGTTACAACAAAAAAAAAAATAATAATAATAATAATAATAATAATCAACTATCAAACCCCTCCACCTCGCGAACAGAACTTGTCCGTCGCGGACAGAAGACACTTGTCCGTTGACGGACAAGTGTCTTCTCAAACCCCTCCACCTCGCGAACGCCAACAATGGCGTTTTTTCAAACCCTAACCCTAAACTCGTTAAACCTACAATAACACTCAAAATAAATAATCAACTATCAACCCTAAGTCATATTCATCCATTTTTGTAACATATAAACCCTAAATATATCTACAAAACCCTAAATCGCACAAATTAAACCCTAAACCTAAACCTAACTAAAACAATCAAATTTAAACAAAACTAAAGCGAGAAAGTGAAGTGTTTACCTTAGATTGCAGTTGAAAATAGAAGAAATGTCGAGAGAGAGAGAGAGAGAGAGAGAGAGAGAGAGAGAGAGAGAGAGATGCACCGGATTTTTTGTTGTTCATGGCGGCGAAGAAGGGAAGAGGAAGAAGGGAAAGAAAATGAGCGTGCATCTTATTTGGTATTTTAGATTTGTTCGTCACAGACGGATGTTGTATGTCCATGACAGACGGATGTAGTATTTCCGTGACGGACAATTCTTTTTTGTCCGTCACGGACATCTAATTACATCAAAACTTGAGATAAAACAACATATATTTGTATCTTTTAAATCAACCACCTATGTGTACTACCTACCTATTATACACCTTTATTAAATTAATGAGTTTATTTTACTTTAGTAATATTTTCGTCAAATTTTAATTCAGTAAGATCTTTGAATGAACATAATGAGATAAAAATATCAACTTAACGTTATTGAGAGGATTATAAATTCCTTTCAAACAAAAATACGATCAAATCAAAATTACGTTATTGAAAGCCATATAAAGTTTCAAAAAATAAACGTTACTTTTGTTCAAAGTTTTACGATTTCATAACGAACATATCAAGTTTCAAGAAATAAACGTTACTTTCGTTCAAAATTTATAGATTTCGTAACGAACATATAAATGTTCAAGAAATAAACGTTACTATCATTCAAAGTTTTAAGATTTGATATCGAACATATAAAGTTTTAAGAAATAAACGTAACTTTCTACCATACATATCTATGATCAAATCAAAGTTATGTTATCGAAAGGATTTGAACTTTCTTTTACAAAAGACAATCAAATAAAATATAATTTATTCAAAGGATTAAAACTTTCTTTCAACAAAGAAACCAAAGTTAATTACAAATATAACAATTACAAAGGAATCAAAGTTTCAAGATCAATGTTACGTTTTTAAACGTGACGTTGAACTTCAAACATAAATACGATCAAATCAAAATAACGTTATTGAAAAGATTTAAACTTTCTGTTAACAAAGACAATCAAATCAAATTTATGTTATTCAAAGGATTACAAATTTCTTTCAAACAAACCAAATTTTAGAACTTTAATCAACAAAATAGTCATATTATATAGTTTTATGTGTCCGTCACGGACAAATTGAAGAGATTTACTACATAACGCACATTTGTAACGGACAAATGTGCATTATATAGTAAAAACAATGCGCTAAATAACGTGCGCGAATATTTATTGAGATATTTGTATGGTACAAAAGGGATTGTCTTGTATATAAAGAACATACTTCTCGTACTAATCTTGTTGGCTTTGTAGATTCTGACTATGCTAGTAACAAAGATATCAAGAAGTCAATCACTGTTATTTACTTCACTTGGGCAGGTAAATGCATATCCTGGAAGTCACAACAATAGTATGTGGTAGCTTTGTCTTCAAGTGAAGCTGAATACATAGCTGCTACTGTAACTGCTAAGGAGGCAACTTGGCTCAAGGGTTTGTTAGAAGAAATATAGAACAAGATTTATTTTCCAATCATTTATATTGATAGTCCAAAGTGCAATGTATCTGTGTAAATATCCTATGTATCACGAAAGAACAAAGCTTATAGATATCAGGTACCACTAAATAAGAAAGAAGGTCAAACACAAGCATCTGATGATACAAAAGATCAAAGGAGATTTGAACCAGCAGACTTTGGCACCAAGATCGTCACTATTGATAAATTCTCTTATTGTAGAGATTTTCTACACATTGAGAATGGTAAATAAAGTTGGCATTTCTGGATTGATGAAGGACAGTAGTACCCGAATCCACTACTAGTAGTTTGTAGTATTAGAACCGAGTTTAGGATGGCACATGTTAGGATCTAGTTTAAACCTGGTTCGAGTTTATCTTGTTGAGTGACTCAGAAGGTTTGTACGTGTTAGGCCAGGTTTGGTAAGCTGAGTCATGGTTCTTGGGTTGAATTGTTGATGGGCTGAATGTAGAGTGTTAGGCCCATTTGATCGGGGTCCAACATAAACTCCATCCTATCTTCTGAGCATGTGTGGAACACGTGATCACTTAAGTTGTGAAACACTGCGTTGGTGATGTAACACAGTGTTGCTTGAGGGTTACTTCTGGTCGCCGAGTACTTAAGCTTACCTTGCCTTCACGAAACCGAGCGCGCCGAAACACTTTAGCTCCTAAAACCCAAGATCTGAGAGAGAAGAGAGAAACAAATAAGGATCGTAGTGAGAGAGAGATTCGAGCCGAGTGCTTCACACAAGATTGTTCTTGAGTGTTCTTTATCGTCTTGATCTTGTTTTGTTCAAAGCAGAGATCGGTAGCCTAGAAGGCTTCTTCAGACCTCTTCCGTATCCATCTTCTTCTTGTCTTTAGTTGTGTTAGATATGTGTTGTTAGTTCTTTTGTTGTTTTTGCCTCTCTTGTACACTTGTCTTATCTTATATCTATTAAAGCATGAGCCTCTTTTTCCAAGTGTCAACGTCACGTTTATCGAAGCTCAAAAACTTATTTTAAAAAGTGATTTCTAAATGTTAATATAAATTGAGAAGTAATTTTTAAAAGTTTTTATGAAAATATTAAAATAAATATTTTTACAAAAATAGTTTTTAAACTTTTACGAATTTTTTTTGTCATCGATTTAACCAACAATAATATCTTAACAAATCCTTTAGTTTTATTTTATTCGAATAAATTAAAATGGACTAAATTTTAAAAAAAAATTGAAAAGGTTAAGATTTGATTGAAAACTTTTATATAAATTAAAATTAAACTCTTACATAAAACAATTTAAAACGCAGTCTCGCACAAAGTGTGGGTAATACACTAGTTCTATATTGTAATCTGCTTAGTGGATTGGGTTGACTCTCCCTTCCTGAGATCCCACAGAGTAGGGCTTACCCTGAACTGCGTCACCAAATCTTTGTTTTTTCTAAAGCTTTCTGACTGGTTGGATCGATCTAGATCCATTATCTGTTATCGAATCATTCTATAGAGTGTTATTAATTGTTCATTAAATTTCAATCCTTGTGCCAAACTAACCAAACAAACTTACTACGATTATGTCGTTAATCATCTTTTATTATTCGTGTAATACTATTTGGATTTTGTTGAAAATATTTTTTTGATTCGTATTACTTTTAATTATTGTTGTTCATTGTTTTTATACGAATGAACAATTACATTTACACAGATAAACAAAACTTAAAATCCATTTTTTTTTTTCGGTAAAGACTTGAAATCCAATTTTTAGTTGTTCAACTTTATCCTCTACGATTTTAGATAGTATACTATCAATTTTTAGTTATTCATTTTCATGGGTTTCACGTAAACTGTTAACTTAATGGGTAAACTATGGAATTTATAGTTTATAGAAGTAAGAAGGTACTTCATACAAACTAATATACAAAATTTATAATAATATTATTACTTTTAGATAAGTAAAAGTATACATATAACGAAATTTATAAAAAAAAAATCCCTACATAAATTTTTGGAAGAAGATTATATTTTGGAAAAAGAGTATATATTTGGAGAGACAATGTTTTAAATAAGAGCTAAATTAGGATAGAACTTTAAAACAATAATATAGACATTTGTATAAAGATATGGAGTGCAAAGAAATAGATAAATTAAATAGTGAATGAGTTGCTTAAGTAGGTACTTTATGTAATATTGTGTATAAAGTAGGTACCTTTTGTTTTGTGTCAACAAAGTCGGCACTCTAAATTTTGATAAAAAAGATAAAATAGAAAATCAGAAAATATACTACCTTATGAGTCAACTTTCTCTCTCCTATATATATTTAATTATTTTCTTAATTAAAGATATGAAGAAATATGATCCTACGTCAAATAAGAAATGAGATAATAACTGATCCTAGAATTTCTCCATAGTTATTTACGATCATTTAAGAAGATCAAACGTCAAATAAGGAATGAGATAATACCTTATGTGGAATGTACACAAGTTCCGTTTGTTAATGTACACAAGTCTGTCATTTACACAAAGTTTGGTTACACAAGTCTTTTATTTACACAATGTTTGGTTACGCAAGTTCGTCATTTACGCAAGATTTGGTTACACAAGGTTTGATTACACAAGTCTTTTATGTATTTACATTGTGTAATTGAAGTTGTGTATGAACATTGTGTACTTCAAACTATGTATTAAAATTGTGTATTAATATTGTGTATCATGAAAAGAATACAAAAAGTTTGATTAGTACAACTGGTATAAGGGAGGGAGGCTCAACTCGTCCAGAGTTCGAATCCTACGTTTGACACAATCTTTTACTTATTATAATTGAGACGATAAATAAGAATATTTAGTTACCGATTTAACAAAATTTAATTGATTATTAATAGGAGAGAGAAGAATCTATAAATTTTCATATTTTCGGTCATATGCCTTGTTTCACCAATCTTCTCTTAAGGATAGTAAATTTAATTTTGTGAAAAAGTGGTCCCATTTATAAGTTGATTTTCACCGTTAAGTTGTTTCATCGGACGATTTATAGAGGTTTACACTTCTTTTATTACCGTAATAAAGGTTCTGATTGATGTTATTCATATATATATATATATATATATATATAGAGAGAGAGAGAGAGAGAGAGAAGATCATATGAGAACAAACTTATCGTGTAATCTTGAGAACATATTCGTAATTATTTTTTAGTTTTGTTACGAATGTTGCATATCGTTTAATGTATTATTCGTAGTTATTGTTGGTTGAATGGATTATTCCTAATTATTATTATTATTCGTAGTTATTATTAATTATGATATCTACTCTAAATCTTGACCCTTAATACTCAACATCCAACGGTCTAAGATTGTTCTCGTGATTACACAATAAGCCTATTCTCATGGGAACCGCACCCTCTATATATATATATATATATATATATATATATATATATATATATATATATATATATATATATATATATATATATATATATATATTAACCGTACATTTTTCAGTTTTATTTAGATTATGTTTTGTGGCTTTGAATTTTTTTTTTTATATTTTTATGATAAATAAATTAAAAATATATATTGTGTTAAAATGGATCGGTCTATATTTTTATCAAAAGGATTAGCCGGATCTAAAGAACCAACCGAATATTCAGATCCAATTAAAGTTATTTTCAATTAAATGGATATGCTTAAAGTCATTCAGATTACCAATCATATTCGCGAATAATGATCAAACTAAATTCTTCTGATACCATGTTTTAAAATCCAGATCAAACAAATGAGTAGCCGGATATAAAACCGGATGTAGATCGTATCGGATCAGGGTTTTATAAAAATTTGAATTCGGGTCGAATTGATTTGTTGCCTAAACTTTGTCATAATTCATACACGGTTGCCCAAGAAGATTTTATTAGATAAAAATCTTAACATAAATTTTAATGAAAAAGAGTATAATTATGAGCTACTTGACCCAATCGGATAATCTGGATTCAACTCGACAAATTGTCCCATCCAAAACAGACCCGATTCAAGATGTTGACAATTATACTCACTTTTAACCCAACTCGAACTTGACCCACCTTAATTGACATCTCTAACCGAAACCATTAAAACACATATAACCCAGTCCGAAATGACCCGAGAATCAACTAAACCGATTTGTAATGACCCATGAATCGAAGCTACCCTATAACCCGTTCAAACCCGATGACCCGAAAACTAACTAAACCTATTCCAACCCGTGAACCAACTCGAATCCTTTGATTTAGTTTAGCTTTAGATATTTGAAGACTAAGTTTTTAGACCCATTAGCTTGATAATATCTCCGGATTATAACATATACACCATCAAAAAAAAGAAAAAAAGAGGAAAGAAGCACGCAACCCTTGGAAAAATAGAAAAGAAAGGCTCATAGCCTCATATACAAGCTGACGTAAGTAGCGTATACCGTAGACAGAGCATTATTTGAAGAGCAAAATCAATAGCACAACAACATATATGGTTAATCCAATCATTCTACGGTATAGCCACACTCCACTGCATAATCTACAAGTTCATCCAGCTCGTGCTCGTCGATCTTCCCATCAACGTCGATGTCAGTGTAATAGATAGCGCGATCAGCTCTATAGCCAGGCATAAACGCCCCCAGCTTGCTGAAGGCGTCCTTCAGCTCTTCCTTGTTTAGGTGCCCATCTCCATTCACATCGTGATCCTTGAACATCTTCATCAGCTGCTTCTCGTCTACAGACTTGGCCTTCAATTTCTCCATTTATTTTAATTTGTTGGCTCAAGCTATGGCTTAACAAGCTAGTAGTTGTTTTAAAATACACACATATATATACACCAGTTTGAAGTTTATGGTATGGGAATCCGATGCTTTATAAAGCAAAAGGACATGTAGTTTCTTGGAGATTTCCAATTTGATTGACATGGACAAGATTAAATATTCTTAGCTTCATCAAAAGAAAGTGTGTGAATTACAACCATGAAAATTGGCATGGAGATATCATAGGAATCTATTCCCTGCTTATCATTCAGACCACTAATTCATAGCGTCAATGCTGCCTTTTTTGTTGTCTTATACCAATTGCTATTGTATAATTCAATATTCTTTGCTATCCTTGTTTAGTTACATAAATGAGAAATAATGGAATCTAAGTATCACAAATGATAAATAATATGCAAATCAATCTTTAAAAGAAGAGTGTAAATCTCAAGTTTCCACCCATGGCCCTTGAAAATTGTAGTATGCATTTCTCGTTGTTTCTTCCTCGATTTGATTGCAAGACGGTTTCTTTGGTGCTCCTCCTCGATCGGCCCGTTGTAATCGAAGTTTTCTTTTGATTTTTTTTTTAAAATTTAATTTTGTATTTTATAGTTCCCCATGACGACTTGTCTATTTCCCGACTTGGTCGGACATCTTTCGATCTATTAGACGGTGTGTCGTCTGGTGTATCGAACCGCTTTTCATAATATATATATATATATATATATATATATATATATATATATATATATATATATATATATATATATATATATATATATATATATATATATATATATATATATATATATATATATATATATATATATATATATATATATATATATAGATCCTGACTCATATGTAAACAGCTCTTACCATGTGAACGTGTAAACAACGAATATATGTGACTATACCGCCGAATATATAGATTCAGGTCCGGCGAATCTTCTTCCATTAATAACATGATTTTTTGTATCCTTTAATATCGCCTAATCTCAGCCATCTATTTAACGATCTAACGGATACAATTTGTTCTCATTAAACACTATAATGACGGTTTACATGGGAGCCAAACTATGTATATATATATATATATATATATATATATATATATATATATATATATATATATATATATATATATATATATATATATATATATATATATATATATATATATATATATATATATATATATTCTTAGAAATGATGTGACCATAACATTCCAAGTAGGAATAATTTTATAGCCTAAGTCATGCATGTAAGAAGAGCAAGATCACACGTGTTAATGATAATGAAAATTGACGGAAGGCACCAAACCTCTGGCTCTATCTCCACATCGATGAAAAAATAATACCAAATGTTCATATGACTTTCCTTCTCCAAAGTACACTTGGAAATAGGGAATTACATATGTGATGGATAAGAGATCTTAGCCAATCAGGATGTGAAAAGAAATAGGTAACCGTACTTAAAGAGAGGAAAATCAAGCCTTGATTGGTTATTTGGGGTTCCAGAGGTGGTTGAAATTGAAAGAATTTGGCCAAATAGGCCTTTTCTATTTCATTTTGTTTTGTGTACCCTTTAATTTTTACCACTTTCGTAAAAATAATTAACCTCTTTATTTCAAAAAAAAAAAGAAAAAAACATGAAATTCTTACGTAAAAATAATTCTTGACTTTGTTTTTTATTTTCTTTTGTGTTTTTGCCCCTTTTTTTTTATTTTCTGGCATGAAATTTTCATACCAAAAATTTCTATAACAAAAATTTTCATTCAAGAAATTTTCATACCATAAATTTTATACTAGAATTTTCATATGAGAATGTTGTTTTCTGGAACTTGAATGAACACGAGATTCATGTTACTATTAAGTACTTGACGTTATTGAAGAAGAATTTCCCTCCAGAGACATCAGATAAGGCTTTTTCGATTCTGCACAACCTTATAGAAGGCGCTGACTAACATATCACCCTTTATCCTCTTCGTTACGTAAAATACTAGTTAGAAGATCCAATGCTGGTAGTTAATTAATAAGGTTATATGAGAAGGGATTTACATGCCCCCTTTAATCGTGGATGAAACTCCGTGTATCCTTGCATTCTAGGTTGATTTGTTGTTATGAATTCAAGCCAACTCATAAATGGTTTGGTTTGATTGCTAGAAGGTGGGATGTTTCATCAATGAGAATTATCACTTGAGAGGTCTCAAATTCCGCTAATTTCAATCCAAACTACCTACTACCGGGTAAATCTCAAGGTAAAAAGGACGGAAGTTCAACATAGATCGATTTCTCTACCTAAGAAATAAACCAACCCTTACCAGGTAATTCTCTGGTTTAGCCTAGCTCAATTAGTAAACCAACACATCTCATCCAATCAAGGGGTTTTCACCTCTACTACCTAATATTCATCATCATCTATATCCAAGGAAAAACATTACTGGGTAAGTCATAATTCTATTATAACCAATTTTCTCACAAGGAAATATCCCACTATCGTCATGGATCGGCGCTACTTAATCAAAAAAAAGCTATGTACTTCTAGCCTTGTCTTAAAGAAAATAGGATCTCATGCCTACGCTACCCCCAAAATGAAACTTATTCTTTCCAGCTTACTATGATTATAAGCTTCTGGAACATTAGAGGTATGGGCCGGAGTAACCTCTGGACAAATCTCAAAGCCGTTTGTAAAATACACAATATTAACATTATTGCTTTGGCAGAAACAAAATCCGAAAACCCGCCGGAAGATCGACTTCGGAGATCGGCGAGTTTTAATAACATTATTTATTGTCCTGCTACTAGGAGGGCAGGGGGCTTATGGTTACTTTGGAAAGCTTATCAGCTTAAGAATCAAACGATCCGTCTTATCTAAAAAAGTGACCGATTCATTTGTATTGAATTGGTTTGTAATTTTCAAAACCGTAAATTGAACATTGTCTTTACTTATGCACCACCTCAAGAGAGATCAAAAAATCAATTTTGGGAGTCGATTTCTAATCTAATCAATGTAGTTCCATACCATGTATTATCATGGGAGATCTGAATAAAATCCAACATCACTCGGAAAAACAAGGAGGGGCCACAATCAATTCCAACATATTCAATAGACTTGTTAACTTTAAAAACTTATGTAATCTTGAATACGTTCAAACAATAGACAACCAATTTACTTGAAGGAAAAAACGTGACGGCCGTGACAATATTCTTGAAAAACTTGACCGTGTACTAGTCCACAATCAAATTCTTCAATGGTACCCCCTATTAAAAACAAAAAAAATCATGCATTCATAATCTCGGATCACTGTCAAATCTCACTGAAATTAACTGACTCGATACCGATCACACCACAACCATTTAAGTTTGAAATGATGTGGACTAAACGCACAACTTTTGAGAACATCATTAAACAAACTTGGCGTGCTAACTATAGGGGGAATGAAATGTTTGATCTCATAAGGAAGACACAACTCCTAAAAACAAAAGCAAAAGAATGGAGCAAAATAAACTTTGAAAATATTTTCAAACATCTAAAAGAAGTTGAATCTCAACTTCTGGATATTCAAAGTCTCGCACCTATGAACATAAACCAAAGAATTGAAAACCTACAAAGAAACCTCCTAAATAAACAAAATCGTCTCATCACTTTTCACCAAAGATATTGGAGACAAAGAACAAAGAATAAAAATTTGAAAAACATTGACACAAATTCCAAATACTTTCACCGCATTGCCACCGGAAGAATAAATAGAAAACATTTAAAGAAATTAATCTCCACAAATGGGACGATTTTATCTTCTGAAAAGAAATCTGCATGGAAGTTAAAAAAGAATTTGTTTGCAAATTCACTAGAACCCCACTAAATAAAAACCTTTTGGATGAAAAGCTACAACTCATCAAAAACAAAGTCAGTAATGTAGACAATGAATCCCTAACAAAACCACCAACAAGTGAGGAAATTAAAAATGCACCTTTTGACATCGGTTGTGACAAATCACCAGGGTCGGACGATATGCCATCCGGTTTCTATCAAAAATATTGGCACATTGTGGGAACTGACGTTTCAAAAGCATTTAAAACTTTTTCAGAAGTGGAAAACTACTCAAACAAATAAATCACACTTTTATTACACTAATTCCGAAAAACGACATCCCTACGACAATTAACCATTTTAGGCCTATCAGCCTCTATTCAACAATTTACAAAATCATCGCAAAGATTATCACGAATAGAATGAAACCCATCATGTCAAAACTTATTCACCCTCTCCAAGGAGCCTTCGTAACCAAAAGGTCAATCCACGATAACATTTTCATTGCACATGAAATCTTTCATTCGTTCCGATCTAAGAAAGGCAAGGAAGGATGGACCGCCATTTAATTGGATATGGAAAAAGCATATGACCAAGTCAATTGGGAATTTATAATTTGTATACTAAACAAGTTTAGATTTAATGAAAAACTTGTTGGATGGATCAAGGGCATATCACAATTTCATTCTCGGTTCTTGTAAATAATGGACCTACTGACCAATTCTTTCCGAAAAAAGGTCTAAGACAAGGAGACCCCTTATCCCCTACCTTTTTATTTTGAGAGCAGAAATTCTTACACAAATGCTTCAAAATGATTGCAACAACTACGACAACCATATTGGTTTCTCCGTATGTAGAAATGCAATACCAATCCCTTTCTTATCATTTGTTGATGATATGATTATCTTCACTAAAGCAAACACGAACTCATGTCTTAGAACCAAAAAAAATCCTCGAAACATATTACTCAATCTTTGGACAAAAGATCAATTACCTCAAATTTGCCTTCCAAACTACAAAAAACACAAGCGATACAAACATCACAGAACTAAAAAACATATTAAGTATGGATCACACAACTACTCTTGACAACTATCTTGGTTGCCTAATTGTTAATGATAGAATCAATAAAGAGACATTTAACAACATTAATAATAAAAATAAGCAATGGAAAGCAAGCTCCCTTTCACAAGAAGGGAGAAGCATACTCATAAATCATAACTTAGCAACCAAACCATCCTTTGTAATGCAAAGCTTTATGCTACCATTGCATAATTTGAACGAACTCGATAAAACGTATAAAAATTTATATTGGAACAAAGGCGATAACTGTAGACCAATGATAAGCTGTGATACAATTTGTAAACCAAAAAAGAAACGCGGACTCGGATTAAGAAAATCCTTTACCACTAATAAAACCCTTCCAATGAAGCTAATTTGGAAAATTCTTGTTGAACTAGAAAACATATGTGTGAAAATTGTAAATGAAAAATACATGAGGAATACTAATATACTACATTATCACTTAAAAGGCCCAACGTCTTGGCAATGGAAAAATCTTATAAAACTCAAATCCGATTTTAAAAATGGAATTATTTGGCAGGTGGGCAATGGAAAAAGCATCAATTTCTGGCAAGATAACTGGGTCACAACGACTCCGTTAATTAAATTGGTTCAAAACACCAATCTAATCAATTCACAGATTAAAGTAAACCATTTCATCAAATCAAACGAATGGGATACCAACAAAATTAAAAATGAACTACAAAATATCATCAACCCATCAATTAGGAAAAAAATTATGGAAACAATCATCCCAACAAACGAAATACAAGACAAGTTAAATTGGAGAAGCAATTTTAATGGTTGATTCTCCACAAAATCAGCTTCAGAAATGATTGAGAAAGAATCTAGTTGGCTTCCTGACTATTCTTGTAAATGGATATGGATTTTAGACACCCAACCAAAAATTAAAAACTTCATATGAAAAATCTCAAGAAACGGTCTCCCTACTAAAGCAAAACTTAACGAAAGAGGAATCGCGGTTACAAAAAACTGTGAATTCTATAATCACCATCTCGAGGATCTTCTTCACATTCTTTTTGATTGCCCCTACACTAAAAATGTGATTGTGAGAATTGATGATTCCATCCTAACCAACCTCAATACCATTAGTACAGAAAACAAACAAATCCATGAAATATTACAAGAGATAAAAAAAAACAAGATCGGTATTAATAACTTTACTCGCCTTGCAACTATTTGGTGGAATATTTGGTTCTTCATAAATAAAACCATATTTAATAAAGATACTATTGAATCGGACCATGATATCGTAAACTTCATCAAAAACCAACTGCATAAATGGAAAACTCGTATTACGAATGAGGACGACTACGACTTTAAACACACCCCAAAAAATGACAAATCCTCTACAAGGAAGAAAAATAACATCAAATGGGACAAACCAAAACCTAGATTCCATAAATTCAACTTTGATGGATCAAAACTCAATTCGGGTATAACATCCATTGGTTATGTTATTCGAAACCATAACGGCAAAGTTATTAGATTGGACGCTAGGAAAAACAACTTTAACTCGGTAATCAAAGCAGAAGCTTTTGATCTAAAAGCTGGACTGAAAGAAGCAATAAGGTTAAATATAGAAGAGATCGAAATTGAGGGTGATAACCTATGTGTATCAAAACACTTCAAGGACTTTGGTGCTGTCCCTAGGAGGTCGAGATGATCATATTCGACTCCAAACTGGATATTCGCTTCTTTGAGGAAGTCCATGTCAGGCATGTGTTCAGAGAAATCAACTGTGTTGCTGACCGATTGATCCATTTGGGAATTTCGAACCCCAACACACCCTTTTCTGACGATCCCGAACTTCGTGCTCTCATTCGCAAGGATGCCTTAGGGTGGACTACCTCTAGAATATAGTTCTTCCTAACCACTTTTCGTTTTCAAAAAAAAAAAAACAATACAGGAGTAATTTAATTTAATTTAATTTAAATTTTATGGGTAGTTTTATGAAAGTAGTATAAATTATGGGTGATTTTGTGTAATTTTAACCTATAAATTGGCTTCACATAATCGAAAAAGAGGGAGACAATTGGAGGGAAAACGAAGAGAGAATGCCGGTGGCGAAGCGTGTATCTTCCGAAGGGAGGGTGATTGCTCACGTCGACATGGACTGTTTCTATGTCCAAGGTTCGCATCGCTTCTCTTTATCGCTCTGTTGTTTTCTCATTCATAATTGGAAATGTAGAGTTGAATTTGGGGTTTACAACCTTTTGTTGATAAAATGGCGTTGCCCTCGTGTTAATGAATCGACGACACCCTGTAGCCTTCTGCTTTTCTATTTGCTTGGTGACCCCTTGACTGAATTTTGGCAACCAACTTCAATGAAATTAGACCATGGTCGAACTATGCGTTTTCCCTAGGTGAGAAAATTAGAAGGTGAGGAGGGATGAAAGTGGTTCGCCACTGACGGCAACTTGTAAAAATATACTGGAAGTTTCAGTCGCTTTAAGTTGTTTCTTAGTTACAAATATTGTTTTGATTACAATTAGATGATGGGGTTTGTTTGTAGTGGAGCAAAGGAAGCGTCCAGAACTGAGGGGGTTGCCATGTGCTGTTGTGCAATACAACGCCTGGAAAGGAGGAGGCCTGATTGCTGTTAGCTATGAGGCCAGAAATTTTGGTGTCAAACGGTATGGGTTTGTTGTGTTCTTCATATTTATCAAGTTTATTGATTTTTAATAGGAACCATTGTTTTTTTCTTCTTCAATTGCAGTTCGATGCGAGGTGATGAAGCTACAAATGTTTGTCCTGAAATTCAACTAGTTCAAGTTCCAGTGGCACGAGGCAAGGCTGATTTGAACACATACCGCAGTGCAGGTTCTGAGGTTGTACACATGTGATGAATGATCAAGACACATAATTTATTTACAAATTTATTAGCATGAAGATTGTCCTGCTGATGCAGTTGTTTTCTAGGTAGTTTCTATTCTTTCAAGGAAGGGTCGGTGTGAACGAGCCTCAATTGATGAGGTGTATCTCGATCTCACTGATGCAGCAGAAACTATGTTAGCAGAAAGACCTCCGGAGAATATTGATAGCATAGATGAGGGGATTCTTAAAACACATGTTTTGGGTCTGATCCAGGTCAGGTTTTAAGCTAAACAATGTCGAACATGGCATATTTTACAGATTTTGAGTTTTTTGACTGTAAAGTTCTGAAATGATGCAAATTTTCCACTTCATTTCATTTCCACGGGATCTTTTTTTTGTGTCGACAATGAACTCTATTGTGTAGCTCTGGGTAAATCAACGGTAATAATCTTATTCATTTGTAGATACTGGCTTTTAAGTCTGAAAGCTTTCAACGAACTTACATTTTTGGAATTTGTATGGATGTCAGGCTGTCAGCTAGTGAACTTACATTTTTGGAATTTGTACGGAATTAATCTTTTTTTGTTTGATCCAGGTCAGGTTAAATTTAACAAATTCAGACATATTGTATTTTTCTGTTTTGAGTTATTTTAACTGCAAAGTCTGAAATGATGCAAAATTTTCACTGCATTTCATTTACATGGGATTTTTTTTTTGTGCCAACGACGAACTCTATTGTGTAGCTCTGGATAAAACAACAAAATTAATCTTTTTCATTTGGAGAGTTGGGGATTTAAGTCTGAACGCTAGTTTACCTCTAACGATGCTTGGCACCATCTATTGCCTCATGTATTTCCTTTTCCTCACGTTCTTGGTCATTGGCATTACTTAAAATCTTAAGCTTTTCATTTGTTGAACCTAAATTCTTAAAACTTTAGGCTGGAGATGATGAAGAAAATGTGCGACATTGGCTCTGCAGAAATGATGCTGATCACAATGACAAATTGCTAGCTTGTGGGGCTCTCATTGTTGCAGAACTTAGGGCTCAAGTGTTGAGGGAGACTGAGTTCACTTGTTCTGCAGGCATTGCTCATAATAAGGTATTCTTTTATGAGAATAATCGTACTGATAGGTCTCTTCATTTTAATCAGATAGATTATTTTCACAGTTTAAATGATTTAACGTTTTCAACAGATGCTGGCAAAACTTGCCAGTGGGATGAACAAACCTGCTCAGCAGACAGTAGTACCCTATGCATCTGTAAAGGAGCTGCTTGCATGCTTGCCTATAAAGAAAATGTCAGTTGCAACATTTTTTTTGGGTTTCACATCTTTTATCGTGAACAACACTTGTACAAACTGTTGTTTCCCATTACAAACATATCCAGTAAAACCATTCTTGTAGTTTTTAGTTTTTTCTTGAATTCTCCACTTCTATTTTAGGATTGATGTTTTGTTTATTCTGGAGCTAATTCTAGGAAACAGCTAGGAGGGAAGCTTGGAGATTCTTTGCAAAGTGATCTTGGAATTAAAACAGTTGGGGATCTTCTGCAGTTCTCAGAAGAGAAGCTTCAAGAACGTTATGGTATAAATACTGGGTTAGTAGAGATATTCCTTCTGTAAATATGGGACCATCTTCATGTTTTAATAGCAAAAATACCTATACAGAGGCCCTCCTCTAGTTATTGAACTTGATTTGCAATACAGCACTTGGTTATGGAACATTGCACGAGGGATCAGTGGAGAAGAAGTTGAAGGTCGCCTTTTACCGAAAAGCCATGGTTCAGGAAAGACGTTTCCGGGTCCACGTGCTTTAAGGAATCCAGATTCAGTAAGATTTTGTTTCCATCATTAACGTAATAATATTCCCCATTCTTCTACTGAGAAACTCTAGAATAGTAATTCTTGTTTCTATGTTCGTTTTCTAAAACATAGCTGGTTTTGTTCTACATATTGGTTTTTCTCTTGATTTCTTCTACTCGTTAACATGCCATAAATTTCTCGTTAATCTCCTTGGCGCAGGTTGAACATTGGCTCAATCAACTGTGTGAAGAGTTGAATGAACGACTTGTTGTGGACCTTGACCAGAACAAGAGGATCGCTCATACACTCACTGTAAATGCTAGAGCTTATAAGGTAATAAGTAACAACTGTTTTTCATTGTTACATGTATCACTAGTTTTTTTTTTACTTATCAAGAGACTTTCAACAGTTACATGACATGGATTCTCAAAAGAAATTTCCTTCCAAATCATGCCAATTGCGATATGGAATTGCAAAGATTCAAGAAGATGCACACACTCTATTTCAAGCTGGTCTACGTGAATTTATGGGCCCATATGGAAGTATGATAGAAAAGAATCATAACAGTGGATGGGCAATTACCGGACTCTCTGTTTCAGCTGGTAAAATTGTTGCCATACCACCGGTAAGCAGCAAACACGATTTATTCAATTATTACCATTTAATAGCGATCGGAATGACACAGCGAGCACGCCTTTCATCTTTTTCTGACCCTATAGTATGCAATATGAAGATTCCATATTTTCAAGAGCTTAAAAAACACGCATCTTTAAGGATCTTGCTGATAACCTATAATAAATGCTATTTTGAGTCTTAACTGGACCTTGCTTTGGAATGTTCTTTTCAAGTCACAAACTACATTTTCGTTGCCTTGTTTCTTCTATTCCTGATAGAGTTTCCTCCTCTGTTGAGAAAAAAAAGTTCGACAAATGATTAGTTTTAAACAAAAAGCTAACCTAACATATTCAATGAAGATGCTCTTAAGCAAGCAAGCAACCTAACTAATAATGGAAGAACATAAGATTTTTTTTCCTAGTGTTATTCTGAAGGAAGTTGTGAGTAATTATGTGCTTTTGTGTCCATATTTTTTGTGAATGCTGAGTATACCCACAGATGGATTATGATTTCTTTGTAGTAAAGGACTTTGAACAAGTGGTGTTAGTTTATGTTCTTTGTAGTAAAGGACTTTCGAAACCAATTTTGGTTTGGTATGAAGAGGAGATTTCATGCGGTGTTTGGGTGTTTATGGTGTGCAATGTCCCTCTTGGTCTCCTCTTCATACCAAACCAAACACCACATGAACTCTCCTCTCTTGGGAAGTGGCAAGCAGTACATATGATAAATAATTATGTTTATTAGATGGTTGGCTATCTGGGTATATAAGTATATGACCCTGACAGCCATAATTTTAAATTAATTGCTTTGACAGGGGACTTCTTCCATTATGAAATTCTTCCATAGCCAGAATCCTGTCAGTCCCACCCTTGTAGAGCCATCTACTGATATAACCAAACCTGCTGAATTGTCAAATTCAGGTAACGTGGTCTGATTGGATAATCTTATGCTGCTTATGTCTTATTTCTCTTCGTGTCACCTTTTGGTAATGATGTTTTCATTTAGGTTCCGATGCTGATGGCAAGTCAAATCAATGTCTTGAAACAAAAAAAAGTAAACTCGTTCCGCAGTCAGAAGAAGCTGTGCCTGATTCAATTGGTTTGGAACCTGAAATAAAATTACAACAGAATCAGGTTCCTTCTTTTACTTGTTTTAGATTTTTTGTAGTTAGATATTTTAATACATTATGTCATGTTTCAAACAGTTTCTCTTCCAATTTTTAGCATATATCTTTATATAGCCGCTAAATACTCATCCGGTCATCCCTTGTCGTTGTCTAATGACTCTAACTTGTCGTAAATGTTTATAGTTAGTATCTACTCCAAATATATACCACGCCATCATATAATCATAAGATGCTCAATATTATAGCAATTTGGCTACTTCAATGCATGTTTTTCCCCTTCCCATTTTCTGGATATGAATGTGTGAGAGTTGATGTGGAGGGAAGATACCTTTGTACTCTTGGGCCTCATCTAGAATGTGGTAATGGGTCATTGGTGAGCTCCCCACGTCCCACCCCCACCCCCCTTAAAAATAAAAGGAGGTTATTATGTGTTTTTAGTCAATATCTTGTCTAAGCTTTCACACTGTACTTCATTCTCTTGGTAAATCAGTTTTTCTTCAAAAGCTCATATAAGCTAGACCCGTAGAGATACCCTATCTGCTTTCTATCTCATGATGACTGAACATTTTCATGAAGTGCTGTGTTTTGTTCTTTAGAAGGGAACTGGATCAATCATAAAACTTCTGCAAAATCAAGCTCTGTTTTGTTCTCCGCCAAATCAGTCACCTCTTCACGAAGCTTCATGCTCAACAAGGCCTGGTAGTTTCTGTTTTATAGGTTCTGTAGCAAGCACTTCCGTTTTATGGTGTTTTTGTCTCATTACCGAGCTTTCTTATGTTACTTCCTTCACTTCCTAAAATGTTTGATTCAGAAAATGCTAGTGGGTCAGGAAATAGTCAAGCAATGTCACCAAATGAATTGCACAAAGACAAACCTAAGCATTCATTAAGGAGCCCTTTGGTGCAGAAGGAGCAAGGGAGAAAAAAATTGAAGGTGATCATAGTATTTTTCAGTTATTTCTATTTCTAAAATTTTTTGGCACAATTTTCATGTTAATAAACTTAATCTGATAATGTGCCATGGTATTTTAGGGAACACCATCGATTTTGAGTTTCTTGAAAGGCATTGACCACTCTTCCTCTGGGATAAAGCATGAAAGATGTGGAGACACGGATGAATCATGCCCCCCCTCATCTTCAGGTGCACTCTCTACTGCTACTTGTCGATTTCTTAAAGTATCCTATGTGATGTGCTTACTAATGCATAGTTTCTTCTCTACAACCACAATATTTGATTCAGCCTCCGAATCTTTTGGCGTTGTAACCGAACGTGTGCAAGACTCACACGCCGGTGTACAAGGAAGCCAACAATGGAGTTTTAACCCATCGGAGATTGACCCAACTGTCATAGATGAGCTGCCACCAGATATACAAGAAGAAGTTAGGGCCTGGCTTCGGCCTCTTAAGCAATCTCAGACGACAAGTAGAAGGTCGAGAATAACCGGTTATTTCTTACCCACTAGGGATGCAAAGTAAGGAAGCTCTTTTCCTCTTTCATTAACTACAAATCAGTGATCTTTTACTATGTATAAAGAAATGCAGCTGCAAGTATAGTTTCCCTTTCCCTCTAGAAAAACAGAGTTGCAGAGCAAGATCCAGAAGCAGGATGCGGCCCTAAACTTTGCGAGTCGAGATCTTGAGAGAGATTAAGTAATAGGTAGTACACTTCTCAAATTAATGAAATGTCAATGGATGTTGATTTGGTATGTATTATAAAAAATGGATGTGTTCAGCTGATCGACGAGACCAAAGAGTACAAAGATATCTACCTTCACATCTTTGATAAGTAGTAGTCCGACACTAAGAGCATGACTATATTTTTAAACAATTCACCACAATTTGAATAAAATTTGCAAAAACTGCAACATTGTATTTATTACTGTTCCTTTGTCCGGTTTGGTTTTTGGATCGATCCGGTACCAATTCGGTCCACAATCGGTCCGTTCCGGACCTATTGTTTTTTAAAAAACAAAACAATACCTATAACTTATAAGTATTGTTCCGGTCTCGTCCAGATCCGGACCTATGATTTTGTAAATATCACAAGTTTTTTTGTCCATCCGTTCTTGAACCGGATCGGGACCGGTTTTGGACCAGACATGGACTGAATAATTCGGTCCATTTTCGGTCAACATTGTTCCGGTTCGGTCCGATCTAATCTAGGTCCGGACCTATGAACAATCCTAATTGTACTAATCACAGTTAATATTACAAACCGACTCGAATACAAACCCATGTCGTTGGTCAAGTCCCATTCTCCAACACCTTATCAATGTCCGTTCGAAACAAACTAATAATGGACCGAAATAAAACGATTAGATGACGCTCCAATATTTTGCACCTTAGTTGAATCGCTAAGCAATAGAGCGAGACTAGATATGAATGCATCAAGTATGTCTCATTCTAAATAGACACATGCTATAGAAGTAATTAAGATGTGATCATGATCTTCCTAAGCTAAACATTTATATTCCACATGCATTACAACATTTTTACTTACAAGGCAACTACTAAGTAAGAGTATGTACTAAACACCATGTATCAAAGATCATAACATATCCCTGAAGCAATCAAATACACATGCACAATTCAACAATCAAATCAAGCCCAAGTCTATCACATATGTTTCCTCTAATGTGCGATTTATGAGAAGTTGAAGTATTTTAGATGAAGAGTGGTTACATCTGACAATGTACAACTTGTTAATTGGACCGGTTTCATCTAACAATGTTTTTAAATGTGATATGTAGTTAGATGTATCAAACCATATTGAAGACAACTTGTCGGTTACATTCGGTGAAGTACAACATGTATTGATAACATAAGACATAGTGTAATATGCATAGCATTATGTACAACTTGTACCCTAATCATGCTAATTTAGAATACATCACATATCAAATTGGAAACTCTGAATTTATACATGCGTGTAATTCAAATCCTCAAATCCTTGCGTAATTAATGTTTTGCCATATCATCCAAACACAACACACTTCTTATAATCCCATATATTATCTTATTGTATATTTCTATTTACACGGTTTGAGGGTCTTGACAAGACATATGGTACCGATAATTTTTAAAGTTTGTATTATTTTGGGTCTTTGGTCAGTAATATATAAGTTTTTTTTAATCTTTCTATTTTATTGAAACTCATATTGAAACGCTATTTTTTTTATACGAGTGAAAGCAATTAGGAATGACTATTTCCTCAAAATACAACATCTTATAACATCCTCTCATATGAGAATCTCAACCTCTCCAGTCTCGTGTATAACTAAAACCTACAACAAGCGTTATATGACCGAGTGCGACAATCTTGCCCACAACATCATTATCTTCCTAGAACTGTGAGAAATAAAAACACTGTCAAACCCTTCCAAGAGATTAGTGATTTCAAAAATGCCAATATCATTCTCACAAGGCCGATCACATTTCTGTTGATGGATTTCACAAGTAGTAAGTTATCCCCCCTCAAAGGACAACTTCTTGTTTTCCATCCCTTTGTTTTCATATTCCATTTCCACGTGCAATAGCCTCTACATGGAGATTTGTTGTAGATTCGCACCGGCCTCTGTCTAAAGCAATAGACTCACTCGCGTGATTCATTAGGATAAATCCAAATAAACAATTTTCATTATTTTAACGAGACCCATCAAAGTTTAGTTTGATGAATCCTATCTCACGCTTTGTCCAACATATTTCTTATTTTCTTTCGCATGAAGGAGTTTTCACTTTATTCCTTAGGCCCCGTTGTGTGACTTTTCTTCCCACGTTGATCATACGACACCATAATTTTAATCCAAGCTGGTCGATTATTTTCAAAATTACATCTATTCATTTCATGCCATGTCTTCTACCAAATGACTCCCATTTCTATAATAGTTGTGTTGTTGAATCGGTTGTGAAGGGTGTTTGAAATATGCTCATTTTTTATATTAGTAATATCTATTAACAATGAAGCAACATAATTTATTATCCTCTATATTGCGGATAATGTATATACATTTGAAAAATAAATGAGAGGAGTTTTCAAAATGATGTTGGCATAGAACACAAGGTATAGGTATGTCAAGATTTTATTTTCATGGTTACCTTTAGTTGACAAACCGTGGATATACAATTTCAAAGAAAGTTCTCTATCTTTGACATAATATTCAAATCTCAAACCTATCAAAGGACTTAACGAGACGTCTTGGTATGATTCTGGATTTGGATATAAGGGGCAATTCTATTTTTTATTTTGTCGACCATTCTTGCATGCCTCCCAATGTGTCTATCACGAGTACTTCTCTTCGGTAGTGGATGATTGTGGATTTGCCAACAATATGTCTTGGTATGATTAGAGTTGATTTCTTATTTGTTCACATAGTTTTATTGACGATTGTCATACATATACGAACTAACTACTTCTTGTTCATTTTCTAGTTGTAAGTTCAGTAAGATTTCACGAAGTGGCAGGTCGGTTGTCCAACAACCAAAGACAGATTTTTTATTAATGATTTTCAATATAGGTTTTCGTCATTTCGTAAAAACATATCTTATTTTCATTGAAGTTCAGAAACCCCCCTTTCTTACAATAAAAAGGACATGTATTCGACACATCCGTCTATAAACAAGCTTGGGAAGCGGAAAGTAGAATTCCGGAGGAATCAAACGAGGCCCATGGTTTTCCAAATCAGGAAAAAATGTCAGCAGAAACGTTTTGCATTGAAAACTTCCTCTCTTTGCAACTTTTATCAATTCTGTGTACGGCTAAAACCACGTTATACGGCATACTCTCTTCGCGTGGGGTTACCCAATATATAAATCACATAGATTGGTGAGGTGGACGCTACTCAAACTCAAACTGCATAGCGCAGCAGCTCAATTTGAGCTCATTTAGCCCGAGGCGGACTCTCGTCGACGCAGATCGGTGTTGCCTTATCCACATTTCATATCTGGGTATGTACATCAACGTTTTGTCTGTCATTTTCTTTCTTCAATCAAGGAACCCAGTTGCGATTCTGGGTTTATTTGCTTCTTAATCTACTGTCTTGCCCATTTTTTTATTATCCGAGTTTAGAATTTGTGATTTAGAACAAGGGCTTGCTTTTTGGTATGTTGGAATCACTGAATTGTCGATATCATCTGAGGATCTTCTGGTGGTCCCTTTTGTAGTTGTTGCTTCTAGTGGCTAAGATTGTCAAACAGATTGACTTTTATAGTTCCTTTGCCCTTTAAAATGGAAATTAAGTTCCTTGGTTATATTGATTATCGAAGATTCTCAAGTGTCACCTCAGAAAATGCTATTATTAATTTATTATGTTGATTATCGAAGATTCTCAAGTGTCACCTCAGAAAATGCTATTATCAATTTATTATGTGTTTGTACTGAATTCATATTCAGAATGAAACCTGTATTTTGCCCCAAGCAGAACAAATAGGTTTCTTGCATGTCACAAGCGTCTTCTTGTGTATAATGTCGATGACAACTTTGTGTATATTCAGATGCATATGTGTATATTCATGTAACTCACCATAACTTATAAACCAGATTTCACTTTGTTACTATTATCTGGAAATATCAATTGTAGCTACTTCGATATTTCTTGTCAGTTAAGTAGGTTTGGTTGATGTATTTAACTTTTTAATCTCTATAGATTCTTCCATTGCAGAGGACTCAAGCTTCTTGAACACAAGTTGTTGTGTTGAGTTTGTTCCTCAATCTGATTTTTGACAGCCTAGGACTTTCCAAAGATGTCACTGTTATCAAAACTGCGCTGTATCACGGTTGATGTCACCGGGACACTTATAGCTTACAAAGGAGAGCTTGGTGACTATTATTGTATGGCAGCGAAAGCTATAGGCTTGCCATGCCCAGACTACACACGTATGCACGAGGGCTTTAAACTTGCATATACAGAGATGGCAAAGCAATATCCATGTTTCGGACACGCAGCAAAGATGCCGAATAGTGTTTGGTGGAAAACTTGTGTGAGGGACTCCTTTCTCAAGGTAAGAACGTACCTTCTTACTTTTACATGAATTGTATGTTTTTATTGCTTTTGAATAGTATCCGTTGGTGTGTATCGCAATCTTTAACTCCTAGAAGACTTCTAAGAAATTTCTGTACAGTTTAGAAGTAAGAAAAAAAATGCTACTTTGTAAGGAAACTACTCATATTTTTATATGTTTTATTAGCAGATCCTTTCTTCTGATTTGTAATAACTAATAAATGTGTATTTGGTTACAATAGGCCGGATATGATTATGACAATGAGACGTTTGATTTGATATTCAAACGGATATATGCATCCTTTGGATCATCTGCTCCTTACACCATCTTCCCAGATTCAATCCCTTTCCTAAGATGGGCTCGTGAGAACGGTATCATTGTTGGGATCGTTAGCAATGCAGAGTATCGATATAAAGATGTGATCCTCCCTGCCTTAAATCTGAACCAGGTAAGGAACCATTAATCTACTGATTATGAAATTCAAAGGATGTGTTTGGCATGAATCTTAGGGATTATATGGATGCATAATGCTAGTTGTTTACTACATGGATTATGGCCTGTAATGAATTTTAGTGAAAATTGCTGTTTGGATGCCTTGCATTAAAATTAGTGTTGACAAAGAAACTCTGCACAATCTACTGATTTTCAGGGATCTGAATGGGATTTTGGAGTGTTTTCTGGTCTGGAGGGTGTAGAGAAGCCTGATCCTCACATATACAAAATCGCGCTAGAGAGGGCTGGAAATATCTTGCCTGAAGAAACTCTGCACATTGGAGACAGCATGAGAAAGGATTACACACCTGCGAAATGCATAGGTATGAATGCTTTACTATTAGACAGATTTAAGACCATTGATGCAGAGAACTGGAGGAGGGCCGGGGTTCCTGTGCTCCCGGACTTAGTAGCGGTACAAGAGCTTCTGAACTCTGATGATTCTACGTACTTTAGTGATTCTCAGTCTTTAACCCTTGAATCATCCATGTGACAACTCAGTAGCCTCATATGTCTTTTGGTATAAATAAAGATTGTACTTTTTATATAGATGTTAATACTATGAGGGATAACTATTTATCAGGATGCAAAATGAATATTCTGTCTCTTGATTTTGGTATCATCAAATCTCAGACATGTGTACATGAGATATGATGATTTGACATATAGGAACTGAACTAGCAAGTTACTGCATATTCTACTCAATAATAAAGGGCTTATGTTCATTCATTAGCCATTACCATTCAACAAATGGCCTGTCAGCATATAAAGCCGAAATATTATACATCATAGTTCTTTGCGCTTGCATTTCAATATTCAGTAGGAATTATTCAACAGGATCATTAGCACCTTATTCCATACAAAGATACATAGTTAACTGTCGGTTTACGCATAGCACCTTATTCCGTACAAAGATACATAGTTAACTGTCGGTTTACGCATACCGAATGTAACTCAAGCGGGTGCTGCAGCAGTATCACTGTACTTCTGGATAACAGTAACTGAATCTCCAACTTGAACCAGCTTCCCTTTTCCACCATTCATGGAATCTTTACAAACCATGTTCTGCCCAAAGTAAACCTGCCAAAACCAAAATAATCAACATAACAATTTTCCGAAACTCGGAAAGTTAGTTCATTAGTTGAGCTGGGAGATACTGTAAAAGTAACCGTACCTCTCCTTGCTTGTTTTGATTTGGACGCAGGATTTTGCCTGATCTGTGTTTATGCAGGACTTCGCCGACTTCAGGATTCACAGCCCCAGTTTCTGGGTTGATTGTAGGCATCTGACGAAAATGAATCAGTATAATTACTTAGATGAAACTAACAAATGCTTGGACACTTTGTGTATAAAGAGGAGTTTTTCTGAACCTTGCAACGGGAGCACAACTTAACGCCATAGAAGGTGAGCTCGTTGAGTTTGATTTCCTTCCAAACATCCTCCTCGAATGGTTCACATCCTTCAACAACAATGCTGTGCCATTCAAAATTAGAAAAAAAAGATGAGTACAGGCCTGGAATAACCCGAAAATTAATTGTAGAATGTAAAGGAGATTATACATGATCACGTAACCAAATTGAATGAATTGATTTGTTTTCCCAATGAATGAAGAATGAAAACTAAGTTTAACAATGGCGACGCTAAGATGGATTACTTGGGCCTGAAACGGCTGATTGATACTGGATTAGGCAGAAGCTTGTTTAGTGCTTCTAGTGATTCCTGCACAAAACAAAGGAACAAAGACTATCCATCTAAGATACCGTCAAAGTAATAAATAAAAATAAACAGCTAGAGTAGAATTTCTCTTTCTAATTCATTATCTGAGTCTGACCTGGGATGCAAGCAAGAATGGGTTCTCGTCTGCAAACATGGTTTTGTATCCAGGAGCATAATCAGGATGAGTCTCTCTAGTTACTCTAGCTGCATTTTTAACATCACAGCAAGAAGTTGATCTATGAAAGTAACAGAAAATTGTGACAAACCAAACAAAGATTGACATAATAACACATCAACCACTGGATTGATCCAGACAGAGTTCGGATATAGCTATTTTCCTAGAAGGTTTATATTAGTCGAGTTACTCAAGCTCCACTCGGGTTGCACTCGCAAAAAGCTCAGAGGCTCATTCATTTAACTAAACAGGCTGAGTAGGAACACATTTTTAAGCTTGATCAAAAATTAGGCTCGCCTCGAGCTTGGCTCGATTCTAAACTAACTAAACATACTAAACCTCGGCTTGATTCTAAACGAGATGGACATGAACATGCTAAAGCTCGGTTGAAATAACAGGCCTAACTCAAAGAACTCACCGGCGTCAAAACGGACCAGACGAGCGGGTTTAGCAAGGTAGGTAGAGAGCCACTGAGCGGGAGCGTCACCTTCATCCAAGGCAGAGCCAGTCCAGTTCCATACACCGACTCCATCAACCTTGCTCCCTGACTTGCTCAAAGGAACCTTAAGCGCGCTCATACCAGGCGCTCTTACCACTGCAGATTCAATAATCAATACAAGGTCAGTAACTCAATTATGGTTCTCCATTGATCAACACAAGTATTAGATTCATTGAATTGAATATTACCCAAGTAAGATGAGTTAGAAGGCTCCCAGCCGTCAGTAAAGGCCTCCGTCGGTAACTCAACTTCAACCAAAGCAAGCTTTGGCTCCACCCTTTGGGTGAACATCCTCCCATTTGGATTTATAATCAGCCATTGCCTGTCCCACCGAAACCCTGTACATAGTTGAATTATTATTACTCTCCTAAATCCAAGCTTATGCCTGCCCCATGTAGTGAATTCAGTAGCAATTAGGAACCGATTCACAGTAGTATCATATGATATTATCATGTGCCCTTTTTTGCTTAAAAAGAAACACTTGATAAAACAGACACATGTAGTGAATTCATTTTTAGGTCATAGTAGAGGAGAATATGAAGAGGTATACATGAACATGGCGATTAAACAGTCCAAACACCGAAGTTGAATGAAAGAGAGAGTACCGGTAGAGGAGACAGGAGCTTGGGAAACAGAAATTCCACGGCAAGACTTGATCGGATAGACTACAATCGAAATCACTTTCGGCGGACCCATCGCTCTTTGAGTCTTTCTGCGAACCCAGCAGTAGATAAAATGCCAGTCACAAGCCACAGTCGTACAGCTCTTGCATTCTCTAATAACACCAAAGATTCCAAATTCCCATTTACTCTATCTTCAAAACAGTTGGGTATCACTAGCAGGGAGTAGGGACCACGGGGGAACAACTCAAGAATCGTCACAGTTATCTCGATTGTACACTTTTGACCCGGACCCATACCGATCGGGCCTACGGTTCAAGGTTTAAAGGTTTTTGGAATTTCGGGTTTCAGTCCATAACTGAAAAACCCTAGGGATTGGATTGACCGGAAATTATATATATATATATATATATATATATATATATATATATATATATATATATATATATATATATATATATATATATATATATATATATATATTATTTTATAGATGTAACTTTATATATTTTAAAAAAATTATACATATTTTTTGTGATTTAAATTTTTTTTTTAATTTTTTAGTTTTATAAAGTTATATTTATTTATTTTTATTCCGGTCCGATCTGAATCCGGTTCAAGGTTTTAAAAATTTTAGTCCATCGGTCCGGACTGGATACACAACCCCACCCATAACCATCACCGACACTTATCACCGATTTTAATATAAATATTTTTTTTATTAACTAGTTAATATATGAGATTACGTTGATATATTTTTAATATAAATATTTTTCATACTTCAATAATGAGTCTATTTGGTAACGTAAGATTATATAGATGAAGCTGAAGATGAAGATAATTATTTAGATAAGAATCAAGGAGATGAATATGAAAATAAGTGATATGAGTGTTCGGTAAAATGAATAGAGAGAATTTGACCTACTAGGCCTTTTTGAGAATATGATTTAGTAAATGTACCCCATAATTTTTTTACCACTTTCATTTAATAGTAGGTAAAAATAATTAACTCTTCTATTTAAAAAAAAAAAAGAAAAATACATGAAAATCTTTCAAATGTTACGTGACTTCTATTTTAGTTTTAATTTTCCTTTCTTTTTTTGTCTTTTATTTATTTTTTTATTCTAATTTTTTTGGTATGAATTTGATACCAGAATTTCATATTCATACCAGAATTTTTTTCATACCAGAAATTTGTTCATACCAGAATTTTTTTCATACCATAATTTTTTCAAACCAGAATTACATACCAGAATTTTTTTACATACCAAAATTTTTTCACATACCAGAATTGTTTTACATACCAAAATTTTTTCACATACCAGAATTTTATTTTTCACATACCAGAATTGTATTTTTTTCACATACCAGAATTGTATTTTTTTCACTTACCAGAATTGTATTTTTTTCACATACCAGAATTGTATTTTTTTCACATACCAGAATTGTATTTTTTTCACATACCAGAATTGTATTTTTCACATACCATAATCCAATTTTTTCACATACCAGAATTGTATTTTTTTCACATACCATAATCAAATATAGTTTATAAGAAGATTTTACATACCGGAATTTACATACCGGAATTTACGTACTGTAATTCACATACCGGAATTCACATACCGGATTTATGAACATACCAGACATTTCTACGTACCAGAATTTCAACATACCAGAATTTCTACATACTAGAATTTCTACATACCGGAAGTTCACATACCGAAAGTTTTAATCACCAACAAAATCGAATCATCATACAACGGTCCGAAAACCCGGGTTATAATCACCAACAAAATCGAAGACGGCGTCGATTTAACATTCCACTGCAAATCCGGCGACGACAAATCCGGCGGCGACGACTTGGGAGTTCATGTGTTGAAGAACGGAGAAGATTACCACTTCAAGTTTCGTCCCAATTATCTTTGAAATACCCTTTTCTTCTGTGGGTGTACGAGTATCAAAGGACACGTTGTGTTTGATACTTATAAACAGGTTTATGATCAACTCCATTGTGGAACGCTGTGTCAATGGACTGCCGACAAAAAAGGCGTTCATGGCGGTAAAGGACTCGAAGGTATTGAATTTAAGTGGCAAAAGAACTAGATTAGTACGTAAGTAATAGTAGCCATGAAATATTTATACTTTTTTTTTGTATTAGAAGTTAGATTATAGATTAATATATTTCCTATACGATTGAGATGGTTGAATATTTTATAAGAAAGGAAGTGTTTGGTTGGATGGAGTTTACATAGCAAACATCAAATATTCTTTTTTTTTTTAATAGAAGGGGGGTAAAAAAATTATGGGGTATATTTACTAAATAGAAAACTAGAAAAGGTCTTGTTAGTATACAATTAAAAAAAAAACCTAGTTACCTAATTAACCCAAATGAATATGATTGTGGATAAAATTACGCAAAAGTATGAGTTAAATTTTTTTGTGATTGAAAGAGATGAAAAAAAAAGAGGGATGAAAATAAAATCTTAGACTCAATAACTCTTATAATCCTTGTAATCCAAGTTCATTAAGATTACACAATTCTCATATTCTAATTCACTTAACCTCCATAATATGATACTCCTCAATTCCTTCGTTCCCTTACATAGGAGATTAAGAGATTTTTCTTTTTGAATACAAGGGTAAGAAATTAGGACGAGAACTTCAACTTCACTTGAGACCACTTCTTTGGCTGCACGGCAATCTTGGCATAATGTGCTGGTTGGCCCGCAACGCCATTGACTTCCTTGAAAATTTGGTCGACATGTACTTGCGTGAAAGCAGACAAAATAAGAGATATGCATGAGATGATAAGGTGAATTTTCCATGGAGGTTTCCAAATATTTTTTATCGAGTTGATAATCGTGAGGTTATCTCCCTCAATTTCAATATTTTTTTTGTTTCCATTCCTCTTGCTTTCAGCAGTCCATTTCTCAAGGTGTGTGCTTCTGCATGCAAGACAAATGTGTACCACATTGTCTATAGTCATAGAAAATTACCGATACACTATGATCTCTTATGATGTATCCAACCGCACGATCAGTGGCGGAGTCCGAACGTTTTGTCAATGGGGCCAAACACATCTTATAAAAATATGATATATAAAGATATGATAGAAATCTATGATAAATAGTTTTATATTATAAATTTAATTGAAAAAATGATGAAAGAGTTTTATATTACAAATTAATGAATGATTAGATTAATAAAAAAAATAATAAATGCAATCTACTTAATTTTTAGTAATAACTGAGATACATTGATATTGTGCTTTCATATTACCCTGTTACTATTATATAGGCGGTGGCCCCCTCCGCCCATCCCCAACTACACCACTACGGACAATGATCGTCTCTTCTTTTCGATCCATCAAAATTAAGTTTTAGATTTTCTACAATTGGTGTGAACCAGTGTATTTTTCTAGTCTTTCACTGTTGTGTGTTCCTTGTTCTTTTGACAAGATTTTTAAGTTGGTAGTGTTCCACTCTTGTATTTGACTAGTTATCAGTTGGGTGATATCCGTTACGTATTGTTGCTAAAGATATTTTTGTTCCTCATATACCAAACATTCCACCATGTGACTGTTATTCGTATCATAGTTTTATCACCAAAGTTTTCTCGTATAAGAGAAAATATTTCTGGAAGTTTTCTACGAGATGTATCTATATTTTTTAGGTAATCTTGTGTTCTAGTGTCAAGTATATTGCCGATCGTGTATGGACTTTTGAGGAAAACGTGATTTGCACTCTCATACGGGTGCTGACATAATACACAATTTATGGGTGCTGAGACTTTTTTCTTTTCAAAGATATCTTTTGTTGGAAGTCCATCTATAGATAATTTCCACATGAATTTTTTTTATTTTTGGCATAATATTTAGGCTCCAAATCCATTTTATCGTGTTGGGTAATTCCTTCGGATTTATGCAAGAGTTGTAATGTGACTTTAGTGGAGAACCAACCATCTTTTCTAGGGTCCTAATACAATATATCTTGGGTGTTAGAGATTGATAGCGGGGGTGACTTATGATTTATTTACAACAACTTGCGGGATTATATGTCTAAGCAGGCTACTTATCTTTCAATGGTCCCATTTATCGTTTATAATAAACGAACTTACAGTTTCTCCCTTGTTCATTATAAGGTCCTTGTCATAAACATACTATTGTAGCGGTTGTTCATCTATCTAGGGGTCTTTCCACAACGTGATTATACATCCATCCCCATGTTCCATCTTAACCCTTTTTCGAACTCTAGCCGTAAGTTCATCAATCTTTTTCATTGTCATGATACATTCTTTCAAGTTTTGTTGCACCACAAGTTGTTTCATTTTAGATAATTTTCCTCAAACAAAGTCAATATATAAATTTACATTAAAATTTCATGAAAACCTAGAGTTCATAAACTTTTCTAATTTGTCTTTACGACGTAGTCGGTGCTCCTAACTTCTAAGTTCCGTGAATTTTAAGGATAAATATATATTTTCTATGTACAAGTTCTCCGATTGTAAAACTGAATTTTTGTTAGTCAAATAGAGAGTCTCAAATTTTAAATTTAGAATGGAAATTGAAGAGAACTTTGTGCACGTCATTTGATTGATGGTTTAAATTTTTCACTTTTATATCTTTTTTAGGTTTTGAAACTATGCAAGATATTTCAGATTCATGGTTCCATTCCAACCATATTAGGAGTTAAGGATTGAACCGTATTGAATCATACATTCAATTTTAGGTTGCACACCCACTTCATTTAATTACTTTTTTGTTAAATAATAGCTTACAAATATAAGTTAAATTTTACCCAAAAAAAAAAAATCCACCCAACGGTTACAAGTGACAAAAGATACGGGATTGAGTGAAAATTTTCAGCGATGGGTCGGGTATTGAAAGTGATACGTCTGGTTATCACCCAACCTATTGCCTCTGCTCAAGTGACAATGCAAGAAAATAAATTATTTAAGTACACATTGGTCCTATAAATATCATAACTTACAAGCCGGGTCCAATGACTTCACAAAATATCTAATATCATAATTTATTAGTCTGGTTCAATCACTTCGTAACTTTACACTTCATGTCTTGGATTCCTTTTCGTTATCCAAATAATATTTTTTAATAAATTTTACTTTCACTATGCTTTATAAAAAGAAAGTGATTAGATGGAATGACAACGAGTCGGGTGATGGGTGCTTGTATCGCTTTCATCACCTGATCCATACTAAAAACGATACCTTGACTATCAAACACCTAAGTACTTTTTTACCCTAAACCATAACCGCGAGTAATCAAGTGGGCCGGGTTTATTTCGTGTTCACCCTACAAACTTATGTAACTTTCAAAATAGACGAAAGTATCATGACATGACGGAAATTAAATCAAAACCATACTATACTACACTAACTTGATGACAAAAAACCGTAATCGAACCATCATCCAATCAGCCACCACCGAGTTTCAACCAAACTTTCCCTTTTATTTAATTTGGGTAAATGAATAATCATGAGATGTGGGTGAAATTGTCATCTTTAGTTATCAGGTAAAGCAACTTGTAAGGAGTAATTCTTGTTTTTCTTTGTATTAAGACTCAAAGTTGTGATGTGTTACACCATGTGAAGTTTGGGCTTCCGATCGAATCCTATGGTTGGTGGCAAACCGAGCTTATTGGTTAGGTTAGTCCCGACAACAAATGAGCCTAACCTTTCTCTTATTTTGACGATCGAGGCCAATAGTGAATCGGGTCTAGCCCATATGCTTTAAGATAAATTGAACCGGTTGCTTCACTAAACTAGACGACGTCGCTTTGACGGAACAAAGGAGTATATAAGGTTCATAAAGTTTTTGTTTAACTTTAATGTGACACTTCTCTATTACCAAGAGCTTCCTCTCGAGAGATTGATAAGTGCTGAAACATGAGCCTAAAATCTCGCAAATAAATACATGACTCAATCGTAGTATAAGGTCAGGATTGAACACACGGAAAAATGTAATGTTTCGAATAATTAAAAATAAAACTCAAAATAAAACAGAAAAGAGAAGACAGAAGATAGAGGGTCGAGATGACAAAGAATAGGAATCGAATCGATCAAGAGAATAAGTATGCAAATCAATTGTTAATATAACAAAATAGAAGAAAAAAGAAAGAAAATACAGTCGATCGAAAGATATCAATCGACATGACGAATATCAAGGAATAACAACAATATGTGGTTGGCAATAAAGTTATTCTAGAATATAAATCACCACCACAACACTACATATTCAATCTTATATAATTGATAATACTCATATCCCAAAGTCATATATATCATGTTACGAAGAAGACAACCATGTACAACTCTCGCATCTTGTAGGGTTTTTAAAAAAAAATTACACAACTCTCACATCTTGCACTTAACTCCTTGAAGAACAAACAGAGTAAAGAAAATGTCTATGTGCATCTCTAACATCTTGCAATAGACAAACCCTAGACTACTATAACACATGAATTAAGAAATAAAATCAAAGTGACATATACCAACTCCGAACACACTTCCACTAGCTAGCCTTCATGTCTATCCTCGGACCTTAATGTGCTATATGCCCCTGCCTACTTTCCAACCTTCCCCGCAAACACTTGGCGATCCACGGAGAGTTCCTCTCGAATAGAATGATCACCCGAACCTTTGCTTTGATACCACTTGTCATGGGCCGAGTTATTCCCCAAATCAGACCGCGCGGATCTTAGCTATATTGTTGCTCCCGACAAGCTGAGATCATCCTTACTCCTCGTAGCTCCTTGACTATGAGCGCTTTGCCTAGATGGCTCGGCAAACTCGGAGACCTGTTGGTAAACCTTGCTTTTATGTTACTCAAGAGAGCTTTACAAATGAGAGCTTTACAAGAGATATCTTGGTGGAATTTGTGGGATGATGAAAATGTGGGGTGACCTCCCCCACTTATGGTCTTGGACGCATCCTCCCATGGAAGGTTCCGGAACCGAATTCTCCTAGTTCTAGAGTTGTTACCGGCTCAAACCAAACCGCCGAACCGGCGGTTTGTGAACCGGCTCAAACCAAACCGCCGAACCGGCGGTTTGTGAACCGGCTCAAACCGCCGTTTTGACCAAACCGGCGGTTTAGGTTTGCCGGTTTGGTTGAACCGGCGGTTCGCGGTTTAGGTTTAGGTTTGGTTCAACCTAAAACCTAAACCGACGGTTCGAACCGGTGGTTAACCGCCGGTTTGAGCCTTTTTTTTATTATTTTTTTTATTTTTTTTTTGGCCAAACCGGCGGTTAACCGGCGGTTAACCGCCGGTTTGGCCAAAAAAAGAGACGTTGGCTTTGCCAACGTCTCTTTGCAACATTTTGAACGTTGGCTTTTGCCAACGTTCACTCCAACGGCTATAATAGCC
>BSUD01000002.1:46980118-47056293 GCA_033239045.1 Fagopyrum esculentum | reverse complement strand
TGTAAAAAAAAATTAACATTTTATACTTTTAATTTAAAAATATTTGAACGAAAATGTATAAAAATTTTGAACAAAAAAGTTTTAAAAAATAAGAAGTACTAGAAAAAACAATTTGAACTAATTGAACAAAAAAATATGAACCATTAGGACAAATAGTTTGAACTAAGAGAATAAAGGGAGAACTAGTGTAAAAAATATGAACCATTATAACAAACAATTTGAATAAGAGATAAAGGGGGGAGGGGGGAACTGGTGTAAAAAAGTTTAAAATTTTTTATTCTATTATTTAAAAAAAGATTTGAATGAAAATCTATAAAGTTTTGAAAGAAAAATTTGTTAAAAAAAAAGAACAAACAATTTGAACTAATTGAACAAATATATGAATCATTTAAACAAATAATTTGAATGTATTGAACTAAACTCGTGAGCTGATTTTCAAAATTACCACCACGTCTTCCTCTTTACAAAAAAATATTTTCAAAAGGACAAAAAGGCGCCTGAACTTCCTATAATTGCAAAACTGTCACCGCGCTCCCCAGAATTCATTAAATAACGTGGATAAATTTGGACAGTTGGATCAAACAGATCAATGGTGCATATCACTCCATACGGCCGTACTGGAAAACAAACTCCGTACCTGAACTGTTTCGTTTATTAAAATCATAAGTCGTGTTTACTATTGAAGAAAAAAAATAAATTGATATTGATAACGGATGTGAAAACCGAAAATAAAAACTATACGTAATGGGAAGTGGAAAATCGTAAAGAAAGAAAAATGACATAAGTTTTGTTTTCTTAAGAATTGCTTTTTAGTAAAAATTATTATGAGGGCCTTTTTAAATTTTTTTGAATATTATTTAAAATGTAGATTTTATTTTGTCCTCAAATATTTGTAGAAAAATATTTTTGTAAAGTAAATTGTTATATCTAAAAAATTATTTGTTTCTTCTGAAATATAGGTATTTTTACACAATTTTTTTCTAGGATATATAAATATAAATTATTATATTTGTAAGTTAATTTAGCCTATAATTAAATTTTTATAGATTAATATCCAATCTATAATATATAAAATGATATATAATATGTTTTGTTAAACAAAATTCGCACAAAGGGTTGACAGTGAACTATTTAATTAAAAATTAGATCGATGAGTGAAGAATTTGGGTTATTTCCATAGTAAAAAGACAAATTAAACCAATTCTCTCAAAATAAAACTCATGGTAGGAATTAAAAAAAAAAGGAATAACTTTATATAGATTTCTCAAATAATGTTGAAGTTAAGTTGAAAAGCATATGCATGCATATTCAACGTTACGAAGATCATAATTTTTTTTGGTAAAACGAAGATCATAATTTTATGGAATGATTGAGGGACATATTTACAAATAATGTTTGCAATGAAAGAGATTTCAAAGCCCTAATTTGCCATCCATAAATCATAATTGAAGTGTTTCAAGTAATATTCCAAACCAAAACAATAGTCGAAACATTATTCCCAACAACAACAACATACATATCGATGAAACCAAAACATTATCGATTTATCTCTACTCCCTTCTACTATATAGAATTACTTATCCACCACTTCAATGAGAGTTGGCTCGTAATCTTTCGGAGCCTCGAATCCATGCAGGTTGATCACGGTGGCAGCCACATTCGCAAGGCCCCCTGTCGGAACGTCACTTCTGAACCTAACACCGGCTGCTAGACCCGGACCGCCTATGGCAAGCGGAACCTACAAGAATACAATTCAATACACATCACATTAGCCTCAACAACGTAAATCCAACTTTCAACGTGAGAACTTATTATCTCCATCACAGATCACGGGATACTAACCGGCTGCAATGTATGAGATGTAAGAATTTGGAGGTTTCCATTCTTGTCCTTCATAGGTTGTCCCTTCTTATCCCTCTTCACCATATCTTCAGCATTCCCATGATCAGCCGTCACAACATAGATCCCTCCAACTTTCTCGATTGCATCAAGCATCATCTACAACAACACAACATAACATGAAGCACAAAATATATTTTACTAGAGAAAAATGTACTAGTACGTATATATGTACCTTGACAGCTTCATCAGCGGCTTTGCAAGCTACAATGGTGGCTTCAATATCACCTGTATGACCAACCATATCGCCATTTGGTAAGTTTACGCGAACCTGATGGAACTTGCCGCTAAGAATTGCATCCCTTGCCTTCTCAGCAATCTCTATGGCCTTCATCTTCGGTTTCACATTGAAACTGATCCCTGAATCACTAGGGATTTCTACATACTCTTCCATTTCAGAGTTGAAGTACCCTGAACGGTTACCGTTCCAAAAGAATGTAACATGACCAAATTTTACCGTTTCACTGCAATGAAACACAAGATCAATACTTTATGTTTACACTTACGGACATCATCGACTAAGGTAAACATACCTGCAGGCAAAAGTGCGAACGCCATTGTGGACTAAGTATTCTCCATAGGTTCTCTCAATTTCGGGTGGAGAAACAAGATAGTGAGCAGGAAGCTTGAGCTCGCCGTCATATTGGAGCATACCAGCATAATGAATCTTAGGGAACCTGACTCGGTTAAATTTATCGAAGTTGTCGTACTCGAGGGACTTGGCAATCATAGTCATACGATCGGCTCGGAAGTTGAAAGTGACAACGGCATCGCCATCGACTATAGGACCTACTGGCTTCCCGGTATCATCAACACAAACAAATGGCTTTATGTACTGGTCATTTATACCAGGTTCTTCTCTCAACTTCTTCACTGCTTCCACAGCACTAGTAAACTTGTTTGGAGCTTCACCTAGAACTTGGGCGTCCCACCCTCGTTTCACCACCTCCCAGTCATTCTAAAGAACATCAGCAAAATCATTTTCAGAACATTTGATATATTGAAATCTTTCTCTATTAGATGACCAGTCCCATATTCAATTCTTGATACTCATATCACCAATATTTGACATATTGAAATCATATCTACCAAAGAAGATGATCATAGAAAAGATTTAATTAGGGCTTGTTATCCTTATTTAGATATCAATATATCATATATCTATCGTTACTGAGTTCCATTTTAAAACCAATTGACAACCTGATTACGTGGGATATTTTTCTCTAAAATGACGCGGAGGGCACACGTCCGATAAACCACACATACAAGCACACAGTGTCCATCCTAAAACCAATTGACAATAGTAAGAGTAGTCCGGATGCTTATATGGTAGTATCACCGATTGTGTATTATCGATGTAGGGTATTTTTCCCTACATCCCAACATCTATGTGATACCACTATTTTTGAGTATTTCAAAAAGGAGAAAAAAGTGTGTTAGAGTTATATTAGATTGATATGCATATACTTATATACCAAATATCAGGTATGAGTTTATTTTATGCCGATACCCAAATCTAGATACGGATACAAACAGACCCTTAGCTAGGTTGAAAATGTGTACCTCGTAACGATCCATAGTAACATACATTCTACCACCACCCGATGCTATTTTTGCATCAACACCTTGGTCACGTAGCTTAGCAAAGTCACTTTCAAGAGTCTCAATAAATCCCACACTAGTACCATCCAAAACATCGCGTCCATCGGTAAGGATATGAACACGGATTCTCTTAGCACCACGTTCAGCAGCTCCCTTCATCAACAACTAATAACAAGGACATCATGCTCATCAGCAATCATATTACTGAATCATAGGATATAAGGAAGATGATCGAAGACATGAAGAACATACTTGCAATTGATCGAGTCTAGAGTGTACACCTCCATCACTTAACAAGCCAATAAGGTGCAGCGTACCGGTTTGAAAGCATTCCTTGATGTACTTAAAGCCTTCCCCTTCATAGATCTTACCGGAAGCAAGTGCAGCGTCTACAAGCTTAGCACTAGATATATTCATAAAAATCAGCAAATCCATCTAAAAAAGGTGATAACCTTACGTAAAAGATTAAGGCACCCGTTTGGTTATAACTCCGTAAATGAAAACAGAATGAAAACGAATCTATTCCATACATATACCCTCGTTCATGAAATTTTTTTAAAATCATTCCTTGTATTTGAAATAATTGGAATGAAATTTGATTAATTTAGAAACAAAATGAGAGAAAGCACATTCATTTTGCATGAAACCACAATATTCAAAAAATATTGATGAACATATTAAACATATGAACTAGATTCAATTTCTATTTTATTTTCGGAGTTACAATTAAACGGGGTTAAGAAGTAGTGTATTACGTACCCTTGAGCGAAAATCCGTCCAGCACCCAAAGCGTTATGACCAACTTCACTGTTGCCCATGTCATCATCGGAGGGAAGTCCGACAGCCATACCGTGAGCCTTGATTAGCCTCCATTTTTCAGGTGCTGTCTGAAGAAGAGATTACAAGTATCAAGAATGAGATCGAATTGAGATGGTCAAATGAAAGGGAAGCAACGTACCTTCTTAAGAGAATCCATGGCGACGGTGCCAGCTTTGTGGATACAGTTGTAGTCATCGGGGTTAGCCTCACCCCAACCGTCCAAGACGATCATGGCAATGGTCTTGCCCTTGGGAAGCTTCGGGTGATCCGGCAACTTCCATGAAAACTCAGAACTAGCGGCCATGATCTGTGTCGATCACTCTGCAAAAACGAAAGAAAGAAAGAAGAGAAAAGAACAAAATGAATGTCCGTTATGAGATGTAATATTGAAAGATGGATTGCGTATAAGAAGAGAGGGAAAGAGGGTAGTGAAGGATATACCACTAATCAGTCTACAATTGAGAAAAGTTCGCAAAGCGTTAAGAAATTTAAACATGAGGATGTACCACGAATACATATGCCCGAAGTTAAAGGTAAGAAACTTGAACATGAACTAATTCTGATTGTCGAGCTGGATATTATCGACTCTTATTCTCAATTACGTGGAACCCTAGAGAAAAATGTTTCACACCGAGACACTAGAGAGTGGAAATTTTTGTGAATTGTGTAAACATTTTAATTAAGAATTTATCATATACTTCATTTTATTTTAAAATATCAAACTAAAATTAGGTTCCTGCTATTCGTACCACCTTATTCATGCTATATGTTTCCCTACTACGCCTATGCAATGCGTAGGCGTATTAAAAAAAAATTTCTTCCTTACAGCGCCTACGCAATTAAGTTTTCCTTAATTTTTCGAATCAAATGTATGTTATGGACTACTACACATACGCTCTACGACTATGCATGACGTATGCGTAGTATGGTTATGCATCCGCCAAGCGTAGTCCTTTATTTTTGAACGAAATGAGCTTGTTACTACGGCTACGCATTGCGTACGCGTAAGCGAGATATAATAGCATGTTTCACGTGGTACGAATAGCAATCTCGCTAACATTAAGACCATATATATGCCACCCGAATTTGGCAAAAACAGGAACCATTTAGATTTTGAAGACCATTACTCAACTTTCCAAAACTTTTAGACATTATTCATATTTTCTCAAAATATACAGCTATCACTCAAATTCTAAGTATTTTTTGTATATCGCTCTTCTAGTACGCAATTATTAGTTTCTTTTTTGGATAAGGGCTTTAACAACACTAGGAAGCAAATTCAAAATGATGTCCTGATTGTGTCCGAGCTAGTTGATTTTTCGGAAGATATGACGAATACTACAAAGGGTAAAAAGAGTAAGGTAAGTCGAAATATCGGAGATAATCGTATCCGACTCCCAATGAGGTTGTCAAATGTGAATTAAACATTTAATAAGTAACATATTATCTCCTTCAATCTCAATATTAAAAAAACTCAAACTACAAGTCTTTAAGAGGCCTTCCCGAAGTGCAAAAGCCTCAACTTCCAAAATAGAATATAGGTAGATCACAATCCCGCACCAAGAGCAAGCGGACAAGCACAATTGTTCCTGATAATAAAACCAAAAGCAAAGTTGCCAGATGAGTTTCTATCAGCATCAAAACTTAAGTTTAATAGAATTTTCTGCAGGGTATTGCCATTTAAATTTTCTTCTTCTTTTCTTTATTTGATTTAGATTATTATTAAGTATTTTAGTCTTGGTGTTATACAATTCTTTAATCAATTCGTTGGTTCATTGTCGTAAATCATTAGGAGCGTTTTGTTTATTGAAAATAATATGGTTACTGGTAACCAGATTCCCACCAAGAGACGATTACAGTTCTTAACTCATTGGTTGTGACTGTTTATGTAAGATCTAAAGGAAGATCATAGATGCTACGATTAGTGGTGTCGTAGTTCTGAAGGAACAATCTAACAATGTCATTTTCTTATGGATTATTGTGCAAAATGACATTTCATAAAGAGATGTTTTGCACTTTTTGTATGATGATTACATAGTTCACAACACATAACAACATGAATTTTTTTCTTATCAATGTTTTCTTTAGTAGATGCCCGTTAAGGGAAAGTTTCCAAAGAAAATTATTAATTTTAGGCATGAGTTTGATATCCCAAGTTCACGTTTTATCGGCGGAAATACCAATATTATGCCTTTGGGTCATATTAAGGGCTGATTTAGTGGAGAACCTCCCTTTATCTTCATTATCCAAGTAGACTTTATCACGGATATCATTTTTGGATAAGTTGTAATTTTTTATTTGATCAATAATTTTATTTGGTAGAGATGTACGTAATTGGTCTAAAAGTTATCACAGAAAGGTCATGTACAATATTGTTGGTCATGAGACTTTGAAGAGGTTTATAAGTAATATATCAATCAGTCCAGAAATGGATAGTATTTCCATCACCAATACGTCATCTAATCCCTTTTTCAAATTCATTCTTCAGATGTATAAATTTCATCCATTGCTAGGAAGCATTGCGTTTTTTTAATGTAGTTCCAAAAACAACATCCCTTTAGGTATTTTTCCTCAATAGCTTTAACCCAAATTTTGTCAGGTTTTGCCATAATTTTTCAAAGAAGTTTCATTTGAAGAGTTTTATTTATGATTTTCTTATGTCAGTGTCTCCTAAAGAGTTTTGCTTATAAGTTTTATCCCAACTGATAAGAGAGTGATAATTAGGGTTTTTATTTTAGAAAAAAGTTTTATTAATCTGATCAAGTTTTTATGGATGCTTGATGGTAGCATAAATTATTGCATAATATAACTTGGGTTCACATTAAGATTGACTATAATGAGAATAGTTCTTTCTTCTTGTGAGAGGGATGAATCTTTTCATTTTGCAAAGTGTTGTTTAGATTTTTGAATTATTGAATTAAAAATATCTTTATTAACTCTGTCATTAATGATGGAGCAACCTAGGTATTGTTTTAGATTCATAGCAGCAGAAATACCAAGATGTGATTCTATTCTTCTTCTACTAGTAGAGTCAATATTGTTTGTAGTTTGAAAAGTTGATTTATGATAGTTAATGATTTGACCAAAAATATCACAATAGTTTGTGAGGACAGATAAGATTTTGTTGCTTTGTATTGGTTGATGTTCTTGTAAATATAATAATATCATCGGCAAAGTCTAAGAAATGAATGTTCGTACCTCCCCTTGAAATAGGGAAGCCAATTGATTTACGGAATTCATTTTAGATTTTTGGAATGTTTTTAGCTAGAGCTTCTACGCTTAACTTAAAAAGGAGTGAGGAGAGAGGGTCATCTTGTCTTAGCCCTCTTTGTGGTGAAAATATTGTTGTTGGGGAATCATTAATGAGGATAGAGTATGAAATAGTAGATAAACATTTCTCAATCTAGAATCTAAATTTATTATCAAAACCAAATTTTTTGAGAACTTCTTTAACAAAAGCCCATTCTACTTTTTCATAAACTTTTTCCATGTCAAACTTAACAACCATGTATCCATCTTTTTCTTTTTGAGTTTTAAATCCATGGAAGATCTCATGGGCAATAAGGAAATTGTCATGGATAGCTCAATTCTTTGTAAAATTACCTTGGAGTGGGTGAATGAGTCTTTTTGCAAGAATTTTTGCAATAATTTTATAAGTAGTTGAGCATAGACTAATTGGTCAATAGACGCTTCTCCATATTCAATTTCTTATTCATTGAAATTTAATTTGTAAAAGTCTTTTTTTAATTTTTTAATATTATGTTTTACTTATAAAAAATTTGTTTTTCTTTTGGATGAATTTGGTAAGTATGCACTTTTTTATAGTGTGTATAAAGTATGCATTTTTTTATAGTGTGTACAAAGTATGTACTTTATAAATGAATGATCTTTTAAATAGTCCTAAGAAAAAATAAAAAAGAAAAAAGAAAATAATTAGGATAGTTAAATAATATTTTTAATAATCTTGGGAAAAAGGGGAAAAAATGCAATACCCAACTTCCACATTCACTATCTCATATACCCAACTTTCACATACCCAACTTCACGTACCCAATCTCACGTACCCAACCTTCATGTACCTAACTTTACGTACCCAACTTTCATATACTCAACTTTCACATACTTAACTTCACATACCCAACTTTCACGTACCCAACTTCATTCACTTATCCAACTTTCACATGCCCAAACTTCACCTACCCAACCTCACATACCCACTATCACATACCCAACTTCACATATCCAACTTCACATACCCAATTTTCACATACACAAATCCACGTACCAAATGATGACATGATTTATGACACTATTTTAGGCATTCATTTAGATAGTTTTTCCCGTTATTCATGCATGGTTTGACATTAGTTGTGGCGTTTATGCTTAATCGAGTCTTATTTCTAGAAAGGACGTCTACACGAGCTTTTGTCGGTTTTGTAGGTATTTCGGGGATCTTTTGGACGTTAATCGATACATTCGAGGATCATTCCTCGTGGTGGCACGCATCCGGACTCCCTAAGCAGCAAACTAGAAGCAAATAAGAACACAAAAGACCTTGTTGGTGCATGTCTTGCACCAACTCATGACTTGATGATCCAAGGAGGGCTTTTGATACACCCCCGGATGGCGATGTCATCCGTATTTCCGGCTAGAAGGACCCGGCAACATTATGAAGACTATTAAGTATTTCGGCTATTTAATAATTGACTTTTTATATTTGGAACTTTAATTTCGGAACTTAATTCCGTGACTTAAATTCCGACCTTTCATATTTTAGGCTTTTCATTTACCGGAACTTAATTCTGGCTTTTAATTCCGTCATTTATGTTTTGACTCTTTGTATGACCTTCATCCACTATATAAGGGGATGCTTGGCTCATTGTAAGATATGTCTAAGTTGAATCCAAGTATTGAGAAGGAAAACCCTCTTACTTGGTTTAGGCATCACTTCTTCTTCCACCCTCTTAAAGGTCTATCTTGGATCTAGTCTTTGATCCAAGCCTTCATAATCAAGGATCCTTTTGAAGGATCAACCGAACGCTTTCGCATCCATTTCTAAGCTTCTGTCTCCCAAATTCTACGTTTGATCCAACACGAACGATCAAGAAGAAGTAGTTGAAGTTTCTCCTCGATCTAGATCACCCCTAATTTCTATCATTGGTATCAAAGATCGGGATCGAGGTCAAGTTCTTTACTTGTGTGCTTGATTTTTCATCATCAATTTTTTTTCTCTTCAATGTTCTACGAAGATCTTCAAGTGTTCTTCGGTGTTCTTTGAAGATCTTCATTGTGTTCTTCAGTGTTCTTCTTCGTTCATCATGTTCTATGATGATGATGATCAGTTTGATTTATATGGAGAGTGGTTGCCTTCTCCCTATGAATTAAAGCTCAAAGCGGCCAAACACACCACCCGGAGGTACCGACGGTATTCACAAGACCGACGGAAACCATATTTTGAGGATAAGGAGTGGTTGTCTCCTCCGGACCTACCAAGGCCGACTTTTTCCATGGATGGGCACCAACGGTATCCACACCGATAAGAATATTTTGAGGATACCCATATTGCCCCAAGACAACGTGCCAATCATGAGCAAGTTGTCAATGTTGCCCCCCGACGGCGTCCTAGTCCCCAAGAGGAGTATGTCGTGCTCAAGGTAACAAATGATGATCTAAAGTGTGAGTTAGAAGCTTTGAATGCACAAGTTCTTGCCCTAACAACGGTTGACCAACAAGAAGAACCTCAAGCGGTGTCACAACCACGGTGTGAGTTGGTGGTCAAACCGTTTTGTGACGAAGTTGAAGACGAGGGGGATGTCGTCATTGCAAATTGTGCCCTGGTGCTTCCAATTCAACTTGTTAATCCGTTATGTGGAGAGTACTTTCAAGATAACAAAGACGAGATCATCAAGGGTGAAGAAGCCATCAGCCATGACAATGTCACCATTATGTTGTTGGCCTACAAGTTTGAACTGGCTGAACCGAGGTTTGATTTTGTTTTGTCTAATAACATATTTACCGGCTTACCCTTGCTTCTTTCCGGCATGCCTCCGACGTACAATGTCACAAGCTTAGACGACATGGTAGACAAACTCACCAGCGAGACCATCCACATGTACTACAAGTTTGAGCCTCCCGATCCGGAGTTCGTCCTATTTATGTTCAACAAGCTTGGCGGCCCTACCATCCTTTTGAAAGACTACAAGTCCAAGCCGCCCGACTCCGATAATATCCATCCGGTGCTGAATTTCAAGGGTCACGTTCCCAAAGATATTCCTTTCTTTATTTTGACCGTGGAAACGAGGACGTTTCACATTTAAGAGGAGGAGAATGATACGCCCCCGGATGGCGCTGTCAACCGTGTTTCCAGCTAGAAGGACCCGACACCATTATGAAGACTATTAAGTATTTCGACTATTTAATAATTGACTTTTTATACTCGGAACTTTAATTCCAAAACTTAATTCCGTGACTTAAATTCCGACCTTTCATATTTTAGGCTTTTCATTTACCGGAACTTAATTCTGGCTTTTAATTCCGTCATTTATGTTTTGACTCTTTGCATGACCTTCATCCACTATATAAGGGGATGCTTGGCTTATTGTAAGATATGTCTAAGTTGAATCCAAGTATTGAGAAGGAAAACCCTCTTACTTGGTTTATGCATCACTTCTTCTTCCACCCTCTTAAAGGTCTATCTTGGATCTAGTCTTTGATCCAAGCCTTCACAACCGAGGATCATTTTGAAGGATCAACCGAACGCTTCCGCATCTATTTCTAAGCTTCTGTCTCCCAAATTCTACGTTTGATCCAACACGAACAATCAAGAAGAATTAGTTGAAGTTTCTACTCGATCTAGATCACCCCTAATTTCTATCAGCTTTCTGATGAAAACCACGGCTTACCTGGCAATTCCATGCCCATGGTTTTGGCCCGTGGTTTTTGTCAACACAGCCACGACACTTGTCACGTGATTTCTTTGCCCCACCTTTGCTTTCCTTGGTTAAGTGTGGACTTGGAAAAGTCTGCAGGCTGGCTTTTGGACTCTCTCTCATCATCCATTGTGTAGGAAGAAGGAAGAAATAAACAACACTCTCATTTTGGGAGAAGAAGAACATCATCAAACATAGATTTAGAGTTAGACTTTAAAGGATTTTTAGTGACTTTTGTTGAGAAGCTTTTGGAAGCATTGTAAGGAACGTTTTGGAGTTGTTTTTGAAGGGTTGTAAGTCTTGTTTAAACTCATATTCAGCTAAGATTACTTGTTTCTTTTTACTCTTATTTCACTTTCTTGCTATGGAAACCATGTATGCTTGCATGATGAGTTTGGATCTTAAAACGCATGTTATTGGATAAGTAGTTGTGATTCTAGGGTGACAGAATGATGGTTATGGCTTGGACTATGATAGAATAGACTTGAATGTACCTTTGGATGACTTGCATGCTCGAATCCTAACCCCCAACTATAATCATGGCCTGTTCCTCCTAAACCACGGCCGTGGTTTCTTATGATCAGCCCGTGGTTTTGTTCTGTTGTGCTTAAATTGATGAATCTGAATGTTAGAATGTTAGATTATTGAAATCCTAGTCTTTGTTAAGCCTTATCTAGCTTAGGGATACCTAATGCTAGCAAACTAATTAAGGGAAGAGACTTACCCGGTGATTTCCGATCTTAGATATCAAAGATGATGAACTCTAGGTAGTAGTGAGCCTCGCAAGCCGCTATTAGATTGAGTGTGCTAGGATTGTTGCTTAGGACTTGCCTTCCCGAGACTTACCCGGTAAGGAGAGGTTTGACCCCTAGATAGTAATCCGGTTTGTGTAGAATTTCCAACCTTAGGTCACTAGAGACTTACCCGGTAATAGGACTTTAGGTGCGGAATTAGTGGACCATGAGACCTACCCGGTGATTGATCCCATTAGAGAAACACCCTATCCCAACATACAGCAGCTTATCCAAGATTGATTAGAAGTTTGAGTCCAATACCATAATCGGAAGTCCGAATCCCTAGAACCCGCTTTTCTTACTTGATCACACATCTTGTTCTCGTGTTGTTTGTTTGTGTTGCTTGATTGATTGACAAAACTTGCATGATTTGTGATCTTTGTTTGATCACCACAAAAACCCAACCAAAAATATCATGATTTTCATTTCTTTATTCCTTTCTCTTTTCTTAGACTAGATTTGCACTATCCATGATCACTTGTTTGATTTGATTTCACCTTAGTCTTCGTGTTCGACCTCGGAGTACTATCCTTGCTACAAAACGACCCATACAATGTGGGTTTGCTAGGAGTTAGGAGAATATATCGAGTTATAAATTGCAAGACTTTTGCGTGACACATTTCTAGCGTAACAAGTGTTTGGCGCCGTTGTCGGGGACTAGGTCTAGATTGAATCATTATGTGTGATTGTTTATAGTGTAGGTCTTTCTTTTTCTTGTGATCTTGTTTGTTTTGTGTCTTAAATTTTTCTGGACATCTCTCACTCTTTAGGTGCATGCGAAGATCTCGTGGAAAGGATTTAGCTTCATTCGATCGCGAACCAGAGAAAACCCTTAAGACTAGATCCAAAGGGACTAAGAAGAAGAAAGGGATGGCCGAAGCAAACCTTAGGGCTGAATTGGATGCAACTTTAGAGCAACTAAGACCTAGAGAAGAAACTCTAGAGCAAATGAGGCTTAGGGAAGAAGCTTTTGAGAATGAGAGGAGACTTGCAAACGAGAGGCAAGAAGCTTTTAGGAGGGAGATTGAAGAGATTAGGCAAGCTCTTGTGAAAAGAGAGGTTAATCTTCAACCACCTCCACCACCACCACAGCCGGCGGCACATGTACGGAATGAGCCTATTATTATTGAGGAGCCGCAAACGCTAGGCCAAAGTATGGATCCAGCCCAAAGAGTGCACTGTCCGGGTGTAAATTTAGGGGATCCCGCAACCCATGACTACGAGCTCCGCCCTCAAGTGCTACAAATGATCAGGCACGATCAATATGGAGGGATGGAAGGAGAGTCTCCTCATCAACACTTGATGAATTATGAGATCTTGATGGAGACTCTAAGACCAACTAGATTGGAGAGCAACAACCACAAGCTTAGGGCTTTTTCCTTCTCACTTAAGGATAAAGCCTTGGTTTGGTACCAATCCATTCCACTAGGATGTGTGGGTACTTGGGAGGAGATGATAACTGAGTTTCTTACAAAGTTCTTCCCACCTTCCAAGACAACTGAGCTAAGAGGGAAGATCAATGCCTTCATGATGAAGGATAAGGAGAGCCTATTCAAATCTTGGGAGAGGTTCAAAGACCTCCTCCTACATTGTCCGCACCATGGGATACCGAAGATAGAGCTATTGGAGATTTATTTCAAGGGGTTTGATGAGGATAGTCAATTTAAGCTCCAATCACTTGCCGGAGGAACATTCATGGAGAAGAATGTGGATGAGGCTTGGGAGTTTGTAGAGAAGCAAGCCTTGGTGATAGAGAAGTACTCCCATAGGAAGAGTGATGGGAGGAAACGGGAGCATATAAAGTAAGTGAAGTCACCATGAGCAACTACAAACTTGATGCAATCAACAATGAGCTTAAGTTCTTGAGGGAGTTGTGTACCACAACCTTGAAGAGTCAAGCAAGTCCTCAAGTGCAAGTGCAAGCCAACTTGGCTTCCAAGGAGGAGGATGTTAACTACATGGGAAGGGGTAATTTCAACAACTACCAAGGCCCTAGGAACTTCAACAACAACTACTCTAACCCGGATGGTGCCTTAAACCCTCCCGCTTCAACAAGCCAAGCTCCACCACCTAAGGCTTCTTAAGATCCTCCACCCGGTTTTGCTCAACCTCCAAATGATAGGACCGAAATGATGTTTGAACAATTGATACGGAGGTTGAGTGGGCTTGAGAGCACGGTGACATCCATTTCGAAGGCTCAAAAGGTGCTAGAAGCACAAGTGTCCAAAATGCAGGCGAGGCACAAAGGGATCCGGGAAAGCTTTCTGGAAGGACCGAGGACAATCCAAGAGGCCAAGTATTGGCCATTACCACAAGGAGTGGACTGAGCATGAAAGATCCCTTACCCAAGGAGAATGACAAGGGGAAGTGTTCGCCCCTAAAGGTGTGTGCAAATAAGCTTTAAATTTATAAAACTAGAATCAAGCAGTGAACCCGCAGTGTACGGATCGACGTAGCTAAGCAAGGATTACAGAGTATCGAACACAGGGATTTGGGTGGGAACAAATTCGATTTCAGGTTATCAAGCGAGTAAGTATGAGAGTTTTACAAATATTGGGAAAACAACAATCCTAAAGATCCAAGTATCCAGCTGTGGCAATCGATTCAAGATATACTTAATGATATAAAGACAGAGTTGAGATATGCAAAGGTATACTAAAGTAAGGTAATCGTAAGGTGAAGTTCCAAAAACCTTATGTAACTCACCTACAAGGCACTCTCTATACAGGTTGTTGAGGCTCAATATAGAAAGATTCTAAAGATGAGAATTAGTGTCAAATACCCAAACTTATAACCCAAAGATCAAGACTAACTTAACCGATCGAGGTTGTGACACTCACAATCGAGGTAGAGGTTGTTGAGGCTTCACTACCACCTAGAAAAGACAAGTCTAAACTAAGTTAAAGCAAATCTTTAACTTTGGATCAAAGTAAAAGCAGGTTCGTAAACTTGAGGGAAATTACGGTTGGATCTTGAGATTCCACGGTCGTGGAACTCAAGAACAGCCCGTAATTTAGGGTTCGTCGACGACTCTCTCGAACTCTCAGGGTCTAATCTGTTTGCGATCGATCTATCATCATCTAAGCCACAACTATCAACCCTTCACCTTAGAATTGCTAAAGGGTTTTAGCCAATAACAGTCATATTGATATCAATTCAAGAATTAAAAGATAGAAAGATGAAAACTTTCAAGAACTTTCAATAATCTTCAAACCAATCTCAAAGTCACAATCAAGAACGAGTATTGTCAAAGGATTCAAACTAAAGTAAACAATCACAACCTTAGGAAAGAAGGGAAAACGGGATGTCAATCCGTTTTCCAAATCAAACCTAAACAAGAAGAGAGATCTTCTTGCAAAATCTTCCAAAAGCTTCGATCTTCCGCCAATCAGGAGATCTCAACAGCAATCTCCACCAAAAGTGCGAGATTTGGGCAATTCCCCGATGCGAACTTCGATCTCCAATGAGATGATCAATACTTCCAAGCAACGGTGTAAAACGAGGTAGCGGGCGTAAACGATCCTAAGCGTCGATGACGGAATCTCCTTTCGTCCGTCTTTTTATAGGGCAAGATAAAATATCGGCCCGACCCAATCTTCAAAAGATCGTGGCTTCAAAGTGTGGCGAAAAAGATTCGCCAAGATCACGGTCGTGGAAGTTTCCACGACCGTAATTCTTGGTGTGAAAAGTGTCACGGTTTGCAGCATATATTCCACGACCGTAATAGTTACTGGAATGCATCACGCTTTTCTACACAAGGTTCCACGACCGTGGAACTGAACGTGGTTTGTAATACGGCCGTATTTTAGAGCGTGGTTTAGGGCAAGAACGTGATTCTTCCCTAGCCTCGTGCATTCCTCAAGCTAAACTTCAATTTTCTTCCTAAGAATGTCCTCAATCTATGGACTCACTCAATCAACTCCTCTTTTGCTCGATTCCGTTCGGAAATAGCTCCAAATCACCTATAATCAACATAGAACTAGTGTAGACATCCATATCGACACTATAGGTAATACTAGCTCACATATGCATCAAAGTTCAATCAAAGACTATCAATATGAATCACATACGTTTAGAAAACGTGCCTAAAATATCACAATATTTCATGCTAACAAATAACCCCATACTTAACACTTGCTTGTCCTTAAGCAAGGTCTTTCAAAAAGCTTTAAACAAGAGTTAGGATGAAATATGTGTACCTTCTTTTGGGTGAACGTGACTTCTAAAGAATAGATCATTCTCAAACCTTGCTTCAATCGTTCATCAAACTTTCACACACTCAATTAAAGAGTAAAAAGCAAAGAAAACTCATAAATCAATTTAACTTCTAAACAAGCATCATAACCTTCAAACATTATCAAAATCAATCACAAGAAACTTCAATTTAGATCACAAAGTCATATAACATTCTTTTGATCTTAAGGACTTTCAAAGAAAAAGGTCTAGAATGTGGAAGGGGAAGGAAACCTTTAGGTAATGTGGTGCTTGAATCCGGGAAAGTGGACAACTACCTTCTTCTTCTTTTGCGGTTTCCGCAACACTTCACTTAGAGCTTCGCTCTCTTCCTTTCATTTTTCGACTTTACTTTTGGAGTTATGGATAGAGGTGCACAAAAACCGAAGCCTAGGAGATCGGCGTTTCTCAATTTTCATGAGATGCCTCAAACCCTTAGCGCACATACCATAATCCGTTAAGGATATCACTCAATCCGACTTTGGCAAGACACAAACACCCGGCTATGTGAATGGTGCCGAGTTACTCATCGTCATGATTGACTTCCCCAAACCTACAAATTTTTTCTATTCTTTGAATGCAAAATTTTGCTTTCATGGCCCTCCCACATCAAACATGCCTTTTTCATTCACTTCTCCAAAATTCCCGGATAGGTAAAGGAGGCTAATATTTCAATGAGGAGCTAGATGATCAAAGAAAGAAGAAAGAAAGTATCGACTTGCCTTAATCATTTCAACAAGAAGTATAGGAACTTATAACGTGATTTCAACTTCAATTTCTCAACATGATTTAGGTAACATTTTCACATTATAAAACTTGCAAAAGAGGTAAAATTCATTCATTCAAATTCTTTTCGATTCACTATTCTTTTAAGCATGCAATTGTTATCAAACTCCATTCACAAGTAATGATTATCATGCAAATCATCTCAATTCATTAGAAGCACAAAATTTTCAAAATTTTTCAATTTTTATGGGTTTTTAAAGTTCTTTTTCATGCAATGCGAAAATGAAACGTGCAACACATAATGAACATGCAACGATAGTCTTGAATGAAGGCAAACATAGAGAGTAGAGTTATTACAAACTTTTTAGTACATCCCACCCCATACTTAGGACGAACATTGTCCCTAATGTTCATAAGAAAGATAGAAAAGAAAGAAAAGAAAAAGAAACTCACAAAGTGGTGGCGGGAATGTCTAAAACGAACGGTCATGCATCATATCACTGTGGTGCCGGCGGAGGTGGGAATGGAGAGAAGCTGGAGTCGTAGAGCCACCCAAACTGCTGGCGGTAGACGTCCCTCATCATGTGGTCGAGGTCGTCGAGGCGTCCGTCTCTAGCATCGGCTCGGATCTCCAATGCTCCAACTCTCTCTGAAAGTCCGGTAGCCCAATCCGGCATCTGCTCGTACCATCCCGGGGCGTGACTGTACCATGCTGGGGAGTCGGATGGTGCTGGTGGTGGTGCTGCTGGCTGCTCCGTGGACCAAGGAAGGGGAACGCCATACCATGTGGGAGGTGTGGTCATCCACGTGGGCCTCTCACTCATGCTAGCGCGGCGAGATGACGAGCCTGATGCTCTAGCTGGACCTGGAGAGCGTCTAGGTACATCTGGGGCCGCCTCCGGCTGGTCCGGAAACGTGCCAAACTCCTGCTCCGCTCCTCCTCCACTCTCAAACTGACCTCCCATATCCTCCTCCTCGACAACCGGTGGTGGGACATAAGGGGGAGCTACTAACCTGTTCGCATGCATCGCAGCGAACGTCTCCTTCCAATTGTGGCGTCCCGCCACAATGGAGTACTCCGGCAGCCACTCTATACCCCTGCCTGTCCTACTCTCCCAAGGCATGCCTGCATAAGGCGGACCTCTATGTGTGGGGAAAATGAGACCCCTAACCATGAAAGCATGTAACCCTAAGGGAACGGCCGGTATGCGGGTGCAAGCAGAAAAGTCTACACCAAAAATCCTAGCAATGTGGGTCACTATCCCACCATATCTGATGTTTCCCTTCGCCTTGTTCTTGAGCTTGCTCATAGTAGCAGCCAAGAGAGTAGCACAATCTGCACGGCGTCCATAAAGCATGCAATAGAGCAAGAATAGCTCATCCGTCTTTATCTTTTGGGGCGTCTCCGTCCTAGGAAAGAGACACTCCGAAAGAACACGGTGAGCTATCTTCAAAGCTAGATGGTACATCAATCCAGCTTTGGTATCAGCGGGTTGCCAACGGTCCTCGTCGGCGTAAATCATTGCAACTTCCTCCCAAAAATCCTTGGGGTAAACACCGCTCGGAAATCGACCATTGAAGGTCTCATGAAACCCAAAAATAGTTCCAAACTCAACGATACTCAAATGGTAGTCTCTTTCCATGAGACGGAAAGAGACGGTCCTATCTACGTGGCTGTGCTCGAAAGACGTCACAACCTCCCGGGTGATCTCCTCATAGGCGTCTTCTCGGATAGCCGAGAAGATAACTAATCCGGTTCTATCCAAGAGCCAAGTAAGGTCATCAACTATGTTGAGAGGAGCTAGGTCCTCCAACAACAAATACCTAGGGCCAATCACTGCCCTCTTCTGTATCTTCTCGAATGCAGCGAGATGGTTCTCATGTATGGTCGGGACTCTAGGGTGAGGAGGTGAGGATGGAGGTGAAGGTGAAGATGGTGGTGAAGGTGAGGATGGTGGTGGTGTCCTAGAGGATGAGGAGGAGGAAGGATTTCCCTTTCTTTTCTTATTCTGATTACCCTTCTTCTCTTTTATCCTTCCCGACACTCTTCTTACAAAATCCATTCTGCACAAAAATTACGGTCTGTTCTTCAAGAATTACGGCCGTGGTTTACCCAGTGACCGTGATTCGTCTCAGAAAATCACGAATCTCAGCAAATTCACAAGCAATCACCACAACAAGCAGTCCTAGTCTAATTCCTTCCAGTCTTTATCAGTTCTTCCTAAAAATCTATAGTAAAAACGACCCAAATTGGCGAGAATCGAGAAGAAAGAATAAACCTCTTTTTCGGATTGAAAAATCTGAAATGCGCGTTTGTTGATGGATTTCCGCTCGGTTTGTCGCTTGGATCTTGTTTGTGGTTGAATTTGCTGCAGTTTAGGATGAAGAATCGTTGAAAACGATTAGAAAACAAAGATTTGAGAGGGGTCGTGGGATTTCGGCACTTAGGTCGTGGAAAGAGGGATTTTTGAGATGAATTTGTGAAGAATGTGGCTTATATAGTTGCAGGCAAAATTTTTGAAAATCACGGTCTGTCGGGGTGTTCCACGGCCGTGGAAGTGTACGGAACCGTGGTTTTGGTGATTTTTCAAAGGCTTTTGGAAATTACGGGCACTGTAGCTATGACGACCGTAATTTAGACCGTGGAACCTCCTGTAAAGCTCCAAAGTCCAAATTTCGTCACTTTTCTTCGACATTATTCTTCCTTTTTCCTTTTTCATCGATCCTACAACCAAAAACACGAACATACCGGAAGAAATCGAGGCAAAATAAAGCGAAAAACGTCTATTCTAAACTAATCTATGAATCGAAAACAAAAACGAAAATGCAATACCTTGGGTTGCCTCCCAAGAAGCGCTTTGTTTAAGGTCCGTAGCTAGACCATTCTCGCACTTATTCGAGTGCGGTAGGCGCGAACTCCTCAGCTTGGAGTTCCGGCGTATACTTCTTGAGTCGTTGGCCGTTCACCTTAAAACTTCCGCTAGCTTCACCCCATACTTCAACTGCACCATGGGGGAAAATACGCTTAATTAGAAAGGGTCCGGTCCAACGGGATTTAAGCTTACCTGGAAAGAGGCGAAGTCTTGAATTGAAGAGGAGAACTTGATCTCCTTCTTTGAAGTCCTTTGGAATGATATGCTTATCATGCCAACGCTTTGCTCTTTCCTTGTAGATCTTGGCGTTTTCATAGGCGTTCAAGCGAAGTTCATCCAGCTTATTGATGTCTAGGAGGCGCTTCTCTCCCGCTTCCTTCATGCCGAAATTCAGCCACTTGATAGCCCAAAACGCTTTATGCTCCAGCTCTACCGGTAAGTGACAAGACTTCCCATACACAAGGTTGTATGGTGTGGTTCCTATGGGAGTCTTGTACGCAGTCCGGTACGCCCATAAAGCATCATCTAGCTTCAAGGACCAATCCTTCCTAGTCCTTGAAACCGTCTTCTCTAGAATTCCTTTGATCTCCCTATTTGAGATCTCAACTTGTCCACTCGTTTGTGGATGGTAAGGGGTAGCGACCTTGTGAGTAACCCCATACTTAGCTAGAAGAGCTTCAAAGCGACGGGCTATGAAGTGAGAACCTCCATCACTAATGATCGTCCTTGGTGTCCCGAATTGCGGAAAAATGGTCTTGTTAAAGAACTTAACCACCGCCATGACATCATTTGTGGGAGAGGCAATTGCTTCCACCCATCTAGAAACGTAATCTACCGCCAATAGTATGTATTGGTTTCCTCAAGAGGATGGGAATGGTCCCATGAAATCAACTCCCCAAACGTCGAAAATCTCCACCTCTTGGATGTTGTTGAGGGGCATCTCATTCCTTCTAGAAATATTGCCTGTTCTTTGACAAGCATCGCAACAAGAAACAAAGGATTGCACATCTCTAAATAAAGTAGGCCAATAGAATCCAGATTGCAATACCTTTGTGCTAGTCTTGTTTGAACTAGCGTGTCCTCCACAAGGTAGTGAATGACAATGGCGGATGACACTTTGTATCTCATCTTCCGGCACACATCGCCGAATGATGCCATCCGGACCTCTCTTAAAGAGGAGAGGCTCGTTCCAATAGTATTCCCGGACGTCCTTAAAGAACTTCTTCCTTTGTGCGTAGGATAGTCCGGGCGGTATCTCCTGGCAAACCAAATAGTTAACAAAATCAGCAAACCATGGTTCGTTACCTTTGGAGATCACGTTGATGCACTCCTCTATGATGTGTAAGTGTTCGTCCGGAAAGGAGTCATCAATGGGTAAATGGTCGTCCTCTAGATGTGTTAGGCGACTCAAATGATCCGCAACAGAATTTTCCGAGCCTTTCTTGTCGCGGATCTCAAGATCGAATTCTTGTAGGAGAAGAATCCATCTAATCAGCCTTGGCTTCGCATCTTTCTTTTCAAGGCGGTATCGGATCGCAGCATGATCCGTGTAGACAATCACCTTTGCACCTACAAGATAAGAGCGAAACTTGTCAATAGCGTAGACAATGGCTAAGAACTCTTTTTCGGTAGTGGCGTAGTTGAGCTGCGCTTCGTCTACGTCTTGCTAGCATAGTATATGGCGTGAGTTCGCCCTTCCTTTCGTTGTCCAAGAACAGCTCCAATAGCTACGTCAATGGCATCGCACATAATCTCAAAGGGAAGAGTCCAATCCGGAGGTTGGATAATAGGTGCTGAAATTAGAGCTTGCCGAATGATGTTAAACGCATCCAAACATTCCTGCGAAAACTCAAAAACCGCATCCTTCATCAATAGATTAGTGAGAGGTTTTGATATCTTAGAAAAGTCCTTTATGAAACGTCTATAAATCCTGCGTGTCCTAGGAAACTTCTTATCCCTTTCACCGAAATTGGGGGAGGAAGTTTCTCTATGGTCTCTATCTTAGCCTTGTCTACCTCTATCCCTCTACTAGAGACTAGGTGACCTAATACGATTCCTTCCTTAACCATGAATTGACATTTCTCCCAATTAAGAACTAGGTTAGTGTCTTCACACCTTTGTAAAGCAAGAGAAAGGTTAGAAAGACAATCGTTAAAAGAGGAACCGTATACGGAGAAGTCGTCCATGAAGACTTCCATGATTTCCTCTACATATTCGGAGAAGATGGCCATCATGCACCGTTGAAAGGTGGCTGGGGCGTTGCAAAGCCCGAACGGCATTCTCCTATAGGCGAACGTACCCCAAGGGCACGTGAATGTGGTCTTCTCTTGATCATCCGGATGTATCGGAATCTGAAAGAAACTACTATAACCGTCAAGGTAGCAAAAATGCGAATGTTGTGCTAACCTTTCAAGCATTTGATCAATGAATGGCAGTGGAAAGTGATCCTTCCGCGTTGCGTTGTTGAGCTTGCGGTAGTCTATGCACATTCGCCATCCAGTCACGGTTCGGGTAGGAATGAGTTCGTTGTTCTTGTTGGTGATGACCGTCATTCCTCCCTTCTTCGGAACTACTTGAACTTGACTCACCCACTTGCTATCGGAGATAGGATAGATGATACCTGCGTCAAGAAGTTTAAGAATTTCCTTCTTGACAACCTCCTTCATGGTCGGATTCAACCGCCTTTGAGGTTGTCTTGAAGTTCTAAAGTCCTCCTCCATTAGTATCTTATGCATGCATAGGGAGGGTTTAATTCCTACTAAGTCCTCAATAGTATAGCCTATAGATTTCCTATGTTTCCTAAGGACAATCATGAGCTGTTCATGTTCATCTATGCTTAGTTCGGAACTAACGATAACCGGAAAGGTAGAATTAGATCCAAGAAAAGCCTACCTTAGATGAGTAGGAAGCGGTTTGAGTTCCATCACTTTCGGAGCTTCCAATGATCCTTGAGAAGCATCTGATGTTTCCTTAGAAGTTTCTAAGGGTTTTGAGTGAGTTGGAGAAGAATCAGAAAAAGTTGAAGAAGTATGCCGATCACCCTCTTCCACGGTCAGAATTACGGGCTCTCCATATGTTCCACGGCCGTGTAATCCCCTGGAATGGAGGTCGATTTTGGTTGTGAAATCCACGGTCGTGGAATACAGGGTATGACCGTGGATTCTAACATTCTCAGCCTCATCGTGGAGTTTCTCAAACTCCTCTTCATGCATTTCTTCTTGTGCTTCCAAGGCTTCAATTTCCTCTTTACACTCTTCTTCTTCCCCTACATCTGTTAGACTCATGGTAATGACTTTTTGTAAAGGATCGTCAAAGAGAATCGCACTTACCTCTTCCCTAGATAAACCTTCTTCATCTTGGATATCGTAAATATCCTCATCAAAGATTGGTTCCTTCACTAGAGTGGAAAGAACGAACTCTACTTTCTCTTCTCCAATATCAAAAGCGAATCTTCCATTCTTGTAATCGACCATGCAGCCGGAAGTTGCAAGAAACGGTCTTCCGAGTATGATCGGGACCGGGCTATCTGCAGGAATGTCAAGCACGACAAAATCAATGGGAACAAAGAATTTACCTAGCTTGACCGGGACGTCTTCTACAATACCGACGGGGCGAGTGATGGATCGATCCGCCATGTATAACGTCATCTTCACCGGTTTAGGTTCGCCTAAACCGATCTTCCTGCACAACGCAAGTGGTATGATGCTCACACTTGCTCCTAAGTCACATAAAGCGTCATATGTGACATCTCCCACTCCAATGGGAATGCAAAATGACCCCGGATCTTTCAACTTTGGGGGCATTTTCTCCTTCATGGTCTTGATGAGATCCGAAGAATCCAAACTCATCTTGACCTCTCCGAAATCTTCTAGCTTCCTCTTGTTAGAGAGAAGCTCCTTCAAGAACTTGCCATAAGCGGGCATACCTACAATAGCATCAATGAATGGTATATTAATATGCAGCTTACTCATGAGTTCTATGAACTTACCGAATTGTTTGTCTAGGCGCGCTCGCGCTCTAGATTGAGGGAATGGTAGGGGAGGTTTGTAAGCTGGAGGAGGAACATAGACGTCTTCCTTCTCCTTCCCCTTTTCCTTGTCCTTTTCTACGGAGACTTCAACGAACGTAGGTTGCGGATCGGTGGTAGTCACTCCGCTCCTAGTTGTTATTGCCATCACCCTTCCCTTAGGGTTGTCCTCCGTCTTTCCTGGAAGCTTCCCTTGATTTCTAGGAACTTCCTCCGCGTGGTTGAACATTTGGTTTTCTAAAACCTTTTGAGCTTTATCAACCTTAGAAACTTGATCATCAACCTTGATGAGGCGGTTCTCCAACCCTTGAAGCTTTCCCATAATCGTTTCCAATATGGGATCGGGCTTCTCCTTCCCCGAAGTGTTTCCTCCATTAGATGATTGCCCCTGGCTTTTCAAAGGAGTAGAGGAAGAGGAAGGTGGAGTTAGTGAATTTGAGTTGGAAGGATAAGAGTTACCGGAATTTTGTTAATTGGGGCGCCAATTGTTGTTGTTTGAACCCCTATTGTTGTTCCAATCGTTGTTCCGGTTGTTGTTGTTTCCATTCCAGTTGTTATTCCGGTTGTTGCCCCGGTTATTGTTGTTGCCGCCATTTTTGTTGCCCAAATAACCAACATCTTTCCCTTGTTGCTTTGGGAAGTTGGTCTTGATAGCCTCCTTCAACTCTTTGATCTCATTGTTGAGGAAGAAAATCTGATTTTGAGCTTCATGTGTGAGCTTTTCTCCTTGCTCCACACGATTTCCCTCCACTTTTCGGTGGGAATACTTCTCTATGACTCTTGCTTGCTTCTCAATGAAGTCCCAAGCGTCATCTTCTCTCATGTCCATGAACGTTCCACATGAGAGGGATTGGAGGTTGAATTGCGTTCCCGCATCCAGCCCCTTGTAGTAGATCTCCAGCAAGGCAAGTTTGGATATGCCATGATGAGGGCAATCCAAGAGCAAATCCTGAAACCTTTCCCAAGATTGAAACAAACTTTCGTTAGGTCTCATGGAAAAAGCATTTATCTTACCTTTAAGTTCCGCCGTTTTGGAAGGCGGAAAGAATTTGGTGAGAACTCCGCGGAAAGGTCTTCCCACGTGTCTAGTTTCCCACTAGGAAGAGCTTGATACCATGACAACGCTTTCCCCTTCAAAGAGAAGAAGAAGGGTTTCAGCTTGTAGCTGTTGGTAGTAGCGCTCTTCGGTCTCATCGTCTCCATCATACACTCGAAGTTTTGCAAGTGTTGGTGTGGAGATTCGGCGCTTTTTCCGCCAAATTGGTTTTGGCGAACAAGGGTAATGACTTGAGGGTTAAAGCTAAACCCTTGATCATCTTCAGCATCAAAATTCACGCCCAAACGGTGTGGTTGTTGTGTTGGATCCATCCGTTGACCAAGAGTTCTTGGCTCATTATCCTCACGTTCGATCCTCGCATTCCTAGGTGGAACACGACGATTGACAGCTCCTTGTGGATGGAAAGGATTCACATTGACCGTAGGATCAATCTCCTCTAACGGTGGCATGGAAGAGTCACTATCATCAGCGGATGAATGACTTCTCCTTCTTCTAGATCTTGATGCCCTTCTTGACAATTTCTTGATTCCTTTATTCTTAAGGTCGCTCATTTCTAATCTCATTTGGAACATCTGATCCTATAGATTGTTAACTTGGGATTGATGACGATCCATCTCATCCCGGCGAAGATTCTCATTCCATCGGAGTTGATCTTCTTTCTCCGCCAACTCCGCCTGAAAATCACGTTCGTTTTCTTCAGCCATCTTCTTTTCCTTGCGCTTTTACCTCAAGGTTTTCTCTAGCTCTTGATCAAGAGGTAAGAGATCTTCGGTGTTCCTAGACCTGCGCATGCACTCAAAGTAATATCAAATAACGAGAGCAAGCTCCCAAGCTTGACAACCGGCAACCGGATTCGGCCGAAACCAAATCCCCGGCAACGGCGCCAAAAACTTGTTCGCCCCTAAAGGTGTGTGCAAATAAGATTTAAATTTATAAAACTAGAATCAAGCAGCGAACCCGCAGTGTACGGATCGACGTAGCTAAGCAAGGATTCCAGAGTATCGAACACAGGGATTTGGGTGGGAACAAATTCGATTTCAGGTTATCAAGCGAGTAAGTATGAGAGTTTTACAAATATTGGGAAAACAACAATCCTAAAGATCCAAGTATCCAGCTGTGGCAATCGATTCAAGATATACTTAATGATATAAAGACAGAGTTGAGATATGCAAAGGTATACTAAAGTAAGGTAATCGTACGGTGAAGTTCCAAAAACCTTATGTAACTCACCTACAAGGCACTCTCTATACAGGTTGTTGAGGCTCAATATAGAAAGATTCTAAAGATGAGAATTAGTGTCAAATACCCAAACTTATAACCCAAAGATCAAGACTAACTTAACCGATCGAGGTTGTGACACTCACAATCGAGGTAGAGGTTGTTGAGGCTTCACTACCACCTAGAAAAGACAAGTCTAAACTAAGTTAAAGCAAATCTTTAACTTTGGATCAAAGTAAAAGCAGGTTCGTAAACTTGAGGGAAATTACGGTTGGATCTTGAGATTCCACGGTCGTGGAACTCAAGAACAGCCCGTAATTTAGGGTTCGTCGACGACTCTCTCGAACTCTCAGGGTCTAATCTGTTTGCGATCGATCTATCATCATCTAAGCCACAACTATCAACCCTTCACCTTAGAATTGCTAAAGGGTTTTAGCCAATAACAGTCATATTGATATCAATTCAAGAATTAAAAGATAGAAAGATGAAAACTTTCAAGAACTTTCAATAATCTTCAAACCAATCTCAAAGTCACAATCAAGAACGAGTATTGTCAAAGGATTCAAACTAAAGTAAACAATCACAACCTTAGGAAAGAAGGGAAAACGGGATGTCAATCCGTTTTCCAAATCAAACCTAAACAAGAAGAGAGATCTTCTTGCAAAATCTTCCAAAAGCTTCGATCTTCCGCCAATCAGGAGATCTCAACAGCAATCTCCACCAAAAGTGCGAGATTTGGGCAATTCCCCGATGCGAACTTCGATCTCCAATGAGATGATCAATACTTCCAAGCAACGGTGTAAAACGAGGTAGCGGGCGTAAACGATCCTAAGCGTCGATGACGGAATCTCCTTTCGTCCGTCTTTTTATAGGGCAAGATAAAATATCGGCCCGGCCCAATCTTCAAAAGATCGTGGCTTCAAAGTGTGGCGAAAAAGATTCGCCAAGATCACGGTCGTGGAAGTTTCCACGACCGTAATTCTTGGTGTGAAAAGTGTCACGGTTTGCAGCATATATTCCACGACCGTAATAGTTACTGGAATGCATCACGCTTTTCTACACAAGGTTCCACGGCCGTGGAACTGAACGTGGTTTTTAATACGGCCGTATTTTAGAGCGTGGTTTAGGGCAAGAACGTGATTCTTCCCTAGCCTCGTGCATTCCTCAAGCTAAACTTCAATTTGCTTCCTAAGAATGTCCTCAATCTATGGACTCACTCAATCAACTCCTCTTTTGCTCGATTCCGTTCGGAAATAGCTCCAAATCACCTATAATCAACATAGAACTAGTGTAGACATCCATATCGACACTATAGGTAATACTAGCTCACATATGCATCAAAGTTCAATCAAAGACTATCAATATGAATCACATACGTTTAGAAAACGTGCCTAAAATATCACAATATTTCATGCTAACAGGAAGCAAGTAGTGGTGGAAGAGGAACCATTGCAAGAAGAAGGAGGCGAGAGCAAGGATGATAAGCCAACATATGTGGCACCTCCTCCATACAAGCCACCACTACCATTTCCACAATCACGAGCAAGAGCTCGCTTGGATAAACATTTCGGTAAATTCCTTGAACTCATGTCTAAATTACATATTAACATTTCATTCATGGATGCAATTCTAGGTATGCCGGCCTATGGAAAGTTTTTGAAGGAAATACTCTCCAACGAGAGAAAGTTGGAGGAGTATGGAGAAGTGAGGATGACAAAGAGGTCTTCCGAGTTGATTCAAACCATGAGGGAGGAGATGCCTCCTAAGCTGCGAGATCCGGGGTCCTTTTGTGTGCCAATAAGAGTTGGAGAAGTGCAATATGAGGCCTTATCTGACCTTGGCACAAGTGTAAGCATTATCCCTCTTGCACTTTAAAATAAGGTTGGGCTAGGGGAACCGAAGCCGGTCAAGATGACCCTCTACATGGCGGACCGATCCATTACTCACCCCATGGGGATCCTAGAGAACATACCGGTTCAACTTGGGAAGTTCTATGTGCCAATCGATTTCGTTGTTTTGGACATCCCGGTGGACTACCCGATTCCTATCATTTTGGGAAGACCATTCTTAGCCACCTCGGGATGCTTAGTGAATTGCAAAAATGGGATCCTCTCTTTCAACATAGGAGAAGAAAATATCAAGTTCAAACTGTCCACAATGATGAAGGGGTCAACTCTTGGTGAAGACGTCTTCAACATTGTCGAGGAAGAAGTGTCTAGGGAAGTTGTGAGTTCAATCCTAATCAAGGATCCATTAGAGAAGGTTCTTAGCATGAGCATCATGGAGAAAGGAGTTGAGGAAGAATGCAATGAAGAAATCCAGGCTTTGGATGCACTGGAAGAGGAGCCTAGTGCTGAAATTGAAGTGCACGAAGGATGGAGGAAGCACTGTAGAAACCACGGCCCGGGGCCTAAAACCACGCCCGTGGTTTCATTAAATGGACCCATGGCTTACCATATAGTAGCTAATTATGCCAAAACCACGCCCATGGTTTTTAGGGAACCCGTGATTCCTGTAAGTTTACCCGTGGTTTCTGAAGAAAGTCCCGTAGTTGAAGGTGAAGCTTCAAGGTTTCTTGGAGAGTCTTCAACGGCTCTTGATACATCTAATGTGGGGCTATATGGATCACATCCAACCGAGAAAGGTCCTCCTAAACTTGATCTCAAACCTCTCCCTTCTTATTTAAAGTATGATTTCCTTGGTTCAAATTCTACTTATCCCGTGATTGTGAATGCTTCTTTAAATGATGATGAGCTTGATAGATTGTTGAATGAATTGAAATTGCATAGGAGAGCTATTGGTTACAGCATTGATGACTTGGTTGGCAATAAACCATCATTGTGCATGCATAAAATCTTGATGGAAGACAACCATAAACCTTCTATTGAACCTCAAAGAAGATTGAACCCTATTATGAAAGAGGTGTTCAAGAAAAAGATCTTAAAATTGCTAGATGCGAGAATCATTTTCCCGATCTCGGATAGTAAGTGGGTTAGTCCCGTACATGTGGTTTGATAGCATGAATTATTGTCTATATTTTGGGGTTTGTTTAGACATTTTATCTTCAATAATCTGCATGTTTGTATGTATATTTTGTGATTATATTACCGTTTCATCTACCTTTGCGGGAATCGAGGTTTACACCTAGTTTTGTTGTAATCGTAGGTAAAAGGGCACGATTTGCATCAAAAAGGAGCAAAAGGAGCTATGGAGTCATTGGAGCTACATTCAGGAACATAAGGAAACATCCAGGAAGCATAGCCATGGATTAAAGATTCACTTTGTACCAGATTTGAGAGATTTCACATTCAGTTGTGATTTGTTACGCTAAAAAGTGTGCACGCAATAAGCCTTAAATTTATACTCGTTATATTTATCCTAACTTCTAGCACACCCGCAGTGTACGGGACGTTTGTAGTATGGATAGTATTCCGAGGTCGAACACAAAGACTAAGGTGAAATTGATTCGGTTTTGTGATTAAGTTTAGTGAAGGTCTAAGGTTAGAAAAGGAGGAAACAAAGAAATGAAAACCTCAATTGTTTTTGGTCGGTTTTTGGTGATCAATCAAAGATCACAATTCATGCAAAGTGAACAATCAAACTAAACTAAAAGTCCGCACAAATGAACAAAACAAACAAGATAATGATCAAGGGAAGAAAAGACGGATTCTAGGGGTCGGAAGTTCCGGTTATGGCATAGAACTCAAGTTATCTATTCGTTCTTTGGATTAACTATGATATGTTGGGATTAAGTGTATCTAATTTGGGATCAATTACCGGGTAGGTCTCATGGTCCAACTAGTCCACACCTAAGGTCTCATTACCGGGTAAGTCTCTAAGATCCTAAGGATAGGAATTCTACACAAACCGAATTGTTAATTAGGGATCTAACCTATCCTTACCGGGTAAGTCTTGGAAAGGGAGATCCTAAGCAACTATCCTAGCACATCTAATCCAATGGCGGCTTATTAGGCTCACCACTACCTAAGGTTTGCTATTTTAAATTCTAAGGGTAAGGATCACCGGGTAAGTCTCTCCTAACACTTAGTCACTACACTAGGTCACCCTAGGGTAGGTTAAACTCAACAAACACTTAGGGTTTCAACATTTTATAGGTCTAAGGCAAGATCCTTCGAACCAGAGAGAATCACGGTTTGTTCTATATAAACCACGGCCGTGGTTCTTCAAGAACTACCCGTGATTTCTAACAGCAGGTACGTTCATAAACAAAAGTCATCCAAAGGTAAATCTAAGTCCGTCCTATCATAGCTCTAGCCATAACCATCTTTTCCTTACCCTAGAACCACATCAATTTAGCCTACAACATTCATAATGGAAATCAAAGCAAACAAACATAAAATCATAACATCCATTGCAAGGTAATGAAAGAAAAGAGATGAACAAGTGAACTTCAAAAACAAACCAATCTGAAAATAGAATTAGAGCAACTTATAACCCTTCCAAAAGAAGGTTCAAGGGTTCACAAAACTCTAGAAATAGAATCCGAAAATACAAGAAAGCTATGGTGTGTGTTCTTCTCCTCCTCTTCAATGGATCCCTTCTTCTTCTCTTTGACACTTTCCTTCCTAGAAAAATCTTCTTCTTTTGAGAATATATTTGTTAGAGAGAAATGGATAATGGATGAGCTGCTCCCCAAACTACCCCAGCTGCCTCAAACAACCCATGAAGGACCACTTTTATAACAAATCTTGCATGAGCTGGCCATGAGAGTTGTGGCACAGCTGTCACGAGAATCTGGCAAAATCCACGGTCATTTTTACGGCCGTGGTTCGTCGGAGAACCGTGATTTTATGCAGAAACTTCGCCTTGGATCATTAAGCTGTGATTTGGTGCATGGTTAGTGTTGGTAAGGCTCCATGAGTCCTCCTCAACCCTTGGCTTGTGTCCTAATGCATCCGGGAGTGTGTCATCTATATGAACGATCCTCAAACGCATCGTTTAAGCTCCTAAACTTCCCGAAATACCTACAAAACGCGCACAAGTCCGTGTAGACGTCTATCTCGACAAAATACGTGAATTGGGTGCAAAACGTCTTGGACTAATGCTAGATCATGCATGAATGAGCGAGAATTCTATCTAAATGTACACCTAAAACTATGTTATAAATCGTGTTATCAAAATACCCCATACTTAAGGTTTGCTCGTCCCCGAGCAAATTCCCAACTATAGACTAAGAGATGACATGATTTATGTATGCAGAAAAATGGCAAAATCTTTTTGGGTTTTGTGCTTCTACTATTGGATCACCTTCATAGTCATGATCAATGGCAATTTGATAAGCAATTATGTATCAAACAAGAAAAGCATGGAAAGACAATTGTACTTAACTCAAATCATGCATGAAATGTGAGGATGAAGAGGTCGAGAAGATCAAGAGTCTATCCAATCTAGATTACTAAGTCTTACAAACATGCAAGTAGGTCATAAGGGCTTGTGACATAAAAGGCCAAGAAACGTTGCAATTGGGTGGGGAATTCTCTAGGTTATGTGATGCTAATCCGGGAATGGAACTAAATCCACATCCTTGTCCTCGATCAACTTCCCCCAAGTGTATATTTTTCCCTATCTTGCTTTCTTTTCTTTTCTTTTCTTTAACTCATTTTTGAGACAATGGCATTGGTGTACAATAGCCGAAACCTCGGTGATTAGCTATCCTCGGGCTTTTTCTCTTTTTCGAGGTGCATCCACACCGGGCACACATGCCAAAGCTCGTTAGGGCTATTGGTTCATTTGATTTTGGCAAGGCACCAACACCCGATTATGTGAAGTGTACCGAGTTACTTGTCATTTAAACCAACGCCCCCAAACCTATATTTTGGCTACACTTCCACAATAATTTCAGCATTTCATTCACGACATTCTTTTCATTACATCTTCACCCCGCACTTGCTTTTCACACATTTCAACACACTAGCATGCTCCTATTTCCGGATGGGTTTAAAGGAGGTCGATTTTATATCAATTGAGGTGCTCAAGCAATCATGATCAAGATGAGAAGTAGAGAAAGATGAAATGCCTCATTCATTCCTAGATGGTATGCAAGAACTTATCATGTAATTTCGACTTTCAATACTCAATCCATTCTAGGCAATCATCATGATCACAAGTCATTCATAGAATTTAGGAGAAGTAATTCAAGTCCACATATGCATTTATCAATTCAACACATAAGGCCATCTATAGCCAATCACAAGACAAGTTTCATCATTAGGATCATATCCAAGCCTAGAAAGCACAAAAATTTTTTAAATTTTCTGATTTTTATGGAATTTTCGTTTTAAGTATGTACAATGCAAGACATGTGCAAATATTAACCTATCCTAGATGCTCATCGTGCAAGGTATCATGCGAACCCCACCCCATACTTAGAAACACATTGTCCCCAATGTGTAAATGAAGTAGAGAAGGTGAAAGAAGGTTCTCACAATGTAAAATTGTTTGCTATGGTATTTGGGAATTCTCAAGTGAATTGATGTTGGATGATCCTTCCAACCATGGTAGAGAGCTCTAAGCATTCTTCAAAGCTTCAAAACCCGCGCTAGGCACCGCTAGCCGTCCAAGTTCCGCGTCCGCTCCACCCATAATTGGTGAGGGTTTCATCATCATCATTCATATGTCAAGAAAGGCTTCCAATGCTACTAATGCTTCTAGCACACACACGAAACACAAAACACACAAAGCACACAAAAACAGAAAAATCTAAGCAAAAATGAAAAATGAAAAGGAAAAAAAAAATGTTACCAATGGGTTGGCTCCCACCAAGCGCTTCTTTAAGGTCACTAGCTTGACCAAACTCGGGAGCGTCTATTCAAGGTGAAGCGGGGCAATCATGTCTATCGGGGCTCCCGGAATATACTTCTTCAAGTGATGCCCATTCACTTTGAAATTTCCACAATGCTCCCCTCCTATTTCAATAGCTCCGTGGGGAAAGATCTTCTTCACCACATATGGCCCGGTCCATCTTGATTTGAGCTTTCCGGGAAAGAGCCTTAGCCTTGAGTTGAAGAGAAGGACAAGATCTCCTTCACTCAACTCCTTGGGAATGATCCTCTTGTCATGCCACCTTTTGGTTCTCTCCTTGTAGATCCGGGCATTCTCATAAGCTTCCAATCGGAGCTCCTCAAGGGCGTTTATATCAAGCAACCTCTTTTCTCCCGCTTCCTTGAGGTCAAAATTTAGCCACTTAATGGCCCAATAAGCTCTATGCTCCATTTCCACCGGAAGATGGCAAGACTTGCCGTAGACCAACTTGTAGGGGGTGGTTCCAATTGGTGTTTTGAAGGCGGTTCTATATGCCCATAGTGCGTCATTGAGCTTCATAGCCCAATCCTTCCTTGTCCTAGACACCGTCTTCTCGAGGATGGCCTTGATCTCTCGGTTGGAGATCTCCACTTGACCACTAGTTTGGGGGTGGTAAGGTGTTGCCACCTTATGAGTCACCCCATACTTGGCCAAAAGTGCTCCAAAGTTCCTATTTGTGAAGTGCTTCCCTCCATCACTAATGATTACCCTTGGTGTTCCAAACCTAGGGAAGATCACCCGGTTGAAGAATCGCACTACCACCTTGGCATCATTCGTAGGAGAGGCGATTGCCTCTACCCATCTCGACACATAGTCCACCGCCAATAGGATGTAGAGATTGCCACATGAAGAAGGGAATGGTCCCATGAAGTCTACACCCCACACATCAAAAATCTCAACTTCTTGGATGTTATACAAGGGCATTTCATTCCTCCTTGAGATGTTGCCCGTCATTTGGCAAGCATCGCATGCCACTACAAAACCTTGCACATCTCTAAACAAGTTAGGCCAATAAAAACCGGATTGCAATACCTTTGCACACGTCTTGTGTGAGCTAGCATGGCCTCCGCACGGTAAGGAGTGACAATGCCGGATCACACTCTCCACTTCATCTTCCGGTATGCATCTCCTAAGCACCCCATCCGGGCCTCTCTTGAATAGAAGTGGCTCACTCCAATAGTAATGCCTTACATCGTTGAAGAACTTCTTCCTTTGTGCATATGTAAATCCGGGAGGCACTTCCTCACACACTAAGTAGTTCATGATGTCGGCGTACCATGGCTCACTTCCTCTAGCCACTTGGAACAAGCATTCCTCCACCATTTGCAATTGTTCATCCCGGAATGAATCATCTATCGGGATGTTGTCTTTCCCAAGCTCCAATGGTGGGAGTCTACTAAGGTGATCCGCCACGGAGTTCTCGGATCCCTTCTTATCTCGTATCTCCAAATCAAACTCTTGAAGAAGAAGGATCCACCGAATCAACCTTGGTTTGGCATCCTTCTTTGTAAGTAGATAACGGATCGCCGCATGATCCGTATAAACTATGACTTTCGCTCCAACAAGGTATGAGCGGAACTTCTCAAATGCATACACCACCGCTAACAACTCCTTCTCGGTAGTAGCATAATTGAGTTGGGCATCATCTAGCGTCTTGCTAGCATAGTAAATAGCATGAGTGCGCCCTTCTTTCCTTTGCCCCAAAACAGCCCCAACAGCCACATCGCTCGCATCACACATGATCTCAAATGGTAGACTCCAATCCGGAGGTTGCATGATAGGTGCGGAGATCAAGGCGTTCTTCAACCTACAAAAAGCTTCAAGACAATCCTTGGAAAAGACAAAATCAACATCTTTCATTAGTAGGTTAGTGAGAGGCTTAGAAATTTTAGAGAAATCTTGGATAAACCTCCGGTAAAAACCGGCATGCCCTAAGAAACTCCTTACCCCCTTCACCGAGGTAGGTGGTGGCAACTTCTCTATCGTTTCAATCTTAGCCCTATCAACCTCAATGCCACGGTTAGACACCAAGTGTCCTAACACAATCCCTTCACTTACCATGAAGTGGCATTTTTCCCAATTTAAGACAAGATTTGTCTCCTCACATCTTTGCAACACTAATGACAGGTTAGTAAGCAATCATCGAAAGAAGAACCATAAACAGAGAAATCATCCATGAACACTTCCATGATATTTTCTATGTATTCCGAAAAGATGGCCATCATACACCTTTGAAAGGTGGCAGGTGCATTACACAACCCAAATGGCATCCTCCTATATGCAAAGGTACCCCATGGACACGTAAAAGTTGTTTTCTCTTGGTCATCGGGGTGGATAGGGATTTGGAAGAATCCACTATATCCATCTAGATAGCAAAAATGAGAGTGTTGAGCTAACCTTTCTAGCATTTGGTCAATGAAGGGGAGGGGGAAGTGATCTTTCCTAGAGGCCATGTTCAATTTCCTATAATCGATGCACATCCTCCACCCCGTAACCGTCCTAGTCGGTATTAGTTCATTATTCTCATTAGTTACTACCGTCATCCCACCCTTCTTAGGCACTACATGAACGGGGCTAACCCACTTACTATCCGAGATAGGGTAGATAATTCCCGCATCTAGCAACTTAATGATTTCCTTTTTGACCACCTCTTTCATTATAGGATTCAATCTCCTTTGATGTTCAATAGAGGGTTTGTGGTTATCTTCCATCATTATCTTATGCATGCACAAAGATGGCTTAATGCCAACCAAATCATCAATAGTATAACCAATGGCTTTCCTATGCAATCTTAGTTCATGCAGCAATTTAGCAAGTTCATCATCACTCAAGCATGCATTAACAATCACCGGATATGTAGAATTATCACCAAGAAATGCATACTTTAAATGAGAGGGAAGGGGTTTAAGTTCAAGTGAGGGAGGACCTTTATCGGTTGAAGATGATCCAAATAAGGTTGGATGAGATGAATCCAAAGCAAAGGAAGACTCCCCATGGCTCCTAGAAGCTTGATCATCATCAAGAGCTGATTCAGGGAAAACCACGGTTGAAAACACGGGTTGCTCATCTTCCACGGCCGTGGTTCTTGCCAAGCTTGCTTCTCGGAGTTGTCCAGAAAGTTTGACGGCCGTGGTTTGTAAATCTCGACCGTGGAACTTGCAGTTGTTCACCACCTCTTCGTGGCTCTCAAATCCAACTCTTGGCTCCTCTTCTAAGGCTTCCAAGGCCTTGATCTCTTCATTGCAGGCCTCTTCAACACCTTCCTCCATCATACTTAAGGTGAGAACCTTTTCCAAGGGATCCTTGATCAAGATCGAGCTCACAATTTCCCTAGATTCTTCTTGCTCGACTATGTTGAAGATATCTTCATCAAGGGTTGGCCCTTTCATCATTGTGGACAGCTTGAACTTGATGTTCTCTTCCCCGATGTTGAAGGAGAGAGTCCCGTTCTTGCAATCCACTAAGCATCCGGAAGTGGCTAGGAAAGGTCTTCCTAAGATGATAGGAACCGGATAATCCGCCGGAATGTCCAATACTACAAAATCAATAGGCACGTAGAATCCTCCTAGCTGCACCGGAATGTCCTCTAGAATCCCAACCGGATGAGTGATAGAACGGTCCGCCATATAGAGGGTCATCTTGACCGGCTTTGGCTCTCCTAGTCCGACCTTGTTGCTAAGTGCAAGCGGCATGATGCTTACACTCGCCCCAAGATCACAAAGGGCCTCGTACTTCACGTCTCCTACTCCAATTGGAACGCAAAAAGAGCCCGGATCTCTTAGCTTGGGAGGCATTTCCTCCTTCATGGTTTGGATCAATTCCGAGGATCTCTTGGTCATTCTTATTTCCCCATACTCCTCCAACTTCCTTTTGTTGGAGAGTATTTCCTTCAAAAACTTGCCATATGCCGGCATTCCTAAAATGGCATCCATGAACGGAATGTTAATATGTAACTTGGACATTAGTTCAAGGAACTTACCAAAATGATTGTCTAAACGAGCTCTCGCTCTTGATTGTGGGAATGGTAGTGGTGGCTTGTATGGAGGCGGTGCCACATAAGTTGGCTCTACACCCTTGCTCTTGCCTCCATCTTCTTGCTTTCTTCCCTCTTCTACCACTACTTGTTTTCCCTTAGCTTGTTCCTTGGGCAAAGGATCCTTCATACTCAATCCACTCCTTGTTGTGATAGCCAACACTTGGCCTCTCGGGTTGTCTTCGGTTCTTCCGGGAAGCTTTCCCGGATCTCTATGTGCTTCACCCGCCTTTTGAAAGACTTGTGCTTCCAAGACCTTTTGAGCCTTAGAAACTGAAGTCACGGTGCTCTCGAGTCCACTCAACCTTCCTAGCAATTGCTCAAACATGACTTCGGTCCTATCCTTTGAAGGTTGAGAAAAACCAGGTGGAGGCTCTTGTGAAGCTCTTTGTGGTGGAGTTGTGCTTGTGGAGGCGGGAGGGTTCAAGGCTCCATCCGGGTTAGAGTAGGAAAATCCGGGATGGTTGTGGTTGGGCCGGTAATTGTTGAATTGCCGGTTGTTGTTGAAATTTCTTGGGCCTTGGTAATTGTTGAAGTTGCCCCTTCCCATATAATTCACATCCTCCTCCTTGGAAGACAAGTTAGCTTGTGGAAGCACTTGAGGAGTTGCTTGGCTCTTCAAGGTTGTAGTACACAACTCTCTCAAGGATTTCAACTCGTTGTTGATGGCGTCAAGCTTGAAATTGCTCATGGTGACTTCGCTCACCTCATATGCTCCCGCCTTTCTTCCTTCACTCTTCCTATGAGAGTAATTCTCAATCACTAGATCTTGCTTCTCCACAAACTCCCAAGCATCATCTACATGTTTCTCCATAAATGTCCCACCGGAAAGAGATTGAAGCTTGAATTGGCTATCTTCATCAAGCCCCTTGAAATAGATCTCCAATAGCTCAATCTTCGGTATGCCATGGTGTGGACAATCTAGGAGAAGGTCTTTGAATCTCTCCCAAGACTTGAACAAACTTTCTCTATCCCTCATCACGAAGGCATTGATCTTCCCTCTTAATTCGGTGGTCTTGGAAGGTGGGAAGAACTTGGTCAAGAACTCGGTTGTCATCTCCTCCCAAGTACCAACTCGCCCTTGTGGAATAGATTGATACCAAGCCAAGGCTTTGTCCTTAAGAGAGAAGGAAAAAGCCCTTAGCTTATGGTTGTTGCTCTCCAATCTTGGCGGTCTAAGAGTCTCCATCAAAATCTCGTAGTTCATCAAATGTTGGTGAGGAGACTCTCCTTCCATCCCTCTAAATTGATTATGCCGGATCATTTGTAGAACTTGAGGGCGGAGCTCGTAATTGTGGGCTGCGGGATCTCCTAAGTTCACACCCGGACGGTGTGCTCTTTGTGCCGGATCCATACGTCTACCCAAAGTTTGTGGCTCCTCAATAGCGATGGGTACAACCCTAACATTAGCAGCCGGCTGCGGTTGTGGTGGAGGAGGTGGAGGTTGTTGACGATTAAGCTCTCCTTGCACAAGGGCTTGCCTAATCTCATCAATCTCCCTCCTAGTCACTTCTTGCCTCTCATTGGCAAGTCTCCTTTCTTCCTCTAAAAGCTCATCTCTAAGCCTTATTTGCTCTAAGGCTTCATCCAATTCAGCTTGAAGATCTCTTCCGGCCATCTCTTTTCCCCTTTTGATGCTCTTGGACCTAGATCTAAGGGTTTTCTCCGGTTCGGGATCGAATGGAGCTAAATCCTTGCCACGAGATCTTCGCATACACCTAAAGAGTAAGAGATTTCCTGAAAAGCAAAGACACACACCAAAGAGAGATCAAAAGCAACAAGAAAGATCTACACTATAAACAATCACAAAATGACTCAATCTAGACCTAGTCCCCGGCAACGGCGCCAAAAACTTGTTACGCTAAAAAGTGTGCACGCAATAAGCCTTAAATTTATACTCGTTATATTTATCCTAACTTCTAGCGCACCCGCAGTGTACGGGACGTTTGTAGTATGGATAGTATTCCGAGGTCGAACACAAAGACTAAGGTGAAATTGATTCGGTTTTGTGATTAAGTTTAGTGAAGGTCTAAGGTTAGAAAAGGAGGAAACAAAGAAATGAAAACCCCAATTGTTTTTGGTCGGTTTTTGGTGATCAATCAAAGATCACAATTCATGCAAAGTGAACAATCAAACTAAACTAAAAGTCCGCACAAATGAACAAAACAAACAAGATAATGATCAAGGGAAGAAAAGACGGATTCTAGGGGTCGGAAGTTCCGGTTATGGCATAGAACTCAAGTTATCTATTCGTTCTTTGGATTAACTATGATATGTTGGGATTAAGTGTATCTAATTTGGGATCAATTACCGGGTAGGTCTCATGGTCCAACTAGTCCATACCTAAGGTCTCATTACCGGGTAGGTCTCTAAGATCCTAAGGATAGGAATTCTACACAAACCGAATTGTTAATTAGGGATCTAACCTATCCTTACCGGGTAAGTCTTGGAAAGGGAGATCCTAAGCAACTATCCTAGCACATCTAATCCAATGGCGGCTTATTAGGCTCACCACTACCTAAGGTTTGCTATTTTAAATTCTAAGGGTAAGGATCACCGGGTAAGTCTCTCCTAACACTTAGTCACTACACTAGGTCACCCTAGGGTAGGTTAAACTCAACAAACACTTAGGGTTTCAACATTTTATAGGTCTAAGGCAAGATCCTTCGAACCAGGGAGAATCACGGTTTGTTCTATCTAAACCACGGCCGTGGTTCTTCAAGAACTACCCGTGATTTCTAACAGCAGGTACGTTCATAAACAAAAGTCATCCAAAGGTAAATCTAAGTCCGTCCTATCATAGTTCTAGCCATAACCATCTTTTCCTTATCCTAGAACCACATCAATTTAGCCTACAACATTCATAATGGAAATCAAAGCAAACAAACATAAAATCATAACATCCATTGCAAGGTAATGAAAGAAAAGAGATGAACAAGTGAACTTCAAAAACAAACCAATCTGAAAATAGAATTAGAGCAACTTACAATCCTTCCAAAAGAAGGTTCAAGGGTTCACAAAACTCTAGAAATAGAATCCAAAAATACAAGAAAGCTATGGTGTGTGTTCTTCTCCTCCTCTTCAATGGATCCCTTCTTCTTCTCTTTGACACTTTCCTTCCTAGAAAAATCTTCTTCTTTTGAGAATATATTTGTTAGAGAGAAATGGATAATGGATGAGCTGCTCCCCAAACTACCCCAGCTGCCTCAAACAACCCATGAAGGACCACTTTTATAACAAATCTTGCATGAGCTGGCCATGAGAGTCGTGGCACAGCTGTCACGAGAATCTGGAAAAATCCACGGTCATTTCCACGGCCGTGGTTCGTCGGAGAACCGTGATTTTATGCAGAAACTTCGCCTTGGATCATTAAGCTGTGATTTGGTGCATGGTTAGTGTTGGTAAGGCTCCATGAGTCCTCCTCAACCCTTGGCTTGTGTCCTAATGCGTCCGGGAGTGTGTCATCTAAATGAACGATCCTCAAACGCATCGTTTAAGCTCCTAAACTTCCCGAAATACCTACAAAACGCGCACAAGTCCGTGTAGACGTCTATCTCGATAAAATACGTGAATTGGGTGCAAAACGTCTTGGACTAATGCTAGATCATGCATGAATGAGCGAGAATTCTATCTAAATGTACACCTAAAACTATGTTATAAATCGTGTTATCATGATTCACCTCGGTTGACTACAGAGTCACCTCGACCGAGGTGATCCAAAGAAGTCGACTCGACCGAGATGAACACCTGGAACGCGGCGAGAATATTTTATTCTTGGCTGAGATCTTTTATCTTTGGAAAGAGGATCTTATATTTTTTGGGCTGGGTTCGTGGAAGGAAGAAGATAAGATAGACCATATATTTTACCTATTTTTATGGGAAGAGATCTTTCTAAGATATCTTATCTTTGGAGAGTAATTTTCCTATAAAAAGGGTCGGATTTTCCACAAATCCGATCGTGCTTAGACACGCTGCATACATCCGGCATAGATCCGCTATCACATGCTATACCACCGATCGTGTTTTATACACAGTTGCAGCCATACTCCAGTTGGGAGATTTGAAGAACCTTTTTGAAGGTTGAAGGAAGAAAGTCTATAGCTTTTATAGCTTTTGAAGGGTTTTTGTAAGATCATCTTAGATTTCCCTCTTTGTTGTCTTGTTGGATTTCTATCCAAGGAACGCTTGTTGGTTTGATAATTGATTCAGTTATTGAAGCCTTTCTCTTAAGGTTTTCTTGTTCAATTATTCTCTTTCTTCCCATATATTTGATTAATACTTTCATGATGATGAGTGGCTAATCTCTTTGTGTGATTCTAGGGTGATTGGCTGAAGGTTGTGGGAAAAACAATGATAGAATAATCTTAATCACAGTAGGACCCTGAAAGTTCGAGTCTTTACCTTAACCCTAAGCATCTCGCTCAGTCGATGAACATCTCGGCCGGGGTGGAATTCTTCTGACCGAGGTGACTTATCTGATCCGAAACTGAGAGTTAAGTGTTAGAGTTTGCCAAATCCTATTCTTATTACACATTTCCTGGTTCAATGCAAGCCTAGGATGAGACTTACCCGGTAATTCCTTACTTTGTTTACCTAAGATCATAAGTGTAGGTAATAAAGGTTTATCCTTTATTGGGGTTTGAGTGTGCTTTCATTCCATCTTTGTGAGTTGGCCTGAGACTTACCCGGTAAAGGTTGATTCTATTCCCTTAGATGGTGTGTTAGTTTGAGGTTATAGTTCCTTATCTTAATTCCTTGAGACTTACCCGGTAATAGGAGTTACGGTTTGGGATTAGTGAGTAGTGAGACTTACCCGGTGATCTATTCCACTTTAGAAACACCTTTCCTTTGCAAAAGCCTCAGCTTTGTCCGCTTATCTTTAGATCTTGAGTTGGAACCACAACTAGATGCTTTAATCCGTAGAATTGCATACTTCCTTTATTGACTTTTTATCATCTTTGATTGTTTTAATTGCTTTGTGGTTAGTAATTGCTAAAGCTTACCTATTCCGACTTTGTTTCACTAAGTCCCTGTGATCGACCCCTGGAATTCCTTGATTTTTACTACGATTGACCCGTACACTGCGGGTTCGCATCATTGTTTTAAGCTTAAATCTAGGGTTATAAATTTAAAGCTTGCACACACCATTTGGAGCAAACAAGTTTTTAGCGCCGTTGCTGGGGACTTGGTCTAGACCGAGCCGATTGCGGTTTGCTTTCGGGGCACTTGCCCCTGTTGCTACTAACTACTCTTTCTATGAGTTTTGTAGTTTTCAGGATTTCCGATGACTACATTTGATCCAGCCTGGATAGCAAGACAAAGTGTTAGGGTGGACCATTATGAATACTTGGAGGAGAAGTACTCCTTCTATTGGTTCAACAATGAATGGGAAAGAGAAGAGACCATTAAGCATGAACTTGCGATGTGGGATGAACTGAATGTCCCTAAAAAGATTTGTGAGCAACCTCTTGAAGATTCTCTTGAATCAAGATGGGAGAGGTTGATGAAGAAGGTGGAGGAGCTCAAGGAAAGCACCCTATCCTATGATAAGCCGGAAGAGGAGCATAAGGAAGTACTGCAAGTTCCAAGCACCCCTCCAATCAAACCAGAAGTTTCTCCTGAAGCTTTTGAGGCAGAAGAAGATCTAGAAGATTTCGATCTAACTGTTGAGACCTCGGCCGAGGTGAAAGAGAGATCGGCCGAGGTGGAGGAAAAATCTGTAGAATTGGAAGATACGGAGAACCTTGGCCAAATTACTGAGACTGTGATCAAGGTGGAAGAAAGACCAGTTGAGCTGAGAGGGATTTCGTGCGTGGATTATCAACCCAACATGAAACTTGTCTTAAGCTTTGGAAAACTTTACAAGGTACATTCTCCTATTTCGTTTGAAATCCCTATTAAAATTTCTGAATTTCTCAAGAATGCACCGGAGAGTTGGAGGTCTCTTCCGAAAGAACCTCCTAAGATCAAGATGAAACCTCCCTTGCAACTGTTGGAAGAAGATACTCCTTGGATTATAAGGAGTGGAGTTTGCAAGCACTACACCGTTAAGGCGATGAAGTGTCTCTTGTTCAAGTATGGGGTCCCTCGCATGCTAAGGACCTTGTACCATCCCCAAGCTAAAGATGGGGAAGCTAATAGGATTCTCGAGAAGCTGTTTTCTCATTCAAGGAAAGGATGGGACGAAAGACTAAGTTATGTCCCACGGAAAAAGAGGAAGACCGGTAGGATTCCGGTGAGTACCAAACCGTACAAGCTTGTACGTGGGAGATCCTACCATTTGCCGGTGAAGTTAGGAACCGGAACCTTTTTGGGAGAGTTTCATTATGGATCCAATGAGCACTTACACTTGTTGGAGCATTTGATAAATTTACTTACTTCACCCCATGATGGAGGTGAAGTATGGGGTGAGGGCACCTCCCATCACGTTTGAGAGATGTCGTACGGTCCAGCTAGCGACCTTAAACCAAGCGCTTCTTGGGAGGCAACCCAAGGTATTGCTTTCTTTTCCCTTTTTCTAGTCTAGCTTAGATAGATTGCTTTTGCTTTGCTTTGTTTTGTTTTTGGCGTCCGAGACATACAACAGGTGACATCTAAGGAAGGAATACAAACCAGGAGCATAACTGGAAGGACAGAAGTTCGAGAATTTGAGAAGACGAAGTTTGACTGAGGCACATCTCGGTTGTTGTCAAAGCACCTCGACCGAGATGATTCTTGAGCAACCGAGGCGACTAGGGTTTTTGAAGAACCACCTCGGTCCAGTCGTAACCACCTCGACCGAGGTGACAGCAGTTCTAGAAAAGGGTATAAAAGGGGGCTGAAATTCTCTCTCCTCCTTTACCTTCTCCTCGACCGCGGCAGCCTCCTCGCTTCGCCATTCTTCGCTCGTTTTCAGAAAGGATAGAGGATCCTAGTGCATGTGCTAATCTGCGAGAAAAACGAACTGAATCGACCGATTAGAGGTAAAATCAGGAAAAAAAACCCTAATCTCGTTCTCTTTACTGTTTTGCTTCAAATTGGGCTTTGGTTGCCCTTGCATTTGCTGAGAAACAGATTAAGTACCCCATAGGAACCAGTTGTAGTGATTTTGGGGGAAAAGAACTGGATTTTTGAGAGATTCGTTCGCGCAGTTATTCGCTTCGGTCCAGTCGGCCTGTGCCTCGGCCGAGGTGTTCTTGAGTTGTGTTAGGCCGACCGAGGTGATCTGACAGAGTGTTTGAGAAATGAGTTCAGATAGACAGCTTGTCCTGAGGGACAGATCCTCCCCTTCCCCTTCTTCTTCTTCCTCTAGACCTTATAGACCGGTGATCCACGAGAGACACCAGGTCAACTATGACCGTATTGCAGCCCGTCCAGTGATTGCACCTCGCTTCCTGGACGTATCAGCTTTTGATTGTCTCCATGTGGATGGAGATTTGAGACGGATGATTTCGATGGTAGGGCTAGATCAGTTTACTGAGATCCGCGCACCTGCCTATTTAGAGCCTACTTTAGAGTTCATCAACTCCTTCACCTACCTCCCCACAGAGCGTTCTGTGAAGTACCGGTTGATGAACCGGAACTTCTTAGTTCCCTTAGAGTACTGGAGAGACATATTTGGTTTCCCGGCTCCGACTGTTGTAGATTTTCCCTCCCGAGCTGTAGCTAGGGAGTTCTGGGGTCAGATTGCTCGTGTAGTTGAGCACGCAGACAGGTGGCGCCTTGGAGACTCCAGGGAGCGTATTATATTTCACCTAGCCTTTAGGTTAGCTCACCGGATTTTTAGTGAGACACTTCTGGTGCGTACTGAGATGCCCCAGAAGGTCCGACAAGGAGAGCTTTTCAGCCTTTACTGCATGGTGACTGGAGGGATCCCAGACTTTGGCTTGATGTTGGCAGAGGATCTGCACAAGATCAAGGCCAAGACGAAGGGGGATATCTGCTGCGGAGGGATCGTGACTCACATTGCGAGTTACCAGGATATAGATCTCAGAGCATGTACCATGGTGGCGGCTGCCAAGCCGCTAGGACTTCAGGAGATGATCACTCGGCGGATTTTGGTTCCCCGAGGACTCACTACACCGTATGTAGCCATGCCATGGGAGCCAACTACACCACAGGGGATCAGATGATCACCCCAGTTTTCAGTTTATGATCCTCACTATTGGCAGACTGCTTGGATCCCATTGATGGAGGATGCTAGAGAGGCAGCAGCTGCACCAGCTGAGGAGGATGAGGTAGAGGAGGAGACTGCTGATGATGACATGGATGGTGGAGTTCCTATGGATACAGGTACTGATACTGCTGGGACGAGTGCGCCGGTCATTGACTTAGACGATGATTATACTGAGACCGCGCCGGCTGCATCACCAGTCCGACCTGCTAGGCGTAGGGTACACCGACAGAGAGACCCAGATGCTCACCGCCGGATCAATGATCTGATGGATCAGATGATAGACTCTTATGCTGCCCTTATTATGGACATCGATGAGAGATTTGCCGCCCAGCACCGAGAGCTCGACCGCATGACTCATCAGATGCTAGAGAGCCAACATTATCAGCGTCGGATGATGGAGATCTAGCTTCAGCAGACCATGGGTTATCCATTTGACCCATCCTAGTATCCCTACATGCCACCACCACCACCACCGGATCAGGATTATTGAGAGCTTGCAGGATTTTCTTTCTTATTTATTATGCAGCTCAGCTTTATGTCCGGTGAGTACTTTATTTCTTTAGACTTATTCTGACCCACTGGGACAGTGTGTCCCAAGTATGGGGTGTTTATGTATTTGATTGACTTATGTGATGTATGACTCGAAATTATCAGATATTTATGCTTTATTTTGCTTCTATGGTTTTATCTGAGATTACATGCACACATACAGGTTATTTGATTGAGAAAAACGTCAAAACTGGACAGAAAAATTTTTTTTGACCTCGACCGGGGCAGTTCTGGCCAAAGGTACTTCACCTCGGTTGACCTAAGAGCACCTCGACCGAGGTGGTTTAACTGAGAGTTTTCGAAAAAAGTTTTGTGCTTCTTATCTAGATATGATCCCAGTGAAGATCTTGTTTGCTGACTGGTTTTGAAATCTTTATATGTTTGAAAGGTTTTATGATATGTTTAAGTTGCTAAATGCTTTGTTTGAAATTTTTGGCATGTTTAATACTTTGTTTTTATCCAAATTATGTTGAATTTGAAGGTTGACGCCACATTATGAGTTCTCTCACTTTCTTCCTGGAAAGACCAAGGCAATTCATTCTTCTCTCTTCTTCTTCTTGATCATGCTTAGCCCCTCATATACATTTTTGCCTCCCTTTACCTATCCGGGAATTTGGAAGCAAGCAAAGTGGTGAAAGAAAGTGAAGTAAAAGTTGAGAAGTTAGCTGGAAGTGAAAGTGTTAGAAAGCAATAAATAGGTTTGGGGAAGTCAATCATGATGATGAGTAACTCGACACCATTCACATAGCCAGGTGTTTGTGTCTTGCCAAAGTCGGATTGAGCGATATTCCTAACGGGTCATGGTATGTGCATCAAGGGTTTGATGCATCTCAAGAAATTGATGATTGCTGATTTCCTAGGCTTCGGTTATTGTGCACCTCTGTTCATGCATCCCAAAAAGTAAAGTAAAAAAGAAAAGTGTGAAATAAGCAAAGCTTATTGGTGGAAGATGTTGAAAGTCAAAGTGAAAGTGAAGTATATCCTTTTCCCGGATTCTAGCACCACATTACCTTACATACATCCCTACCCTACACGTTTCTTGACCTTTCTTTTGGGAAGCCCTTGAGACCTCGAGCTTGTTGATTGACTTAGTGGTTTAAACTGGATTATACATGATTAATTTCGATAATTATGATTTATTATGCATTCTACGATTTTATGCAAAGATGAACAACTTTCTTATATTTATAAAATGTTTTGATCATATTTTGATAAATTCCATGAAGTATTCTCTTAGAGTGATCTATGATTGTAGCACACCATAAAGATGTTTTGAAAGACTTTTTCATTGATCTTCATGACTTATAATCCATTTTATCTTGTATTTTATATGCGGAACTTGCTTGGGGACAAGCAAGGGCTAAGTATGGGGTATTTTGATAGCATGAATTATTGTCTATATTTTGGGGTTTGTTTAGACGTTTTATCTTCAATAATTTGCATGTTTGTATTTATATTATGTGATTATATTACCGTTTCATCTACCTTTGCGGGAATCGAGGTCTACACCTAGTTTTGTTGTAATCGTAGGTAAAAGGGCACGTTTTGCATCAAAAAGGAGCAAAAGGAGATATGGAGTCATTGGAGCTACATTCAGGAACATAAGGAAACATCCAGGAAGCATAGCCATGGATTAAAGATTCACTTTGTACCAAATTTGAGAGATTTCACATTAAGTTGTGATTCACCTCAGTTGACTACAGAGTCACCTCGACCGAGGTGATCCAGAGAAGTCGACTCGACCGAGGCGAACACCTGGAACGCGGCGAGAATATTTTATTCTTGGCTGAGATCTTTTATCTTTGGAAAGAGGATCTTATATTTTTTGGGCTGGGTTCCTGGAAGGAAGAAGATAAGATAGACCATATATTTTACCTATTTTTATGGGAAGAGATCTTTCTAAGATATCTTATCTTTGGAGAGTAAATTTCCTATAAAAAGGGTCGGATTTTCCACAAATTCGATCGTGCTTAGACACGCTACATACATCCGGCATAGATCCGCTATCACATGTTATACCACCGATCGTGTTTTATACACAACTGCAGCCATACTCCAGTTGGGAGATTTGAAGAACCTTTTTGAAGGTTGAAGGAAGAAAGTCTATAACTTTTATAGCTTTTGAAGGGTTTTTGTAAGATCATCTTAGATTTCCCTCTTTGTTGTCTTGTTGGATTTCTATCCAAGGAACGCTTGTTGGTTTGATAATTGATTCAGTTATTGAAGCCTTTCTCTTAAGGTTTTCTTGTTCAATTATTCTCTTTCTTCCTATATATTTGATTAATACTTTCATGATGATGAGTGGCTAATCTCTTTGTGTGATTCTAGGGTGATTGGCTGAAGGTTGTGGGAAAAACAATGATAGAATAATCTTAATCACAGTAGGACCCTGAAAGTTCGAGTCTTTACCTTAACCCTAAGCATCTCGCTCAGTCGATGAACATCTCGGCCGGGGTGGAATTCTTCTGACCGAGGTGACTTATCTAATCCGAAATTGAGAGTTAATTGTTAGAGTTTGTCAAATCTTATTCTTATTACACATATCCTGGTTCAATGCAAGCCTAGGATGAGACTTACCCGGTAATTCCTTACTTTGTTTACCTAAGATCATAAGTGTAGGTAATAAAGGTTTATCCTTTATTGGGGTTTGAGTGTGCTTTCATTCCATCTTTGTGAGTTGGCCTGAGACTTACCCGGTAAAGGTTGATTCTATTCCCTTAGATGGTGTGTTAGTTTGAGGTTATAGTTCCTTATCTTAATTCCTTGAGACTTACCCGGTAATAGGAGTTACGGTTTGGGATTAGTGAATAGTGAGACTTACCTGGTGATCTATTCCACTTTAGAAACACCTTCCCTTTGCAAAAACCTCAGCTTTGTCCGCTTATCTTTAGATCTTGAGTTGGAACCACAACTAGATGCTTTAATCCCTAGAATTGCATACTCCTTTATTGACTTTTTATCATCTTTGATTGTTTTAATTGCTTTGTGGTTAGTAATTGCTAAAGCTTACCTATTCCGACTTTGTTTCACTAAGTCCCTGTGATCGACCCCTGGAATTCCTTGTTTTTTACTACGATTGACCCGTACACTACGGGTTCGCATCCTTGTTTTAAGCTTACATCTAGGGTTATAAATTTAAAGCTTGCACACACCGTTTGGAGCGAACATGGTTCCTAAGAAGGGTGGTATGACCGTAGTAACTAATGAGAACAATAAACTAATCCCAACTAGGATGGTTACGGGGTGGAGAATGTGTATTGAGTATAGGAAGCTTAATGTTGCCTCTAGGAAAGATCACTTCACTCTTCCCTTTATTGACCAAATGCTAGAAAGTTTAGCTCAACATTCACATTTTTGTTACCTTGATGGTTATAGAGGGTTCTTTCAAATCCTAATTCACCCGGATGACCAAGAGAAAACAACATTTAGTTGTCCTTGGGGAAAATTTGCATATAGAAGGATGCCATTTGGGTTGTGTAATGCACCCGCCACCTTTCAAAGTTGTATGATGGCTATTTTTTCTGAATATATTGAGAATATTATGGAAGTGTTTATGGATGATTTCTCGGTATATGGCTCTTCATTTGATAATTGTTTGGCTAATCTATCTTTGGTGTTGAAGAGATATGAGGAAACTAATCTTGTGTTGAATTGGGAGAAATGCCACTTCATGGTGAGTGAAGGCATGGTATTGGGACACTTAGTTTCCCACTGAGGCATTAAGGTTGATAGAGGCAAGATAGAGATGATAGAGAAGTTGCCACCACCTACCTTGGTGAAAGGGGTAAGGAGTTTCTTAGGTCATGCCGGTTTTTACCGGAGGTTTATAAAAGATTTCTCTAAAATTTCTAAGCCTCTCACTAACCTACTAATGAAGGATATTGATTTTATTTTCTCCAATGATTGTCTTGAAGCATTTTGTAGGTTGATGGATGCTTTGATCTCCGCCCCGATTATACAAACTCCGGATTAGAGCCTACCATTTGAAGTAATGTGTGATGTCAGTGACGTGACTGTTGGGGCTGTTTTAGGAAAAAAGAAAGATGGGCTTACACATGTCATCTACTACGCTAGCAAAATGCTATATGATGCCTAACTCAACTATGCCACAACCGAGAAGGAGTTGCTAGCGGTGGTGTATGCCTTTGAGAAGTTCCAGTCATATCTTATTGGAGAAAAGGTTATTGTGTACACGGATCATGCTGCGATCCGTTATCTCCTCACAAAGAAAGATGCCAAGTCTCGCCTCATTCGGTGGATCCTTCTCTTCCAAGAATTCGACTTGGAGATTCGTGACAAGAAAGGTTCGAAAATTCAGTAGTGGACCACCTTAGTAGCCTACCACTGTTGGAGATTGAAAGAGATGACATCCCGATTGATGACTCATTCTGGGATGAGCAATTTCAAGTAATGGATGAGTGCTTGCTTCAAGTTTCTAGAGGGGGTGAGCCATGGTATGCAAACATAGTAAATTATCTTGTGTGTGAAGAGGTGCCTCCCGTTTGTCATATGCTCAAAGGAAAAAAATTTTCAAGGATGTGAGGAATTTTTATTGGGGTGAGCCCCTCTTTTTCAAGAGAGGACCGGATGGAGTCTTTAGGAGATGCATTCCGGAGGACAAGATCGAGAGTGTGATCCGTCATGTCCACTCCTTGCCATGTGGAGGCCACGCTAGCTCACACAAAACGTGTGCAAAGGTATTACAATCCGGTTTTTATTGGCCTAACTTGTTTAAGGATGTGCAGAATTTTGTAGTAGCTTGTGACGCTTGACAAAGGACGGGCAATATCTCAAGAAGGAACGCGATGCCCTTGAATAATATCCAAGAGGTTAAGGTCTTTGACATTTGGGGTGTGGATTTCATGGGGTCATTCCCCTCTTCATGTGGCAACCTCTACATTCTATTGGCGGTGGATTATATGTCAAGATGGGTGGAAGCAATCGCCTCTCCCACAAACGATGCCAAAGTAGTGGTGCGGTTCTTCAACCGAGTCATCTTCCCTAGGCTTGGAACACCAAGAGTGATCATAAGTGATGGAGGGAAGCATTTCACCGCTAGGAACTTTGGGACACTTTTGGCTAAGTATGGGGTGACTCATAAGGTGGCAACACCTTACCATCTCCAAACTAGTGGTCAAGTTAAAATTTCCAACCGGGAGATCAAAGGGATACTTGAGAAGACAGTTTCTAGGACAAGAAAATATTGGGCTATGAAGCTTGATGATGTTTTGTGGGCATATATAACCGCCTTCAAGACACTGATTGACACCACCCCCTACAAGCTAGTTTATGGCAAGTCTTGCCACATTCCGGTGGAGATGGAGCATAGGGCATATTGGGCCATAAGGTGGCTGAATTTTGACCTCAAGGAAGCCGGTGAGAAGAGGTTGCTAGACATGAATGCTCTTGAGGAGATCCGGCTAGATGCTTACGAAAATGCCCGGATTTACAAAGAAAGGACCAAGCGTTGGCATGACAAACGTATCATCCCAAAGGAGTTGAGTGAAGGTGACCTAGTCCTTCTCTTCAATTCAAGGTTGCGGCTTTTCCCCAGAAAGCTCAAGTCAAGATGGACGGGTCCTTATGTTGTGAGGGAGGTCTTCCCCCATGGAGCGGTTGAGATAGGTGGGGAGCATTGTGGAGATTTTAAGGAGAATGGGCACCGGTTAAAGAAGTACATCCCGGAAGCTCCGGTGGATATGATTGCCCCACTTCACCATGAGTGAAACGCTCCCGGATTTTGGTCTAGCTAAATACCTTAAAGAAGCGCTTAATGGGAGACAACCCATTGGTACATATTTTTCCCCTTTCGTTTTGTTTTTGTTTTCCTTTTTGCTTTTGTTCTTGTTTTGGTGTGTTTGTGTGTCTTTTGTGTTTTGAGTTTGTGTGATAGAGTCTAGGTAATAAAGAAGTCTTGCAAGACATGAAGATGACGGTGATGATCCCAAATCGAACATGGGTGGATCGGACGTGGGACTTGGACGGCTTGCGATGCTTAGCGCGGATCCCGACACCATAATGAACCTCAAGAGCTCTCTACCACCTTTGATTAATCATCCACCATCACTCCACATGAGTGAACCGAAATACCGAAAACCCTACCATTTTTACATTGTAAGGACTCTCTTTCACTTCTTTATTTAATTTTCAAATTGGGAACATTGTGATTTTAAGTATGGGGTGGGTTTTCATAATCATTTGCATGATTGCATCTAGGATAGTTTCATATTATTGTCACATATGTTTTATTTTGTTTTTCATTGTACATATATATCTCAAAAATTCCAACAAAATCAGAAAATTTTGAAAAATTTGTGCTTCTAGTTTGGATATGAACCTTATGACTAGTTTGTTTTGTGTATTGGCTATGGATGACCTTGTGTGTTGAAAGCATTTATGCATATATGGAATTGAATACTTCTCTTGAATCCCATGTATGAATTGTGATGAAGATTGTTGTCTAGGTTGGATTGAGAATTGATTATCGAAATCGCATGCTAGTTCTTACACATCATCTAGGAATGATTAAGGCATTCATTTCTCTCTTCTTCTCATCTTGATCATGTTGTTTGAGCACCTCACTTCGTTTTAGATAAGTTTGCTTTGCTTTTGGCGTCCTCTAGACAAAAACCAGGTACTTTCTAAGGAAGGATTACAACTCAGGAGCTACACTGGAAGGATAGAAGTTTGAGAAATTGAGAAGACGAAGTTTGACTGAGATACATCTCGGTTGCTGTCACAGCACCTTGACCGAGATGCTATTGGGGCAACCGTGGCGACTAGGTCTGACATCCAGTCAGACACCTCGGTCCGGTCGGGACCACCTCGACCGAGGTGAAATCAAATTCAGCGAGGGGTATAAAAGGCGAGACGGTTTTTCTCTCACCCCATTTTCCCTTCCACTAGTGACCTCGACCGCGGCGGTGCTTTTCCCTCAAATCTTCAAATCTTGCTCGTTTCTTGCGATTTTTGGTTCGATTTCACCAGAGGAAGCAAGAGGATCGGTTTTCAAGCATCAAACAGCGAGAAAAACGCTCCAATTCTGCAAAATCTGGGTATTTTTTCCAAAAACCCTAACTCTCTTTCCTTTACTGATTTAGGACAGATCTGGCTTTGGTTGCCAATTTCTCTTGTTGAAAAGGATATAAGTACCCCATAGGAAGCATTTGGTAGTGATTTGGGGGAAAATAACTTGAAAATCTGAGAGTTCGATCGAACAGCCCTTCGTCTCGGTCTAGTCGGTTGTGTCTCGGCCGAGGTGATTCTCAGAGCAACCGAGGTGTTCTTCTGTTAGCATTATGAGTAGTAGGTTAGATCGTTAGCTGGCCTTGAGAGATAAACCTAGTAGTTTTTCCCCTTCTTCTGCATCTCATCCCACTATTCCGGTGATCCATGAGCGTCACCAGGCTGATTTTGATAGGATATGCGGGCGTCCCATTATTGCCCCGTGTTTTCTGGATGTTGCTTCCTTCGAGTGCCTCCACGTGGCGGAGGACTTGAGGAAGATGATATCGATGGTGGGACTGGAGGATTTTATGGAGATACGAGCGTCTGCTTACTTAGAACCGACCATGGAGTTTGTAAGTTCTGTCATTCACGTGCCGGAACACAACAACATCAATACCCGGTTGCTGAACCGGAACTATATTGTGCCGATGGACCAGTTTAGGGAGATCTTTGGCTTCCCTACCCCCACCCTTACTGATTTTCCTTCACGAGCTATCGCTCGAGATTTCTGGGGCGAGATAGCCCATTTGGTGGACCACAGTGATAGGTGGAGACTTGGAGACTCCAAAGAGCGTATCATTTTTCACTTAGCCTTCTGCCTAGCTCATAGGATATTCAGTGAGACACTTCTGGCGCGTACTGAGACGCCCCAGAAGGTCCGACAGGGGGAGCTGTTGAGTATGTTTTGTATGGTTACAGGGGGAGTGCCTGATTTTTCCAATTGAGCCAGCGTGTACACTTATCGTGGCTGCGAAGCCGCCTGGACTTCAGGAGATGATCACGAGGCGTATTCTCGTTCCTCGTGGTCTTAGTACGCCATATGTCGCTATGCCGTGGGAAACGGCGGCTCCACAGGGCATCTTATGGTCATCTCAATTCTCTGTCTTTGACCGACAATACTAGTCTTATGCTTGATTTCCATATATGCAGGATGCCAGAGATGTTGATGTTGATGATGAGGAGGAATTTGATGGAGGCACTACTATGGAGACCGGTACTGATACCAGCGGCCCGAGTATACCAGTTGTCGACCTTGATGACGAGGCGACAGAGCAGGAGGCAGCACCATACCACCACCGCATCGCAGATTCCGGAGACGCAAAGATCTAGAGGCCCACCAACGGATTGATGAGCTGATTGAGCAGATGATTGACTCCTATGCAACTATGACGGTAGACATGTCCCAACGCTTTGAGGATGAGCGTAGATACACTAATGGTTGGATGCATCAGATAGGGGAAAGCCAGCATTACCAATGTCGTATGATGGAGATTCAGTTTCAGCAGATGATGGGTTATCCCTTTGATCCATCCCAACACCCCTATATTCCGCATCCACCACAACCGCCACCAGCTGACGAGGATTAGAGCTGCATGGATTTTCTTTATTTATTTATTCTACAATTCAACTAGGTCCAGTGAGTTTTCTGTTTCTCTAGACTTTTATTTGACCCATTGGGACAATGTATCCCAAGTATGGGGTATTTGGATGTATTATTTGAAATTATGTGTGTATGTTTGTATGACTCTATCGGATATTTATGATCTTATTCTGCTTTACTTGGCTTTATGTGTTTATTTGCCATTACATGCATACATACAAGTTTTTGTTTGAGAAAAACGTCGAAAACTAGTTTGAAAAAAAAAATTTATGACCTCGACTGCGATGTTCTTGACTAGACGAGGTAGACACCTCGGATGACGTCAGAACACCTCGACCGAGGTAGGTTATTGACTGAGAGTTTTTCGAAACAATTTTGTGCTTATTCTTTGGATATGACCTCAGTGATGATTCTGTTTGCAGATTAGTTTTGAAATCTTTATATGCTCAAAATGTTTTATGATATGTTTAAGTTGCAAAATGCTTTGTTTGAAGTTTTAGCATGTTTAATACTTTGTTTTTATCAAAATTATTTTGGATTTGAAGGTTGACACCACATGATGAGTTCTATCACATTCTTCCTGGGATGATTAAGGCAATTTATTCTCTTCTCTTCTTCTTCTTGATCATGCTTTAGCCCCTCATATACATATTTGTCTCCCATTACCTATCCGGGAATTTGGAAGCAAGCAAGAAAAGCAAGTGAAAGTGAAGTTGAGATCTTGGCTGAAAGTGTTAGAAAGAAACAATTAGGTTTGGGGAAGTCAGTCATGATGATGAGTAACTCGGCACCATTCACATAGCCGGGTGTTTGTGTCTTGCCAAAGTCGGATTGAGCGATATTCCTAACGGGTCATGGTATGTGCATTAAGGGTTTGAGGCATCTCGAAAAGTTGATGATTGCTGTTCTCCAAGGCTTCGGTTATTGTGCACCCCTGTCCATGCATCCCAACAAGTAAAATAAAATAAGCAAAGCTTATTGGTGGAAGATGTTGTGATTTAAAGAAAGTGAAGTGATAGCATGAATTATAGTCTATATTTTGAGGTTCGTTTGGACGTTTTATCTTTCATAATCTGCATGTTTGTATGTACATTATGTGATTTTACTACCATTTCATCTACCTTTGCGAGAATCGAGGTCTACGCCTAGTTTCGTTGTAATTGCAGGTAATATGGTACGTTTTGCATCGAAAAGGAGCAAAAAGAGTCAAGAGTCATTTGGAGCTACATTGAGGAGCAAGAAGGAAGATTGAAGACTATAGCTTTATAGCTTTTTGGAGGGTTTTGTAAGATTGTCTTCAATTCTTTTCCTTGTTGTCTTGTCTTGTTGGATTATTATCCAAGGAACGATTTTTGTGTGATATTTGATCCAGTTATTGAAGTGTTTTCATTAAATTCTTCTTTGTTCAAATATTCACCTTCTTCCCATATATTTAATACTTTCATTATGATGATGAGTGGCTAATTTCCTTGTGTGATTCTAGGGTGATTGGCTGAAGGTTGTGGGAAAAACAATGATAGAATGATCTTAATCACAGTAGGATCCTGAAAGTTCGAGTCTTTAACCTTAACCCTAAGCATCTCGTTCAGTCGATGAACATCTCGGCCGGGGTGGAAACTGGCTGACCGAGGTGGCTTATCCGATCCTTAACTGAGAGTTAATGTGTTAGAGTTTGCCAAATCCTATTCTTATTATACCTTTCTGGTTCAAAGCAAGCTTAGGATGAGACTTACCCAGTAATTCCTTAGTTTGTATACTAACGATCATAAGTGTAGGTAATAAAGGCTTGTCCTTTATTGGGGTTTGAGTGTGCTTCCATCCCATCTTTGTGAGTTAGCCTGAGACTTACCCGGTAAAGGTTGATTCTATCCCCTTAGATGGTGTGTTAGTTTGAGGCAATAGTTCTTTATCTTAATTCCTTGAGACTTACCCGGTAATAGGAGTTACGGTTTGGGATTAGTGTGTAGTGAGACTTACCCGGTGATCTACTCCACTTTAGAAACACCTTCCCCATGCAAAAATCTCAGCTTTGTCCGCTTATCTATAGATCTTGAGTTGGAACCACAACTAGATGCTTTAATCCCTAGAATTGCATGTTTGCTTATTTGACATCTTATTCATCTTTGATTGTATACTTGCTCTTGTGGTTAGCATTAACACTAGCATACCGTATTGGACTTTGTTTCACTAAGTCCCTGTGATCGACCCCTGGAATTTTCTTGCTTTTACTACGATTGACCCGTACACTGCGGGTTCGCATCCTTGTTTTAAGCTTAAGTCTAGGGTTATAAATTTAAAGCTTGCACACACCGTTTGGAGCGAACAAGTTTTTGGCGCCGTTGCCGGGGACTTGGTCTAGACCGAGCCGGTACGGTTTGCTCTTGGGGCATTTGCCCCGTGTTGTCTTACCACTCTACTTGAGTGACTTTTGCAGGTTCTTTCTTAGGTATATGCGAAGAACCCGCACTGGAAAGGAAATCGTTCCTTACGATCCCGAACCGGAAAAGACATACAAACGACGCTTAAGAGAAGCGAAGATGGCCCAACAAGACGATCACGATCTTTTGGCCCAATTGAGAGAGACGCAGGAGCAGCTACGTCTCAGTAAAAAAGAACTAAGGCAGGAAAAAGAAGAGAATCAGGCCAGGAATGCAGCAATCGAAGCTGAGATTGCAGCAATTCGGAACCAGATTCAACCTCGACCGATGCAGGATCCAGTAATTGATCCTCGACCGAGGCAAGTCCCAGTTCCTGACGCCCCGGCCGATGTGCATCCACTTCGGATGCCAGTCCGAGATGTTCTTCTTGCAGGAATTCCACAAACCCTAGGTCAAAGGATGGACCCTAATCAACAGCTGAGGCGTCCAGGAGTGAACCTAGGAGATCCAGCGGACCATGACTACGAACTTCGACCACAAGTTCTAGCGATGATTCGCCAATGTCAATTCGGAGGGCTAGAGAAGGAGTCGCCGCATCAACATCTTCAAAACTACGAGATCTTGATGGAGACCTTGCGACCTCCCAGAATTGAAAATAACAACTACAAGCTAAGACCTTTCTACTTTTCTCTTAAAGATAGAGCTCTTACTTGGTATCAATCTCTTCCTGCAGGAAAGATCAGCACATGGGAAGAGATGACTACGGAATTCTTGACCAAATTCTTTCCCCCCTCAAAGACTGCTGAAATGAGAGGGAAGATCAATGCTTTCATCATGAAGGACAAGGAGAGTTTGTCCAAATCATGGGAGCGGTTCAAGGATATCCTTTTGGATTGCCCACATCATGGGATTCCAAAGATCGAGTTGTTGGAGATCTACTTCAAAGGGCTGGACGGAAACACCCAGTTTAATCTCCAACTACTCTCCGCCGGCACATTTATGGATATGGCGGTTGACGAGGCTTGGGATTTCATTGAGAAGCAAGCCTTGCACATGGAGAAGTACACCCACCAAGGAGCTGAAGGTGGAGTTAAAAGAGTCAACTTTCAAGAGACTCAAACCAACAACAACCAATTCACGTCCTTGAAGAACGACGTGAAGCAATTGAAGGAGCTATTGATGGCTCAAACTAAGCAGGAAGAGCAAGGGCAAAGGAACAACAACAACTACAACAAGAACGGGTACCGTAACAACAACAACGGACCCCGAAACAACAACTACAACAACAATAGAGGATCCAATAGCAACAATTGGAGAGCGAATAATAACCAAAACAACGGTAACAATTATTCAAACTCCAACTCTAATGATTCCTCTAACCCTTTCCTCTCTCCTCCTTCTTCTTCTTCTACTCCATTGAAGAGCCAAGGGCAAGGATCAAGTTCGTCTCAGCCGGAAAAGAAGGACGCAGTCCTGGAGGCAATCTTGATCAAGCTTAGTGCTATGGAGAATTCTATGACTTCATTTTCGAGGGCCCAAAAGTCCTTCGAACAACAACTTGCTAATAGGGCGAATGAAGCGCCAAGAGATCCAGGGAAGCTTCCAGCAAAGACGGAAACTAACCCTAAGGGCCAGTGCATGGCCATCACGACGAGGAGTGGACTCAAAACCACAGATCCAGTACCTCGCTCGACGCAGACCACCTCGGTCCAGATCCAGTCAAAGAACACCTCGACCGAGATGCCAACCGAGGCGGTGCAACAGAAAGCAGGAGGAACAACTGAAGCCTATGTTCCACCTCCTGCATATAAACCACCACTTCCATTTCCCCAGTCCAGAGCCAGAGCACATCTTGACAAGCACTTTGGTAAGTTCCTTGACTTGATGAATAAGCTCCATATTAATATCCCTTTCCTTGATGCTATTTTAGGTATGCCCGCCTACGGGAAGTTCTTAAAAGAAATCCTATCAAGGAAGAGGAAGCTGGAGGATGTTGGTGAAGTTAGGATGACATCTAAGTCTTCGGAGCTTATAAAGATCATGAAGGAGAAGATGCCACCTAAGTTGAGAGATCCCGGCTCATTTTGCATTCCCATTCAAGTTGGGGATGTCACTTGTGAAGCCTTATGTGATCTAGGAGCCAGCGTGAGCATCATTCCGCTGGAGCTATGTATTAAGATCGGTCTTGGAGAGCCCAAGCCGGTCAAGATTCGACTTTACATGGCGGATCGCTCCATCACCCATCCCGTGGGCATTTTGGAAGACGTTCCGGTCAAGTTAGGTAACTTCTATCTACCCATAGATTTTGTCGTACTTGACATTCCCGCAGATTATCCTGTTCCTATCATTCTCGGGAGGCCATTTCTAGCAACTTCGGGTTGCAATGTGGATTGCAAGAACGCCAAGTTGAAATTCAACGTTGGTGGCGATGAGGTGGAGTTCGCACTACTTGCAGCCATGAAGGGGGAGCAACTAACTGATGATATCTTCAACATCTACGATGAAGAGGAATCAAGAGAATCGGTGAGCTCTATCCTTATTAAAGATCCACTCGAAAGAGTTATAAGCTTCAGTTTAATGGAGGAAGGTATAGATGCTTCTTGTGATGCAGATATACGGAGCCTGAAGGCACTGGAAGAAGATCCAGGAGCCATGACTGAGAAGCTGATCCAGGGAACGAAGATTTCCAGCCTCGGATCCAGTAGCAGTACCTCGACCGAGGCACTTTCTGGACTGAGCAAGGCGTCTGAAGAACACCTCGGTCAACGCCTTTGCGCCTCGACCGAGGTCGACAGAGAGACGATTCAAACTGAGACTGCACATAGTCCAATTTCTGACACCACTCCACTGGAAAGAGGAAGCACAGATCCCTCCCAGAAAGCACCCCCAGTTGTGGAGCTTAAACAACTCCCTAGTCACTTGAGGTATATCTTTCTTGGGCCGGATTCTACTTATCCCGTTATTGCTAGTGCTTCCCTCTCCGATTCTGAATTATCTAAGCTAATGCATGTCCTGAGAAAGCATCGGAAAGCCATAGGCTACACCACGGACGATCTTATTGGCATTAACCCTTCTTTCTGCATGCATAGAATTCTAATGGAAGATAATCATAAGACTTCACGGGAACCTCAAAGACGGTTAAATCCGATCATGAAAGAGGTTGTGAAGAAGGAAGTTCTTAAGTTGTTGGATGCAGGTATTATTTATCCTATCTCGGACAGCAAGTGGGTTAGCCCGGTGCATGTCGTCCCGAAGAAAGGAGGGATGACCGTTGTGACGAATAAGAACAACGAGTTGATCCCAACAAGGACCGTTACGGGCTGGAGAGTTTGCATCGACTATAGGAAGCTGAACACGGCTACTAGGAAAGATCATTTTCCGCTTCCCTTCATTGATCAAATGCTCGAACGGTTGGCCCAGCATTCACACTTTTGCTACTTGGACGGCTATAGTGGATTCTTCCAGATTCCTATCCATCCGGATGATCAGGAGAAGACCACTTTCACATGTCCTTGGGGGACGTTTGCCTATCGGAGGATGCCATTCGGGTTGTGCAATGCACCAGCTACCTTCCAGCGATGCATGATGGCCATCTTCTCCGAGTACATAGAGGAGATCATGGAGGTATTTATGGATGATTTTTCTGTATATGGTTCCTCTTTTGATGATTGCCTATCTAACCTTTCTCTAGTGCTTAAAAGATGTGAAGACACTAACCTTGTTTTGAATTGGGAGAAGTGTCATTTTATGGTTAATGAAGGCATTGTGCTAGGACACCTCGTTTCTAATCGAGGTATTGAGGTCGATCGAGCTAAGATCGAGACTATTGAGAAGCTCCCTCCTCCTTGTTCTGTTAAAGGTGTGAGGAGTTTTCTCGGGCATGCAGGTTTCTACAGGAGATTCATCAAGGACTTCTCCAAGATTTCTAAACCTCTAACTAACCTCTTGAATAAAGATGTTGTTTTTGAGTTTTCGCAGGAGTGTCTTGATGCTTTTTACAGGATTAAGGAAGCGTTGGTCTCCGCTCCCATTATCCAACCTCCTGACTGGACCTTGCCCTTTGAGGTCATGTGTGACGCTAGCGATGTAGCCGTAGGAGCGGTGCTTGGGCAAAAGAAGGATGGACGGACCACCGCCATTTACTATGCTAGCAAGACGCTAGATGTAGCACAACGCAACTACGCTACCACTGAGAAGGAGTTATTGGCGGTTGTATATGCTTTCGAGAAGTTTCGTTCCTATCTAGTAGGGGCGAAAGTCATTGTCTACACCGACCATGCAGCCATTCGTTACTTGTTGGCTAAGAAGGATGCAAAGCCGCGCCTTATTCGATGGATTCTCTTGCTCCAAGAGTTTGACCTAGAGATCCGCGATAAGAAGGGATCCGAGAATTCAGTTGCGGATCACCTCAGCCGGTTACCGGAATCCTCCCGCGAGACGGATAGCCCACCCATAGACGATTCATTCCCCGACGAGCACTTGCACGTTTTGGAGCGTTTGATGGACTTACTTACTTCACCCCACGATGGAGGTGAAGTATGGGGTGAGGGAACCTCCTACCTCGTTTGAGACGCATCATGGTCCAGCTAGCGACCTTAAATCAAGCGCTTCTTGGGAGGCAACCCAAGGTATTGCTTTCTTTCCCGTTTTCTAGTCTAGTTTAGATAGTTTTTGTTTTTGCTTTGCTTTGCTTTGCTTTGTTTTTGGCGTTCTGGACAGATAACAGGAAGGAGCACTCCAGGAAAGGGAGAAGTTCGAGATTCTGAGAAGAAAGAGGCACCTCGGTCACTGTCAGAACACCTCGACCGAGTTGATTCTTGAAGCAACCGAGGCGACTAGGGTTTCTGCAGAACCGCCTCGGTCCGTACCACCTCGGTCCAGTCGAGACCATCTCGACCGAGGTGACAGCAGATCTCGCGACGGTATAAAAAGGAAAAATTACTTTTCACTTTTTATTTTTACGCATTTCGACCGCGGCGACAGAGGCACCTCGCTCTCCCTCGTTTCTCACTCTTTTTCGACGATTTCTGCTTCAAAACCGCAATTGAGGAGTAGAGGAGTCGATTGCAACTACAGATCTGCAAGAACTCTGAGTGTTTCGACCGAAACGAAGCGAAAAAGGTTCGAAAACCCTAACCGACTCGTTTACCGCTTATTGGGCTTTGGTTGCCCTTGTTTCTGTTGAGGAAATCTATAAGTACCCCTTAGGAAGCAATTGTAGTGATTTTAGGGGGAAAAGAACTGAATTTTCTGAGAATCGAAATCGAACTGTTACGCCTCGGTCCAGTCGGCCTGCACCTCGACCGAGGTGATTTCTGAGATTTGTCAGTCAACCGAGGTGGTCTGACAGACTGTTTTGTGAAGATGAGTTCAGACAGAATACTAGCCCTGAGAGACAGATCTTCACCCTCCCCTTCCCCTTCTTCTTCCCGTCCCTACCGCCCGGTCATCCACGAGAGATGTCGGGTAGATTACGAGAGGATAGCGGGCCGTCCGGTTATCGCACCGCGATTTCTGGAGGTATCCGTTTTTGACTGCCTAGGGTTAGAGGCTGACCTTAGGAGGATGATAGCTACAGTCGGGCTGGATCAGTTTTCTGAGATCCGAGCCCCAGCCTACATAGAGCCGACACTAGAGTTCGTCAGCTCCTTCTCCTACCTACCCACAGAGGGATCTGTGAAGTACCGGCTGATGAGCCGGAACTTCATAGTTCCACTAGAGACCTTCAGAGAGATTTTCAGCTTTCCTACCCCTACAGCTGTAGACTTCCCCTCCCGATCCGTAGCTAGGGAGTTTTGGGGTCAGATCGCCCACATCACCACTCATGCAGACAGATGGCGCCCTGGAGATTCCAGGGAGAAGGTCATCTTCCACCCAGCTTTCAGACTCGCCCACCGGATATTCAGCGAGATGCTTCTGGCGCGTACTGAGACGCCCCAGAAGATCAGACAGGGGGAGCTATTCTCACTATACTGCATGGTCACGGGAGGATACCCTGACTTTGGCTTGATGCTGGCAGAGGATCTGCACAGGATCAAGGCCAAAGGGAAGGGTGATATTTGCTGTGGAGGTCTAGTCACCCACATCGCCTCCTACCACGGGATGGATCTCAGTATCTGCACATTGGCGGCGGCTCCGAAGCCGCTGGGTCTGCAGGAGATGATCACGAGGCGGATTCTTGTTCCTCGTGGGTTGACTACTCCGTATGTTGCCATGCCTTGGGAGCGGACAGCGCCTCAGGGCATCAGATGGTCTGCACAGTTTTCGGTCTTCGACCCACATTTTTGGCAGACAGCATGGGCCCCGCTGATGGAGGACTACAGAGAGGGAGCAGCTGCAGCTGCTGAGGAGGCTGAGGAGGCTGATGAGGAGGATGATGACGAGACAGTTGATGAGAGAGGAGGCGGCGTCCCGATGGACACAGGGACAGATACAGCTGGGACGAGCGCGCCTCCCATTATTGATTTGGATGAGGATGAGGAGGATACTGAGCCTGCACCTGCTGCACCTCCCGTTAGATCTACTAGACGTCGGACACGCCGTCACAGAGATGCAGAGGCTCATCGTCGGATCGACGATTTGACAGAGCAGATGATAGACTCATATGCTGCCCTTACAGTAGACATGCATGAGAGGTTTGCCGCCCAGCACCGACACCTTGACAGCTGGACTCAGCAGATGTTGGAGGGGCAGCACTATCAGCGTAGGATGATGGAGCTACAGTTCCAGCAGACTATGGGCTATCCATTCGATCCGACCCAGTATCCTTATGTACCACCACCACCACCACCGGATCAGGACTACTGAGGAGCTGCAGAGTTTTATTTATTATATTTTTATGCAGTTCGGCTCTTTATCCGGTGAGTCTTCCTTTCTTTCAGACTTTATTTACACCCACTGGGACAGTGTGTCTCAAGTATGGGGTAGTTGATGTATTATCTGACTTATTTGACTTACGATGTATTATTCGACTTATGATGTATCGGATATTTTCATATTCATGCTTTATCTGCATTTATATGTTTATCTGAGATTGCATGCATACTTACAGGTTATTTGATTGAGAAAAACGTCGAAACCGAAAAAAAAAATGGTTTTAAAAAAACGTCGAAACCGAAAAAAAAAAAAATGGTTTTAAAAAAAAAATTTTGACCTCGACCGGGACAGTTCTGGCAAAACGAGGTGTTTCACCTCGGTTGAACCAAGAACATCTCGACCGAGGCGGGTTAACTGAGAGTTTTCGAAAACGATTTTTGTGTTACTTATCTGGATATGATCTCAGTGAAGATTTTGTTTACCGACTGGATTTAAATTCTTTATATGTTTGAAATGTTTTATGATATGTTTAAGTTGCTAAATGCTTTGTTTGAAATTATTGGCATGTTTAATACTTTGTTTTTATCCAAATTATGTTGAATTTGAAGGTTGACACCGCAGCATAAGTTCTCTCACGTTCTTCTTGGAAAGACCAAGGCAATTCATTCTTCTTCTTCTTCTTCTTCTTGATCATGCTTAGCCCCTCATATACATATTGCCTCCCTTTACCTATCCGGGAATTTGGAAGCAAGCAAAGTGGTGAAAGCAAGTTAAAGTTGAAGGTGGCTGAAAGTGAAAGTGTTAGAAAGCAATAATAGGTTTGGGGAAGTCAATCATGAAGATGAGTAACTCGGCACCATTCACATAGCCGGGTGTTTGTGTCTTGCCAAAGTCGGATTGAGCGATATTCCTAACGGGTCATGGTATGTGCATCAAGGGTTTGACGCATCTCAAGAAATTGATGATTGCGGATTTCCTAGGCTTCGGTTATTGTGCACCTCTATCCATGCATCCCAAAAAGTAAAGTAAAAGAGAAAAAAGTGTGAAATAAGCAAAGCTTATTGGTGGAAGATGTTGCAAGTCAAAGTGAAAGTGAAGTTCATCCTTTTCCCGGATTCTAGCACCACATTACCTTACATGCATCCCTACCCTACACGTTTCTTGACCTTTCTTTTGGGAAGCCCTTGAGACCTTGAGCTTGTTGATTGACTTAGCGGTTTAAATCGGATTATACATGATTAATTTTGATAATTATGATTTATTATGCATTCTATTATTTTATGCAAAGATGAACAACTTTCCTATATTTATAAAATGTTTTGATCATATTGAGTTTTTAATTTCCAGGAAGTACTCTCTTAGAGTGATCTATGATAGTTGCACACCATAAAAATATTTTTGAAGGACTTCTCATTGATTTTCTTGACTTATAATCCATTCTATCTTAATTTCTATATGAGGAACTTGCTTGGGGACAAGCAAGGGCTAAGTATGGGGTATTTTGATAGCATGAATTATAGTCTATATTTTAGGGTTTGTTTGGACGTTTTATCTTTCATAATCTGCATGTTTGTATGTATATTATGTGATTATATTACCATTTCATCTACCTTTGCGGGAATCGAGGTCTACACCTAGTTTTGTTGTAATTGCAGGTAATTTGGTACGTTTTGCATCAAAAAGGAGCAAAAGGAGCTATGGAGTCATTGGAGCTACATTGAGGGACATAAGGAACCATCCAGGAAGCATAGCCATGGATTAAAGATTCACTTTGGACCAGTTTTGAGAGATTTCACATTCAGTTGTGAGTCACCTCGGTTGACCACAGATTCACCTCGACCGAGGTAATCTACGAGAGCGTCTCGACCGAGGCGAATATCCTGACGCGGCGGGATATATTTTATTCTTGGCTGAGATTTTTTATTTTTGGAAGGAGAGATCTTATATTTTTGGGCTGGATTTCTGGAAGGAAGATCATATATTTAGGAGATCTATTTTGGAGATAAGATATATTTTATTAGGAAATTATCTTTTAAGATATTTCCTGTAAAATTTTCTTAGAAAGATATTTATTTTAGGAGATAAGATCTATTTTTTAGGAAATCATCTTATAGCTGGAAGGAAGATATTTATTTTAGGAGATATGGATATATTTTATAGGAAATTATCTTTTTAAGATATTTTATCTTTGGAAGATAATTCTCCTATATAAAGGGTTGGATTTTCTACAATTCACCCATCTTCGGATCATCAACATCCGCTTACAGTTAGAACATCCCGCATACGACGCAGCAGCCGCATCCTACTCCAATTTGGGAGATTCGAAGAACCTTTTTGAAGGTTGAAGGAAGATTGAAGACTATAGCTTTATAGCTTTTTGGAGGGTTTTGTAAGATTGTCTTCAATTCTTTTCCTTGTTGTCTTGTCTTGTTGGATTATTATCCAAAGAACGATTTTGTGTGATATTTGATTCAGTTATTGAAGTGTTTTCATTAAATTCTTCTTTGTTCAAATATTCACCTTCTTCCCATATATTTAATACTTTCATTATGATGATGAGTGGCTAATTTCCTTGTGTGATTCTAGGGTGATTGGCTGAAGGTTGTGGGAAAAACAATGATAGAATGATCTTAATCACAGTAGGATCCTGAAAGTTCGAGTCTTTAACCTTAACCCTAAGCATCTCGTTCAGTCGATGAACATCTCGGCCGGGGTGGAAACTGGCTGACCGAGGTGGCTTATCCGATCCTTAACTGAGAGTTAATGTGTTAGAGTTTGCCAAATCCTATTCTTATTATACCTTTCTGGTTCAAAGCAAGCTTAGGATGAGACTTACCCAGTAATTCCTTAGTTTGTATACCAACGATCATAAGTTTAGGTAATAAAGGCTTGTCCTTTATTGGGGTTTGAGTGTGCTTCCATCCCATCTTTGTGAGTTAGCCTGAGACTTACCCGGTAAAGGTTGATTCTATTCCCTTAGATGGTGTGTTAGTTTGAGGTTATAGCTTCTTTATCTTAATTCCTTGAGACTTACCCGGTAATAGGAGTTACGGTTTGGGATTAGTGTGTAGTGAGACTTACCCGGTGATCTACTCCACTTTAGAAACACCTTCCCCATGCAAAAATCTCAGCTTTGTCCGCTTATCTATAGATCTTGAGTTGGAACCACAACTAGATGCTTTAATCCCTAGAATTGCATGTTTGCTTTATTTGACATCTTATTCATCTTTGATTGTATACTTGCTCTTGTGGTTAGCATCAACACTAGCATACCGTATTGGACTTTGTTTCACTAAGTCCCTGTGATCGACCCCTGGAATTTTCTTGCTTTTACTACGATTGACCCGTACACTGCGGGTTCGCATCCTTGTTTTAAGCTTAAGTCTAGGGTTAGCATCAACACTACCACTGAGAAGGAGTTATTGGCGGTTGTATATGCTTTCGAGAAGTTTCGTTCCTATCTAGTAGGGGCGAAAGTCATTGTCTACACCGACCATGCAGCCATTCGTTACTTGTTGGCTAAGAAGGATGCAAAGCCGCGCCTTATTCGATGGATTCTCTTGCTCCAAGAGTTTGACCTAGAGATCCGCGATAAGAAGGGATCCGAGAATTCAGTTGCGGATCACCTCAGCCGGTTACCGGAATCCTCCCGCGAGACGGATAGCCCACCCATAGACGATTCATTCCCCGACGAGCACTTGCACGTTTTGGAGCGTTTGATGGACTTACTTACTTCACCCCACGATGGAGGTGAAGTATGGGGTGAGGGAACCTCCTACCTCGTTTGAGACGCATCATGGTCCAGCTAGCGACCTTAAATCAAGCGCTTCTTGGGAGGCAACCCAAGGTATTGCTTTCTTTCCCGTTTTCTAGTCTAGTTTAGATAGTTTTTGTTTTTGCTTTGCTTTGCTTTGCTTTGTTTTTGGCGTTCTGGACAGATAACAGGAAGGAGCACTCCAGGAAAGGGAGAAGTTCGAGATTCTGAGAAGAAAGAGGCACCTCGGTCACTGTCAGAACACCTCGACCGAGTTGATTCTTGAAGCAACCGAGGCGACTAGGGTTTCTGCAGAACCGCCTCGGTCCGTACCACCTCGGTCCAGTCGAGACCATCTCGACCGAGGTGACAGCAGATCTCGCGACGGTATAAAAAGGAAAAATTACTTTTCACTTTTTATTTTTACGCATTTCGACCGCGGCGACAGAGGCACCTCGCTCTCCCTCGTTTCTCACTCTTTTTCGACGATTTCTGCTTCAAAACCGCAATTGAGGAGTAGAGGAGTCGATTGCAACTACAGATCTGCGAGAAGATTGAGTGTTTCCGACCGAAACGAGGCGAAAAAGGTTCGAAAACCCTAACTCCTCGTTTACCGCTTATTGGGCTTTGGTTGCCCTTGTTTCTGTTGAGGAAATCTATAAGTACCCCTTAGGAAGCATTTGTAGTGATTTTAGGGGGAAAAGAACTGAATATTCTGAGAATCGAAATCGAACTGTTACGCCTCGGTCCGGTCGACCTGCACCTCGACCGAGGTGATTTCTGAGATTTGTCAGTCAACCGAGGTGGTCTGACAGACTGTTTTGTGAAGATGAGTTCAGACAGAATACTAGCCCTGAGAGACAGATCTTCACCCTCCCCTTCCCCTTCTTCTTCCCGTCCCTACCGCCCGGTCATCCACGAGAGATGTCGGGTAGATTACGAGAGGATAGCGGGCCGTCCGGTTATCGCACCGCGATTTCTGGAGGTATCCGTTTTTGACTGCCTAGGGTTAGAGGCTGACCTTAGGAGGATGATAGCTACAGTCGGGCTGGATCAGTTTTCTGAGATCCGAGCCCCAGCCTACATAGCACCGACACCTTGACAGCTGGACTCAGCAGATGTTGGAGGGGCAGCACTATCAGCGTAGGATGATGGAGCTACAGTTCCAGCAGACTATGGGCTATCCATTCGATCCGACCCAGTATCCTTATGTACCACCACCACCACCACCGGATCAGGACTACTGAGGAGCTGCAGAGTTTTATTTATTATATTTTTATGCAGTTCGGCTCTTTATCCGGTGAGTCTTCCTTTCTTTCAGACTTTATTTACACCCACTGGGACAGTGTGTCTCAAGTATGGGGTAGTTGATGTATTATCTGACTTATTTGACTTACGATGTATTATTTGACTTATGATTTATCGGATATTTTCATATTCATGCTTTATCTGCATTTATATGTTTATCTGAGATTGCATGCATACTTACAGGTTATTTGATTGAGAAAAACGTCGAAACCGAAAAAAAAATGTGTTTTTAAAAAAAAATTTTGACCTCGACCGGGACAGTTCTGGCAAAACGAGGTGTTTCACCTCGGTTGAACCAAGAACATCTCGACCGAGGCGGGTTAACTGAGAGTTTTCGAAAACGATTTTTGTGTTACTTATCTGGATATGATCTCAGTGAAGATTTTGTTTACCGACTGGATTTAAATTCTTTATATGTTTGAAATGTTTTATGATATGTTTAAGTTGCTAAATGCTTTGTTTGAAATTATTGGCATGTTTAATACTTTGTTTTTATCCAAATTATGTTGAATTTGAAGGTTGACACCGCAGCATAAGTTCTCTCACGTTCTTCTTGGAAAGACCAAGGCAATTCATTCTTCTTCTTCTTCTTCTTCTTGATCATGCTTAGCCCCTCATATACATATTGCCTCCCTTTACCTATCCGGGAATTTGGAAGCAAGCAAAGTGGTGAAAGCAAGTTAAAGTTGAAGGTGGCTGAAAGTGAAAGTGTTAGAAAGCAATAATAGGTTTGGGGAAGTCAATCATGAAGATGAGTAACTCGGCACCATTCACATAGCCGGGTGTTTGTGTCTTGCCAAAGTCGGATTGAGCGATATTCCTAACGGGTCATGGTATGTGCATCAAGGGTTTGACGCATCTCAAGAAATTGATGATTGCGGATTTCCTAGGCTTCGGTTATTGTGCACCTCTATCCATGCATCCCAAAAAGTAAAGTAAAAGAGAAAAAAGTGTGAAATAAGCAAAGCTTATTGGTGGAAGATGTTGCAAGTCAAAGTGAAAGTGAAGTTCATCCTTTTCCCGGATTCTAGCACCACATTACCTTACATGCATCCCTACCCTACACGTTTCTTGACCTTTCTTTTGGGAAGCCCTTGAGACCTTGAGCTTGTTGATTGACTTAGCGGTTTAAATCGGATTATACATGATTAATTTTGATAATTATGATTTATTATGCATTCTATGATTTTATGCAAAGATGAACAACTTTCCTATATTTATAAAATGTTTTGATCATATTGAGTTTTTAATTTCCAGGAAGTACTCTCTTAGAGTGATCTATGATAATTCCACACCATAAAAATGATTTTTGAAAGACTTTTCATTGATTTTCTTGACTTATAATCCATTCTATCTTGATTTCTATATGAGGAACTTGCTTAGGGACAAGCAAGGGCTAAGTATGGGGTATTTTGATAGCATGAATTATAGTCTATATTTTGAGGTTCGTTTGGACGTTTTATCTTTCATAATCTGCATGTTTGTATGTACATTATGTGATTTTACTACCATTTCATCTACCTTTGCGAGAATCGAGGTCTACGCCTAGTTTCGTTGTAATTGCAGGTAATATGGTACGTTTTGCATCGAAAAGGAGCAAAAAGAGTCAAGAGTCATTTGGAGCTACATTGAGGAGCAAGAAGGAATCCTTCAGGAAGCATAGCCATGGATTAAAGATTTACTTTGGACCAGTTTTGAGAGATTCTACACTCAGTTATGATCACCTCGGTTGCCCAGAGATTCATCTCGACCGAGGCGATCCAGAGACACCGACTCGACCGAGGCGAACACCTAGGACGCGGCGAGAATATTTTATTCTTGGCTGAGATCTTTTAAAATTGGAAAGTGATCTTATATTTTTGGGCTGAGCTTCTAGAAGGAAGGAGATATGCAGAATCATATATTTTACCTATTTTTATGGGAATATATCTTCTTAAGATTTATTATCTTTGGAGGTTTATTTTTCCTATAAAAAGGGTTGGATTTCCACAATTCGATAAGCCCGCTTACACCGAAATACAGGCTGCATACACCCGCTATCAGCGCAGCAGCCGCATCCTACTCCAATTTGGGAGAGAGTTGAAGAACCTTTTTGAAGGTTGAAGGAAGATTGAAGACTATAGCTTTATAGCTTTTTGGAGGGTTTTGTAAGATTGTCTTCAATTCTTTTCCTTGTTGTCTTGTCTTGTTGGATTATTATCCAAGGAACGATTTTTGTGTGATATTTGATCCAGTTATTGAAGTGTTTTCATTAAATTCTTCTTTGTTCAAATATTCACCTTCTTCCCATATATTTAATACTTTCATTATGATGATGAGTGGCTAATTTCCTTGTGTGATTCTAGGGTGATTGGCTGAAGGTTGTGGGAAAAACAATGATAGAATGATCTTAATCACAGTAGGATCCTGAAAGTTCGAGTCTTTAACCTTAACCCTAAGCATCTCGTTCAGTCGATGAACATCTCGGCCGGGGTGGAAACTGGCTGACCGAGGTGGCTTATCCGATCCTTAACTGAGAGTTAATGTGTTAGAGTTTGCCAAATCCTATTCTTATTATACCTTTCTGGTTCAAAGCAAGCTTAGGATGAGACTTACCCAGTAATTCCTTAGTTTGTATACTAACGATCATAAGTGTAGGTAATAAAGGCTTGTCCTTTATTGGGGTTTGAGTGTGCTTCCATCCCATCTTTGTGAGTTAGCCTGAGACTTACCCGGTAAAGGTTGATTCTATCCCCTTAGATGGTGTGTTAGTTTGAGGCAATAGTTCTTTATCTTAATTCCTTGAGACTTACCCGGTAATAGGAGTTACGGTTTGGGATTAGTGTGTAGTGAGACTTACCCGGTGATCTACTCCACTTTAGAAACACCTTCCCCATGCAAAAATCTCAGCTTTGTCCGCTTATCTATAGATCTTGAGTTGGAACCACAACTAGATGCTTTAATCCCTAGAATTGCATGTTTGCTTATTTGACATCTTATTCATCTTTGATTGTATACTTGCTCTTGTGGTTAGCATTAACACTAGCATACCGTATTGGACTTTGTTTCACTAAGTCCCTGTGATCGACCCCTGGAATTTTCTTGCTTTTACTACGATTGACCCGTACACTGCGGGTTCGCATCCTTGTTTTAAGCTTAAGTCTAGGGTTATAAATTTAAAGCTTGCACACACCGTTTGGAGCGAACATGAAGTAAGATCCTTTTCCCGGATTCTAGCACCACATCTCCCTATATACATACCACCCTCACACGTTTCTTGACCTCTTTTGGAAGCCCTTAAGACCTCGAACTTGTTTATTGATTTGATGGTTTAAACTGGGTTATACGTAATTAATTTCGATAAATATGATTTATTATGCATTTATGATTTTATGCAAAGATGAACAGTTTTCTTATATCCATAAAATGTTTTGATCATGTTTTGATTTTATTTGCCATGAAGCATTCTCTTAGAGTGATCTATGAGTGAAGCACACCACCAAAATGTTTTGAAATGCTTTTCATTGATGTTTCTGACTTATAATCCATTCTATCTTGTATCTAAGATTTGGAACTTGCTTGGGGACAAGCAAGGGACAAGTATGAGGTATTTTGATAGTATGTATTATAATCTATATTTTGGGATTGGTTTAGACGTTTTATCTTCATAAATCTGCATGTATGGATGTATATTCTTTGCTTATATTGTTGTTTTGTCTACCTTTGCGGGAATCGAGGTCTACACCTAGTTTCGTTGTAATTGTAGGTAAAATGGCACTTTTTGCACCGAAATGGAGCTAAGGAAGCTAAGGAGTCATTTGAGCTACATTCCGGAGCATTAAGGAAGATCTCAGAAAGCATGGAAATGATTAAGAAGATTGACTTTGGATCAGATTTGAGAGATTTCACATTCAGTTGAGATTCACCTCGGTCAGCTAAAGTACCACCTCGACCGAGGTGATCTTGAGGAGCGTCCCGACCGAGACGAACACATTGTCGCCGGCGAGATCTTTAGTTTTTGCTGAGACCTTTTATTTTTGGAAAAAGGATATCTTATATTTTTTACTGGATTTCTGGAAGGAAGATATTATTTTTGGCTGATTTATTTTAAGAGATGGAGATATATTTTGTAGGAAATTATCTTTTTAAGATATTATTATCTTTGGAAGATAATTCTCCTATATAAAGGGTTGGATTTTCCACAAGTTCAACCATGCTTGGAGCATCGAGCAATTAAGGGATTTTCTGGAGGTTTGAAGGAAGAGTTGAAGAAGTGTTGAAGGATTGAAGTTGAAGGAAGGAAGGAATCATAGTTGGAGTTGGCTTTTGAAGGAGTTTGTAAGACTTTCTTAGAGCACTTTTGGTTTGTTGTCTTTTCTAATTCGTGATTGAGGAACGCTTGTTTGTTGGTTGTTTGATTCAGTTATTGAGACCTTTTTCTTAAGGTTTTCTTGTTCGGATATTGATTCCTTTTCCATTAATTTGATTATTGTTATCATGGTGATTGTTGGCTAAGTTCTTTATGCGATTCTAGGGTGATTGGCTGAAAGTTGTGGGAAAGACGATGATAGAATGACCTTAATCCCAACAGGACCCTGAAAGCTCGAGTCTTTACCTTAACCCTAGAACACCTCGCTCGGTCGTTGAACATCTCGGTCGGGGTTGAATTTGACTGAACGAGGTGACCTTTCCTGAACCTTATGTGAGTTAAGTATTTAAGTTTGCCAAATCATATCCTTATTACACCTTTCCTGGTTCAATGCAAGCCTAGGATGAGACTTACCCGGTGATTTCTTTGTTTGTTTACCTAAGATCATGATTGTAGGTAATAAAGGTTTATCCTTTATTGGGGTTTGAGTGTGCCTTCATCCCATATTTGTGAGTTTGCCTGAGACTTACCTGGTAAAGGTTGATTCTATTTCCTTGGATGGTGTGTTGGTTTGAGATTATAGCTTCTTTCCTTAGTACCTTGAGACTTACCCGGTAATAGAAGCTTTGGTTTGGGATAGTGAGTAGCCAGACTTACCCGGTGATCTATTCTCACCTTAGAAACACCTTCCCTTTGCAAACCTCAGCTTTATCCGCGTTATCCATTGAGATCTTGAGTCGGAACCACAACTAGATGCTTTAATCCCTAGAATCTGCATTTCCCCTTACTTGACTTATACATCATCTTTGATTGTTTTAATTGCTTTTAGTTGTTAGCAATATTTGACTACCGATTTTGTGCTTTGTTTCACCATAGTCCTTGTGTTCGACCCCTGAAATTTTTGCTTTTATTACAATTGAACTGTACACTGCAGGTTTGCATATTGTTCAAACATACTTCTTCGGTTATCAATTTTAAAGCTTGCACACACCATTTGGAGCGAACAGGTTCGCTAGGAGTTAGGAGAATATATCGAGTTATAAATTGTAAGACTTTTGCGTGGTACATATCTAGCGTAACACCAAACTTCACATATCCAACTTTACGTACCCAACATGTGCTTTCCCGGTGGCGGCAACATCAACGCTTCCTCCATCCCACTTAGGGCTTCGGGATTTCATTCCGGCGGCCTATAGATTCATTTCCAGCGGCTGCAGGTGCTTTGTCTTCTCATATTCGTTCCCGGCGGCAACAGGTGATTTCTTGGTGGCTGGCAAGAACAAGTTTTCCTCCATCCTACTTAGGGGTTTCTAGAGTTCATTCCGATAGCCTTGTTCGTGTTTTGTCTGCTCAAATCCGACGGGATAAAAACTTTAGATTTGCATAAGAGTTTGATATATATATATATATATATATATATATATATATGTATGTATATATATATATAGATACACTCTATATAGGGTGTGGTTCTCATGAGAACACCCCTAACGTGTATACATGAGAACAATCGTACACCGTTGGATGATGAGTATTAAGGGTTGGGATTTAGAGTATATATCATGTATACACTAGGGTTGTTCTTATAGGATCTATACTCTCTCTCTCTCTCTCTCTCTCTCTCTCTATATATATATATATATATATATATATATATATATATATATATATATATATATACACATACATATATACATACATACATATATGCACATACATATATACATACATACATATATATATATATATAATAATAATAATAATAAAAGTGCATACTTTGTCAACATAATTTAAAAAAAAATACATAGTTTCTTCAATAAAAAAATGTATTATTAGCTAAATAAACTCTTTTTCTTTATGGTTTTCTAGTTTTAAAATCGTCTTCAACTCAACGTACATTTTTTTATAGATTGAGGCATCTCCGTGAAATCCTTATTAACGACTTAACGTTATACTAGCATTCATGGGGTGTTGTTATTGACAGTTTGAGTATGTTTTAATGACTTATCACCAGGGCCGTCCAATGAACTTTGGTGGCCCTGTTCTAAAGTAAATAAAAATATGGAAAAATACTAAATTATAGAGAATTAAATTTGCAAGTTAAATATTTGATTTCGGCATAAGAAAGGCAATAATGGAACAAAAAAATATTTTCATAAACTGAGTAAACCAGTAACATGAAATATATTGGTGATAAGATTTGATAGTAAGTAGTCGGTGTAAGACCCATCTGAGATCGAGATTGAAAAACAAAACCCAAGTGTGATTACATACCAAGATTCAGACTTTGGCATAATTTAAGTCTTATTATCAAAGCTCATGTATCATATATATAACACTGAGTTGATCATTTCAATCCCTAAATATAAGCCTCAAATCAATTCAAATTTGAAGACCTGAAACCTAATATACTTAGAAAAACTAAATCCTAATTCTGTTTAGGAAATTACATTAAATAAATATTTAATATTTTTTTGGTGGAATTTTAATTAATTAATTAATTAATTAATTAATTATCTAATGAACAAAAGAGAAAGAGGATTAAAACTATATAATTAAGATAGTAACAAAAAAAAATAACCAATATATTTCATACATAAATTTTCATTTTTAAGAGGATAGTGAAAAAAACTGTGAAACTTGAAAGCGGACATAAAGATAGCTACTCGTTGAGATTTTGTAGCATACCATAAAAAAGAAAGATCACGCTGCAAGTAAATGAAAATTCTAATAAGAATAATGTTATAAAACAGTAACTAAATTTGAGACCCTATAAAGTTGGAGGCTCTGTTTGGTTAGACTCTTTGAACATAGCAATGGACGGCTCAGCTTATCACTGTTACTTATGTTATTTTTTGACGATGAGTTCATCTACAAGAAATAACTTAAAATAAAATGTAGTTATAAAGCATCAATCATACTCTAAATTGAGTTTGTTTCTTCTTGTTTATTTTCCAACCTACCCCCTTAGAGGGCCAAAAATCCCAATCCATGGTAGCTCGGCTGATCCCTTTCGATCACCACTTTTAGCGTTAGCCTTACGTTACAAAAATTATTAAGAAAATCTCCTGAAAAATGATTTGTCGTGATCCCAAACTTTTGCATATATTTTCACTTCACATCCCAAGTTTTCTAATATTCCATATCCAAAATTTTTAGGATAATCAGTAAAACTCGGCTGTTACTCAAAATGTGCCAAAAAGATTTTTTTTTTTTTTTTTTTTTTT
>BSUD01000002.1:46957518-46979997 GCA_033239045.1 Fagopyrum esculentum | reverse complement strand
CCAAAAAAATTTTTTTTTTTTTTTTTTTTTTTCAAAATGAGAGCTGAGGCGAGAAAGCAAAGTCTCCTCTCTCTCAACCGTGAACCGTCCAAGTCTACGTCTTCTTCAAGTCAAATCAACTCAACTCAACTGCATTACATAAGTCTAAAAAATGACCATAGCCCCAAACCGCACACGCCATGGCCGATTCTCTTGTAAGGCTTCTATCTTTCCTATTGACACCTCTGTTCTTCTTGAACAGTGGTGGTGGTGGTGCAGGTGGCTTCGTGTTTGCAAGATTTGTAGTGGAAAAGAACAGCATATCCGTTATAGCCCCTGAAGAGTTGAAATCATCTCAAATTGGAGCAATTGGTAACTTCGGGATCCCAGAGTACGGGGGCTCCATGGTCGGCTCTTTGGCTTATCCTTCCAAGGCCACGGATTCGTGTAATCCTTTTGACGGTGACACGCCCTTCAAGTCCAAAACCTCTCGCCCCACCATTCTCATCGTTGATCGCGGAGGTATTTCTGTTTTCTGTTCAATTTTCAGTCAAGCATTTTGTCATACAGGTTATAGGAAATTAATATTGCTTTGAATTTTCTCTTCCTGCGTGATTGTGTCTTCTGTGTAAAGATTCATGCTGCTACAAGTAGTTATAACGGATAAAAATCTAACAAAAATAGAAATATTTGATTTTTAATCTTTCTTTTCCCGGCATATTACATTCTAATTATAGAAAAGGCAAGTTTAAAGAGTGGGTATCAGCTACCATGTTTGATCATCAAGTATAATATGTGAAAGTTCATTGGAGAATTGACGCAGCATGTACCACTCTGATTAAATTCAGTGCTGGAAGCGTGAAACAATCTATGCACTGAATTGATGTGAATTTTGCATCCCGTAGAGTTAGTCCACCTAGAGTTGAAAAGATCTCAACCATTAAAAATAATGTTGATAGTGAGACCGATTTTACTCTTCTTATACCATCAGAGTGCTACTTTGATGTGTGTGCTGTTGAAATTTAAATTTAGGTTATTTCACCTTATTAGAGTGTGAAAAATCTGGTGATGATTCCTTTCAAATAATCGCAAATCCTTCAGTATCTCATACTTCATGCTATTGTCTTCATCAGACTTACACTAACTAGTTGTACAATTGTCAACTCTAATTTTCTTGTTTGAAGATGCAGTACTGATTTCATTTCCTTGTTCTTATTTCATCAGAGTGCTACTTTGCAAAGAAGGTATGGCATGCTCAACAAGCTGGAGCTGCTGCTGTGTTGGTTGCCGATAGCATAGACGAACCTCTGATAACAATGGATTCACCAGAAGCAAGCGGTGATTCTGATGGATATATCGACAAGATCACTATTCCATCTGCCTTGATAGCGTGGTCTTTTGGTGAGACTTTAAAGAAGGCTGTGAAGGACGGAAAGGAAGTACTTATAAAACTGGACTGGTCAGAGTCCATGCCTAATCCAGATGGAAGAGTTGAGTACGAGCTTTGGACTAACAGCAATGACGAGTGTGGGACTAGATGTGATGATCAGATGAAGTTCATTAAGAATTTTAAGGGCCATGCACAGATCCTTGAGAAGGGTGGTTATACCCAGTTTACCCCTCACTATATAACTTGGTATTGTCCTCAACCCTTCATTGAGACCACTCAATGCAAGTCTCAGTGTATTAACAATGGGAGGTATTGTGCTCCTGATCCTGAAGAGGACTTTGGGGAAGGCTATGAAGGGAAGGATGTTGTCCTTGAGAACCTTAGGCAGCTTTGTGTCCACAAAGTCGCCAAAACAGAAAATAAATCATGGGTTTGGTGGGATTATGTTACGGATTTTCACATCCGCTGTTCTATGAAAGAGAAGAAGTATAGCAAATCATGTGCTGAAAATGTATTGAAGTCTCTCAGTAAGTCCTCATTTAGATGTATTGGCAGTGTCAGAGGATAATAGAAAACAGCAGCTTTCTGTTTATGTCTTTTCTTGATCAAAATATTGAACTTTGCAGATCTACCCATTGGCAAGATCAAAATGTGCATGGGAGATCCTGAAGCCGATATGGATAATGAAGTTCTGAAAAGTGAGCAAGACATGCAGGTATAATTTCCTCTTATACGACTGTCCAGATATGATGGAATTTGATCATGGAAAATCCAGGGTATCTGAACTATGCGCTCCAATAAATCTTGTGGGTGATCCAATCAACTATGAACTATGCATTTTAAAATGCTTTATATGCTTCCAGCGATAAGAACTATCCACAATTTAGTTTTGTTTCATTATCATCTTCCTGATGGCTTGTTGAATTTTTTACAACTTACACTTAAATAGTAACTACCACTTTCAATCTATGTAACACAGGTTGGTCATGGAGAGCGGGGTGATGTTACTATCTTGCCCACTCTACTCATCAATGATATCCAGTATAGAGGTTTGTTTATTTAACTTGCAAACTCAGAAAGGAGCTTTAATGTGTTCAGTTTGCAGTCAGATGGAAAAATATATAAATTTTCGAACTTGATCAGACAAGTTTCACGAGGCTTCCACTGTAGTCTTTAGAATATAATCCATGGTTTCTTCATGATTTTGAACATTGATATTGCCTATCCTAATTTTCGGTTTGTAATCAAGGTCCCTCCTTCCTGCAAATGGCATTTCACATAAAATCTCATTATAATGTCAATGTCATGCAATATATATTCTCTCTTATATGTAGGATAAATTACGAGCCCTTAAATATTTGGTTTAGTGGCAAATAATATATCACATACTTACAAGACGAATCATCCGGCTTCCAGTATCAGGAATTTCGAAATTCTTCAGAAGTTATATTCTTCTGATTCGTTTTGTCCCTCGTTCATGTTCCTTGCTACTAGTCACCTCAACCTCTTGATCATCAAATAAATATATTTATATTTGAATAGCTTTGAAAAAAAATTTTCTTCATATCCATAGACTAAATTTTTTTGCTGCACTTACGTAGGCAAACTCGAGAGGTCTGCTGTATTGAAGGCTGTATGTGCTGGATTCAAGGAAACAACAGATCCGCCTGTCTGTTTGAGTTCAGGTTGGTGACATGTAATGTTTACCGAATACTAGTTTTTATGTCAGAATAAATGCAGACTGATCTGTATGGTCTCTATTCATTTTCAGATCTTGAGACCAATGAGTGTCTAGAAGATAATGGTGGTTGTTGGCAGGACATAAAGGCTAATGCCACTGCTTGCATGGTAAATGACATTGTCCACATTTAACCTTTGGATTTGTGAATAATCTCTCGCGTTTCTAGAAATTTATAATCTATTCCTTAGGTGAGATTTATGGTTGATTGATGATATCCTTGTAGATTGATACCCGGTGTTATTAACTGTCTGTAGTTTTTTTTGTTTCTCTAGGATACATATAGGGGACGAGTTTGTCAATGCCCTGTTGTGAGTGGTGTTCAATACATAGGAGATGGTTATACTTCTTGTGAAGGTAATTTTGCCTGATTGAAAAGGTTTTCCTGGCAGTTTTTCTCTACAAATGTATTGCAGAGGCTAAAGTATCCTTCGTTTGATTCAAGTTAATGATAAGAGATACTTATAGTGATCACATATTTGTAAATACCTGATCTAAGCAAATTAGAGAGGTGAATGGTTTATCCATTACTTGGATTATAACAAAAGCTTATTGTGTTCTGATAGAAAAGAGATTAGTCATCACTCAACAGATACACAATCTTAGCTTTACTCTCTTTTTTTTTTCGTTGCTGTGTCAGCCATTGGACCTGGAAGGTGTACAATAAACAATGGTGGATGCTGGTCAGAGACTAGAGATGGAAAAACATATTCAGCTTGCTCAGTTCTGTTACAACGTCCCTTACTGTGTAACCTATTCTTCAAATACTCATGATTCTAACAGATGGAAACTTGTTTTTTGCAATCCAGGAGTCTGAGCTATCAGGTTGCAAATGCCCAAAAGGCTTCCGAGGAGATGGTCACACCTGTGAAGGTGGCTTTTTTACTCGTGCTATTAGAGAACAACTTCATCTACCATTTTTTTTTTTTTCACAGCATAAGCATCACTTCTGTTCTCCAGATGTAGACGAGTGCAAGGAAGGTAGCGCTTGCACATGTAGTGAATGCAAGTGCAAGAATAGATGGGGAGGATATGATTGCAAATGTGGAGGGAGCCGCCTGTATATGAAGGAGCACGATACGTGTATTGGTGAGCTACTAAATTCAGTAAGAATTGTGAGAGGCTGAGAGCTGAATTGAGTGTTGTTTGTGTTTCTTGTACAGAGAAAAGTGCATTTAAGTTATCATGGCTCCTAGCACTCCTACTCCTAGCCATTGTGGCGGGTGCTTCTCTAGCCGGTTACTTGTTCTACAAGCACAGGCTCCGGGTATGTTATTTATGATCAGTTTTATGAACATCCCCAACGAATGAGTCTAAGAAAATCCTGTGTTTTACAGTCTTACATGGACTCGGAGATCATGGCTATTATGTCGCAGTACATGCCACTCGACAATCACAACAGACAGGTTGAAGTTCACTCAGAAGTCGAACCTCTACATGACGGTTCATCAGTTTAACATCAAGGTGATCGATCAAACTAAGGTATGATGTACATGTGAAGTATATTTTCACGAGAATAGATACTCTTAATAGCAAAATGACGACCTTTTTGACTTGCTATAAACCCAGTTTGAAGCATGGAGAAACTGCATATACATAAATGTCCTCAACAAACAGCTCAAACTTTTTTTTTTCCTTTCCTTTTTTAGTTTGTACAAAGAACTTGAGCTTTGAGGATGATTGGATGAACATTTGTAGCAGGCATTGTGGAGAAAAGATAACCGAAATTTTTTAATTTTGGTTAATATTCAAATGATTTGTAGTTAATTATTACATTTTACTTTTAGTACCTTGTATTTATAAATTTAAAATCTTATTTATTAATTTTTGGGCATACGTACAATAACATGTAGTTATATTTGGATTTTTTTGGTTTAAAAAATAGTGTAAAAAATAAAGATTTATTGGCTTTAATTGTGGGAGCTCAATTTCAAAAATTCTGCGTCCACAGCGCGCCACGTCATCAACCCGTGCTCTGTTTTAGTAAGTATAATAGATTTGGTTTCTATAAAATTATTATTTTAATAATAAAAGATTTTATGGTTTAAAAAATAGTGTGAAAAATAAATATTTATTGGCTTTAATTGTGGGAGCTCAATTTCAAAAATCATGTGTCCACAGCGCGCCACGTCATCAACTCGTTCTCTGTTTTAGTAAGTATAATAGATTTGGTTTCTATAAAATTATTATTTTAATAATAAAAGATTTTATGGTTTAAAAAATAGTGTAAAAAATAAAGATTTATTAGCTTTAATTGTGTGAGCTCAATTTCAAAAATCCTGCGTCCACAGCGCGCCACGTCATCAACCCGTGCTCTGTTTTAGTAAGTATAATAGATTTGGATTTTTTTGGTTCGGTACCTTCAAGATTATGTATTTTCCATAGTGACAATCGGTTTTACTTTTTTCATTTAATGCCTTTGAATTTGATTTTTTTCACTCCATACCCTAAATGCATTTTTATGTTAAATGATAAATTTCGTTGTTTGCAATATAAATTAAAAAAGAAAATCATAGAGGTTAAATTAAGCGTCTTTAACGCATTAGTCTGCTACATGACCAATGCATTAAAGGCGGAATAAAAAATCAAGTATTTTACTAAGACCATTACTAAATTTGTCATAACCTTTGTCGATTTCCTATGGAGAAAGTGTTAACTTGGCGATCGTCGGATGAATCGTGCAATTTGATGATCATATCCTAAGATCGCCAATTTCATATTTCTACATTGCCAAACACATTTGGGTTGACCTCAAACAAAGGTTCGACATTGGTAACAAACCACGCTCCGACATGGCTCGCCTATTTATACAAATCTGCCAGGTCTTTGGTGTTTAGCTTATGCTTCGCAAATTCCACGGCTTACTGACAATTTTTTTTAGGAAGTGATTCCTATGTTTTCATTGGCCATTCATATTCCCAAAAAGGGTAGCGGTTATATAATTTAGAAACGTATTTCATGTTCGTTTTCAAGGATGTTCACTTCTTCGAGTCTCTATTTCCTTTTGAAATATAACTAGAAACACATTCCAATACACAATATAATCATCCACATGTACATAAGGATGATTGAGGTCCACCACCTTCCATCACACCAAATGAGCTTAGAAATGGGCCATATTATCTTACTTCATCTACAATGCCAAACACATCTTCCTCTACCATGGACAAAAGGAGTCTTTAACAAATCTCTTTCCCGAATATATCACATACAATCATGATATGAAAATCATGATGTGAAGAAGGTATATATATATATATATATCACCATCAATATCATAGTCATAGATAAATAATGAAAAGTCTGGCTCTATAAATGCTAGAACAAAGAAATTTTACAATGCATAGCTTAATTACAAAACTTCTTTATTAATTGATGAAAAGCACGGAGATCGAGTCGATGTGAGGGGCATACCGATTCCATCAGTAGGGTAGTTTAGTGGTTTTGAAGGTTTCCAAATAAAATTCTGAATACAAATTGGATAATTAATTAAATGGTTGAATGACCTTATTGTATAGGGTAGATGTTAATCTTATACTAATCTTGTCTTAAAGGAAAAACTAATCTAATAAGGCTGACGATATTTTTTTAACTAACATAACATTAACAAAAGATATGGGAAAATGATCGAAAGTTGGATCGTCCAAAGCTGATGTGGACACACTATCAATCGACGGTCAATCAACTTTATGTATCAACTCGACTTAGTGCAAAAATGCAACACATGAAAGATGTGGTCACATGCTCGTAAAAGAGGGTCAATCGACTAGGTGTGTCGATCGACTCGACCGAAGATAAAACATCACGCATTTCTTCAATTCTTCAACTTTTAGCTCTCAACCCTATAAGTAAGCGGGCCAATTTGCTAGTAGGTAAATTATCGTGTTTTAGTTCCAATTCAGAAGCAACAACCTTCGTAGGCGCTAAACTGCCGCACTCAGACTCGATATCCTTTGTAGATTGACTCGACCGGTGCTTGTTGTTTACATTAATAAAGGAGAAAGTTTTGTAAGTATGCCTTGCTAATTTCTCATTTTTTTGGGGTCTAGATAGCTCGGCTTTTTATGATGATTATGGTTGTTTGTATCTTTTGATAATAAGTCTTAATTCATATGTTATGGTAGTCTAACAACCATCTAAAACGCAAGATGCGAGAGTTGCCCGTAGATGATTTATAGGATTGTATGTACTTCAAGATGTTTGTTTGCAAGATGCGAGAGTTGTGTGAGTATATGCCATACTTTCTTGCAAGATGCGAGAGTTGCGTATGAATGTTTCCTTCATAGCACGATTATATAACTTTGGATGCGTTTAGGCACAAATTGAGTTTCTATTAAGCATTGTTGTAGTGATTTAAATTCTGGAATTAATTCACTAAGCACCGTTGTTGTTGTTGTTGTTTTCTAAGAACTCCTTGGACCTTAAATTAGGTATTTATTGACTTGTAGATCCTTGATCGTATTCTCGTTAACAAGATCTTATAACTTTATTAACTTCTTGTTCTAAAAATATATTTTCTTCGACTTCATTAACATTTAAAACTCTTCTTCCTATCCTTTTATTTAATTTTCTTGTAGCTTCACTTGAGGGTATCTTTTTATGTCTTTTAGCTTAATTAATTATATTTGTTAATACCGTTTTCTTAAGCATGTCCACGGGTCGGACCCGCCGGGCCAGGGGTCCGGGGAGGGTGACCCGGACCCGGACCCATATATGTGGCCGACCCGGCGGGTCGCCGACCCGCCGGGTCACGGGTCAGATCCGCCGGGTCGACGGGTCGGCCACCTCACCATAAAAAAAAATGGAAATAAACTTAAAAAAATAAGAAAATAAATAGAAGAGAAAAATTGGACTTACACTTAAAAAAAAAGAAGAAAATAAACTAATAAAAAATAGGACTTAAACTTAAAAAAGAAGAAAATAAACTAATAAAAAGAGGACTTAAACTTAAAAAAATTGGACTTAAAGTTTAAGTCCAATTTTTTAAAGTTTAAGTCCTCTTTTTATTAGTTTATTTTCTTCTTTTAATTTGTAAGTTTAAGTCTTAAACTTTTTTTTTAAAAAAAAGGGAAGAATTGGGCTTGAACCGGAATTCCGGTTACCTACGTATCCTTGCGGGGAGGAGGAATCAAAGCCCACGTAGTTCTCTTACCTTTGTTTATATCCCTGATTGACCCTTACCTTAGTCGGACTCTCCCGCCGATACATCCGATGGCGTTTGTTGTCGCTCGTCGTTATCTTCGTCGCCTTCCTCCGCCAAGAGGTTGTTCTTTTGTGTTCGCATTTCCGCTTTCCTCCAATCTGCTAGGAGGACTTGTGCCTCCAACGTCTCGGGCAACATGTTTGATCTCGTCGGATCGAGCATCTTTCCACTCCGGCTAAAGGTTTGCTCAACCGCTACCGTTGAGGCGGGAACGGCGAGAATTTGTGCCGCGATCCTTGAGAGGGTAGGGAACCTCAATCTCTCCGATCGGCTCCACCATTCTAATATGTTGAAATCCTCCTCTTCTTCATCATTGGCAAACTCAAAAGAAATGGTTAGATATTCGTCGAGTTCCGAGTTGGAACTCGACGTGGTTTTTGCCCTTTTCGGGCCAAACAAATCTCTAGCAACTGATTTAAATTTAGATGAACTTGAAGATGAAGGACGAGCAGGGGGTTGAGAAGATTGACCTCGATCGGAAACACGATATGGAACCAATAATTCATCAAATAATTTTCTAACTTTAGCAATTATGGTAAAAAAATGACAATCGGGATGTTGTTCTAAACCTAAAAATTCATAATAACTTTCTAAAAATTATTTTAAACCATCCATTTTACGTCTAGGGTCTAACACAAATGCAACAAGAAAAACATCGGGAATGGTTGTATAATAATCTAACCATTTAGTTCGCATTGAAAGTATAGCTTGTGAAATATTTTCAATCAAAAGACCTTGTTGAATTACAAATGCAATATTAATTGCTACATAACAAAATATGTTTGAAGTTGGTGTATAAACATAACTAAAAGTGTTAGCAGCATCATAAAAATATTTAAAAACCTCAATTACATCTTTTGCTAAAATCCAAGATTCACCGAAAACAAAATTACCGTCAATATGTTGTGCGGCAAAACCACTTAAAAGTTCTCGATATTCATATGATTCGTAAATCATTTTGTAAGTAGAGTTCCATCTTGTACAAACATCTTTTGCAGTTTTTTTAGGATAAACTTTATTTTGTTTACAATATGCATACCATTTAATACGTACATTTTTTTAGACCAAAGTTCATTAAGAATATTTCGAATAGGTTGTACTAAATGTCCAACGTATGCTAAACCATCTTGAACACACAAGTTTAAATTATGAGCACCACACCTAATGTGAAAAAATTTACCTCCAATCGTCGGCTTACAATAGTTGGTTAAATCTCTAATGGAAGTCGTGTTAGCGGAGGCGTTGTCAAAACCGATTGAAAAAACTCGTGAAACTAATCTATATTCTTCCAAAACATTTGCAATCAAACGGGCAATGTTTTGGGCGGTATGTTGTTCGTTGAAAACTCGTAATGCTAAAACTCTTTTGTTTAAAATCCGAAATTTATCAACAAAATGACAAGTAATACCCATATATGAATTTTTTTGAAAACCGTCGGTCCAAATATCACTACAAATAGAAACTTGAATATCACCGTTGTCCATAAAATATTTAATCAATTCTTCTTTACGAATTTTATATTTATGCATCATTTTTCTTTTAGCGGTTTGGCGAGAAATCGGTTTATATGCGGGTTGAACATGATTTTGCATCCAATCATTAAAACCAACATTTTGTGCAAAACTAAATGCTAAAGAATCTACGGCCAACATTTCCGAAAATGCATCCATAGAAGAAGAATGATCATATGTAAATAGAGAAGGAGGTTGGTTAGAAGTAGATGCGTACCCGGTAAGTTGTGTTTGCCCTCGTGCTAATCCCATTTTTTCGGGATGCTTGTTCCGGATATGCCTCTTGTAGTTCCCGTAGCCTTCTCCCTTTTTGTGCTTGTATTGTGCCGCACAAAAATTGCATTTGGCATAGTAAACTCCGTTGGCATCGGGAGCACCTTTTGTAAACCAAAATCGGAAGACCGCCGCCGTTAGTTGAGTGTTGTTCAACAGCGGCTCCTCCGGCTCCTCCGTGAATTCGGTCTCGGATCCTTGGGTGTTGGGGAAAGTAGGTGATTCCGCGATATCCTCCTCCTAGAAGATCTCGTGATCTCCACTTAATAAGTCTCCCCTTAAATCCGAACCGGTTAGAAGACCGCTAACGGAATGCCGTCCTCGGGTAAAACCTTCGCCGGATGAAGGACCGGCACCGCTAACAGAACGTCTTCCTCGGCTAGACATTTTTTTTTAATAATAGAATTAGAATGTAGTAGTAAGAGTGGTAAAATGAAAAATAAGAGAATGAGAATATGAGATTAGGAGAGTAATTGAATGTAAGAGTTGGAAATTATGGAGAGATTGAGAGAGTGAATAGATGATTGAATGAGAATTGGTGTGAGATGAAATGAATTGGGTTTGGGTACTTATAGAATTGTTTTTGGGTTAGATTTATTAAATTATATTATATTTTTTTTGAATTTGTGACCGTCACGGCTCGACCCGGTGGGTCACGGGTAAGAATCTGACGACCCTTACCCGTACCCGCGACCCGGGGAACCCGGACCCGCCGGGTTCCCGCCGTGGACATGCTTACGTTTTCTTCATCCGTGTAAGATTCATCACTAGTTACCAAACGAACTAATTTCTTTGTCACACATATTAAATGTTTTTTTGATTTTCCTACTCTTTTTATTTTGATTCCTCTTTATTTTCCGGATTTATTGATTAAGTTTGTGCCTGAAATTTTTATTGCAAATTTTTGTTTTGGATTGCACATTTACGAGGAAAATCATATGGCTTCTTGGTTTGAAGCTTTAGACTATTTGTCGCTCCAAAATACCTAATTATGTTGGTAACTAGTGTATAGCCCGCACCTTGTGCGGGTATCTTTATAATATTAGTTGTACGAACTTAAGATATATTTATGAAATTTTATAATAATGATTCGGATTTGATTATTCTCAAAACGAAAAAATAGTCACAAAGAACTTCTTATTATTCTACACTTCATAAATTTAATCTTTATACAATGCACAAATTTTTTAAAAAAAATTACAATGCACAACTCCGTTATAGATTTATAACTAAATTACTTTAATATATTGTAATTATCTAAATGGAACCCGAAATATAATCTTCAATATCCGTTATTAACCTCTATTTATAGAAGTTCTCAAACCATCGGTTTTAGTAGGTCAACGACCCATATAACGAATATTAATTTATGAATAAAAATTATACTTAAAATTAGCAAAAAAATCGCAGAAAATACTTAGCGACCCACAAAACAGTATGTCAACAACCCACAAAACAGTGACTTAACGACCCACAAAACAGTAACTTAACGACCGACAAAACAGTAGGTCAACAACCGACAAAACTGTAGGCCAACGACCGACAAAACAGTAGGTCAACGATCCACAAAACAGTAGGTCAACAACCCACAAAACAGTAGGTCAGTGACCCAGAAAACAGCAGGCCAACAACTCACAAAATAGATATTAATCCGTTATGAATAAAAATTATACTTAACTTAGCCAAAAGGCCAAAAAATGTGTGATTTGTTTAATCTCCAAACCCTCTATTTATACAAGTTATCAAACTATCAGACTTACTTATAATCGTTGTGGGAAGAGATTTCCGTGAAATTTTTTAACGTAAATAGATTGAGCTTATAATCCTTCAAAAATTAATTAAGAAAAAAATCAAAAATCTTTCTCATAAATAAATTACTTAAATTTCGACGGCTTAAAAATAAAAGAAATACGTAAACCAAATTATTTTTAAAATATTTAGGAGATCTTGTTCGTTAATTTTACAAATTTTGTTTTATTTTTGGATTAATAAAAAATAATTTTATGGTTTAATAAGTTAATTAAAAAAATATTTAACCCTGCGAAATTTGTGAGAATGACACGTCAACTTTAGTGTCTTCTGTTTTAGTATAGTATATAGAATATAGATATATATATTTGTAAATTAAAAATTTTTTATAGATGACTATAAAAAAATTATATAATATAAAATTAAACAAAATCTCATACAATAATGGATAAATTAATTTTAATTTAGACAATTATAAACGTTTTTCAAGTTCTCAAAACATCAACCTTACTTGATAATCGACGTGTGATAGCAAATTCGCTGAAAACAGTATGTAAACGACCCATAAAAAAGTAGGTCAAAGACCCCTAAAACATATATTAATCCGTTATGAATAAAAATTATAGCTCAACTTAGCTAAAAGACCACAAAATGTATCATTTGTTTAATCTTCAATATCCATTATTAACCTCTATTTATACAAGTTCTCAAACCATCACTTTTAGTAGGTCAACGACCCATATAACGGATATTAATTTGTGAATAAAAGTTATACTTCAACTTAGCAAAAAATCGTTGAAAATATTTAGCGACCCACAACAATAGGTCAACAACCCACAAAACAGTGGCTTAACGACCCACAAAACAATAGGTCAACGACCCACAAAACAGTAGGCCAACAACCCACAAAACAATAGGCCAACGACCCACATTACAGTAGGCCAACGACCCACATTACAGTAGGCCAACGACCCACATTACAGTAGGTCAACGACCCACATTACAGTAGGTCAACGACCCACAGCTGGCCAACGACTCACAAAACAGATATTAATCCGTTATGAATAAAAATTATACTTAACTTAACCAAAAGGCCAAGAAATGTGTGATTTGTTTAATCTTCAAACCCTCTATTGATACAAGTTATTAAACTATCAGACTTACTTATAATCAATGTGGGATAGAGAATTCCGTGAAATTTTTTAGGGCAAATTTGGTAAGTAGGCTTTATTAAGAAATAAAGATACTAAGTAGGCTTTTTATATTTTATGGTTTAGTAAATATACCCCATTTTCGTTTTTACCGTTCTTTCAAACCCTGCAGCTCTCCTCCTCCTCTTCTGTAGTGCTTCCTTCTCTATCATCCATGGATGCTCTTTGCTCTTTTTCTGCTCGTCTATCCGTACTCATCCGCCGCCGCCGCACTAGCCACCTTACCTCGTCTTCCTCCTCCTCGAATCCCTCTCTAACACTCTGTCGATCTATATTTGTAGATCTAGATCTAGATTTGTACCTCGGCTTTATTTTGAAGGATGAAATCTAGATCTAGATCTAGATTTGGATGTCCTGCCGGAGAAGCTTAATGGATCGAACGCGCAATTGAACGTAGCTTTTGCGAAATCTGTAATACCTGAAATTTCCTAGGGTTTTCCATCGTCAAAGCATCAGGTAATGCGGTGCACAAGATATCCTTCATCAATTGCGAAAATATGTAGCCATCGGCCGTTTACCGTAGCTCGCCGCGAGAGATTGATTAGTTGCCTAGTTCTGATTTGAAAAGGTTTTCGTCAGGCGCTTTTGCGGATTGTTGTTGGCCAGGTTTTCTTCAATCTCTGTCATTTGGTGTCCATAAATCTAATTGACTATAGCTGTTCTATAGTTGATTTCTAAAGCTTGGTTGCGCTTCAAAGTGCAAATTTTAGATTGTTTGTTAGCTTGCAGGTAGAATATAGGGCAGTACGTTGTTAACAGCTTGATAATTTGTCCGCCTTCCCTTTTTTCTTTCTTTGTCTTGTTGCTATACGCCCAAAATACTTGCATTTGATATTCCTAAATTAGAATGATAACTCTTAATTTCTGAGAGTTTTCATTCGATTAGATTCAGTAAACTGATATAGGTTGAAGGAAAATAGGGAATATAAATGGACAGTGACAACTGATCAGTATTTTGATAAAGGAGAGATGCTTCATAGACTCAATAGAATGTGTAAGAGTGTGTGAATTGATATGCAAAGGCGCTACAATCCAGTTAATTTATTGAATATTTTGTCACTGGTTTGCATTTACCAGCTTGGGAGAAAATTGGAGGCTATTGTACTGCCACTGGAGCTGTTGCAGCAATTTAAGCCTTCTGATTTTCCTGGCCAGCAGTTGCAGCAATTTAAGCATCAAAGGAAGGTCACAAAAACCTTTTCAAACTCTATAATCACGAAAACCTTTTCAAGACCGATCGAGAGAGTTTCGATCGAACAATCAGAAATGGTAGTGATTTTACAGTTATTCTTCTTCATCCTCTTCCTACAATCATAGCTCCATAGTAGTGTAGACAGGCCATTCTTTACTCCACCTCCATATCGGTGCAGACTGACTCCAATAACAGCAGCTATACTCTTCGGAATCTTTGCAATTCACGCAGAGCAATACAAGCCCATTAATGGACCCATCCTCAAGATTTGCCTTGATGCAGCTAATCTGTTACTTTTCTGGTATATATATAACTTATGGTATGAAATTTCTGGTATTTAATTTCTGGTATTTAATTTATGGTATTTAATTTCTGGTATATAATTTCTGGTATTTAATTTCTGCTATATAATTTCTGGTATATAATTTTCGTATGAAATTTTTGGTATAAAATTTCTGGTATGAAGTTTCTGGTATTTATTTTCTGGTATATAATTTATGGTATTTAATTTATGGTATTTAATTTCTGGTATCTAATTTTCGTATGAAATTTCTGGTATGAAATTTCTGCTAAGAAATTTCTGGTATGAGAAATTCCGGTATGAGAAATTCAGTCCAGAAAATAAAAAAAAAATAAAAAATAAATTAAAAAAAGGCAAAAAAAAGAATAAAAGAAAACAAATTCAGCAATTAAAAATTAAAACTTATACTTATATAACAAATAACAAACATCATTTATTCTTTCTTTCTAAATAGAAGGGTTAATATTTTTTACCTACTATTAAATGAAAGTGGTAAACATTTTCTTAAACAAAAATTCAAAAAAGCCTAGTATGTCAAATTCTCCCAATTTTTTAACGTAAATAGATTGAGCTAATAATCCTTCAAAAATAAATTAAGAATAAAAAATAAAAATCTTCCCAATAAATAAATTAGTTAAATTTCGACAGCTTAAAAATAAAAGCAATACGTAAACAAAATTATTTTTAAAATATTTAGGAGATATTGTTAGTTAATTTTACAAAATTTTGTTTTATTTTTGGATTAATAATAAAGATTTATGGTTTAATAAGTTAATTAAAAAAGATTTAATCCTACAAAATTTGTGAGAATGACACATCAGCATCAATGTAGTATAGTTTAGTAGTATACTAGTATAATACCCGCACCTTGTGCGGGTTTTGAAAAAAATGAGAAAGAATATTATGAAATAGGTTTTTTTTACGTGCTTTTGTTTTGTATACTTCTCTAATCTAATCATGCGTCCACAGCGCGCCACGTCATCAACCCGTGCTCTGTTTTAGTAAGTATAATAGATTTGGTTTCTATAAAATTATTATTTTAATAATAAAATATTTTATGGTTTAAAAAATAGTGTAAAAAATAAAGATTTATTGGCTTTAATTGTGGGAGCTCAATTTCAAAAATCCTGCGTCCACAACGCTCCACGTCATCAACCCGTGCTCTGTTTTAGTAAGTATAATAGATTTGGTTTCTATAAAATTATTATTTTAATAATAAAAGATTTTATGGTTTAAAAAATAGTGTAAAAAATAAAAATTTATTGGCTTTAATTGTGGGAGCTCAATTTCAAAAATCCTGCGTCCACAGCGCGCCACGTCATCAACCCGTGCTCTATTTTAGTAAGTATAATAGATTTGGTTTCTATAAAATTATTATTTTAATAATAAAAGATTTTATGGTTTAAAAAATAGTGTAAAAAATAAAGATTTATTGGCTTTAATTGTGGGAGCTCAATTTCAAAAATCCTGTGTCCACAGCGCGCCACGTCATCAACCCGTGCTCTGTTTTAGTAAGTATAATAGATTTGGTTTCTATAAAATTATTATTTTAATAATAAAAGATTTTATGGTTTAAAAAATAGTGTAAAAAATAAAGATTTATTAGCTTTAATTGTGGGAGCTCAATTTCAAAAATCCTGCGTCCACAGCGCGCCACGTCATCAACCCGTGCTCTGTTTTAGTAAGTATAATAGATTTGGTTTCTATAAAATTATTATTTTAATAATAAAAGATTTTATGGTTTAAAAAATAGTGTAAAAAATAAAGATTTATTAGCTTTAATTGTGGGAGCTCAATTTCAAAAATCCTGCGTCCACAGCGCGCCACGTCATCAACCCGTACTCTGTTTTAGTAAGTATAATAGATTTGGTTTCTATAAAATTATTATTTTAATAATAAAAGATTTTATCGTTTAAAAAATATTGTAAAAAATAAAGATTTATTGGCTTTAATTGTGGGAGCTCAATTTCAAAAATCCTGCGTCCACAACGCGTCACGTCATCAACCCATGCTTTGTTTTAGTAAGTATAATAGATTTGATTTCTATAAAATTATTATTTTAATAATAAAAGATTTTATGGTTTAAAAAATAGTGTAAAAAATAAAGATTTATTGGCTTTAATTGTGGGAGCTCAATTTCAAAAATCCTGCGTCCACAGCGCTCCACATCATCAACCCGTGCTCTGTTTTAGTAAGTATAATAGATTTGGTTTCTATAAAATTATTATTTTAATAATAAAAGATTTTATGGTTTAAAAAATAGTGTAAAAAATAAAGATTTATTAGCTTTAATTGTGGGAGCTCAATTTCAAAAATTTTGCGTCCACAGCGCGCCACGTCATCAACCCGTACTCTGTTTTAGTAAGTATAATAGATTTGGTTTCTATAAAATTATTATTTTAATAATAAAAGATTTTATGGTTTAAAAAATAGTGTAAAAAATAAAGATTTATTGGCTTTAATTGTGGGAGCTCAATTTCAAAAATCTTGCGTCCACAGCGCGTCACGTCATCAACCCATGCTTTGTTTTAGTAAGTATAATAGATTTGATTTCTATAAAATTATTATTTTAATAATAAAAGATTTTATGGTTTAAAAAATAGTGTAAAAAATCAAGATTTATTGACTTTAATTGTGGGAGCTCAATTTCAAAAATCCTGCGTCCACAGCGCGCCACGTCATCAACCCGTGCTCTGTTTTAGTAAGTACTAGTGTAATCCCGTGCCTTGCACGGGTTAGTTGATATAATTTTTTTATAAACTTATAAACTTCAACATATGTAACAAAAGTATTTTGATTTTAATTTCTATGTTTTTTTATAATATTTTTTATAAATTAAAATTTCAACTATAAAAATCGTTTGGCTGAATATGAGGATTGATAACTGAATCCTAAATATTGTAGGATTAACAATTAAATCCAAAATAATAAAAATATTTAGTTAAATAAAACTATCAAATTTATTTATTTTAAAAAAATGTTTAGTTAAATAAAAATATTTATTTATCAAATAATTCTTTAACAAAATGATAATTCTAATTATCTATTTAAAAAGTAATGAATTATTCACTTTTTAAAAATAATTTTTTGAGCTTAGAGAAACGTACATTGCGACACGTGGCAAAAGACGCTTCTCCTTTAATAGATATATAAGATAATAGATATAAAAGATTTTCTGGCTTAAAAAATAAAGATTTATTGGCCTATAAAATCTTGGAGAATCTCCAACAAAAAAAAAGAGTTACGTACAATTTTGAATAGCATTATGTTAGTTTAGTAAAAAAAAGATTTTCTGGCTTAAAAAATAAAGATTTATTGGCCAAAAAATTGTGGGAGTTTCATTTGATTGTTGCTTCCGCAACGTGCCACGTCATCAAATCATGTACTCTCTTTTAGTATGTATAATAGATTTGAAAGATTAGTTATTGCTTTTCTAAGACTTAGTACTATGACACCCCAAGCATAAACAAGTATGCCCCTGCTATTCCTGAAAATGTTCAAGACCTTATCCGCACGAATGTTTTTAGAGATTGATTCACCTAATTCTCTTATCTTTGTATTATTCAAAAAAAAAACGTATGTCAAAAAAAAGTGTTAATTTAATCTGAATAAAGAGGATATATATATGTAAAAAAAATAGTATATTGAACATGAAATGCCAAGTCAAGTATGTAGAGAGAAATGGTGCATAAGAATGTTGAGGGAAAGACAGCTTTAACTTGAGAGAGTGAGACTGCTGTCTTTTCTTCTCTCTCATGCCATACTATGAGGTTTCTTAATATTACAAATTTCTAACAGATCGGATTATAAATATGCTGGACAAACGGACCCTAAGAATTAACAGGTTGATTAGTTAATTTTGGATTTATGTAATATAAGTTTCATGTACTTACTCTCTCCCAGCGATGTAATATAGCAACCTGTGTACGTTATGGGACTATTAAAATAGTATCAACTATATGATCTATTTTTGCCTTCGTACAAGTACGTATTTATTTATAATGAATACAAGAACATTTCATTTGTGACACTAGTTACGTTACTTACGTACGTTATTAAAATGCATTTGTGTGGCACAAATATGGTTGATTAATTAGAAGACGCATGCGTGAGGGGAAACTTGGGTACGTACGGATTGGGGAAGGCAAATTCAAGGCAGATACACCAACTTCATATCCCATGTCGATCTGCTTTGTTCGACAAGTAAATCTTTTAACTGTAAGGAATAAATAATCAATTTTGTACTTATAATGAGATGCAAGCTAGGTATATTATGTAGTAACCAAGTAGACTTATGACGTCAACATTTTACATATCCAGATATATATGTAACCATATGAGCAGAGTCATTAGTTTCATCATACAGATTATGTTAATAATGATGGAGTTTGTCGGCACATACTTACTGCTGCTAACTTTCAAATGAAACCAATGACAATTCACAAGAAAAGTCAGTTGTTGAGTGCTTAATCTTCATTTCTTGGGCTCCCCCAATCATATTTTATCTATTCATCTTAATTGTCTTGCTAAATACTTATAACCCACCTACTATTTGTGAACCGTCCTATAACATCCTTTGAATAAGGACATCAATTTAATTTATGTAGAACCACCGGTCCGGATGCAGGACTGTCATGGTCTCAGGTGGTGAGTTTGTCTGCAACGTCATTGACTTTTCTGAAAATATGGTGAATTTGAATCTTCGTGGAATAAGACAAAATAAGATAAATATCTGAGATAATAACGTCGATTTTCCATGGGCTTCCAAACACTTTTGATTGAGTTAGAACGTGTTTAGTAAAATCATATTTGTGATTTTGGTTGTGGTTGCGGTTGTGCTTAGGGTTGTAAACGAGTGGTTGCGGTTGTGTGGTTTATATAAAAACGTGTTTATTTAAATGGTTCGAAATTAGTTTCGATATTAATTAAAGACCGAACTACCCTTATCACTAACCCCTCTAATTTCTCCCTCAACACACCATTCATTTTTTTTCTCTTTACAATAACATATTCATCTGCTTTCTTTCTCAACTCCATCCATTTCTTGTCGTCTTCTTTTATTGTTTCTTAGTTTGCTCTAGGTTCGAATAGTTCGAAGCTTTCCATTTCCATGGCAAAGAGAAAGAACAAAATCAAATCGAAACTTCCAAGCTTGTATAGGTTTTCGGTTTAGTTCGAATAGGGTTTCCATTCTTGAACCTGGGAGAAGAAGTTTCGATCTTCAATTTGCTCGTGTAGAAAACGAAAAAGACTCAGTTGTATCCATTCCTTCGCTCCTAATTGCTTGATTTGTTCGATTTCTCAGATGAACCCCAATCTTTGCTCGATTTCCCACCAATTTAGAGACCGATGATAGCAGCCGAGGAGATGAGAAATGGGCAAGAACATCCATTTTTGTGTATGTACGAATTTGAATTTGTCTCGTTGTTGTATCAATAAGAAGAGATGAGAAATGGGGCAAACTAGTGCATCGATAGAGGAGATGAGAAATGGACAAAAAAGTCTTGATGTTGAAGGGCATGAATGAAATTGAAATATGGAAACCTTGAGAGACAAAATTTTGATGGTGGAGATTGCAAAATACTAGTTTTTAAAGCTTCTAAACTCCAACCACAAATACCAAATTGAAAATTTAATTGTAACTAAACACCATAAAAAAAAAAGTTTCAATCTGAAACTAAATCTAAATTGAAACTCCCAAAAACTAACTAAACAAGCCCTTAATAATCGTGAGATTATTTCCTTCAATTTCAATGTGTTTAATTTTTATTTTCTTGCTCTCACTAGTCCTTTTCCAAGGACATATGATTCCGCATGCAAGACATTAGGGACATTGTCCTCATGTCGACCATGCACTCGACCACTGAATATGAACACATTTTAAAGCTCGTATAAAATTGGGCTAATTAGGTAACTAGGCCTTTTTAAGAATAGGAGTAGTAAGTAAGCCTTTTTAGGTTTTTAGTTTAGTAAATATACCCCCATTTTATTTTTACCGTTCAAACTTCTTCCTATACTCGTCTCTAACCTAGAAAAGAGCAGCACGCCTCCTCGCTCTCCCCTCTACTTCGCTTCGAGCTTTGGATCTGGAGTACTCTTCTCGTTCTCTGTTCGTTCTAGTTCTTCTGGTAATCTTTTGTTCGTTCTCTATTCTCTCTTCTGTTTGTTCTCTGTTCTCGTTCTCTATTCTCGTTCTTTGGCACTCTTTTGGCACTCTTCTCGTTCTCTCATGTATCTGAAATTATCGTCGTTTCTTCTGCTTCCAAAGGTTTTAACAAGGTAAAGTATTGTTTTTGAGTTTGCACACAAGGTGTTTGTGTTTATGCCTCACTAATCCCCCAAGATTAGTGTACGGATTGTCCAGGTCTGGCAATTATTTCTCAATTTTCCTTTCAGATGAGATTTGAGTGCTCACTTGATGTTGGTTACAACATACTGACTTTTGAATCTAAAGTAATTTAAGCAAGTTGCTATTGGCATCAGCCAGATCTCTTTATATTGATGATGATGACGATGAGTCTACTGGGGGTTTGGATGTTGATTTAAAGTGGTAGTGCTACTGGAAGGCATTGGCATACAATGTCGGTCACGTTGAACTGTTGAAGGCCCAGTTTGATTATGTGCGTGTTTGCTGGAAGAAAATCAATTAACATCTCGATGGAAAGAGCATCAATTTTGACAAAATAATAAGAGTTTGCGATGAGTGACGAATATTATTTCAGCCCAGTATGTGTTGATGATTTTATGCTAAGCAGTGGCTATGGTAAATGACATATAAATACATGGAAGCCTTTTTCTACCATATGTTTTTTGTTCTTTCATAAAAGCTGTATGAAATCAGAAGAACAGTGTTAAAATTTGACAGTATTTCATTCCTGTATCTTAGTTGCTTTCAGCTCAAACGTTGACAGTGTTGGAATGTCTATAGGATAAATGCAGATGCTCAAGTGAAACCAAGCAACTACATCTCTTTCCTAAACCTGCACTTTATGTGCATTATTTTCTTTCATTCAAGCTATGTATGTTACAACTTACAAGGGGTAGTTAAATGATAAAACCACGTTCTTCATCACATTTTAGAGTCTGTCCACAGTCAATCGATTCACACCCCACTAGATCCATGGCCTTCAAAGACTCTCTTTCCCAATTAGTCTTATATATGACCATCAGGATCGATATTACACATGCTATTTGGGCGGCTAGGAGTCCATAACAAAGGCCTACATACCCTTGTTTATAAACAAAGGCTAAAACCACGGCAATTGGAGTTCCAATAATGTAAAATGAATAGAAATTAATTGCTGCACCAACGCCAGGCCTTGCAGTTCCTCGTAGAACACCACAACCTGTGGTTTGCGGGCAGTTGGCTATCTCACACAACCCTATTATGGGCAGTACAACAATTGTGAGTTTTAGAACTTCATCATTATCTGCAAATAGTCTTCCCCATGCTTCTTTCCCTATGGTGGTCCATAAGATGCCAAAAACCGAGCTTAGTAGTGCAAGCCCTATTGCCACCATTGCTGTCAAGCGAGCTTTATGTGGACGACCTACCCCAAGTTCATTGCCCACTCGAGATGATACTGATGCACTAAGGGCAGTTGGTATTGTGTACATGAGTGAGGTTGTTTGTATCACTATGGCTGATGTTGCGAGGGTAACTAATGTTGCTTTGTTACTTTTGTTGTTATTATAAACATTAACAGACTTTTGTGTATTTGGTCTTGTGACATTATTTATGATTTGGAATTCATATGAAAATTCTGGTATGAATTTTATGGTATGGATATCAAACCTGACTTTTCTGGTATGAATTTTATACCAGAAAAGTTTCTGGTATGCGAAAATTTCTGGTATGTAAAAACTTCTATTAAGCGAAAACTTCTGGTATGTAGAAATTCCGGTATGTGAAAATTCCGGTATGTGAAAATT